>OX451740.1:828339565-828939565 GCA_948472305.1 Vicia faba | reverse complement strand
ACGAATCCAGACATATAAAGAACTTAACTTAACTCTAAGAAACGAAAGAGAATTTCTTCATCCCTAATTCCTGACCTAAGTTTTTTCTAATATTCAGGTTCCAAATTCTGTCAGCACACATAACATAAATGCAAAGTAATTATATGTGTAGCTTCAGGGCCATGAGTAGAGCATTTTTCATTCATAAACATAAACCTAACTCTTCCTAGATTGAGAGATAGAAGTCCATGAACTTACCTATTCAGCTTGGATCGTGTATGACAATGGAGGTACTTTCAAGGCAAGGTGAAGACTTGTACAACTTGCTTGAAGTTCAGGGATGCTTCTCCAATGCTTGGTGTGCTTTGAATCTTGCTGTATCAAGCTACAGAAGTCAACCTGCAAGAGAGAAAAGTGAAAATGGCAAAACTGGTTAGAGGTGTTACAGTTCCAGTTTAATGCTTGGAATAGCTTGGATGGATGTTATGGAAGGTGTGTGAAGTGGTTTGGATGAAAATGCACGATGGAAATGAGCTGTGCCACTCAATCTGCAGGAATGCCCTGTTTTGTGCAGCAAAATGGTGTTTTGATGTTTTGGGAGGTATTGAAGGTGGTTGACTCGTGCTTTTGCTCAGTTATGATGTATGGAATGTGTTTAACAAGTTTTCTTAGGCTAGTTCTTGCAGCAATGAGATTTGTGTTCAGTTATGCAATGTTTCTTCTCTCTTAAGCAAAGTTTGTCAACTTGGTTTCTAGGCTACCACAGGCCCCTCAAGTATGCTGCACCAATCACCCTTGATTAGTGGAATTTTCTCATGAACTTGTGCCTCAAAGATCTGCATTGTACCTCATAGATTGTAAACTTGACATAAAGTTCACCTTTTCAAAAATGGCTAAGTTACTTTTTCAAATTATGGATTAAATTGGCATGTAATGGTTAAACACATAAGATAAGGCTTGAACACAAAGGATTTGCATTAAATTATTGAGTGTGGATGAGATAAAAGGCCTGTAATGTAGCTTGCACATGCTGAGTTCAAAAATGCAAAGTTATGAACATGGAAATGGCTCATGAACAAAGTGATTTTTGCCCATATTGCCAAATTCGATTCTCCCTAACCACAAGGGTGTTTGAGAAGTTATTGGACATTTTGGAAAGCTTGGAATGTGTAATACAATCCATCTTTGCAATGCAAATTGAAATTCCAAGTGGAAGCATGTGAAAAGTGGCCATGAGGTTAGGCAAAAATCCTGCCTAGAATAGGTCAAAAATTTTCTAAGTTAAGAATGTTTTGCACCCTTGTTCCAAAAATCATAACTTGAGCTACAAGCTTCTTTTAAGGAAACTTTGTGAATCAAAGTTGTAGATTTTGCAATGGACTACAACTTTCATGTTTTGAGTTTTGTTTGAATCCAAATGCATCTTGATGAAAAAATGGGACAAAGTTAGGAAAAATTAGGGATTTTCATAACTTAAAAAATTCTAAGTTATGAAAATTCTTCATTTCAAACCCTAATTTGTGATTTTTGATTTCTTGATGAACAAGTTTCATGATTTGACATGTTTTGATAAAAAATGAATCTTGACACTTGATTTTGACCAAAAAGTCAAAGTTTGACTTTTCAGTATACAGTCAAATTTGGCTCAGTTGACTGGAAAATTCATCTGTCATTCTTGTGCATTTGGGATCTTTTGAATTTGTTGAACATGTCAAGACAATGCCATTGGGTCCTTGAGTCCATAAGTGAGCTTTATTTGCCATTGGCTAGGTTAAACAGTCAAAAATTGCCTTTGTGCAGTCAAAAACCGTAAAAATGACCATTTTGCCCTTTTGTTGATCTGATCAAATTTCTTGTGGAATTGTGATCCAAACTTGATCAAATGGTCCATATGAGTTCATAATGTTGATGTGGGTCAAAAATCAGGAGGTTTGACTGTCAATTGACCACAGTTGACTTTTTCCCCAATACAGTTGATTTCTAGGTCAACTGTCCAATTGACTGGGCAAAGATTGGAATCAAGGCTTGAAACTTGGTATGGATAAACTTGTGAGTCGAACATGAAAGTCACTTTGGGCCTTTTAGGTCAAAACATCTTTGTGCAAACTCAAACCCTAATTTGGGTCAACAGTGCAAGGAGGGGTCTTGAGCAGAGCAAAACCCTAACTTCATCTTGAGCTCCAAAGGTCTTGTGATGAGAAAATGTTGAGGAAATGGGAGGGCAAATTTTGGGGTACAACACTACTCGAAAAAGGAATTGTTTTATGTTCATTTCCTTTAGACAATGATATCCCACTATTAGTGAGTAGGTAGAACCGTCGTTGGAGTTTGAGGGTCAATTCGAGAAGGGACGTACGATCACTAAAGCAATGTTAGGACGTCTTAGTAGCAACCCTAATGTCTTAGATCATTTATCCGAGGCAACCTTTCTGAGGTAACTTTTCCGAGGCAACTATGATCTTTAGACAAAAGGACGACCACTAAAATATCGTATACTCAATGACCATTTTAACGAAGGCAACCAAGTGGGAGTGTACCCTAGGAGTGCGCATGTGCGACTGATTCAGTTTCAAACTTATTTATCTTTGCACATTTAGGGTGATCTAACTGTTTTAAAATTAGACATACATTCTTGTCATGCAAGCCCTAATTATTCATATATCTAGCAGTTAAATATTTGCATAAATTAAAGTGCAGAATTTAAACTAAGCTATTACAAGGCTTCGAGTATTTACATAGCGAAAAACAAACCCTTTGAAATTAAAAGCGGTAAAAAATAAATAAATGTCCTAATTAAATTATTACAAACCAGGAGCAGATATAATAATTGGGCAAAATAATAAAGTGCGCGATTAAAAGTTAGATCGACGAGAAACTAGGGTTTTGACCCTTCTAACCTAATTAAAAGGAAAATGTTTTTTTTCGTTTTTAATATTTTTAAAGAAAAGAAATTAGTTTTTTTGAAATTAAATGCAAAATTAATTGGTTATTAAATTAATTAATGAAAATAATTAAATGGCATGTTTTTGGTTTTATTTTGTTATTTTAGGAAAGAAATAAAATAATTAAGTTAGTACTAAACCTATTTATTCTAATTGATTTAAATTATTTGCAAAAATAAATTAAAGTTATCTAAAATTAATAACCTAATTAAATTAATTGATTTTTTTACTAAAAATAAATATCCTAAATTTAATTTATAAAAAATACTATTTTTATGATTTTTTTGATAAAAAGAAAATAATTTAATTTGTTAGTAAAAATAATTAAATGAAATAATGAAATAAATTGTAAAAAAGAAAAAGAATAAGAAAATGGGCCTAAAACAACATTTTTGGGAGGTGTGGAAAGCAGATTCCTGGGCCCGATTGTGATAGAGTCCATTTGACCTTTGATTCCAGTGCATATGCGTTGACTGGGCTTATGGTGTTCCTTCAGTGGTGTCCATCAGATTTGGCCATCTGGCCATCTGGCACGTTTGATGATGAAGGCATATGGTGGATCTCAGGCTCATGCGCGCATTGGATTTCCTAAAATAAAACAAGAAAATGGCAAATGTTGGAGGCAGGGATCGAACCCCTGACATCCAGCCTTCCAAAGCCTTAATGTTCACGTGGAAACCACTGCACCACTTGTTTTTATTTGATCATAAAATACACAATAATAATCATATATGAAAAACAAAGAAATATTGGAGAATTAAAAAACGCGCACTGAATCGTTTGAACGAGCCAATGATCGAATGACAACTCATTGTCTTCTTCCTCTCTCCGTGGGTAAAAGTCTCAGACTTTTACCTACGAACATTTTTTCCGTCGGTACAGGAAGTGCTCCTTCCAAAATCCTCTATGGGCCACATAAATGGACACTAACTCCATGGTTGACTTCGTCTCTCCCTCGTGAACCTAAAGGTACCATTCATGAAGGCCAATTGTCCCTGTAATCAAAAACCCTAAAACCAAACTCGAAAACCTAGCAATGGTGATTAACGCTACAGGCCATATAAACGCAATTGAATGATGCAGAAAGCTTTCAAATACCTCATAGATCAAGAATATGCAAGTACTTTATCTTAACAATGCCTATATTATAAAATACGAATTCAAGAACAAGGCGAAGTTGTGAATGACTTACAGTGCGTTTTGGGACTGGAATGGACTGGTTCTTGATGGCTTTAGCTTCTAGAGAGTGCCAGGAAGCGATTGGGATCAGCAAAGAGCCTTGAGAATGCCTCTAAGTGGGATTTCGATCTCACACTTTTTCTTGATTTTTTCCAGATTTGGTTCTCTCTCTCGCCTGTTTCTAACTTCTTTTTAGGTCTGCACGTATTCTATATGTACCAAGCAATGCATTAGGGTTGATAATTATATCCAAATCTTCCTCCTTCAATGCTTTTGATATTTGATTTGATTCACTTTGAAAACCTTCCAAATTTGGCTTATTTCCAATCTTTTTGTGCACACATGCTTTGATACGAATTTTAATGATGCTAGTAGTGTAATTGGAACCTGAAACAAGCACAAAATCTCTTACTTTCAATATTTTAGATTTTATTTGATTTGTTTTTTATTTAAATTGAATTAATTGAAATAAAAACAAAAATAAGGAATAAAAATAAAATATGGACAAGTGGCAAAGGCTAGAGCACGTGGGCTATGTTGCCAACTCAAAACAAGTGAAAAAGATTGGGCCCATTTGGCAAAATTTGATGTTTTGGGGATAGTTGACTTTTGGCCACTTTGCAAAAAAGGTCAACTTCACCAATGCATAACTTCCTCAATTTTGACTCTTTGGAGGTGTTCTTGGACGTTTTAGAAATATTGAGAAGTCCTCTAATCAACCATTTTTGTCTCATATCATTTTTATATTCCATGCTCATGTATGAAGCTTTGACAAAAAGGTGTTTTTGTTGACTTTTCAAAATGACCTATAATGTTCAAATTCATAACTTCTTGTGAGTGCATATTTTGAACTTAGGAGATGAATATGGATTGTAGGTAATTTAGTCCTCATCAAAATGAGCTTTGGATGGGTCATTTCTCATAAAGTACGAGAAAGTTATGCTTGGTCAAAGTTGAGTTGACTTTTCCTACAAAACCCTAATTTAGCAACTTTTGAGTCTTGATGAATTATGAGAAATCCTTGATGAATCATGATCAAACCTTGATCAAATTATGAAATATACTTCAAAATGAGGATGTTGACCAAAAATATTGAAGTTTGACTGTATATAGGTCACAGTTGACTTTTGCCCTAGCATAGTCGATTTTTGGACCTTTGAGCAATTGACTGAGCAAACTTTCTCTGCAAGGCTTGAAACATGACATGGATGATCTTGAGAACATATTAGGACATTGGTGAGCATTTGGGATCACTTGTATTCAAGTATCTTGATGCAACATGAAACCGTAGTTTGAGGTAGACTGCCTTAGGAGAGAGCTTGTCTGGCCAACCCTTGGACTACCTTGAGCAACTTGAGGATCTTTCTTGCAATGTTTTGAGAAATATGGGATGGAAAATTTTGGGGTACAAAACCTGCCCCTGTTCAATCTTCTTAAACCTGAGGATGTAGATTGGCTTTCGTGCCTTTCGTGATCCGAAGGTGGAAGATGATTGAACACTAGAGTGCCCAGAAATTTGCATTCGCGTGAGGTGGTATCCGTCTTGCGATATCGGGAATGGGCTTACAGATGCCATTTGGAAATTGCTGACGAGGGGATGGGCTTAAAGATTCCATCCGAAGGAGTGTTGATCGCATAAGAGATTTCTTAGCGAGAGCTTGTATACCTGTCGTTGAGGAAGATTCCACTGGGGAAATCTGATCTCTGTTGTATGAAGTAGAATTTTAGGAGTTTCGGTCGTCCGTTATTCTGCTGGTGAGTCGTCTCTGTTGATATTTAGGAACTTCGATCGTCTGTACTGAACTGAGGAGTCATCTCTGCTGATATTTAGGAACTTCGATCGTCCGTACTCAACTGAGGAATCATCTCTTTTGATATTTAGGAGCTTCGATTGTCCGTACTCAACTGAGGAGTCATCTCTGCTGATATTTAGGAACTTCGATCGTCCGTACTCAACTGAGGAATCATCTCTGCTGATATTTAGGAACTCCGATCATTCGTACTCAACTGAGGAATCATCTCTGCTGATATTTAGGAACTTCGATCGCCCGTACTCAACTGAGGAGTCATCTCTGTTGATATTTAGGAGCTTCGATCGTCCATACTCAAATGAGGAGTCATCTCTACTGATATTTAGGAACTTCGATCATCCGTACTCAACTGAGGAATCATCTCTATTAATATTTAGGAACTTCGATCGCCCGTACTCAACTGAGGAGTCATCTTTGTTGATATTTAGGAGCTTCGATCGTCCGTACTCAACTGAGGAGTCATCTTTGCTGATATTTAGGAACTTCGATCATTCGTACTCAACTGAGGAATCATATCTGCTGATATTCAGGAACTTCGATCGTCTGTACTCAACTGAGGAATCATCTCTGCTGATATTTAGGAACTTCGATCGCCCGTACTCAACTGAGGAAAAAGCTTCGTAGCTTGAATTTTGTGAGAATTTTATTGTATCTTTCCTGAAAGGTAAAGGTTAGCTGTATGTAATGCATGATATGTATCAAGCAATGATGTTCTCAAAATAAATGAGATTGTGATTGTATGATGCGTATGCATGTATCATGATGTATGAAAATGTGATGTTTTTAGTTGGGGAAAATAAATCTCGGGTTGTTGCTGGAGAAAAGAGTTGAATTCTTCGTTTCCGCTGAGGATAGTGAATGAAGATGATTGTGAGAATAAACCTGCAGGAGAGGATAACTTCGCTGGGGAATAAACTGATGAGGAAGTGGCTCTGTGGGGAGGACATGCTCTGTTGAGGATTCCGCTGATAAATTCAGCTGGGGATGGATTACGGTTGCTGGCGATATTGAATCCTGTTGGGGATTGAGTTTCCATTTGTGAAAGGAATGAACTCCGCTGGGGATGATCTTTCAGTTGCGACTTCACTGGGGATACCCTTTTAGGCTCTTCTGGGAAAAATTCTTCAGTCTCTATTGGGGATAATTCTCCAAACTCCACTAGGGGTAATTTTCCAGTGTTGATGATGGATAAACTCTGCTTAGGGAGAATATCGTCGAGTCATTCTTGGTTGCGAGCCTCAGCTGGGGAGAATTAACACTACTATCTTTTCTCTTACTCTGCGGAGAGTGAATGTACTTTAGTCATGTTCTTCAGCTAAATCTATTCCTGTACCTGGGGGACAGAGCAACTGTAAGGTCCGGGAATTCGAAGTTCATAGAATGGTAATCATCTACATCCTGATGTGCCAAATGATCTGCCAACACACTTCCCTTGATTTCCTTTTGGGTCATGTACTGGATGTCATACTCAGTCAAGATCATCTGCCATCTTTCTATTCTTCTGGACAAGGCAGGCTTCTCGAAGATATACTTGATTGGATCCATGTTGGATATCATTAGAGTAGTGTGAGTCAGCATATATTGTCTCAGCCGGCGAGCAGCCCATGCCAAAGTGCAGCAAGTTTTCTCAAGCAACGAGTATCGGGTCTCGCAGTCGGTAAACTTTTTGCTAAGGTAATAAATAGCATGGTCTTTTCGGTCAGACTCGTCATGCTGCCCCAGCACGCACCCCATTGAATTGTCGAGTACTGTCAAGTATAAAATCAAAGGTCTCCTCTCAACTGGAGGCATCAGGATAGGTGGCTCTTGGAGATATTCCTTGATCCTTTCGAAAGAAGCCTGACATTCATCGTTCCACTTTACCACTTGATCTTTCTTCAGCAGCTTGAAGATTGGCCCACAAGTAGCGGCCAAATGTGAAATGAATCGGGAAATGTAATTCAAACGTCCCAAAAAGCCTCTGACTTCTTTTTCTATTCGGGGAGCTGGCATTTCCTGTACAGCCTTCACCTTTGCGGGATCCACGTGAATACCTTTATCACTAACAACGAAACCCAGCAGCTTACTAGATCTCACCCCGAAGGTGCACTTGTTCGGGTTTAATCTCAGCTTGTACAACTTCAACCTGTCAAATAGCTTCTGCAGGTGGTCAAGATGTTCTTCCTCAGTCTGGGACCTTGCAATCATGTCGTCAACGTATACCTCAATCTCATGATGAATCATGTCGTGGAACAAAGCGACCATGGCGCGCTGATACATTTCCCCAACATTCTTCAATCCGAAAGGCATGACTTTGTAGCAAAAGGTACCCCACTGTGTGATGAACGTTGTCTTCTCCATATCCTCGGGAGCCATCTTAATTTGATTGTAACCGGAGAAACCATCCATAAAGGAAAAGACCTTATGCTGTGCGGTGTTGTCAACCAGAACGTCGATATGAGGCAGAGGGAAATCATCCTTCGGGCTCGCCTTGTTCAGATCCCTATAGTCAACACACATTCAAACCTTACCATCCTTCTTCGTCACTGGAACCACGTTGGCAACCCACTGCGGGTAAGAAGTAACTGCTAGAAAATCGGTGTCAAACTGTTTCATAACCTCAGCCTTGATTTTCTCAGACATCTCTGGGCGCATTTGACGAACTTTCTATTTTACTGGAGGACAGTCGTCCTTGGTAAGCAGGCGGTGAACCACGATATCAGTATCCAACCCAGGCATATCTTTATAAGACCAGGCAAATATCTCAACATAGTCACGCAGCATCTATATCAACCTTTGTTTAACGCTAGGCTCCAGATTTGCACCGATCTTGACCTCTTGTCTTCCTCTGTACCCAGATTTACCGTTTCCACTGGCTCATCATGGGGTTGTATGGACCTCTCTTCCTGAAGTAACAGTCTAGCGAGTTCACCAGGAACTTCACAATCATCCTCACCTTCGTCCTCGGCTTGGTTGATCGGACTTTCAAAGTCATAACTGGCAGTAGCAGAGTCGTTATCAGTGGGATCCAGAGTGGATGTAGACCTGTATATGTGAGTGTGTGTAAAATAGCTTATTTGCCTGATAGAAAAGAAAAACAAGGAGCGTAATATTTGTAATGCAAAAAAAAACATCCAATGCTTTTATTGATGATATATGGAAATGACACGTAATAAGCCCTCAAACAAAGCCACGGTGTCTCGAGTAAGGCACCGGGACGTAAAGTTTAAAATTGTCTATTACAAATCCAAAACAAAAGTTTATTACTGTGTAATAAAAGAAATTGGCACGAAGTCCTTTGCCGTCCAATTGCTTAACCCACAGTCGGTAGTCGGGTAAATCCAGCTGTCAAACTCAGACTCTTCATCCTCATCTTCAATCGTATTCACTTCCGGATTGGTGATACACATGGGAGGTCTTCCAATCGGCGCACGCCGAACAACCCTTTGAGCTTCTGTAGTGAAACCCAAACCAAACTTGTCAGTCTTATGTGCAAATTTAGGGAGTTGACCACAATTTGCACACCCACCTTTCTCAACAACAGCCTGGGCATCCTTGAGGGAAGCCATCTTCATTGGAGGATCTTCAGCAATAGTTTCAGTCGACACCAGAGTCTGGGGGACTTCTTCAAAATGTTGACACGGGGTTTCAATGAACTCCCCATCCATTTCCACATAGCGAAAAGAGTTAAGGTGGCTCACCATGTACTCCTCTTCTCCTTGTACTGTAACAATTTTCCCCTTCACTGGGTATTTCAGCATCTGGTGGAGCGTAGAAGTTACTGCCCCAGCTTTATGGATCCATGGGCGACCCAGCAAACAAGAATAAGATGGCCGAATGTCCATCACATAGAATGTAGACGCGAATGTCTGGGAACCAACCTTAATAGGGACATCCACCTCTCCATGTACCATCCTCTTGGACCCGTCAAAGGCCCTAACCATAATATTACTCGGCTTCAACACCAACCCCTCACAATCCAACTGGTCTAACACTTTCTTAGGTAAAACATTCAACGAGGACCTAATGTCCACCAGCACGTGGGCTAGAGTAGTGCCCCTGCACTCGATTGAAACATGCAGAGCGTCATTGTGATTCTTTCCCTTGGCAGTCAAGTCTGTATCAGAGAAACCCAACCCGTTGTCATCTGTCAAACTAGACACACATTCTTTGAACTGATCAGCAGATGTCTCCTGCGACACATGTGTAGTTTTCAGGAAAGCAATCAGAGCCTTAGCATGGGCTTCTGAGCATAGCAATAAAGATAACATAGAGATCTTTGATGGGGTTTGCCCCAGCTGTTCGACTATGTTGTAGTCGCTTTTCTTGATGATCTTTAAAATTTCCTCAATCTCCTGTCTAGAGGCTTCAACAGTAATCTTCTTCGGTGCCTCCGTCCAGGCAGGCTCACTGGTGATCCCTTTTCCCGGAGTGTCAGATGACTTGGTGACAGGGGTAAGGATTGGAACATGAACAGGAACAGTAACAGATGTTCCGGAAGATGTAATAACAACAGGCTTCCGAACAGTTGGTGGAGAAATTTCAGGAGAGAAAAGTCTTCCGCTTCGGGTGACCTTGCTAGATCCAACAATATTGTTGACGTCAGTATCAACCTCTTCAACCTTTAAGTCTTGTTTAATCCCATGATAATACACGTCAGCCCCATAGTGCCACGGGACAGCCTTATCTGATGTGTAAGGGATAGGTCCAGGAATGGTAATGATCAATGGAGAAATTCTCGGAACAGATGTAATTCTAACAGGCTTTCTCGAGGAAGCCTTGGAAGAATTGGCGGAAATGGTGATTATAGAAACATATTCAATAGGAATCAATGGAACCAAAGTTTTCTCAAACAAAATTTCTTTGTTATCTATCAGGCGTTGGACACCTGACTTCAATAGATGGCAACCAGTAGGTAGGACGGAACACATATGGCAAACTTCGCCATATCCCAGAAATAAACCGGCTAACAGAAGGTTCTTCTTCACAGTCATCAACGGAGTGGAAATTTCTTTCACATAAGTCACAAACGAATCATCATCCACAACATTCACTCCATGCTTGGGCATTGGAGCAGTCATAACATTAGGCTTTTCAGGCGCTTCAAACTCAATCTCCTTAGCATCAATCAGATCATGCACTTTATTCTTCAAATCCCAGCAGTTATTGGTATCATGCACTGGGTTATTAGAGTGATAAGCACAGCAGGCGTTTGGATTATACAGCGGTGATGTGGTGTTGGAATTTTTTAGAGCCTCCTTTGGAATCACCAAGTTGGTCTTTAACAACTGCGGCAAAATTTGAGACATGGTCATACTGAGCCGAGTAAATTGTCTTTGTCGTCTCTCTACTCTTTGTTGAGTGTTGCGTTGTGGGGCAACAATTGGTCTTGATATAACCACCGCATTAACTACATGGCGGCGCTCAGGTCGGTTATGGCTCCTCGAGCTGTAAATTGCACTAGACTCCTTCTGAAGGGCTTCTTCTTTGTACTTGACGAAGCACCCTTTTGTATCTTGCCGCTCTTGATACCGGTTTCAACTCTCTCCCCATTCATAATCAATTCGGTGAAACCAGACGATGAACTTCCGATCAAATAATTGAAATATGGACCAGACAAGGTCCCAAGAAAAATATCCACCAATTCCCTATCATCCAGAGGGGGTTGTACTCTTCCCGTAAGATCTCTCCACTTCTGAGTCTAGTCCTTAAAACCTTCGCTCACACCCATAGACATACCTTGAAGTTGGGTACGCGTGGGAGCAAGGTCGGCATTGTACTGGTATTTCTTGTAAAAAGCAGGAGCAAGGTCCTCCCAATTATGGATGTTAGCTCCTTCTAGTTGATAGAACCATTCAAGTTGAGTCCCTGAAAGAATATCTTGAAAGAAATGGATCCAGAGGTTCTTATCAGCAGTATATGGTTGAATATTTTTGACATACGAGCAGAGGTTTAACTTCGGGCAGGAGACCCCGTCGTACTTAGCAAAGACAGGCGTTTTAAACTTATGGGGAATCACCACCCCAGATGCCAAACCTAAATCTCCGAAGTCCAGACCAGGGACTTTCTGGATCTCCACCACGCTTAATCGGTCTTCAAGCTGCTTATACCTGTCCTCAGCAGGAGGATACTAGTCTTCATCAAAGTCTGTGTCATTGTCAGAAACCACAGGGCTAGGGGCCCTCCTTTCTTCTTGATTCTCTCCCCCTCCAGATGAGTGTGATAAATCAACATCTTGTCTCAACCTGTTCCCAAACCTGTGACCCATATTCAGGAGGACCGTCTTCTTCTTCTTCTTCTTGTCCTTCAAGATAAGAGTCTTCAGATCTTGTTGACCCTTGGCCAAGTTCATGAACATTTCCTAAAACTGAGCATTTTGGGCTTGAAGAGCCTTGATAGCTTGTTCAGTAGTTGTTTCAGAAGACATGTTTGTTGAAATAAACAGCGAAAAAGATGAGAAACCTGTAAGGGTACCTGTAATGAGGTGCATGGGAATGGAATGTGTATGATATGATTTCAAAGAATTCAGGGAGATTCAAATTCGTAGACCAAAATGAAACACACTTTATTAGATAAAAAGCTTGAAACAATGTTTAACAAATGCCTTTAAGGCGTTACAAAGGAATACTGAAAAGTAAGTCTAAACTAAAAGCAATAAAAGACGTCAGCGCTCCCATGGTCGTTTTCCTTTGGTGCTGACATAGTCGTTGATGACCCTTTCATTCTCCAGCTGCTTTGTAAGCTTCAGGATATTCCGTTCCTGCTCGTGATATTTTTCTCTATAAGTATCTCGTTCTTCCCTTAGCTAGATCCAAGACCTCTTTAATGCCCCAATGTCAGTAGGCATGTATGGATGGAGGACTGTACAAGGAACCCCTTCTTCATCAGCACGCTCCACAATCACCGGCAAAACAACTTCGTATGGCATCCCCAGCTTTTGAGCACGGGCTCGAACCCACCGGAGATACGGTGGCATCGGGAGAGAAGTCTTCAGGCCTAGCTCATGTGGATCAGACATATTCACCCTATCCCAGGCTCGTATAAATTTGCGGCGATGTCCCTCAACATCTCCTATGAAGTCAAAGACAATGTTTAGAAGCAGCAACTCATGAGGTCCGTCCCTCCTAGCTCGCCCAAACTGTCGTAAGGCCAAACAAGGATTATAGGTGATCCCTCCTCTAATTCCAAGTAATGGAACATTGGGGTATTCCTTACAGCGATCAATAACAGCTACTTCTTCCATGTCTTTAATACTCTAGATGATGTCCGTGTGAGCAAGGAACATAATTCTGTAGGCCTAACCCATGCCTTCCTCATTCTTCAAAACAGATTTGGGGAGGTGAGAAATAAACCACCTCGCCAACAATGGTGCACAGCACATGAGAGTTCCCCTTTTCTGAACAGTACGGGCATAAAGAGCATGTAGAATGTCACCTAAGAGAGTGGGCACTGGATTACGGGACATGAAGATCTTCACTACATTCACGTCAACAAAGGAATCTGAATTTGGGAACAGAACCAAGCCATAAATGAGAAGAGTCAGGATGTCTTCAAACGCTTGAAAGTCCAAACTATCCCAGAACTGATGAGTCTGATCAATCAAGAACTTAGCCAAGAAGCCTTTTATCCCACTCTGAGTCTCCCAGTTGGACACCATATCAGCCCTTGTAAGATGGAGGGCTGAAGCAATATCCTCTGGCCTAGGAGATATCTCCAAACCTGTAAATGGGGTCTGCTCTAGAATAGAGATGCCGAGTAGATCAGAGAACTCCTCCAAAGTAGGGACCAACTGATAGTCCGGGAAGGTGAAGCAGTGGTGTAACGGGTGAAAGAACTGGAACAAGACACTCATCATTTGTTCATCCAGCTTGGAAGTGACTAGGCTGAGGAGGTGACCATGTCTTCTGACAGAAGAAGAAGTATCAGGGACCTTTAAAACCAACTCTCTAAGTTGAGCAGGAATCTGTACGAAGCTGATCCGAATAGTGTTTCTACGCATAGATGCCATGATCTGCAAAACAGAACAAAGATGAATCCCATCGGTCTTTGAAATGGTTAGTCTAATGAAATATGCAAGCAATGTCATGATGCATGATGTCATGATAGAAGCACACCACAGGTATCACAGATAGAAAACATGGTAAGGGCAAACAAGTCACATAATAACCCTTAAATTTCAGGTTGGCATGGAGTTTAGGTACTACCCTCTTTCAGTTTAGTTGGTTCAATCTGTCCTAGTAATAGTAACCGGGTTCTAGAGGATCTCAATATCATGACCATCCTCGATCGATCATAATTCCAGTTTAGCAACCTTTTCTTGCAGCCGGAATCATCGCGAGAGTATGGTTTCAATGAGTGTAGCATACTGCTACTTTTTTATGGCCAAGTTGGTCAATTATAGGTTCTAAGGTCAGTTGGTGCTTAATGACCCCTTAGCAGCCCCATATTCTCCTTGTTCCTCCACAAGGGATATCGGTACAAAATAAAGTGTCACACCAACGTAGCTACTGCTTCAACCGTATCGGTCTACCTCGTACAGTTCCCTCACAGTCTATTGCTACTTACCTAAAAGGTATCCCCAGATCCGGGTTAGGATATAGAGTAACTAGAATTCAAACCCATAAAAATAAAGCAAAGAGATCAAATAATTGAAAACAATATGAATTAATCCTAAGGTACACCCCACTTATTAATTCCCTAGCAGAGTCGCCAGTTCTATGATATGTTGGCCAGAACCGGACTGTTTTTGGAATGCTGGTTTGTGTTTGCAAAATGTCGCGGTAAGCAAGAGTCACCACCGACTTTTATTTTATCCAACAAGGAAAGGAAAAAAGCACAGAAAAATTCCCTTTTTGAGATATTTCTGAGTACGGGGGGTAGATTATAGAAAGGGAAGGTATTAGCACCCTTTCGATCCGTACTTATCTACGGGCTCTTAGGTATTTGTTCATCATTTTCAAAATTGTTTTCTTTGTGTTTGTGGGTTTTGAAAAGTTTTTGTTTTAACTCGATTTAACTCCTGCTTCTGTTTTCAAGAGTGTAATGAAGTATTTTTGAAAACTTGTTTGTAAAAGAGTGTAAGTGTGAAAAAAAGTTTGTTTTGATTGAGCAAGTACTTAAGAACTAATCTACCTACTCGAAAAAGGAATCGTTCTATGTTCATTTCCTTTAGACAATGCTATCCCACTATTAGTGAATAGGTAGCACCGTCGTTGGAGTTTGAGGGTCAATTCGAGAAGGAACGTATGGTCACTAAAGCAATGTTAGGACGTCTTAGTAGTAACCCTAATGTCTTAGATCATTTATCCGAGGCAACCTTTCTGAGGCAACTTTTCCGAGCCAACTATGATCTTTAGACAAAAGGACGACCATTAAAATATCCAATACTCAATGACCGTTTTAACGAAGGCAACCAAGTGGGAGTGTACCCTAGGAGTGCGCATGTGCGAGTGATTCAGTTTCAGATTTATTTATCTTTTCATATTTAGGGTGATCTAACTGTTTTAAACTTAGACATACATTCTTGTCATGCAAGCCCTAATTATTCATATATCTAGCAGTTAAATATTTGCAGAAATTAAAGTGCGGAATTTAAACAAATCTATTACAAGGCTTCGGGTATTTACATAGCCAAAAACAAACCATTTGAAATTAAAAGCGGTAAAAAATAAATAAATGTCCTAATTAAATTATTACAAACCGGGAGCAGAAATAATAATTGGGCAAAATAATAAAGCGCGCGATTAAAAGTTAGATCGACGAGAAACTAGGGTTTTGACCCTTCTAACCTAATTAAAAGGAAAATGTTTTTTTTTTGTTTTTAATATTTATAAAGAAAAGAAATTAGTTTTTTTGAAATTAAATGCAAAATTAATTGGTTATTAAATTAATTAATGAAAATAATTAAATTACATGTTTTTGGTTTTTTTTTTGTTATTTTAGGAAAGAAATAAAATAATTAAGTTAGTACTAAACCTATTTATTCTAATTGATTTAAATTATTTGCAAAAATAAATTAAAGTTTTCTAAAATTAATAACCTAATAAAATTAATTGATTTTTTTACTAAAATAAATTTCCTAAATTTTATTGATGAAAAATACTATTTTTATGATTTTTTTTTATAAAAAGAAAATAATTTAATTTGTTAGTAAAAATAATTAAATGAAATAATTAAATAAAATGTAAAAAAGAAAAAGAATAAGAAAATGGGCCTGAAACAATATTTTTGGGAGGTGTGGAAAGTAGATTCCTGGGTCCAATTGTGATAGAGTCCGTTTGACCTTTGATTCCAGTGCATATGTGTTGACTGGGCTTATGGTGTTCCTTCAGTGGTGGCCATCAGATTTAGCCATCTGGCCATCTGACACGTTTGATGATGAAGGCATATGGTGGATCTCAGGCTCATGCGCGCATTGGATTTCCTGAAATAAAACAAGAAAATGGCAAATGCTGGAGGCAGGGAACGAACCCCTGACCTCCAGCCTTCCAATGCCGTAACACGTGGCAACCACTGCACCACTTGTTTTTATTTGTTCATAAAATACACAATAATAATCATATATGAAAAACAAAGAAATATTGGAGAATTAAAAAACGCGCACTGAATCGTTTGAACGGGCCAATGATCGAATGACAACTCATTGTCTTCTTCCTCTCTCTGTGGGTAAAAGTCTCGGACTTTTACCTACGGGCATTTTGTCCGTCGCTACAGGAAATGCTCCTTCCAAAATCCTCTATGGGCCACATAAATGGAAACTAACTCCATGGTTGACTTCGTCTCGCCCTCGTGAACCTAAAGGTACCATTCATGAAGGCCAATTGTCCCTGTAATCAAAAACCCTAAAACCAAACTCGAAAACCTAGCAATGGTGATTAACGTTATAGGCCATATAAACGCAATTGAATGATGCAGAAAGCTTGCAAATACCTCATAGATCAAGAATATGCAAGTAATTTATCTTAACAATGCATATATTATGAAATACGAATTCAAGAACAGGGCGAAGTTGTGAACAACTTACATTGCGTTTTAGGACTGGAATGGACTGGTTCTTGATGGCTTTAGCTTCTAGAGAGTGCCAGGAAGCGATTGGGATCAGCAAAGAGCCTTGAGAATGCCTCTAAGTGGGATTTCGATCTCACATTTTTTCTTGGTTTTTTCCAGATTTGGTTCTCTCTCTCGCCTGTTTCTAACTTCTTTTTAGGTCTGCACGCACTCTATATGTACCAAGCAATGCATTAGGGTTGATAATTATATCCAAATCTTCCTCCTTCAATGCTTTTGATATTTGATTTGATTCACTTTGAAAACCTTACAAATTTGGCTTATTTCCAATCTTTTTGTGCACACATGCTTTGATACGAATTTGAATGATGCTAGCTGTGTAATTGGAACCTGAAGCAAGCACAAAATCTCTTACTTTCAATATTTTTGATTTTATTTGATTTGTTTTTTATTTAAATTGAATTAATTAAAATAAAAACCAAAATAAATAATAAAAATAAAATATGGACAAGTGGCAAAGGCTAGAGCATGTGGGCTATGTTTCCAACTCAAAACAAGTGAAAAAGATTGGGCCCATTTGGCAAAATTTGAAGTTTTTGGGATAGTTGACTTTTGGCCACTTTGCAAAAAAGGTCAACTTCACCAATGCATAACTTCCTCAATTTTGACTCTTTGGAGGTGTTCTTGGACTTTTTAGAAAGCTTGAGATGTCCTCTAATCAACCCTTTTGGTCTCATATCATTTTTATATTCCATGCTCTTGTATGAAGCTTTGACAAAAAAGGTGTTGTTGTTGACTTTTTAAAATGACCTATAATGTCCAAATTCATAACTTCTTGTTAGTGCATATTTTGAACTTTGAAGATGAAGATGGATTGTAGGGAATTTCATCCTCTTCAATATGAGCTTTGGATGGGTAATTTCTCATAAATTATGAGAAAGTTATGCTTGGTCAAAGTTGAGTTGACTTTTCCTACTAGGTCACGGTTGGCTTTTGCCCTAGCACAGTCGATTTTTGGACCTTTGAGCAATTGACTAAGAAAACTTTCTCTGAAAGGCTTGAAACTTGACATGGATGATCTTGAGAACATATTAGGACATTTGTGAGCATTTGGATCACTTGGATTCAAGTATCTTGATGCAACATGAAACCCTAGTTTGAGGTAGACTGCCTTAGGAGAGAGCTTGTCTGGCCAACCCTTGGACTACCTTGAGCAACTTGAGGATCTTTCTTGCAATGTTTTGAGAAATATGGGAGGGCAAATTTTGGGGTACAACAAGGGGTAAGGCATCATAAGACTCTGAGCACGAGTTTGTACCCATTTGAGGTAAGGCTCAAGAGGGATGGAATTTTTATGACCCAAAGTCTTGCTATCCTCCTTGTTTAACATCCTCCAAGCTCGGATGAATCTTTGGAGAAGACCTTGATCGTCGTTGTCATAGTCAAATACCAAACCTTGAATCAGCATCTCGTACGGACCATCCCTTCGGGCGTAACCAAACTGTCTTAAGGCTAAGAAAGGGTTGTAGGTGATACCTCCCCTAATGCCAAGTAAATGGACATTAGGGAATTCTCCATAATGGTCGACAATGATAACATTCTCTTTGGATCGAGAGCACCAATGCATATCCGAATGTTTGAGCGTCATCAACCTTTGTGACCATCTTGAACCTTGCTCATTTTTTAATACAAATTGGGGAAGATGTGAAAAAAACCATCTTGCCAAGAGAGGATTGAAACATATAAGGACACCTCTTTTCCTCATTGTGCTAGTGTGAAAAGAGTGTAGGATATCTCCTAGCAATGTAGGTACCGGGTTGCGGGATATGAAGATTTTGAAGGTGCTGGCATCTATGAATTGGTCAGGATTTGGAAACAAAACCATCCCATAGATGAGGAGAGCCACAATTTCCTCAAAGTCTTGCAAGTCCAAAGAAATTCCAACAGCTTTGGGCTTTCTCAAACAGGAACCTTGCTAAGAAACCTTTGACACTACTCCTTGTTTCCCAATGAGTTGTGATATCAGATGAGTGCAAGTGTAGAGCTTAAGTAATCTCTTCTGGCTTTGGATCTCTTTCCATACCGTTGAAAGGTAGTTGATTGAGAATAGGAATCCTCAAGAGTTGGGAGAATTCTTCCAAAGTAGGCACAAGTTGATAGTCGGGAAATGTGAAGCAATGGTGTAAAGGATCAAAGAACTGAAAGAGCACCTTCATCATATCCTCATTTGTGTTGGAGGTGACCAAGTTGAGTAGGCGACCATGTCTCTTGGTAAATGGAGAGTTTTCAGGAATCCTTGAAGCTAGCCCCTTAAGTTGTGGAGGGATCCTTACAAGGTTGACTTCAATAGTTTTCCTGCGAAGTGAATCCATATCCTACAAAAACAAGAACAAAGATGAATCCCAAAATCCTTGAAATGGTTAGTGGATGTATATGATGTTCATAATGTTCATGATGTTATGTACAAGTATGCATATACAAACAAAACAAAAAAATCCTTAGGTTTAGGCTTGCATGGAGTTTTATAGGTAAGTAACCTCTTGAAGTTTAGTTGGCTTAAACTTGTCCTAGTAATAGTAATTGGGTTCTAAGGAGCTCAATATCATTGGTTTGTTTCCTTGGTTATTGTTTCAGCACAAGCCTCTTTAATGGCGACCGAAACATCCCAAGAAACCAAACCTCAATGAGTGTAGTATCGAGTATCTACCAATTCGGACTGCACCAAAGCCGGTCATCTCACTACATCCTAAAGGTCAAGTTGGTCAAGTAATGGTTTTAAAAGTTCATTAGTGCTTCATGATATCACTCAGCGGCCCCGTATTCTCTTTGATTAACTCAAAGGCTACCGGTACCCATAAATATGTCGCATTAACGTAGTTATTTCTTAAACCATATCGGTATACCCTTAACAATTTCCACAACGTATTGCTACTTACCTATAATGTATCCCAAATCCGGGTAGAGGATCTAAACCCATAAAAAGAACCATAATGTAAAGCATACAGGTCAAATAATGTAAGCAAATAAATGTGATCTAATCCCTAAGGTAACCCCACTTTTAGAATTCTCCCCAGCGGAGTCGCCAGTTCTGTGATATGGTGGGAGAACTGACTTGAGGGTTTTGCGTTTGATCGCAAATGTTGCGGTTAGCAAGAATCGCCACCGACTTTTCTTTTATCCAAAAGGAAAGGTGAAAAAGCACAGGAAAGACCTTTGAGATTATTTCTTGAGTTTGGGGGGTAGATTATGAAAAGGGAAGGTATTAGCACCATTTTCATCCATGGTTATCCATGGGCTCTTAGTTACTTGCTAGATCACTTGCTTTTGTTTGAAATTGTTCTTGGTATGGTTTTTGAAAGTATTTTGTAAAGAGGCCATTTTTTAGGCAATCTTTGTAATGATTCTCGTTCGTAAGAATATATACAAAGATGTTTGATCTTTTGAAAATGTTTTCAATGTTTGTAAGATGTTTGAAAATGTGTGTGTTTGTTTTTGAAAATAGCAAGGATGTTTGTTTTGTAATGGAGGAAGTAATTAGGAGCAATCTACCTACTCAAATGTCTTTCTTGTTCATTTTCTTTTCCTTTGACATTATTGTCTTACCATTAATTTGGTAAGCAACCCTATCTTTGGATGTAAACGGGACGGGCATGGGTCATCGTATAGCCATCATTAGTAATGTTGCAAGGTATCTCAGCTTTCTTTTTGAGGGACTAAGATCATTTATAAGGTAACTTAGATAGCGTCATCGAGGGACTATGATCTTATTTTTGTTTGTTTTTGCTAAGATACCTCACATGCGTAATATAGCCATTTTGTAAGGCAACCGAGTGGATTTTACCCTAGGGGTGCTTGTGTGCAAGTGTGTTGTTTTCATGCTTGATTTTGTCTTGAATTAGGGTTTTCTACTTGATTGATTTTATTCTTTCCATACAAACCCTAATTACTAGCATGTTATGTATAAGCGATAAATTGCGAAATTTAAAGTTACTATGCTATTACAACATTTGTGGGAGGGGGGTATACAATTTATGAATGGGGATTGCAATAATATAAAACTAATTAATCTATTACAACCAAATTGAATATGTACAAATAATTGAAGAAATATATAAAGTATAAATGCAAATTGTAAGAAATGATTTTTGTGTTTGGATTTTTATATGAAAGAGGTTTTAACCTAAACCTAATTAGAGAAAAAATAATTAAATTAAATTAAATTATATTAATTAAGAAAAGAAATTAATTAAGAAAATATTTTTGAATAAAACCCTAATTCTATTTAATTGATTAAAAGAAAATAAGTTTAAAGAAAAAGTATTTTTTTTTGTATTTTTGTCATGAAAATAATATATGGTATTGTGAAATATTTTTGGCCTTTTCTACATTAAAATAAATATATTTAAATAAATAATAATCTAGTTTTAATTTAATTTACAAGGAAACTAGTAAAGTTAAATAAAGTTTAATGAATAAAAATAATTTTCGTGTGGGAAAAATATTTAAATCATATCAAAACATAAATCTATTATTTTTATATTTTTTATGATTTTTTTGGTATTTTAGAAAATATATTTGAAAGGAAAAGTGAAATAAATAAGTAAATAAAAATAAATGGGCCAGGGGGTGCCAAAAGTAGGCAGGGAGGTGAGCTAGCAAAAAATACAAAAAAACACTCTCAGGCCCAAAAGGCCCAGCGCCTGCAAAAAAATGTTATAGAACCAGACAAATATGAAAAAATGCAAAAGGGGGGTTCACATTGGTTCGAACCCTCGCCCTTTAGGTAAGAACTGACTTAGTACGCACACGCTTTCCACTGGGTTGGCTATTTCATCCGGTCATATAATCAAACCATAAATATATATTAGAAACTAATTTTTGAAGGCAACTTCATCTTTAACCTCGCGCCTAGCTGGACCACCTGTATCTTCCTCATCTCTCCACAAAAATGGAAAGTTCAAACATGAAAGTTGTGGTGTTTCTTCCCACTAATCCAACCATATAACTTATGTAAGCTAAAAGTCAAAGATAAAAATTAATTTTTCTGGCCCTAAATTCAAACCTAATTATCTCAGAAATTTAAAATCCAAAATTCTCTATACACAGTCAATATAAATGGGAACTATGAACATGGTCAGCTTTAGAGAAAAGATATCTACATTTTGTCTTCACAAATCAGGACAAATGATGCTTGTATGAAGAGATAGAAGTTTGAAAATTTACCTCTTATAGATGGAGTCGTGAATAGAGTTTGAGCAGCTTTTGAGATGGCCTGAGGATCTGTTTAGCTTACCTGGACCTCCTTGAGTGTATTCCAACTCCTACTTTGCCTTGAAAGTCCCTGAATCTCTCTATTCAAGTCAACCTACAAGCTTGATATTTGAAAATAGTGGATAGTGATGGAGGAGTTACAGTCTTGAAACAGGGGCCTGGATTGCTTTGGTATGGTTTATATAATGTGTTTGAATGATTAGTTTTCAAAATGCACGAGTGGAAATGAAGAAGATGAGTTTTGGTTCAAAACTGTGTATCAATGGTGTTCTTTGAGCAGATTTATGGTTTTTGAGTGTTTGAGATATTTTCAGGTCACTAGCATCCGTGTGTCATCTTGAAAATAGTTTGTGTACTTATAGGAAAGACGTTTTGAGGCTTGAAACAACTCAAATTGAAATCACATGTTAGGCTTGGTTATTTGTTTTTGAAGCAAAGTTGATAAACATGGTTTCAATGTGGAGTACAAGGGTTTGCAGGGTGGTTAGAAGGCTGTAGGCATGTTGCTTCTTTCTTTTGAAAGCTTTTGAGTCATAAACAACAATGTATGGGCTCAAGAAGAGTTGACATTGTGATTAAAGTCACTTTTCTAAAATGGAAGTGGTGACTTTCTTCCAAAAATAGAAATGCAACTTGGATAATGGCTCAAATGCTTGGACAATGGCTCTATCAGTTGTGTAAACATTAAATTATTGATTGATTAGAAAGTTTGAATCCTGCAAATCAATATTTGTATAGCATGCTTGAAGATTGGATCAAGTGTTCTTCACAAAATGGCTTGTGATCCAAGTGACAAAACACCAACTTCTTGCCTTTGATTCTCCTTGCTCAGGAATGATCTCAAGGAGTACTTGGACATTTTGGAAAGCTTGCAATTTGCTCTTCAACTCATCATTGTTTTATTTTGAATAACCCCCTTGTAACTATGTGAAAAATTTCCATAAAGTTAGGTAAAATATCTTTCTAACTAGGGAAAAATTTCACTAAGTCTTTTTTAGTTCATGAGCATGTATTCACAAAATTATAACTTGAGATCCAAGATCTTTTAGGAGAAGTTGTGTAAAGCAAAGTTGTAGATTTTGTGGAGATCTACAACTTTCATGTTGAAAGTTTCCTTTGAATCATCTTGTATCATGGTGAAAATTTGGCTTAAAGTTATGAAAAAATAAGAAATTTTCAACACTTAGAAAAATTTCTAAGTTTAGAAATTTTAACTTTTCAAAATGAAATCTTGATTTATTGATGAATAAGTTTTCTATTTTGACATGTTTTTAATGAATTATGATCTTTGGCACTTGAATTTTACCAAAAATTCAAAGTTTGACTTTTCAGTATATAATTGACTTTTAATCAATTGACTGCAAAATTCATTTGTCAATCCAATGGACTTGTAATATTTTGAATCATGTCTGTGATATGGTGGCAGAACCGACTGTTTGACGCTGGTTTGCGTTTTGCATTTTGCAAATGTCACGGTAAGCAAGAGTCGCCACCGACTTTTATTTTATCCAACCGGAAAGGAAAAAAGTACATAAAAAATCTTTTTTCGAGATATTCTGAGTACGGGGGGTAGATTACAGAAAGGGAAGGTGTTAGAACCATTTATATCCATGGTTTTCCATGGGCTCTTAGGTACTTGCTCATCTTTTTAAAATTTCTTGTGTATGTGCTTTGTTTTTGAAAATGTTTTACTTCATGATAACCCTTGTATCAGTCCTCAAAGGTGTGACGAAGTTGTTTTGAAAATTGTTTTGAAATGTGTAAGTGTGAAAAGTTTTGATTTGAGCAAGTACCTACTAGCATCTACCTACTCGAAAAAATATCATTTCTATTCTTGTTTCCTTTAGACAACGCTATCCTACTATTGAGAAATAGGTAGTACCGTCTTTGGAGTTGTAAGGGTCAATTCGAAAGGGACGTACGATCACTAAAGCAATGTTAGGATACCTTAGTAGTAACCCTAGAGTCTTAAGATCTTTTTCGAGGCAACATTTTCGAGGCAACATTCGAACGGGATATTTGATCTTCTTAGACAGGAGGGCAACCACTAAGACACGTTATACTTAATGATTGTTTACCGAAGGCAACCGAAGTGAGGGTATACCCTAAGAGTGAATATGTGCGAGTGATTTATTTTCAGTTTATTATCTTTGCACATTAGGTTTTTCTAACCATTTTAATTTTGTCATGCATTCTTGCCATACTATCTTATTAGCATTCATCTAACAATTAATAATTGCGGAAATTAAAATGCGAGAAAGTAAATCTACGCTATTACAAGGCTTCGGGAAAAGGGATTAATTACATAGCCAAAAACCCTGGAAAAAGAGATAAGTAAAAAGTCTTATATTAAACTATTACAAATCATGAACTGTTACAAAAATATTGGTAAAAATAAATAACCCGCGCGTGATGGATCAAATACGAAACAACTAGGGTTTTGACCCTTGACTAAACCTAATTGCGATTGATTAAAAAAAGTTTTTGTTTTGTTTTGTTATTTTAAGAAAATAAAGAAATCATTAAAAGAAAATCCTAAATCTAATTGGTTTTAAATTAAGAAAAATAAATTAATTTATTCTAAAACCTATTTTTTATTTTTATTCATTTGAAAAAAAAGAGAAAATAAAGCATGAATGCCATGTTATGATGCATGATGTCATGATAAACCACATGTATAGCAAACAACAGGTATTGCAAACACAGTCAAATCACACAAAACCCTTAGGTTTAAGGCTTGCATGAGGTCAAAGGTAATACCCTCTTGAAGTTCAGTTAGTTCAAACCTGTCCTAGAAAAAGTAATCGGGTTCTAGAGGATCTCAATATCACTGACAATCCTCCACCGGTCATGGTTTTAGCTCACGTAATCTTTTCTTGCAGCCAGAACTATCTCAAGAGTATGGTCTCAATGAGTGTAGCATCGAGTATCAACCAGTTCTCAGATTTACACCGAGGCCGACTATCTCACAACTTTCTAATGGCCAATTTGGGCGATTAAAGGTTCTAAGGTCATTTGATGTTTAACGCCACCATGCAGCGGCCCCTTATTCTCCTTGTTTCTCCACAAGGGATACGGGTACCAACCAATGTGCCACATCAACGTAACTACTACGTCAACCGTATCGGTCTACGTCGTACAGTTCCCTCACAGTCTATTGTTACTTACCTAAAAGGTATTCCCCAAATCCGGGTTAGGATCTATAGTAACCCCAAACAGAACCCTTAAAAGTAAAGAAAACAAAGCAATCGAGAGAAGCAATTATAATGAACTAGATCCTAAGGTATACCCCACTTATTAACTCCCCAGCAAAGTCGCCAGTTCTGTGATACGGTGGCAGAACTGACTGTTTGACGCTGGTTTGCGTTTTGCATTTTGCAAATGTCGCGGTAAGCAAGAGTCGCCACCAACTTTTATTTTATCCAATCGGAAAGGAAAAAACTACAGAAAAAATCCTTTTTCGAGATATTCTGAGTACGGGGGGTAGATTATAGAAAGGGAAGGTGTTAACACCCTTTCTATCCATGGTTTTCCATGGGCTGTTAGGTACTTGCTCATCTTTTTAAAATTGCTTGTGTATGTGCTTTGTTTTTGATTAATGTTTTACTTTGTGATAACCCTTGTATCAGTCCTCAAAGGTGTGACGAAGTTGTTTTGAAAATTGTTTTGAAATGTGTAAGTGTGAAAAGTTTTGATTTGAGCAAGTACCTACTAGCATCTACCTACTCGAAAAAAGATCATTTCTATTCTTGTTTCCTTTAGACAACTCTATCCTACTATTGAGAAATAGGTAGCACCGTCGTTGGAGTTGTAAGGGTCAATTCGAAAGGGACGTACGATCACTAAATCAATGTTAGGATACCTTAGTAGTAACCCTAGAGTCTTAAGATCTTTTTCGAGGCAACATTTCCGAGGTAACATTTCTGAGGCAATGTTTCTGAGGCAACATTCAAACGGGACATTTGATCTTCTTAGACAGGAGGGCAACCACTAAGACACCCTATACTTAATGATCGTTTACCGAAGGCAACCGAAGTGAGAGTTTACCCTAAGAGTGAATATATGTGAGTGATTTATTTTCAGTTTATTATCTTTGCACATTAGGGTTTTCTAACCATTTTAATTTTGTCATGCATTCTTGCCATACAATCCTATTAGCATTCATCTAACAATTAATAATTGCAGAAATTAAAAAGCGAGAAAGTAAATCTACGCTATTACAAGGCTTCGGGGAAGGGGATTAATTACATAGCCAAAAACCTGGGAAAAAGCGATAAGTAAAAATTCCTAGATTAAACTATTACAAACCATGAACAGTTACAGAAAAAATAGCAAAAATAAATAACCCGCGCGCGATGGATCAAATACGAAACAACTAGGGTTTTGACCCTTGACTAAACCTAATTGCGATTGATTAAAAACAGTTCTTTTTTTGTTTTGTTATTTTAAGAAAATAAAGAAATCATTAAAAGAAAATCCTAATTCTAATTGATTTTAAATTAAGAAAAATAAATTAATTTATTCAAAAACCTATTTTGTATTTTTATTTATTTGAAAAAAAGAGAAAATAAAATTAAATCAAGATTTTTTAACCTAATTTCTATTTTGATTTTATTTATGAAAATAAATTGCAATTTTCCTAAGTTAAACTAAATTTCATTAAAAACAAATTAAAATAAAAAGTCTAATTCTATTTTTTTTTTAATTATTGATTTTATGATTTTTTTTTATGAAAAATAATTAATTTGTGAATTAAAATAAATAAAGAAAATTAAAAGAATAAAAAAATAAAGAAAAGAAATAAAAAAAAATAAGTAAATGGGCCTGGTGTTGTTGCTGAAAGGGGGGTGTCAATTGAATTCCTTGTCCCAAGGTTGATGGCCCGTTTTGACTTTGTTGGATCTGGTGTGTGGGTTGACTTGCGGAGCATGGTAGTCCTCCAAGGAAAAGCCATTGGATCTGGAGCGTTGATTAATTGGATGGCCAGATCATGAGGAGATACGGTGAACCTCCTGATGAGCAGTGCACCTGATCGCATGGCACAAAATAATGCAAAGAAAGGTTGGGACCTGGGGATCGAACCTAGGTCCTTGTGCATATTGCCAATGTACGCTTGCCAACTGAGCTGTAATTGTTATTTGTATATATAATAAAAACAAACTAATATATATGAAAAATAATGGTTATTGGAAAAAATGCGCTAAAGTTCAAACTGCCCAACCAGGGAGCGCCACACATCATCTTCCTCCTCCCAACCGTTGTCTTAGGTAACCAGCCTTTTACCTACAGACGGGACTCCGTAGCTAAAACCCTGTCAACTTCAAAAATGTAGCAAACATGATATAAATTTCATTGGAGGCCATGAATCAACTGGGCTTGAAGTCCTGATCATCATGGTATCCATATCCATCCCTAATTTGGCATGTACTTAGAAGCCCCAAAAACAAGCTTGGAACCCTAGGAATGGCAGATGCCCATATCTGTACTCAAACTTTAATCAAAGTATGCAAATACATTGTAAACATGATAACAAACAAAAATACATGATCGAAATGTATTCATAATGCATAAATCATGATAATCGAATTTCAAGAAACAGGGCAAACCGTGATGCTCTTACAAGGTGCTTTAGGACGTGAGGAGGCTTGCTAGTGATTGGAACATGTTCCTGAGACGTCCAGCAATCGATTGGTAAGGTTAGGAGGGCTTGAGATGGCCTGTAACTTAGAATTTGATCTGCTCTTTTTCTTTGAAATTTTGTAATTGGTTTTGCCTCTTTCATGACTGCTCAACCTCTTTCTCTGCCTTCGATACCTTCTATATATGTAATGCAAAATATTAAGTCAACAAAAACCAATTGAATCTTGCCCATTATGAAGATTTGATTTGGTCTTTCATGGCATATGATATCTTTCCAAATTTTCTTCAATCCAATCTTTTTCAACCCAAATCAGTCTTGCACGAATTGGTTCTCATTTGACAGCATATAAGATCTTCCTTCAATGCAAAAATCATCCCTAAAACACATTATATGATTTATTTGGATTTATTTGATTTTATTTGAATTTTAAATGAATAAAAATCAAAATAAATTAGATAAATAAATAAAGCACGGAGGGTCCCATAGGTCATGGACTATGCTAGGAATGAGATGCAATCTTGAAAAGTTGGGCCCATGTGGAAAAAAATGCAATTTTGATCAATGTTGACTTTTGACAATTTCCCAAAAATTGCCAACTTTGACAATGCATATCTCTCTCAATTTTGACCCTAGAAAGGTATTCTTGGACTTTTTAGAAAGATTAGGATGTCCCCTAACCAACCTTTTTAGTCTCATCTCAATTGAGTCTCCCATGTTCACGTATGAAGCTTTGACCCAAAAGGTGTTTTTGTTGACTTTTCAAAATGACCTATAATGTCAAAATTCATATCTTCCTGTGAGTTTATATCTTGAACTTGGGGGCTGAAGATGAATTGTAGAGAATTGCATCCCCTTAAAAATGAGCTTTGAATGGGTCATTTCTGATGAATTATGACAAAGTTATGCTTGGTCAAAGTTGAGTTGACTTTTCCTACAAAACCCTAATTTGGCAACTTTTGGGTTTTGATGAATTGTGAGCAATCCCTCGTGAATCATGATCAACCCTTGATCAAATGATGAATTATACTTCAAAATAAGGATGTTGACCAAAAACCTTGAAGTTTGACTGTATGTGGGCCACATTTGACTTTTGACCTAGCACAGTCGATTCTCAGGCATTTGAGCAATTGACTGAGCAAACTTCTTCTTCAAGGCTTGAAACTTGACATGGATGATCTTGGGAACATATTAGAATAATGGAAGGCATTTGGGATCCTTTTGACTCAAGCATCTTGATGAAAAATGAAACCCTAATTTGAGGTAGACTGCCTTAGGAGAGAGTTTGTCTGCTTAATTTTTGAACATCCTTGAGCAGTTTGGGGACTTCACATGACATTTGTTGAGAAATATGGGAGGGAAAATTTTGGGGTACAACAGTTGCCCCTGTTCAATCTTCTTAAACCTGAGGATGTAGATTGGCTTGTCTGCCTTTCGTGATCTGAAGGTGGAAGATGATTGAACACTAGAGTGCCCAGAAATTTGCACTCGCATGAAGTGATACTTGACTTGTGATATCGGGAATGGGCTTATAGATTCCATTTGGAGGTTTCTAGAGAATTTTCGGAGATGGGCTTAAAGATGCCATCTGAAGAAGTGTTGATCACATAAGAGATTCCTCCGTGAGAACCCGTATACCTGTTGTCTGAGGAGGAATTTGTTGGGGAATGTTGGTCTTTGTCTTGAGAGAAATAGAGTTTTAAGAGCTTCAGTTGTTCGTTACTCTACTGGGGAATAATTCCGGTTTGGGAAGAGAAAGTGAACTGCGTGTTTGGTCGGGTTATATGCTGCACCGCGACTTACTAGGGAAATGTGAAATCAATTGTGATTGATTGGGTCCCGGTTTCACAGTGTTGTGGACTGCGGTCTGGGGATGAAAGAGGAAGAACCAGGATAGTAAAGTTATGAGAAGGAACCTGGATAGCAGGGTTGCTTCGAGATGAAAGCTTGGATGGTAGGGTTGTGAGAAGGAACCTGGATAGTAAGGTTACTTTGAGATAAAAGCCCGGATAGTAGGGCTGTGAGAAGGAACCTGGATAGTAGGGTTACTTCGATATGAAAAGCCTGGATAGTAGGGCTATGAGAAGGAACTTGGATAGTAGGGTTACTTCGATATGAAAGCCTAGATAGTAGGGTTGTGAGAAGGAACCTGGATAGTAGGTTTACTTCGATATGAAAGCTTGGATAGTAGGGTTGTGAGAAGGAACCTGGATAGTAGGGTTACTTCAATGTGAAATCTTGGATAGTAGGGTTGTGAGAAGGAACCTGGATGGTAGGGTTACTTCGATACGAGAGACTGGATAGCAGGGCCGTTTCGGAATGAGTTTGGGTAAAACTGCAGAGGGAACCTGGGTAAGGTTATTCTTGTCGCACCAATGATTACTTTGTTTAGCTTCGAGTGTTGATCATGGACCTACTGCAAATTGTTGATAATAATTGTCTTTCCTGAAAGAGATACAGGGTTAGTTATGTGCAATGCATGAGATGCATTGTATAATGATGTTCTCAAAATAACTGATACTATGCTATGTGTAATGTATGCACATGTCATTATGTATGAATATGAAATGCTGTCATAATAATCTGAATCTGGGAAAATAAATCCCTGATTGCTATAAAAACCATAGTTCCTCTACTTCTGTTGGGGATGGTGAACAAAGATTATTGTGCTGGGGACTTGCCCCTTGTTTATGGATGTTCTGCTGAGGAGACCCTGTCTAAGGATAATTCTGCGTGGAATAGCTCTGTTGGAGAGGAGATACTCTGTTGATAGACCTGTTGTCCTGGAGAGATATCTCGGTTGGGGATGAATTTACGCTGCTGGTGATAATGAATTCTGTTGGTGACTGAAATTCTGCTTGTGAGAGAAATAAACTCTGCTTGGGGAAAATTTTGCCGAATCACCCGTGATCGTGAACTTCAGTTGGGGAGTGTTAGGTCCGGTTCGAGGAAGCTGACATCATCGTCTTTGGACATTTCTTACTCTGTGGGGAGTGTATGTACCACTACTTATGTTCTCAAGCTGGCTCTATCCCGGTATTTGATGGGCAGAGTAACTGTAAGGTTTGGGTACTTCTTGTTTTCCCTGTTTCTAGCATTACGAGTAATCGTCTTTTATCTCTTGTGTAAATATTTATGAGCAGTCATTATTTTCAAATGCATATATCAAAAATGAATCATTAGACGTTCTTGCAAAACAAAACAGAAAAAGAAAAACAATTGAAATTTCTTGTGAAAATGAATTGTATTGATTTTTGCAATTGGCCCGTAATAGGAATTTTGTACACGGAGGCTGGCGTCCAAGTAAGAGAACACCGCCGAAAGTCAGAAATTATACAATTTGTGTAAAAGAAAGAAAAAAACAGCTATGTGAAATGACCCCATTGGGTTCCAACTCTGCTATTGCCTCTATATCTTCAAGTGTCTCATCACTTTGCTACTTGGCCGAAGGTTGATCAGATTGATTGGTTCCATCTGAGCTTGATAGTTAATACCGAAGTCTGATTGCAAGATGATCCAATGAGACATAGTGGTACGCTTTAATCCCTAACTTTTGCCTGGACCGCCCTTTCATGTTTTCAGTCCACCGGGATACCCTTTTTTTCTCAAGCCGCCCTTTCGGGTTTTCGACTTGTCGGGTGTACAAATTTTTTCATTTTCATCCCTTATTTTTACCCGAACCTCTTTGGTTCGTCGGGAAGCCCTTATTTTTGCCTAGGCCAGTCAACCTAGCGGGTCTTTGATTAGACGTAGTATCTTTTCACTATGTCTGCATTGACGGGGTGAGGAAGGTCGTCACCATCCATGGTGGTTAGAATCATAGCTCCTCCCAAGAAAATTTTCTTAACCACAAATGGCCCTTTGTATCTGGGGGTCCATTTGCCCCTGGGATCACCTTGCGGTATTATGATGCGTTTCATTACTAGATCCCAGAATCGATATTCTTGACGTCTGACTTTCTTGTTAAAAGTCTTAATTATTCGCTTTTGATACGTCTAACCATGAAAGATAGCAGTAAGTCTCTTTTCATCGATTAGATTCAGCTGATCAATTCGGGTTTGGATCCAGTCGTCTTTGTTCAAACCTGCATCCTTCATATTCCTGAGAGAGGGTATCTGGACTTCGATGGGTAGGACTGCCTCCATGCCATACACCAAAGAGTAGGGTGTTTCCTCTGTCGACGTTCGTGCTGAGGTACGATACCCATGAAGAGTGAATGGTAACATCTTGTGCCAGTCTTTGAATGTCATCGTCATCTTCTATATAATCTTCTTGATGTTCTTGTTAGCCGCTTCAACAACCCCATTCATCTTCGGCCGATAAGGAGAAGAGTTATGATGCTGAATCTTGAACTGTTTACAGAGCTTAGTGATCATCGTGTTATTGAGATTTGTACCATTGTCAGTAATAATCCTCTCTGGTACACCATATCGACAAATCAAATTGTGTCGGATAAACCGCGCCACGACATTCTTGGTTACCGTAGCAAAAGAAGCTGCCTCAACCCACTTTGTAAAGTAATCAATTGCTACCAGAATGAAACGATGCCCGTTATATGCATTAGGTCTGATCTCGCCGATCATGTTGATGCCCCACATTGCAAAGGGCCAAGGAGCGGTCAAAACATTCATGGGAACTGGAGGTACATGCCCCTTATCAGCATAGACTTGGCACTTATGACAGGTTCAAGAATGCTGATAACAATTGGCTTCCGTATTGGACCAGTAATATCCTGCTCGTAGGATTTTGTTCGCCATGGTATGTCCACTAGAATGAGTTACGAAGGTACCTTCATGTAAGTCTGTCGTGATCTTTTCTTCCTCGCTCTTGTCTACACACCGCAGTAAGGTTGAGTCATGGTTACGCTTATAGAGGATCCCATTGCTAAGAATGAACTTCACAGCGAACCTTCTCAGAAACTTCTTATCATTAACAGATGCCCCCTCGGGGTATTCTTGATCCTCAAGATACCTCTTTACCTCGTGAAATCATGGTTTATCTGCTACCTCTTCAGTCTCAATGTCACAGCAGTGTGCGGGTTCATCCAACCTCTCAATGGTCATCTGGGGAGCTTTATTGTCCCACCTAACCTTGAACATAGAAGACATAGTAGCTAGCGCATCCGCCAACTAGTTCTCCTCTCATGGGAAATGTTCAAAGGTTATTTCCTCAAAGTGTGGGAGCAATGTCAGTACATACTCTTTGTAAGGAATAAGATTCGGGTGCTTCGTATCCCACTCACCTTTGATCTGACTTATCACCAGAGTGGAATCTACGAATACACTCAAGAACTTAATCCTCAGGTCAATAGCAGCTCGAAAACCCATGATACACGCTTCATACTCCGCCATATTGTTGGTGCAGTTAAAACATAATCGGGCGGTGAACGGAGTATGACAGCCCTCAGGAGATATAATTACAGTGCCAATGTCATTACCAATGCGTTTGAATCTCCATCAAAATACATAGACCATCGGGACCCCTCCTCGGGTCCTTCATCCGGTCCAGGTTCTTCGTAGTCGGTTACCAACATGATATTCTCATCCGGGAACTCGAAATTCATGGACTGGTAGTCATCCACGGCCTGATGTACCAAATGATCTGCCAATACACTCCCCTTGATTGCTTTATGGGTTGTGTATTGGATGTCGTACTTGGTTAAGATCATCTACCATCTTGTTATTCTTCCAGAAAAGGCGGGCTTCTTGAAAATATACTTGATTGGATCCATCTTTGATATCAACAAAGTGGTGTGAGTCAGCATATACTGTCTCGGCCGGCGAGCAGCCCATGCCAAAGCGCAGCAAGTTTTCTCGAGCAATGAGTATCGGGTCTCACAGTCGGTAAACTTTTTGCTAAGGTAATAAATAGCATGCTCTTTTAGGCCAGACTCATCATGTTGCCCCAGCACACACACCGTTGAATGGTCTAGCAATGTCAAGTATAAAATCAAAGGTCTTCCTTCAACTGGAGGCATCAAAATTGGTGGTTCTTAAAGGTGTTCCTTGATTCCTTCGAAAGCGGTCTGGAATTCATCATTCCACTTTACCACTTGATCTTTCTTCAGCAGCTTGAAGGTTGGCTCACAAGTAGCAGTCAGATGTGAAATAAATCTGGCAATGTAGTTCAGACGTCCCAAGAAGCCTCTAACTTCCTTCTCTGTGCGTGGAGCCAACATCTCTTGTATGGCTTTTACCTTTGTGGGGTCTACCTGAATACCTTTGTCACTAACAACAAAACCCAGAAGCTTACCAGATCTTACCTCGAAGGTACACTTGTTCGGATTCAACCTTAGCTTGTACATCTTCAACCTGTTAAACAGTTTCTGGAGATGATCGAGGTGCTCCCCCTCAGTCTGAGATCTGGCTATCATGTCATCAACATAAACCTCGATCTCATGGTGAATCATATCATGGAACAAAGCGACCATAGCGTGCTGGTAAGTTGCCCGAACATTATTCAAACCAAAAGGCATTACCTTTTAATAGAAGGTGCCCCACTGTGTAACGAAGGTTGTCTTCTCCATGTCCTCAGGAGCCATCTTGATCTGGTTGTAGCCAGAAAAACCATCCATGAAAGAGAAGATCTTATGTTGCACGGTGTTGTCGACCAGAACATCAATGTGAGGAAGTGGGAAGTCATCCTTGGGGCTTGCCCTGTTCAGATCTCTATAGTCCACACACATATGTACCTTACCGTCCTTCTTAGGTACCGGAACGATGTTGGCAACCCACTGCGGATAAGAAGTGACAACTAAGAACCCTGCGTCAAACTGTTTCATGACTTCTGCCTTGATTTTCTCTGATATTTCAGGGCGCATACAACAAACCTTCTACTTTACCGGAGGGCAGTCTTCTTTAGTCGGCAAGCGATGAACCATAATATCAGCGTCCAAACCAGGCATATCTTCATAGGACCATGCGAAGATCTCAACATAGTCGTGTAGCATCTGTATTAACCGTTGTTTGACACTAGGCTCCAGATTTGCACCTATCTTAACCTCTTTCCTGTCTTCCTCCGTACCCAAATTCACTGACTCCATTGGCTTTTCATGAGGCTGTATGGCCCTCCCTTCCTGTTGTAATATTCTAGCAAGTTCTCCAGGCACCTCACATTCATTCTCACCTTCGTCCTTGGCTTGGTTGATCGGATTTTCAAAGTCATAACTGGCAGTAGCAGAGTCGTTATCAATGGGACCCATAGTGGATATGGATCTGCAGTATGATACGTGAGTGTGTGTAAGAAAATAGTTGTTTTGATAAAGTGGGAAACAGAAAAGAAAATACAAGGAGCGCAAAATTGGTAATGCAAGAAACGTCCAATGCTTTATTAATGATATATTAAATGACAAATAATATCCCTCATAAGCAAATCCAAGGTGCCTCGGGCAAGGCACCGGGCCGTAAAGTTTCAAACTGTTTATTACAAATCTTAAAACAAAAGTCAATTACTGTGGAATAACAGAAATATGTATGAAGTCCTTTGCCGTCCAGTTGTTCAGTCCACCATTGGTTATTGGATAAATCCAGTTGTCGATGTCTGAATCCTCTTCAGTGTCCTCAATTGCATTAACCCCCTGATTGCTGATGTGTAGAGGAGGTCTTCCAATCTGTGCATGCCTAACAGCCCTTTGAGCCCCTGTAGTAAAGCTCAAACCAAATTTGTCAGTTTTGTGAGTGAAATAAGAGAGCTGACCCCAATTGGTACACCCACCTTCTTCAATTACAACCCTGGCGTCTTTGAGAGAAGCCATCTTCAATGGAGGTTTGCTGGTAGCAACTTCAGCTGACGCCAAAGTCTGAGGGACCTCTTTGAAGTTTTGACAAGGCATTTCTATGAAATCCCCGTCCATCTCTACGTAGCAGAAGGAATTAAGATGACTCACCATATACTCTTCTTCACCTTGCACTGTGACATTCTTCCCCTTCACAGGATATTTCAGCATTTGATGGAGTGTGGAAGTAACTGCCCCAGCCCTATGGATCCAAGGACGACCCAACAAGCAAGAATATGATGGTATGATATCCATCACGTAGAAGGTGGACCCAAAAGTCTGAGAACCCACTTTTACAGGGATCTCCACCTCCCCGTGCACCATTCTTTTTTATCCATTAAAAGCCCTTACCATAATATTACTCGGCTTTAGAACCAACCCTTCACAATCCAGATTGTCTAACACTTTCTTTGGCAGAACATTTAGTGAGGACCCGGTGTCTACCAGCACATGGGCCATAGTGGTGCCTCTGCACTCGATCGAGATGTGCAGAGCATCATTATGATTTCTTCCTTTCGGTGTCAGATCTGTATCTGAGAAACCCGACCTATTATCGGCAGTCAGGCTAGTCACGCAATCTTTGAACTGATCTGCTGAAGTTTCCTGTAGCACGTGCGCAGTCTTGAGAAATGCAATCAAAGCCTTCGCATGGGCTTCAAAACATAATAGTAGAGACAACATGGAGATCTTTGACGGGGTTTGTCCCAGTTGCTCGACCACATTGTAGTCGCTCTTCTTGATAATCTTCAGTATTTCCTCTATTTCTTATTTAGAGGCTTCAATGATTTTCTTAAGTGCCTCCGTCCGGGCAGGCTCACCTATAATTTCTTTGCCCCGAGTCCCAGATGGCTCAGCAGCAGGGGTGATAACTGGAGTAAGAACAGGATTAGTTGCAGGTGTAATAACTGGAGTAGGAACAGGAGAAATGTCAGGAGTGCTGATTGGAACAGCAGTTGGAGTAACAGTAGGCTTGATGATAGTCTTCAGGGAAATCTTAGGAGAGAAGACCCTTCCACTTCGGGTAACTTTACTAGTCCCGACAATATTACTGACATCAGTATCAGCTTCTTCAGTCTTTAGATCTTGCTTAACACCATGGTAATATACATCAGCACCATAATGCCATGGGACAACCTTGTCTGAGGTGTATGGAATGGGATCAGGAACAGTGATTATTAGCGGAGAAACTCTTGGAACAGGTGTAACCCTAACAGGTTTTCTCGAGGAAACCTTGGAAGAATTGGCGGAAATGGTTATAATGGCAACGTCTTCATTTGGAACCAATGGAATCATAGTCTTCTCAAACAAAATTTCTTTATTATCCATCAGGCGCTGAACACCTGACTTCAACAAACAGCAACAAGTAGGCATAATTGAACACATGTGGCAACCTTCACCACAACCCAGAAATATACCGGCCAACAGCAAATTCTTCTTAACAGTCATCCGAGGAGCAGAAATTTCTTCAACAGAGGTCACAAACAAATCAGTGTCAACAACATTAACTCCAGGACCATATTTGGGCATAGGACCAGTTATAACATTCAGCTTTTCTGGAGTGTCAAACTCTATCTCCTTGGTTCGAGCAAGTCTTGCACTTTGTTTCTCAGAGCCCAACAATTGTTTGTATCGTGGCCTGGACTCTCAGAATGGTAGGCGCACCGTGCGTTGGGATTGTATCGGGGAGAAGTAGTGTTTGGATTCTTGGGAGCTTCTCTCAAGGTTGCCAAGTTGGATTTTAATAGATGAGGCAGAACTTCAGCCAACGTCATGTTGATGCGGGTAAACTTCCGTTGTGGTCTTTCCACCCTTTGTTGATTGTTGCATTGTGGAGCAACTGTGGGTCTTGGTATCACTACAGCATTTACCATTTGATGGTGTTCAGATCTGTTTTGGCCCCTCGGGCTATAGACTACATTAGCTTCCTTCTTACCAGTGAAAGGCTTCTTTGCTGAACTTGACGAAGCATCCTTCTGAATTTTACCACTTCGAATGCCAGCCTCCACTCTTTCTCCAGTCAAAATCAACTTAGTGAAACCAGATGGCGAGCTTCCGATCAAGTGATTGAAAAATGGACCAGATAGCGTCCCTAGGAACATGTCAACCAACTCCCTATCATACAATGGGGGTTGGACTCTTCCAGCCAAGTCTCTCCACTTTTGAGCATAGTCCTTAAAACCTTCACCTGCAACCATGGACATACTCTGGAGTTGAGTACGAGTGGGAGAAAGGTCGGCGTTATATTGATACTGCTTATAGAAAGCAGCAGCAAGATCTTCCCAATTTCAGACACTGGCCCCCTCCAACTGATAGAACCATTCAAGCTGAGTCCCTGACAGAATATCTTAAAATAAATGCACCCACAAATTTCTATCTACAGTGTGGGGTTGGGTTTCCATGACATACGAGCGGAGGTGGAGTTTTGGACAGGATACCCCATCATACTTGGCAAAAACCAGAGCTTTGAACTTATGAGGGATGACCACTCTTGATACAAGTCCCAGTTCTCCGAAATCTAAACCAAGTATTTTCTGGATTTCCATAGAGCTCAGACGGTCTTCTAGTTGCTTGTACCTATCCTCAGCAGGAGGATATTGCTCATCATCGTAATCTGTATCGTTATCAGAAACTGCAGGACTAGGGCCCTTTGCCCTTTCTTGGTTCTCCCCGTCCTTGGATGAGGAGGTCAGATCAGCTGGTTGTCTCAACCTTTCTCTGAATCTTCTACCCATGTTCAGAATACCGACCTTCTTCTTCTTCTTCTTCTCTTTTAGAATAAGGGTCTTCAGATCCTCTTTCCCTTTAGCCAGACTTATGAACATCTGTTGGAATTGGGCGTTTTGTGCTTGAAGATCTTTGATGGCTTGATCAGAAGACATTTCTGCTGAAATAAACAGCAAAGAAGATGAGAAACTTGTAAGGGTACCTGTAATGATGTGCATGATAATGGGATGCGCATGTAATGATTTCAAAGACTTTGGGAGATTTAAATTTGTAAACCAAAAATAAACAAAACTTTATTAGCTTAATTTTGAAAGGTTCAACAATGCCTTTAAGGCTTTACAAATAAGTAAATAAAAAAAATCTAAAACTAGAAAAGCAAAATCAAAAGTCCCATGGTCGCTTCCTCTTTGTGCTGATATAGTCATTGGTCACTCTTTCTTCCTCAAGCTTCCTGGTGAGCTTCAAAACCTTCCTTTCTTCCTCATGGAACTTCTCCCGATAAGTGTCCCAATCATTCTTCAACTGAATCCAAGACCTTTGTAACTCTCCAGGATCAGTGGGCATGTAAGGATAGAGAACCGTGTAAGGAATGCCTTCTTCATTAGTGGGCTCCACAATCACTGGTAATACAGCCTCATAGGGAATCCCAAGTTTCTGGGCACGAGCTCGGACCCATTGGAGGTAAGGCTGCATAGGAAGGGAAGTCTTCGGTCCCAACTCTTGGGGGTCAGATCTATTCACCATGCCCCAATCTCGTATAAACCTCTGGCGATGCTCCTTAACGTCCTCCTTATAGTCGAATACAATGTCCTCGAGAAGTAACTCATGGGGACCATCTCTCCGAGAAAGACCAAATTATCGCAAAGCTAGACAAGGATTGTAAGTTATACCCCCTCTGATTCCAAGAAATGGGACATTAGGGTATCCCCCACAACGGTCAATAACAACAGTGTCTTCCATAGCCTGGGAAGACCAAAGAATATCGGTATGAGCAAGTGACATTATTTTGTAGGACCAACCCAAACCTTCTTCATTCTTCAGCACAAACTTAGGGAGGTGAGAAATAAACCACCTTGACAGCAATGACATGCAACACATAAGATTCCCTCTTCTTCTCATAGTACGAGTATAGAGAGCATGTAAGATATCTCCTAGCAAGGTAGGCACAGGGTTGCGAGAAAGGAAAATCTTGACAGCATTCACATCTACAAAGGAATCCGAATTCGTGAAGAGAATCAAACCATAGATAATGAGAGCCAAGACATCTTCAAAAGCTTGAAAATCCAAATCATCCCATAATAGTTGAGCCTAGTCTATCAGAAATTTGTCTAGAAAACCTTTGACCCCGCTTCGTGTTTCCCAATTGGATACTACGTCAGCCCGTTTCAAATGCAGAGCTGAGGCAATGTCTTCTGGTCTAGGAGCTTCTTCCATACCGGTGAAGGGTACCTGTTCAAGAATGGATATACCCAATTGATGAGAGAACTCTTCCAAGGTGGGTACCAGCTGGTAATCTGGAAAGGTGAAGCAATGATGCACGGGATCGAAGAACTGGAAAAGTACGCTCATCATTTGCTCATCAAGATTTGAAGTAACCAGGCTGAGAAGTTGACCGTGTATCTTAATGAACATAGAAGTCTCAGAAACACTTAAGGATATCTCATTAAGTTGGGAAGGTATCTGCACAAAGTTGACTCTGATGGTATTTCTACGGACGAAAGACATGATCTGCAAAACAGAACAAATATAAATTCCCTTGGTCTTTGAAATGGTCAGTGTAATGAAGCATGAATGCCATGTTATGATGCATGATGTCATGATAAACCACATGTATAGCAAACAACAGGTATTGCAAACACAGTCAAATCACACAAAACCCTTAGGTTTAAGGCTTGCATGAGGTCAAAGGTAATACCCTCTTGAAGTTCAGTTAGTTCAAACCTGTCCTAGAAAAAGTAATCGGGTTCTAGAGGATCTCAATATCACTGACAATCCTCCACCGGTCATGGTTTTAGCTCACGTAATCTTTTCTTGCGGCCAGAACTATCTCAAGAGTATGGTCTCAATGAGTGTAGCATCGAGTATCAACTAGTTCTCAGATTTACACCGAGGCCGACTATCTCACAACTTTCTAATGGCCAATTTGGGCGATTAAAGGTTCTAAGGTCATTTGATGTTTAACGACACCATGCAACGGCCCCTTATTCTCCTCGTTTCTCCACAAGGGATACGGGTACCAACCAATGTGCCACATCAACGTAACTACTACGTCAACCGTATCGGTCTACGTCGTACAGTTCCCTCACAGTCTATTGCTACTTACCTAAAAGGTATTCCCCAAATCCGGGTTAGGATCTATAGTAACCCCAAACAGAACCCTTAAAAGTAAAGAAAACAAAGCAATCGAGAGAAGCAATTATAATGAACTAGATCCTAAGGTATACCCCACTTATTAACTCCCCAGCAAAGTCGCCAGTTCTGTGATACGGTGGCAGAACCGACTGTTTGACGCTGGTTTGCGTTTTGCATTTTGCAAATGTCGCGGTAAGCAAGAGTCGCCACCAACTTTTATTTTATCCAATCGGAAAGGAAAAAACTACAGAAAAAATCCTTTTTCGAGATATTCTGAGTACGGGGGGTAGATTATAGAAAGGGAAGGTGTTAACACCCTTTCTATCCATGGTTTTCCATGGGCTGTTAGGTACTTGCTCATCTTATTAAAATTGCTTGTGTATGTGCTTTGTTTTTGAAAATGTTTTACTTTGTGATAACCCTTGTATCAGTCCTCAAAGGTGTGACGAAGTTGTTTTGAAAATTGTTTTGAAATGTGTAAGTGTGAAAAGTTTTGATTTGAGCAAGTACCTACTAGTATCTACCTACTCGAAAAAAGATCATTTCTATTCTTGTTTCCTTTAGACAATGCTATCCTACTATTGAGAAATAGGTAGCACCGTCGTTGGAGTTGTAAGGGTCAATTCGAAAGGGACGTACGATCACTAAATCAATGTTAGGATACCTTAGTAGTAACCCTAGAGTCTTAAGATCTTTTTCGAGGCAACATTTCCGAGGTAACATTTCTGAGGCAACGTTTCTGAGGCAACATTCAAACGGGACATTTGATCTTCTTAGACAGGAGGGCAACCACTAAGACACCCTATACTTAATGATCGTTTACCGAAGGCAACCGAAGTGAGAGTTTACCCTAAGAGTGAATATATGTGAGTGATTTATTTTCAGTTTATTATCTTTGCACATTAGGGTTTTCTAACCATTTTAATTTTGTCATGCATTCTTGCCATACAATCCTATTAGCATTCATCTAACAATTAATAATTGCAGAAATTAAAAAGCGAGAAAGTAAATCTACGCTATTACAAGGCTTCGGGGAAGGGGATTAATTACATAGCCAAAAACCTGGGAAAAAGCGATAAGTAAAAATTCCTAGATTAAACTATTACAAACCATGAACAGTTACAGAAAAAATAGCAAAAATAAATAACCCGCGCGCGATGGATCAAATACGAAACAACTAGGGTTTTGACACTTGACTAAACCTAATTGCGATTGATTAAAAACAGTTCTTTTTTTGTTTTGTTATTTTAAGAAAATAAAGAAATCATTAAAAGAAAATCCTAATTCTAATTGATTTTAAATTAGGAAAAATAAATTAATTTATTCAAAAACCTATTTTGTATTTTTATTTATTTGAAAAAAGAGAAAATAAAATTAAATCAAGATTTTTTAACATAATTTCTATTTTGATTTTATTTATGAAAATAAATTTCAATTTTCCTAAGTTAAACTAAATTACATTAAAAACAAGTTAAAATAAAAAGTCTAATTCTAATTTTTTTTTAATTATTGATTTTATGATTTTTTTTATGAAAAATAATTAATTTGTGAATTAAAATAAATAAATAAAATTAAAAGAATAAAAAAAATAAAGAAAAGAAATAAAAAAAGAAGTAAATGAGCCTGGTGTTGTTGTTGAAAGGGGGTCAATTGAATTCCTGGGCCCAAGGTTGATGGCCCATTTTGACTTTGCTGGATCTGGTGTGTGGGTTGACTTGAGGCGCATGGTAATCCTCCAACGGAAAGGCATTGGATTTGGAGCGCTGATGAATTTGATGGCCAGATCTTGAGGACATACGGTGAACCTCCTGATGAGCAGTACACCTGATCGCATGGTACAAAATAATGCAAAGAAAGGTTGGGACTTGGGGATCGAACCTAGGTCCTTGTGCATATTGCCAATGTACGCTTGCCAACTGAGCTGCAATTGTTATTTGTATATATAATTAAAAAAAAACTAATATATATGAAAAATAATGGCTATTGGAAAAAACGCGCTAAAGTTCAAACTGCCCAACCAGGGAGCGCCACGCATCATCTTCCTCCTCCCAACCGTCGTCTTAGGTAACCAGCCTTTTACCTATAGACGGGACTCCGTAGCTAAAACCCTGTCAACTTCTAAAATGCAGCAAACATGATATAAATTTCATTGGAGGCCATGAATCAACTAGGCTTGAAGCTCTGATCATCATGGTATCCATATCCATCCCTATTTTGACATGTACTAAGAAGCCCCAAAAACAATCTTGGAACCCTAGGAATGGCAGATGCCCATATCTGTACTCAAACTTCAATCAAAGCATGCCAATACATTGTAAACATGATAACAAACAAAAATACATGATCAAAATTTATTCATAACGCATAAATCATGCTAATCGAATTTCAAGAAACAGGGCAAACTGTGATGCTCTTAAAAAGATGCTTTAGGACGTGAGGAGGCTTGCTAGTGATTGCAACACGTTCCTGAGACGTCCAGCAATCGATTGGTAAGGTTAGGAGGGATTGAGATGGCCTGTAACTTAGAATTCGATCTGCCCTTTTTTCTTTGAAATTTTGTAATTGGTTCTGCCTCTTTCACGACTGCTCAACCTCTTTCTCTGCCTTGGATACCTTCTGTATATGTAATGCAACATATTAGGTCCAAAAAAAACCAATTGAATCTTGCCCATTATGAATATTTGATTTGGTCTTTCATGACATATGATATCTTTCCAAATTTGCTTCAATCCAATCTTTTTCAACCCAAATAAGTCTTGCACGAATTGGTTTTCATTTGACAGCACATAATATCTTCCTTCAATGCAAAAATCATCCCTAAAACACATTATATGATTTATTTGGATTTATTTGATTTTATTTGACTTTTAAATGAATAAAAATCAAAATAAATTAGATAAATAAATAAATTAAGAATGGAGGGTCCCATAGGTCGTGGACTATGCTAGGAATGAGATGCAATCTTGAAAAGATGGGCCCATGTGGAAAAAATGCAATTTTGATCAATGTTGACTTTTGACAATTTCCCAAAAATTGCCAACTTTGACAATGTATATCTCTTTCAATTATGATCCTAGAAAGGTGTTCTTTGACTTTTTAGAAAGCCTAGGATGTCCCCTAAGCAACCTTTTTGGTCTCATCTCAATTGAGTCTCCCATGTTCATGTATGAAGCTTTGACCCAAAAGGTGTTTTTGTTGACTTTTCAAAATGACCTATAATGTCAAAACTCATATCTTCCTGTGAGTGCGTATCTTGAACTTGGGGGATGAAGATTAATTGTATAGAATTGCATCCCCTTCAAAATTAACTTTGGATGGGTCATTTCTGATGAATTATGAGAAAGTTATGCTTGGTCAAAGTTGAGTTGACTTTTCCTACAAAACCCTAATTTGGCAACTTTTGGGTTTTAATGAATTATGAGCAATCCTTGATGAATCATGATCAACCCTTGATCAAATGATGAATGATACTTAAAAATGAGGATGTTGACCAAAAATCTTGAAGTTTGACTGTATGTGGGCCACAGTTCACTTTTGACCTAGCACAGTCGATTTTCAGGCATTTGAGCAATTGACTGAGCAAACTTCTTCTGCAAGACTTGAAACTTGACATGGATGATCTTGGGAATATATTAGGACAATGGAAGGCATTTGGGATCCTTTGGACTCAAGCATATTGATGAAAAATGAAACCCTAATTTGAGGTAGACTACCTTAGGATAGAGTTTGTCTAGTCAATTTTTGAAATTCCTTGAGTAGTTTGGGGACTTCACATGACATTTGTTGAAAAATATGGGAGGGCAAATTTTGGGGTATAACAAAGTCATTAGGTCAAAATGGTGCACTTGGACTCTTGAAATCATGTCTTAAACCAATTGATCATTTGCTAGGTCAAAAAAATTAGAAATTGCCTTTTCCCCTGTTAAAACCCTAATTTTGACCATTTTGACCATTTTGCCCTTTTGAAGATTTGATCAAATTTCTTGAGGAATTATGGTCCAAACTTGATCAAATGATATATATGAGTCTAAAATGTTGATTTGGATCAAAAATTATGAAGTTTGACTGTAAATTGGTTATGGTTGACTTTTCCCCAATACAGTTGATTTTTAGGTCAATTGTTCAATTGATTGATCAAAAGTGTGATCCAAGGCTTGAAAATTGACATGAGTGATCTTGGGGGTCCATAATGGTCCATGAAAGTCATATGAAGCATTGATAGTCCAAAAATCTTTGTGCAAACTCAACCCCTAATTTTGGTCATCAGTGCATAAGGAGGTGTCTTGAGTTGATCAAACCCTAGTGCAGTCTTGAGCCTAGGGAGATCTTATGAGAAAATTCTTGATAGTTGAGAGGGAAAATTTTAGGGTGAAACAATTTATTTCTTATGAGAATTGGATTTTGAAGCTAGGGTTTTGAGGGTTTCACCAAGATATTTCGGCTGAGATTGTTTGAATTAGGATTTTGTCCCTCTATCATCATGGGACCCTTTCTTCATAATTTGGGTTTGAGCTTGCTTGAGATATTCCATAAAATACTTGAAATATAAGTTATTTAACTATAATTCTTATAAAGGGCTGTAATAGAGAGAAGAAGATTCTTCTTTGGTTCATGGGTCAAGATACACTCTCTTATGCTTGCATTCATCAGTTTTGATTAGGGCTTCGACCAAGATCATCACTCAATGCACATCATGGATAAGGTTTCATTGAATGTTCTTATGATAAGAGCCTGCATCTAGTTGCCTGAGTTACAAGACATTGGTTAAGATATGAGACATGAATTCAAGGATGCTTTCTCCAATCAACCATTGCTTGAGATACAAGGATTTGAGAACAATTGCTTATGGTACAAGTTATGCTTTTTAACTTCACGCAAGAGGTTGAATTCAAGATTGGCAACTAATGTTCATTTGAGTCGGGCGCGACATACAAGTTTGTTTTGAGTACAAGTTCTTATGAAACCGTGAGATAATATACAAATGTTGAATTCGAACCTTGGAAAGCTAAAACAAATTGGAAATTGAAAGAAACATGGAATGCTTGAATTTTGAAAGTCCCATGAAGTTCCACCAAACTACACTCATTGACTTTATTCAAGTATCAAGTAAATAACATTCAAACATCATGCTCATTATAAGATTCACTCAATTCCATTCAAGTTTATTCCCAAATTACATCACAAGAATTTCAATACTTATATGCCTATTTTTCTATCACCAAGTCTACAATGTCACAAGAGTTTTCATGTCAATCCTCCCAAACCTACAAGTTTTATTCAAAATGTCAATGTCATCCAAGTTTTCATACAAGCTTACAAGTTCTATTTTACATTACTTTGGAGCAAAGAGTCAAAACATTACTACAAGCATGTCCAATTTTCCTAAGTCCTAATCTAAACCACCAAGCCTTGATTGCCTTTTTGAATGACTAATCCACTTTTGCAATTTGATAACTTTTTCCTTCTCTAAACCTTGCACAAAACAAACAAAAGCATTATTGTCCACATGCTCCAAAACCTGCAAAAATTATGCCCTAAACCACTACAAACCAACCTGCAAACCTGCCCATAATAGTCCATTACAAAGCCCTACCAAACCTGTCACAAATAGCCCAAGACCTGCTGCTGCCCCTACCCATAACCAGTCCAAAAAATGCACAAAAACAGCCCTACTCTTGCTTTCATATACATAGAAAAACAGTCCTACAAAACAACAAAACTTTCATAAAAATGAACCAAACAAAGCCTGCATTGATAAATCAATAAAAACAGTACATCAATTCCAATTACCCACTCTTTGAACAGGATAAAAGAGTAGAAAATTTCCAAGATAAAGGGGGGGCAGAAGAAAAAGTCACAAAAAATCTCTCTTTCACTCTCTACCACACCAGAAAACTTACCTAAAAACTCTACAAAAACACTCACAAACAAAATTCTTCATGGATTTTATAAAACCTCACAATCATCATTCATCTCAACCTTACTCAGAAACACCATCCACCACAAAATCCATCTCAAAATTGCCTACATTCTACTCAAATCCACTCTTCCATCACCTTTACTACATCTCAACTTTAACCCTTCACTTCTCCACGAACCACAGTGAAACAGAACATAACCCACAACACAAACACACGATCCTAACTATACACAGAGGAAAATTTTCTGTAGAAACACAATAATACGGAGAGAAAAAAGGAGGTGTTCAACAGAAACGGACAGAAAAAGATGTGTTATTGAAATTGCTTCCTCCAACTTGTATCAAATTCCACGGTTCATATAGAAACAACAACATTTTAACTTGTTCATGATTTCGAACAGACTCAACAATACCACCGCTTCACACGGTCAGGCTACGAACAACAACAACAACAACAAAAAATTTCGAAAACCTAGAGAAATAGAGAAGAAATAGAAGCAAAAGTCTCGGACGGAAGATAGTCGAAGGGTATTACTCATTAGATCAAATATTTTTCTTACTTGGACATTACAGCCTCGATATGCCTCTGGTTTTCATTTCCTTTTCCCTCCACCATTGACTACAACAAGAACCGAGACAAATCTCTGTCTCAAAGGTAATTTCACCTTGCTTTGACATTATACGGCCTCTGGTTGTTATATTCAGCTCTCTACTAACTCTATTCGATCGGTTTTTATAAATGTTAGGGTTTAGTTTAGTTTTGATTTGGAAAATAGAGAGATTTTCGTTTGAGACGGGGTTTCATTTTGTGAAGAAAAGAAAACCGAGCGAGGTTGTGTTTTGTTTGGTTGAGATTTGAGAAGGATAGAGAATTGACTATGGCTTTAGGAGTATAACCGAGAGAACCAAGAGAAGATGATAGAAAATCGATAGGTGTTTTTTTTTTCCGGTGAATTTGTGAGAGAGAAACGGAGTACTGATGCATGCTTCCTCATCAAAGTTTTGATTATTTCCAATTTCCAATAACAAATTTTAATTGGAATAATTAATGATGGTTGTTTGGGAATCTGGGTAGCCGCTGCAAGTGTGCTAGTTTTTTTTCAACCTTCTTCTTTCCCTTTGTGATTTCGGGTGGGCCTCAACAGTAGTTGGCCTACATTTGAGTTTTATTTCCCATTAGCTTCAGCAAAGAACAAAAGTTGTTCTTGGACCCTTGTTGGTGGGCCCAGCGCCCCTTTACTACTTTACCATCTATCCATATTTTTACACCCTCCTTATGTTTACTTATTTTATGTTGCTAAATTTTCTTTTAGTAATTTTCTTTTAATTCATCTCCACATGATAAGATGAATATATATATATATATATATATATATATATATATATATATATATATATATATATATATATATATATATATATATATATATATATATATAATTTAATTTCTTTTATTTTAATCAATTATTTTCTTTTCTTTAATAGAATAGGTTTTATTTTCTTTTCAAATTTTCTCACAAACAAAAATACCAAAAATATTATTTAGAATTTTAATTCTTGAATCTTCGTTCATAGCTCTTATTTGATTTAATTTCTTTACTTGATAAAATCACAACAATTTCCTTTTCTTTTTTTATTTTCCTGCAGTTTACTATTATCGTTTTTTTCGATTATTGTAACTACTTACAGCTTTCCTTATTACTACTAGTTTAATAAGATTGTATGGAAAGATTTAAAATCAATCGCTAGATAACCCTGATCAAGACAAATTAACTGAAATCAAAATACTATTCACAAACTCCCTCTAGGGTGACCCTCACTTGTTGCCTTCGGATAAAACAGTCATGTCCCTCGAATGTGTGACGCTTTAGTAAAGACCCTCGGTTAAAAGATCGTAGTCCCTCGATGACCCTTTGATCTTGCCTTCAGTAAACGATCTTAGTCCCTTACAATAATTGCTAAAGCGCCCTATAAGTTACCTTCTATGACTGTACAATGACCCACACATGTCCCTCACATCCAACGATTGGGCTTCCTGCTAACTAATGGTAAGATAGCATTATCTAAAGGAGGAGTAAAAGAACAAATACTTTTTGAATAGGTAGATAGTTCTTAATCGCTTTCTCACAAACTAAAACAATTTTCACACCTCACACTTTCAAAATAACTACTTTCAAAGCGCTTTATAAACACTCTTGAGGACTGATACAAGGGTTATTATAAAGCAAACTTCCTTACATTGGAATTTTCAAAACATCTTTTCATAAAACAACACTTTCTTTCAATAAATATTTTTAAAACAAACATTTTGTATCCATTCTAAACGATACGAGAATCATTACAAAAATTTCCGCACATAGGCATTTTTAAAATATTTTCAAACATACACAAACACAAAGCATTTCAAAAAATAGGCTAGCGATTAAGAGCCCGTAGATAACTACGGATGAAAAGGGTGCTAACACCTTCCCTTTTCATAACCTACCCCCCTTACTCAGAAAATTCTCAAAGGTTTTTCCTGTTCTTTTCACCCTTTCCTTTATTGAATAAAAGAAAAGTTGGTGGCGACTCTTGCTATCCGCAACATTTGTGATAAAATGTAAAACCTAAAAGTCATTTCCCCCACTGTATGATAATGGAGAATCGTAAGCTTAGGATACATCCAAGTTTATGCATTAAAAATTTCATATACGAATGTGATAATGGAATAAAACAAAACATAACCAAGCGGGTATCCCACTAATTATTTCTTGTAGTGGGATTTCCTCTGCTTAGCCATGTTTGGGAGTTTGGATTTCCAACTTTTGAAGTTGCCCCATAATAGAAGTCACATTTATCTCCATGGAGTAATTAACTCCTTGATCCCATTGGAATGTGCAGTGTATCTTTTTGGCTGCTTCAAAGTCGGTGGGTAAAACGACCTGTTCACCGTGAAGGTTATGGTACTTTAATTTGAGGTGCATAGTTGAAGCAACAGTGTCCAACGCAGCAATGAAAGACCTACCCAAGATGCAATTTCAAAGGCTTCCACCATTATTACAAAAAGAGCATTTAACCTCGAACGTGAAATGCATTAAACCCCGACTAAAGAAGCGAGGTAACGATGGGCGTCATGAAAAGTATCAACTTAACACCTCAGTTTTTAAAACACCAAAGGGAAAATGTGTATGTTCATGGGTTTGAATCCCATCCACTACAATTTTAATATTTTCAAAACTAGCACATCAAACCTCTCGATTTATCAATAACACCGATTGATATATTTTTAATCTCGTTAAAACTACAGAATATTAATAAATTAATTGCTTACTCATGATATTACATTATTTAACATAATATTTTTGTAAACATATATAACAAATTTGGAATCTGATTCATCATCATCATTGTTGGTGAAGATCAAATGTTGGATCCCCGTTTCATTGAAATGTTGGGCAGGAGAAAATGTTGGGTGTAATATATTTTAGATCCCTTTTGCATTTATTTGTTTTTGATGTAAAATAAGAAAATGGTTAGTTAAGTGAATGAATATATGATTGAAGAACACTATAAAAAAATTGATTACTGAAGAGCACAAAACCTTAAACACAATTTATTTTCTTTTCTTGCAATCCATCGTAGAGAACTTTATTGAGTTTTTTATGCTTCTGAGTTTTCATGTTATGGTTCATTAACAATTATTGATATTCATAATGTTTTTTTAATGGATTTCTGTTAGGTTTCACGCGGATCACTGATGGAATTGTCTCGAGGAATTGTACTCATGAAATGGACGACACAAATTTGTTTAAGGACAGTGATACATATGCTCAATAATCATGCCAAAATTATTTCATCGATTTCTGTCAAAAACTGAGGTAAAAGGTGTATAAGTTTTTTTTAATGTTACATTGTTTACACATAATATTGATTACATAAATACAACAAATACAGTGTTATCATAGTAGATGTTGTTCTTGGAAAATAACACATCTTTGCTCTAAGGAAAATCATATTAGATACATTTTATGCTCATTATTTTAAAGTTCAATGGATTGCATGCAATCAATTTCTAAAGAGCTATCTTCCCCAAGTGGAAATATCAGTTTCAAATATTGTAAATGTTTTTTCTGCACTTACAATCCATCATTGAAAATTTTTCCGAGTTTTTTAAAGTTCCATAATATCATTATCTAAGCTAATTTTATCAAGGGTAAAGCTTTCACAAGAAATATATATATATATATATATATATATATATATATATATATATATATATATATATATATATATATATATATATATATATATATATATATATATATATATATATATATATATATATATATATATATATATATATATATATATATATATATATATATATATATATATATATATATATATATATATATATATATATATATATAGTGGTGGATGTAGATATTTTGTTATGGATTGATGTCTTAGTAATATAATGAGCGTTGTTCCTTTAAGAATCTAGTGTAGAGATTCATCATTGTAGTTGTGTAACATGTTACCCTGGTTTTAAAAAAAATGAGGGGAAACGTATTTTCTATTTTAAATAGAAAAATAAAATAAAATTAAAAAGCCCATCAGTTTTAGAATAAAAACGAGGTGAATAATATCATTTTTTAAATATTACATTTTTTACACAAAATATTTAAAAAAATCCATATTCATCATCGTCGCTGCAATTCCAGATTTTGTTGCATATATCTTTTCAAAGGTTGAACAAACTTCTTTGTTTAACCTGGAAGCATGAATTATTTATGCACTTGTAATCTATCATAGGGAACTTTTTCAAAATTCTTTAACAGAGAGTTGTTCCAAAATACAACACCAACACCATTATGTGAGATGAATTCTAAGGACAAAAAAATGTTTTATTCGAGGATGACAGAACATTGAAGATTTTTCCTATCTTGCAATCCATCCCAAAGAATGATGTGTACTAGTTTGGGGTAGCTTCATAAACGTAAGGATTAGGGTTTAATTTGTTTAACGAGTGTTTTTATAGTAAAATATGATTATGTTATCCCTCGGTTTTTAACTAAATCGAAGGGATATATCATTTAGTATTCACTTATAAAGAATAAAAACATAAACTGCAATAGTTGGGATTTGAAGCGTGTCTTGATTTGTTTTTCCCCTCGATTTTATTAAAAACCAAGGGAATATGTTGTTTTTATTTTTACAAAAAAATAAAACATGGTGTGCCTTGGCATAATACCTCATTTTTTTGGCTGAAGTGAAAGCTTCGCCATGAAATATATTTTTGTAATAGTGCACACAAGATGACTAGGAATTGGATATTGATGGAAGTGATGTCTCTTCCCTCTCTCATGTATACCATCAACTCTATGTATCCCCATAGACAAGTAGTTGTCCCTTTAAATGCATGTAAATTCGAGCCATCGTATGATATTAAGCTTTCCTGATCTAGGCCTATTTTCTCGAATTATAATGAGTAGAGCATGTCACACGAGCTTCCTCCATTTATTCGAATCCATGCGACATCAAATTTTCCTATAGTAGTTATGAAAACCAAGGGAAAAACTCTTCAGGTACTCCTCTAACTTTTTCGGAGTCTCGGAACCCCAATATGGGTCAGTTCGAAGTATTCGAAAATGATTTGCTGTTGTCTCAATAAATGGTCATTATCTTGGTGATCTTCCTCTTGATCGTTACTTTTAAAGGGGAAGTTGTGTGAGGCGCTCCGCCAGTGGTGGCAACAATATAAGGGTGTTTTCCCTTACTAGTTTCCTTATTGTTCCTGCTTTCCGCCTTAGCTCAATCGAAAAGACATCCCCTCTTGATCAAATATTTAATATCGTCTTTGAGTTGGATGAATTTGTCATTGTTATGGCTGCGCCCCCTATGGAAACACCAATACTTTGATCAATTTGTTCGTGCAAATTCTCAGTATTCGTACATTATTGGTAGATTGTGAGGAGAAGTGTTTATAGGAGTGTACTTATCATATCAAATGTATGTCCCTTTGTCAGTATCATCTCTGCCTATTGGGACCTTTTCCCGTTGGGCGCTTGGAACGAGCATGGATGGATGAGGCTGAATTATCAAAGTGATTGTTCAGTTTCTCTTCTAATTTTATACAAGGTTGATCCAAGTTTAACATCTCTTGAGTCGTCTTCATTTTTTTCTTCCTAGCTTGGTTAAAAAGAATGGTCACGAAAGAGGCCTTCATCGAAGATCCAACACTGATGAGATTCTTTAGTTTTCTCCATTTCTATTATAACTTAAGTAAATTGATCAATGTAGGATCATAGGCTCTCTTTTTCCCCTTGCATGATGCAATTGAGGGTGACTATGGTAACTGGTTTTCTTTTCTGTGCGATAAAATATGCGGTAATTCAATCACAAAAATTTGTCCATGACTCGATGCAATTGTCACGAAGGTTGTTCAAACCATAGCCATGACGGCCCCACCAGTGTCAATTCTAATATCTTGAATTTGGAAGAATCATCAACACAATATTAGTTAAGTCAGTCATTGACAAGTTACACATGCTCGCAAGATCCCTTTTCCCGTTGTATTCTTCCAATTTAGCAGGTTTTTGCATGGAATTAGGGATTTTTCTCTCCAATATCCAAGCACCCAAAGGATGTTTGGGTTGCGCTCGGTTTGGTGACACCCATCACAATCCAGAGATGAAGTGTAACTCCATCGGTCTCTTCCTGGACTCTAAGGGGGAGAATTATTCTTACCGCCTTTGAATTTTCTTTCAATTTAAGAACTTTTCCTTCTTCTTTTGTTGCAGTCAGCTTTGATCATTCAGACTGATTTATTTTTAAATCAACTTCTTGCATTGTGTTCTCCCTTGGCCGAACATGTTGTAGGATTTCCTCAAAACAAAGGAATCTCTCTTCCACTTCCTTGGAGTTTTGTTGCCGAATAATCTAATAAATGGCGTTAATTAACTCATTTGTGCCTTGAGATCTAAGGTTCACCTTGAGAATTCCAAAACCTCGCGATATCTCGGGTCGTTCAATTAGATTTGGAGAAGAAATCTAACGCAATAGTGTATGGACTATTTCGTTCATGGTGGAGGGAGAATTACGTTTGTTTGTTGAAGAGTGTTGGTGTTGAGGTTTTCATCGCCATTTGGAGGAGTAGTATTCAATCAATTGGTGGATGGAGGTACCACACAAGCGACTTCCAAAGAAGCTTCGCTTGTGGAAGTTGAAAGAGTGGTTATTGATACTGTTATTTTTGTAGTTTAATGAATTTATAAAGCATTGATAAATAAAGATCTGAAGAATTAGTGTATATCTATCGTTGTTAACCTCAAATTTCCTAATCTATATCAAATTTACTTGTATATGTTGGATTCTCTGGTTTGAATTTGAGGAGAACCTCATGCTAGAGGAATGTCCTCGAAAATAGGGAATCATGAGTTAAGTTGGAATCAGAAGTCTCTTCCTACAGACGACGCCAATGTTCCGTATTGGAACCAGAAATGGATGTGGTCAAAGAAGCTACAATGCTGGAGAGCTTTTGATGCGGCAAAGTGAAGGGTGTATGTGCAATGTTAGCACTCCAACACTCAAAATAGTATGCGAGTGTGTGTGTGTGTGTGTGTGTGTGTGTGTGTGTGTGTGTGTGTGTGTGTGTGTGTGAGAGAGAGAGAGAGAGAGAGAGAGAGAGAGAGAGAGAGAGAGAGAGAGAGAGAGAGAGAGAGAGAGGGAGAGTATTCAAATTGTATTCAAACTTGTTACTTGAAATGACGCCATCTACATATATAGAAAAATTGAATAACTAACTCACTAACTAATCAGTGTGAGATGCGGGCGACCGTTGGATGCGTTTGAGAAATGGATATTCTTCTTCCAAATAACTGAAGGTTTAATAGTCAGAAGAAAATTCCAGAAGTCTTAGTGTCCGCTTGATTTGGATCCGTGATATTACACTTGAAGGTGGCTGAACTGGAAATGGGATCGGCTTGAATCAGATCAATCTGAAGAATTCTTTCCTTGCGGTAATCAAATCTCCGAAGGTGGGACCGAATCCCTGAGCTTGTGGCCGGCCTAGAACAATTATTTAATTTCATTTAAAAATTACTATATGTGTGTATTTTTAATGTTTTTTAAATTTTAAGTAAAAAACCTTTTATGTTGGAAAAAAAGACATAAGTATTAAATAATGTTATTTTGACATCATATTTTTACACCAATACTTACACTCAAATATTGTTCACAATATTGAACAATGTTTTTTTCCAATTTTTTTAAAATAAAAAAATATTTATAAAAAAAATTTATTTAAATTTTTTTTTAGTTTAGCCAACCAATTCCGATCCATATAGTGAACCGACTAATTTAAATTTTTGGTTAAGAGGGACAACTCATTGGCCAAACTTTATTTTCACCAAGAACCAAACTGGGGTAGTATCCAAACAATTCGTCCATAGTGAAAGCTCCTTTCCCACTAGAGCCCAAGTACTTGGTTTTTTAAAAATCGTTTTTGTAACACAAATATAAAATTTTATATTAACCAGTTGTATTACTGCATTAACCACATAAATATATATTATTAACCACATATTTTACTTATTACTCATTAATCAAATTTATTATCTTATTAATCAATAAAATACATAATATTAATTAAATTATGACATTAAAATATAAAATATATTAATCAATCTTTACACTCCATTAATCAGTTTTATTTACTATTTTTTTATGTATTTCTAATTTAATATCAAAATTTGGTTGATGTAATGTAAAGACGAATTATTATATTTCATGTTTTAAGACCAGAACTTGATTAATATTATCTATTTTATTGGTTAATGAAGTAGTAAATTAGGTTAATAAGTTATAAGTAAAATATGTGGTTTATAATATATATATATATATATATATATATATATATATATATATATATATATATATATATATATATATATATATATATATATATATATATATTATGGTTAATGCAATGGTGAAGTCGGTTAATCACACAACCTTGTATTTATGTTATAAAATAAATTTCAAATAAAAATATTTTTTTATAAATAATATTTATAATATGAACAGTATTGTCGAAAGTATTTTGTGTAAAAACTACTGTCAAGATTTTCCATGTTGATACATATTTAGTCTTATAATTTCACTTAGCCAATAATAGACTCGAGGTTTTGTTGACACATAAGTTCTTTCTTTCTATTCCGATCTGAACATAAATATGTAATTGGAGAAATGATTGAATTATGGAAATAATTGTTGCTTTTTTGAAGAGGTGATGTACTTGCAAATATTTTGCCAATCAAGACAATATAGACAAAAAATATGAGATTTCAGAGTTTACCAATTGTATAATTGGACATGAGTCATACATTAAAATTTATAGATGGAGAATTAAGATTTCTAGAACAAAAAACTTAGTTGGACAATTGTCTTGGACGATTAGACAAGTTAAAAGATGATATTCATCATATGATCTTCAAACCAACAAATGTTGTCTATGAGATCTAGCATCGACTACAACTGGTTGGCGCCACACATTTTTTTGGGGAGTGGGGGTGGGGCCGGGGGAGGGGGGAGAGTTGTTCAGAAGACTTGTTGAAATTGAATCTAAGGTGAGGGATTCCTCTATGGTTACTCTTGGTGTGGTTCAACATTAATTCTAACATGATCTTTAAATACCACAAGTTCATTACACTAGTAAAATACATTTGTAGTTTTCGTTGTTCACCAACATAACCCATAACTAGTCTAGGTGTCATCAAACCCATTAGGGGTGAAATTGATACATCAAATTGTGGCATGTATATATTATGGGATAAAATGATAATGGTATGGAACTTTTCATTAGCTTTTGAATTGAATAATTCATAATTGGTTTTTGGATTCTGACTATTGGGCTAAAGACTTGTCCTCATACATAATATTTTCATCAGGTGATACTTGTGATATATGATTCACTATCGCACACGGGTCAAAAACAAGCTTATAAAGATAGTATATGGAAGCGACATTCGAGTTGTATCCCAAAGAATCTTGAGTTAAATTAATCAACCGATTGAAACAAAGGGGGGTTGGTTTTTGATTATGAATATGATTAAAAGAATTTGATTACGAATACTATTAACGAGCTAATCCACTGACATGATTTTTGACTTATCAATAGTTACTACCTTATCAATTCCCTAAGAGGATTCAATCCCTATTCGATTACAATATTGATTGAACAAGCGTAATTGGTATTATGTGGTTTACGCTCCTATTTTCTGAATTAAAAAATGACTAAAAGTTACACAAATTAACGAAAAAAACTATGCTAAAACACGATGATGGTTAAGGAACATAAATCAATAAAATTCAATCAAAACTACTCCATGACATATCAAATTAAGCATTTGAAATTCACATAATAGAATTTAAAAGGAAAATAAATTGAATTGATAAATGTAAAAAGCTCAAAGTTGGGTGGAAACTCGATCTTAGTAGATCAACATTAGGTGATTAGTTCTCCATAGAATTTGTAAGTCGTATTTTCTAATTTCGTGAAAACTCAATAATAAACATAATGTTGCGATATTGTTTAAATAAAACAAGAGAAATCGGTCCCTAATAGCAACTGACCCGAACACACAAATCAGCCTAAAACTAATTAATTTATTAAGTCTGGCATGAAAACACATTATTTGACTCCTTTGCACTCCAAATTGACTTCTTACTTCAACACAAAATATTTATCCTCTCATCTTTCTAACACATATTAGAACACGTCAAACAAACATCTCATATCTCATGTTATGATCTTCACAGTGAGAAAGTGTCAAATATATGTTTATTCAGAAAATAAGTAACAAAATTAAAATAAAATCAAAAATAAATTAAACTTAGGAAACACATTAAAAATAATAAAAATAACATAAAAAACTCTACAATTACCGTGACACAATAGTAAAAGAGTGTGCACCAAAATACACTGATCAATATACCAATTTGTATTACTCCTACAAATGACCTCCTTTCCATAAGTATTTGTAAAAAATGTGATTATAATTATTGTACCCCAAAATTTTCCCTCTCATTTCACAAGACATTTCCCACAAGATCTTCAATAGCTCAAGCTTGCACAAGGATTGACAAGGTCAAGACATTCCCTCAACACTGATGCCTCAAATTAGGGTTTGAGTTTTCACAAGGAAAATTGGACTTTTAATGCCTCATATGACTTTCATGGATCATTATAGACTTTCAAGATTTCTCATGTCAAGTTTCAAGTCTTGCAGTTCAAGTTTGTTCAGTCAATTGATCAGATGACCTAAAATCAGCTGTATTGGATAAAAAGTCAATTATGGTCAACTCACAGTCAAACTTCAATATTTTTCACCCATATCAACATTTTAAACTTCAATTCCCCAAAAAAATTACTCAGATCATCAAAAGGGTAAAATGGTCAAAATTAGGGTTTTAACGAAGAAGGCTTGATTTTTGACTGTTGACCTAATACATGAATTATTGGTTTGAAACATGATATCAAGGATTAAAATGCATCAACTTGACCTAATTTCATGATTCAATTCATTTCCCGAGATCAATTGATTGATAGTTGAAATTTAGTCAACTGATGAAAAATCAACTGTACACTAAAAAGTCAAACTTTGACTTTTTGATCAAAATTAAGTTTCAAAGATCACATTTCATCAAGACATGCAAAAATTTGAAAATTATTCATCAAGAAATCAAGAAATTCAAAATTCATTTTGAAAAGTCAAAGTTTCCAAGACTTAGAAATTTTTCTTAGTGTTTTAAACATGGTTTTTTTTCATAACTTTATGCCAATTTTTCACCAATATGCAAGATGATTGAAGAAAAACTTCCAACTTGAAAGTTGTAGATCTCAAATAGATATAAAACTTTATAGAATATAAGAAGTTCTATAAATTCTTGTATTTTAAGTTATAAATTCATAAAGTCTTGTACATGGTATAAAAAACACTTAGTGAAATTTTGAGTGTTTTAGGCAGATTTTTGGTACCAACTTCATGGAAACTTTTCACATAGTTCCAAGTTGATTCTTCAAAAGTGTCCAACATTAAGGTTGTAGATAATATTAAATTCTTTCTAAAAAGTCAAATAACTCATTGATATCATTCTTGATCTAGGAGAATCGAAGAGATTAAGTTAGGGTTTCATGCTTGAATTATAAGGCAATTTTGTGATGAACACATAACCAAATCCATGGCCATGATGCATAATCTTTGCTTTACAAGCCTCAAACTTGTGTTTCACTTCGTAATTAATGGTTTACACAATTGATTAAGCCCTTATCCAAGTGATTCAAGCATTGTCCAAGATAATTTACCATTTTGGGAATAAAGTAACATATCCATTCTTGAAAAATTCACTTTAATCACAAAGTCCTCTCTCCTTGAGCTTTGCACTTGTTCCTTATGCACACACTTCATCTACAAGCAATAATCAACAAGTTTAAAGCTTCTAACCACTCTAGATAGCCTTGTACCATGCCTTGGAAAGATGTTTATCAACTTTGCTTCAAAATCAAGAAACCTAGCCATAACATGTGATTTTGAAATCTGATCAGTTTGAACACTCTAAACTCTTGCTTATAAATAGAGGCATTATTTGTGAGCTAAGGCACGAAATTACAATCCCTCAAGCCAGAAATTGCCCAAAATTTCCATTTTTGTGTCATTTCTGACTTTGCACACCCATCTTCGAATCCACACATACGTCTCTTGGCCAAACCATTCACAAAGCTTCCTTACCTCATATAGAAGCTACCCTAATCCCTGTTACAATTCTGTAACACCTCTATTCTATCACCACCTTCCGTTTTCAAAAACAGTTTCTTGAACATTGACTTCTCCAGAACAATCTAGGCACTTTCAGCACAAGGTGAGCATTGTAATAGCTTCCTGGAGGTTCAATGAAGCTAACCAAATCATTAAAACACTTTGAAGTGAGCTCATTTGCATAACACAATTTCCAGTTTTGAGGTAAAATTTATGACTTTCAATCTCTTTATATAGGCATTGTTAGGCTTCCATTTTCAAAGATAAAATATAGATATCATAGCCTTGAAGATGACCATGTCCTTAGGTTTCATTAATATTGACTGAGTAGTAAGAATTTTAGAGTTGAACTTTCTGAAAAAATTAGGTCATATTTGGTACCATTCAAAATTCATGTTTATCTTTGATTTATAGTTTTAGTAATTTACATTTCTGTAATCGTGAGGAAAAATGAAGCAACTTTCATGTTTACAGTTTTAATTTTTGTTGAGAAATGAGAAAGTTGCATATTTGAAAATGAAGCTTTGAACATGGCGCGAGGAAGAAGATGAAGTTCAAGCCTAGGAATTGACTTATAATATAATATGTTGGTTTCATTTTACATACCGGATGTATAGCTACCTCAGTGGTAGAGAGCACGCGCGTTTATGCTAAGGGCCTGGGTTCGAGCCTCAGCGCTGCCCTTTTGTTTTATTTCTCTAACATTTTTCTCATTTTTGGTTTGAAACAGTGCCTTGGGTCTTCCATTAGTGGGATTTGTTTTTTTTACATCCTATAACACCCCTGATTACTAGATAACAATGCAGCCCATTCATTGTTTTGGTTTTCTGTTTTCTGATTACAAAAAAAATGCTAATGGGCCTAACATTCAAACAAAATCAGTTTTACTTCTAAACCATCCAAATCATTTTCATACCCTCATGACTTTAAACTTTATATTTTATTTTATTTTATTTTCCCCTTTATTATTATTATTATTATTATTATTATTATTATTATTATTATTATTATTATTATTATTATTATTATCATTATTATTATTATTATTATTATTATTATTATTATTATTAATCAAAAATCCAAAAAAATATTTTATTTGTTTATTTACATATTTAAAATACTTTTTTATTTTATTTCTTTTAAAGATAAAAAGACCAAAAATATTTTCCTAACAAATTTAATTTCCTTTCTTAAATATAAATAATAATTAGACTTAAGTGTATTTTATTTTATTTTAACCAAAATTAATTTAGAACTTAAGACTTTTAATTAACTAACTTTGTATATTAGTTTAATTATATTAAAATTATTTTCTACAAAACTCTAAAAAATACTTTCTTGATTGATTTTATTTCTTTGCTATTTTAGACTTAGGTTTATTTCTTTAAAATTAATTTAGACTAGTTAATTATTTTCTTTTAGTCAATTAGGCTAAAAACTTTTTTTTAACAAAAACACAAACAAAAAATCAATTTTCTTTTCCATTTATTCATTCTTGTACATTTATTCATTCTTGAACATTATTATCCATTTAATATAGTTGTAATAGTAATTAGGTTTAATTATTTTCTCCCCATTTGTAAATTTGTATCCCCGTCCCCAAATGATATAATAGGGTAGGATATTTATATTCCGTAATTTATCGATTTCATATAAATGCCAGTAATTAGGGTTTGTATGACAAGACTAAAAATTAATCAATAGAAAACCCTAATTCAAGATAAACAAAGCATGAAAAACAAACAATTGCACCTCTAGGATTAATCTCACTTGTTGCCTTAAGAAAAATAGTCATGTCTCGCATGTGGGATACTTTAGCAAAAAGCAATCAAATACGAGATCATAGTCCCTCGATGACCTTTCAAATATTTCCTTCTTAAAATGATCTTAGACCCTTACAAATTGGTAAGGTATCTTACAACATTGCTTTCTACGATTATACGATGACCCAAGACCGTCCCTTTATATCCAACGATAGGGCTTTTTATCAATCCACGGTAAGATAGCAATATCTAAAGGAGGAGAAAATGAACAAAGACTTTTTGAGTAGGTAGGATGTTTATAGTTGCTTGCTCACAACCATCTTCAAAAACATCTTCCAAAACACACCAACACTTTCAAAAGAAATATTTTTAAAAGTCAACACTTTGTATGCATTCTTATAGAGACGAGAATCATTACAAAGTTCGCCTAAACGAAGGCACTTTTCAAAAATACTTTCAAAATCAATCACAAACACATTTCAAATAAGGAATTTTCAAAGTGAGATAGAAACTAAGAGCCCGTACATAACTACGGATGAAAAGGGTGCTAACACCTTTCCTTTTCATAACCTACCCCCTGAACTCAAGAAAATTCTCAAAAGGTCTTTCTTGTTCTTTTCACCCTTTCCTTTATTGGATAAAAGAAAAGCCGGTGGCGACTCTTGCTATCCGTAATAATTGTGATAAAACGTAAAACACCCAAGTCAGTTCTTCCACCATATTACAATAATATTCATTCATCAAAAGATGTTCCTTAAGGTTAGTTATGATAATTAGTTTGAGAGTTAGAAAGAGTAAAAAATAGATGTTGTATAGGAATTGACTAGACGAAGAAATGTCTTATTGTTGCATTGATCAACTAAATATGAGTAGAAATATCTCCCTAACATTGATTCCCTTGAACTCCCTATATGGTAAAAATGTCATAATTATTATATAAGCTAATTTTCTGGGTCTCCACTTCTTTGTCTTGTCTGACTTCACTATGAACCATATGTCTTACAATATCAACAACTTATTGAAAGGCGTGATATATGATATAATGTAGCCTCATATCCAAATGTTTTATAATAAAATATGTTGTCATTACATGTGGTTCCTCAGGTGGATTAATCGACACACCTCCAAAAATTATTGAAAGAGGCACAATTATTGGCATTCCCATTGTTTCTGGAGGTCCATGAGGTCGTTTTTGGTATTACCTCTTTACATATGATAATGATGGTTGATCCATACTACTAAGATTATTTTAAAACCGCATGTACATATGTCAAACATAGTCCTAACTTGATAAATGTAACTTCAGTGATAAATGTAGTACACTGTGGAGTATGACAAATTTATTGTCGAAGTGTAAAAGTTAGTTCATATCGGTTAATAATTTTCAACTAGGATTATATTGTATTCAAACGATTATGCAGAGAAAGAAAATATGTCTCTCAATTATTGGTTATTTAACTATTTCATAGAGTGTTAAATACGGTGTATGTGTTTAACAACTAGATTTAAAAATATATAAAAGATAAACTGAAGCAATGAGATAAAATAATTTAATTTTAAAATTAAATGTTGGTGATTCAAACTTAATAAAAATAGAAATTTGAAGATTTTGTTAAGTATAAAAACAGTAATTCAAGTGCTCTAATTGATTATCACGGGGGCGTAACCATTTACAAGTATGTGAAAAAGTCAAATAATCTGAGAAAATGTAATTATGAAGTTAGGGGAACCAGTTATGCATTTTCAATAATCGGTTACCATTGTTTTAAAAAAAATTGTTTCAGCAGTAACCGGTTATAGGTTTTGGATAAGCGGTTACTGGTACGAGAATTTAGTTTTTTCAGTTATTTTGATTTGTTGCTTGTGTCATAATCCCCTTGTAATTGTTGTATAAATTTCTTAGGCGAATCCTTATCAATGTAAATGAAAATATTATCACTCTTAATTACTCTCTCTCTCTCTCTCTCTCTCTCTCTCTCTCTCTCTCTCTCTCTCTCTCTCTCAAACCTTTCATTTTCACCAATCAAGTGATTCCAAGTTCTAATATTTGGCATCAAGAGCCTGGTTTGATCCACCAAACACCTAGTGTACAACATGAATTTTGTCTCCAAAGAAAGAATACCTACTAACCTACATGTCATTGTGTTCGCAGTGATTTCTGGCGAAACAACCGCTAGTCTTCCAAACAGATTTGATGTGTATGGTTACTTGCAGGATCGACTATATTGATCCTAGAACATTGCCTTAACGTCAATTGTAACACTTTCTTGAGCGCTTGTGTAAAATATGAAGTAATATTTGTGCATGTGTTTGTGTAAAGATTTGGAGTGCAAGGCTTCTGAAATTAAATTCAAATGTAAAGTTTTAGACGAAGCATCTTAATTAAAAAAGGTTTGAATATAAATGTTTGACAATAAAAGACTTAATACTAGAATTAAGTGACTTAATTTGATCTATGAATCTTTGCAGGAGATTAAGACAATTTGACAGAACATAAAGAATTTAACGTAACATAAAGAATTTTAAGAACAATTGCAGGAAATTGTAACATAATGATTTTAAAGACAATTATATTGATAAGTGCAATTTCAAAGATAAAATTGTGAGGTCATACGTACATTCTCAACGAAACTCTTTCTCTTTAACTTGATATTTCAGTATTCTTGTGAGTAACTTTGTACGAAAATTTGACCTCCTTTCCCTAAACACTAAAGAGCTCTTTATAATGTCCTAACCATAATGGTACTATTCTAGGAAAAGGCCACGTTGCTCTCTTGCATGTCTTTCGACACTCTAAGGCTCTCACGCGTCCTTCTTATCCAAAGAAAAACCTTTTCGAATTTCAAATAATCTCGCTCAAGCCTTCAGTAATAATTTCCTTACGTGGCCGTCGAAAAATGCACTCTTTGGACCAAATACACAATCTGCCCTTTTCAGGCTATCTTCGACGTAGGTCTAGTAATGTATTTCGACATAAAAAAAACTCTTTTTCAGCCGTCTTATGAACATTTTTAAAAAAATGTAAAAGCTCCTATATTAACCTGGTCGAAATTCCCAGCTAACAAATTGCCCCCAAAAAATGTCTGTTTCGAATGGGTGCAGAAATAGGCATTTCTTGTGATTTATGCTATTTCGACCAGCAAAGAGGACCTTTTCGTACTTTTAAAGATATCATCATGACACCTCTCCAAAAACGTCGTTTCAAGACGTGCGTGCAGCAGTTTATAATGATGAATAACTATTCCCAATGTCAGGTGACTTGACAAACTTCTCACCTTCTCCTTCAAGATGTGAACACGTGTCCCTCGATAGACGATCATTTTTCATTATAAAACATTTTTTATTCTTCCTCTCTCCTGCTTTTACATATTTCTCTTTAGCAAAAACCCTTTCATTTCTCCGTAAAACCCTTTCCTTTCCAAAAAACTCTGAAAATCTCCAGAAAACTTAAAGAAACTCATCAATGGCCTCAGATAAACAATCAATGAAAATCAAAATCAAAAATTCTGGAGCTTCCACCGGTTCATCTTCTCAATCCATTCCAACTAGAAAAATAATCATGCATGAGAATAAGGAGTTTATTACACCTCTGAAGCTGTCTAAAGAACAAAAAGCTATTTTTGCTTCCCAGGTATTAATTTCTTCTTCACTATCTGGTAAAACCTTAGGATTCCTAGGTCCCTTAGTTTCTACCGAACATCTGGAAGATTGCAAAAACTTTTTTCCAACCTATCATGCCGTGAAACCCATAGCTAACAAAGGAAATATTCTTGATGATTCTTCCAAATCCCCTAAAAATATATCCACAGAAAGCCTAGAAGTAAATAGGGGACCTTTCCAAATGAACTATATCACTGATAACTTCAGACCTTTTCGATCCTGCCCCACTTTAGACAAGTCTTATTTGAACTGGCTAGAAAAAGTAGAGAAAAAGAAAAGCCAATTTTGGAGATTTAGGCATTTTCGACCTGATCCAGATGTCGAAATTAGGTTTCAGCTATTGCCAACCCTTACTTCTTGCGTCTCATTATTTTTGGGATACCACTTACAACACTTTTCATCTTCCTTGTGGGATGATAACCCCTACGCTGTTTGATGTAGCAGCTATTACAGGACTTTCTCCTATTGGAGAAATATTTGACCCCTTTCTCCAATCTGACAATACAATAGATTTTAACACAAAAACCGCCTCTTTTAATGCTTATATGAATTTTTATCATACGGACGGTGAAGATGTATCTGACATCGAACATATAGCTTTCTTAGCTTTATGGTTGTCCAAATTTGTTTTCTGTTGCAAATCCCTTCAAGTAGCTAGAAGATTTTTGACTTTGGCTAACCAATTACATTTTGGTCGAAAGGTTTTCCTTAGTGAATTATTACTAGTAAGTTTGTATGAAAGTCTAGGTGCTGTTGTAGCCAAGCTTAAAGAACATGAAGCTGGTAGTAACCTCCTCTTATCCGGACCTTACTGGCTTCTTCAACTGTGGCTGAATGCCACTTTCGAACCCTCTCTTCGAACTTCCGAAATGTGAATGAAGAGGACCCCATGATATTAGCAAGAAGTATTGAAGGAACTAGGCTTTTGTTACTGACTCCTAGTGAAGACACAAATCTTCAATCCAGCCTTACCAAGTATATTCTGGTGTTCTCGAAATGTCATGCCTTTACTCCTACTATGGCTCCCTTTTCCAAACGAATTCATGGCCTTTCCTGGTTTACTGCTTCGATCGAAGAAGCCATAAAGGATGCCAATACTGAAGTTGAAAATGTCTGGCGTGCATTCCTCCTTCCCAGACTCCTCATTTCCAGGATTTTACATGTGAAGAACTATGTATGCATGCTAGCTTATCAACCAAACTTCGTCTCTCGACAGTTTGGGTTGAATCAACTTGTCCCTGTGTCTCTCTTTAATCGCAAGAAGGAGATATTCTATGCAGGAATAGATTACGTTATGAGGGACGTGGCAAAACATCAAGAATACCATGTTGACTTTGCTGCCTTCAAACTTGCTTCTTTTGAACCTGCGACTTATACGACCAAAGGCTTTTATACTTGATGGAGCGAGTTTTACAATAACAACATGTTCGACACTACTGAAATAAAATATCAATTGACTCAAGCCTTTTCATCTTTGCAGGATCATAGACCCAAAGGTAAAACTACTCATTGCAAAGAAATAAAAGCTTTTCATGATTATTTTGAAACTGTCTATGACCCTACGCAGCTTAGTCAAACAGTCTATCAAGCGTCACTTACTTTGAAAGAAAAATTTACGAAAACTCTTTCAAAACTAAAACTTCCCAAATCTGTAAAACCTGAATTCAAGTATGATTTAGCTTTTGAACTGCAACCACCCAGATTTCCAAAATTGCCCACAGCGGACTTCGCTCTGGCATTTTCTCCACCTTACCCAGACTGGTTCGTCTGTGGGAACATTTTTCATGAATTACAAAATGATAGTAAAAAACGCGCAATACGGGTTATTCCGACTAAGCTCACTCTAGACAGTTTCGACGGTTTCCTACACTATGATTTGTCTGCTGTGAGAATCCTTTCTCCAATGCTTCAAGGTGCCAAGTTGAAAAATGTATTTTAAAATTTTCCATTTTAACATGTTCCCTTCTGACTTTGTTAATTTTCAGTTGTTGAAAGGATAACCCCAAAAAAGGGAAAACCCGCTTCAAAGACTATTCCAACTGGAACGTCAAAGTCTACTTCTCCACCACCAGATAATGCCGGGCATAACGTTTCTTCAAGAAAAAATGTTAAAGTTTATGAGGTTTTTTATACTAAACTTTTTCTGGAAATTTTTTTCTGAATTTGCTTATTTACCAAAATTTTGATGTTTTCTGCAGGATGGGAGTTCGCCAGTTGCCAAGGCGAAGAAAAGAAAAAGTATTTCTGAAAAAGAAATAATTACACTTGAAGGTAGCAGTGCTGATGACTCTCCTCCTCCTTTGAAGAAGCAAAAAAAGAAAAAAGGGTCGAAGGTTACTTCGTCCCAGGGCACTGCCCAAAAGAAGACCGAAACTGCTACTCTCCCTTCTTCTGCGAAAGAAGCGGGACCTCCAACCTCTGGAGTCAAAACTTCGGAGCGTATTGGAAGAAACACCTCTTCTGCTGATAAGGTATTTTACTTTAAACTCTTCTTTTCATTTCCCTATATTTTGACATACTATGTTCCTTGAACCCATACTGGTATTAACTTTTGCAGAAAAAGTCTAACAAGTCCCCCAAAACTTGTGATCCTCTGAAAAATCCGATAGTCGAAGGAACTCCTTCACCTCCTCCCAACGCTGGAATTGCACAAAACAAAGGGTCTGCGACTGGCCATCCTCAATCTGAGTCGAAGGAAGCAGAAGAGAAGGAGAATTCTTCTCCTGAGGCAGACGCTCAAAAAATGGCATTTCCCCTAACGCTGGAACGTCTGAGGAAATTGAAATAAATGAGGAAGCAGAATGTTCCTACGATATAGAAGGTTTCTTCGAAGGTAATGAGGGTAGGGGAGATGATGAAAGAAACGTCGAAGAGCCAGAATAGATTACTAGTAACAAAGACTTGGATTCCACTCACGCCACTGAGGGGTCTAATCTTGTTTCGACACACAACCAGCCCTCTTCAAGCCAACCCACTATTTCCACTTTCTCTGAAGAGGAAAGAACTGCCCTAAAAACAACGGATCCTTTAAAGTATGTCAAACTAATGATGGATTTAAAGGATTCATCTCCTGCTAAAACATTTCCTGATACCTCTGCCCAAGCTGGTATTGGCATCAAAGAAACTTCTCTCGATACCTTCTTGCAACAGGTGAAGCAAGTTGTCTTTGATGTTGATCTTTTCATCAATCTAAAGGAGGATTACACCGCTGGTTCTCGGATAAAGAAACTGATTTCCCATATACCTATCACGGCGTGTCCACCTAATGTGGGTGAAGCTCTTGTTGATATTCAACAACTGATTGATCAAGTGAGTTCTGAGTTTAATAGAGACTTCAATGCTTAGACAAAACTTCAAGCAGCGGAAAAGGCACAATCTCTAGCATATGAAAAAGCTTACAACGCCTATACTTCCTCTGAAACCCTCATGCAGTCGAAGAAAAAGGCACAGGAGGAATATAATAACTATGCATCCTCCATCCAAGTTTGGGAAACTCAAATCTCAGATTTACAAACAAGGATTGCTGAGGCGAAAGAAAAACAGGTTGCCATTCAAGGCTTGAATGACCCTCAGGCTGACCTTTTGGCGAAAGAAAGTGTTGCTCATGTGGAAGCGGCTACCAATATGGACAAAGAAATAGCCAAAATTCAGGAGTCCCAAGCAGCTATCCAGTATAAACTTAATTTGTCGAAGATCAAATATGCAAGAATAAAGAACAATCTTCCTTTCTAACTTTTAGCCGCTTAGCCTTGAAAATGCCGTTTAAATTGTAATATTCAGACAAATGCCAGTCTGGCACCCTTATTCTAAAATTTTCTCTTTAGAATTCTCTGATATGTTGCAGTAGCAATTCTAATATTTCCATCTTGGTTTCGCTAATATTTATTTGTCGCTACTGTTTTCTTATTCTAATTTCTTGCAGAAATGGTTTGTACTTCTTTAAGTATTTCCCATTTATCCTTAGGATTCTCCGATCTTCTGCTAGTTCCTCCACCTCATACGCATTATTCGAAAACACTTTTAAGATTCGGAAAGGACCTTCCCAATGGGGACACCATTTGCCTAAAGCTTGTTTCCTTTTATCTATAGGTAAAATAACTTTCCAAACTAAATCATTAACAACGAAAGTTTTACCTTTCACCCTTTTGTTGTAGGCTCTAGCTACTTTTTCCTTTTGCCTTATTAACACTTCTAAGGCCCGGAATCTTTCTTCGTCTACATCTATCAATTCATTCAACATCATTTCCCAATAAAGGTTTGGAGCTATCTCTCCCTGTCTTTGAATGCAGACTGATTGAAGAAAGATTTCGACTGGTAATACTGCATCATGCCCAAAAGTAAGTTGGAACGGTGTAGTATTGGTTGCTTCTTTAGGTGACGTTCGACAAGCCCAAAGTGCTTGATCTAACGTTTTATGCCAACCTTTTGGCTTCTTTCCAACATGCTTCTTGATTAAACCTATTATAACTTTGTTGGCTGCTTCGACTTGACCGTTTGCTTGAGCATAATATGGTGTAGATGTTAGCAATTTGAATCCAGTTTCTTTTGCAAATTCTTGCATCTTTCGACCAGTAAATACTGACTCCTGATCCGTAGTTATGCTTTCTGGGATTCCAAACCTATATAGTATATGCTTTTGGATAAATTCAATGACTGTTTCTTGGTCTACATTCGCCAAAGGAACAACTTCTACCCATTTGGTGAAATAATCTATTCCTACTAATATATACCTTTGTCCCTTGGACAAAGTGGGTCGAATCTCTCCTATTAAATCCAGTGCCCAACCTCTGAATGGCCATGGCTTAATGATTGAATGTAATTCGCTTGCAGGGGCATGTTGAATGCTTGCATGCAGCTGACATTCTTGACAACCCTTGGCGAACTCTATACAGTCTTTTAACATAGTTGGCCAATACATCCCATATCGAAACAACAACCATTTCATCTTATGTCCAGCTTGATAGGCCCCACAGGTTCCACCGTGAACGCTTGATAATGCCAAATATGCTTCGTTTTCCCCCAAGCATTTTAACAAAACTCCTTTAGGGGATTTTTTGAATAATTCATTTCCCATCAAGTAATAAGATAAAGCTCTGCATTTAACCTTTCTATCCATGTTGGTTGAAGGGTTTTTTAGATAGTTAATAATGGGGCTTCTCCAATCCGTATCTGCCAGAGTGCTTATATTTAGCACCTCGAACTCTTCGGGGTTGGCAAACCCTAGCCTAGTAATTTCTAAATCAATTGGTGATAACCTCGTAGCCAAAGCTTTTCCTCTTATCTTAATCAATCCTTCTAATCTTTCCTCTGACACTTTGTACCCTGAGGCTATCTGTGCCAAATCATTTGCTTCCTGGTTTTTTATTCTAGGGACATGTTTTATATCCACATATTCGAATTTTTTGAGCAATCTATTAACAAAGACAAAATACATAATCAAGTTTTCTTTTATGCATTTGTACTCTTTCGTTAATTGCTTTATCACCAGTTCAGAGTCCCATTTGATTTCGACTCTAGTTGCCCCCAGTTCTAATAAAGCTTCGAGTCCAGCGAGCAAGGCTTCATACTCAGCCTCATTGTTTGAACAAAGAGGGCCTTCAATCCTATACTTAAGCTTTGTTGGAATTCCTTTAGGGGAAATCAAAAGTAATTCAACTCTGCTACCATTCCGATGTGTTGAACCATCGAAGAACAATCTCCATGGTTTCAATTCCATGTAGAGTTGGCTTTCAACCATTGCATGGTCTACAATAAAGTCAGATACTATTTGACCTTTCATTGCTTTTAAAGGAATGAAAGTTAAAGAAAACTTTGTGAGGGCCAAAGCCCATTTGCTAATTCTGCCATGCAAGATTGGCTTTGACAGCATATGTTTTATAACATCACAATGAGATGAAACGAAAACATCCACTGGCTTTATATAATGCTTGAGTTTGGTACAGGAGAAATATAAACACAAACATAATTTTTCTATTGCAGTATATCTTGTTTCTTCATCATTTAGAACCCTACTAAGATAATAGATGGCTCTTTCGACGCCACTTTCGTCCTCTTGTGCTAACATACTACCTAAAGTAGTGTCGGAGGCCGATATATAGAGTCTCATAGACTTCTTCCCATTTGAGGGCGACAGAATAGGCGGTTGCACCAAGTATTGCTTGATCTTGTCAAAAGCTTCTTGATGTTCCTTGTTCCACTCAAAGCTTCCTTGCTTCAAACGTAGGAGGGGGGAAAAAGCTTGCGTTCGACCACTGAGATTAGAGATAAATCTTCTTAGAAAATTCACTTTCCCCAATAGTGACTGCAATTCTTTTTTTGTCGAAGGCGCCTTTGTTTCCATGATAGCCTTCATTTTATTCTGATTGATTTCTATCCCCTTTTTATGGACCACAAATCCTAGAAAATCTCCCGCATGCACAAAGAAAGCACACTTAAGAGGGTTCATCTTCAAACCATGTTTTCTCATTCTTTCGAATGATTGGGGAAGATGATTCAGATGGCTTTCGTCTGATCCGGACTTCACCATAATGTCATCTATATACACCTGCATAAATGTTTCAATATAATCATGAAAGATAGAATTCATTGCTCTTTGGTACGTTGCCCCAACATTCTTTAGGCCAAAAGGCATGACAATCCACTCATAAGTGCCAATTGCCCCAGGGCACCTAAAGGCTGTTTTAGGCATATCCTCTTCAGCAATAAAGATCTGATTATAACCTGAGTACCCATCTAACATACTAAGGTACTCAAAACCTGTGGCTGAATCAACCAGCATCTCTGCCACTGGCATGGGATATTCATCTTTAGGGGTAGCAGCATTCAAATCATGAAAGTCTATGCATACCCTTAAAGAACCGTTTTTCTTAATAACATGTACTATATTAGTAATCCACTCAACATACCTTGTGGTCCTGATCAAATTACAACGCAGAAGTCTTTCGACCTCTGTTTTGATTTTTGAAAGGATCTCTGGGGCGAACCTTCTTGGAGTCTGCTTGATGGGCTTCTTGCCATCCTTTATAGGCAGTCTTAGTTCGACCAGTTCTCTTTCCAAACCAGGCATCTCGTCATAGTCCCAAGCGAAACAGTCTTTATTTTCTTTAAGGAGCGATGTGACCTTTGCCTTCAAACTAGGTTTCAGTTTAGCGCTGATATAAGTGATCCTCTTCGAACTCCCATTTCCAAGATCAATCTCCTCAAGGGGTTCTTGGGCCAAAATCTTGGGACTTGATATTGTTGGATCTCTTTCGAACCCTAAGGGTTCTTCGTCATATATTGCATCTAGTCTTTGACTCACCTTCTCCCCTTGAACTTGTTCATCAGTTGGTTCTGGGTTGGGGTTTGCTCCAGACTCTGCCACTTTAGCTGTTTTGGTAATGGCTTCGCCAGCCATATTTGTTGTTGCAGCTTCGACAACCGTTTGTCTTTTATTTTCGGCTACATAAGCCGAAAGCCTCTCAAAAAAAGAGGGCTCAGACATGGTCACTGTCTGTGTCCCATCCAGTTGGCCGTATTTGATAGCTATTGTCGATATTCTCCTGGTCATCCAATTCTCCCATAATTTCTCTATCCCAACGAAATCCATTTGGAAGCAAAGTTAGATAATACAATGCATGCTTGTTTGGTAAATAACAATCTCCTGCCACTCCACATGGTGCAATATTTGCTAGATTCTTGTCAAAGTTGGTCTTGTCTACCGTATTTACTTCCGTCATGTAGTATCCTTGATATCCTTCAATGTTTTCCACAATTCCATCCTCTCTCCAGATGGTTAGTCTCTGATGCATGGTTGATGGTACTGCCCCCACCCCGTGTATCCATTCTCTTCCTAGCAGCAAATTGTAATTCGCTTTCGCAGGAATTACCATAAACATAGTTGGCCTTGTCACAGACCCAACTGTCAGATTTACTTGAATCACCCCCAGGGTGTGGCCTATCTTCCCTTCATAATTGGATAACACCATATTGTGAGGTTTAATGTCTGTATCGAACATCCCTATTCTTTTCAGCATGTAATGAGGCATCAGGTTAATCGCAGCCCCTCCATCTACCAACACTTTGTTGATACCGGTATCTTCAATTTTAGCCCTTATGTATAAAGGTTTCAGATGATTTATCATAGCTCCGTCAAGCCTTTCGAAGAAGGAATTTTGTTCTTCGACTACTCTATTGTTGAGGATGTAGTAACATATTGGTTTATGTTTCGCCATCTCCTCTTCATCAGCTCCTTCGCAATCTTCCGCTTCCGTTTCCTGATAGTAATCATGAGGGATAACGGACACCATGTTGCAATTCACGTTCAGAGATGACATGCCATCAGAGTCGAAGTCGTCTGTCAACATATCTTCAGATTTTATAGGATTTTCTTGAGTTACTTCTTTCTGTGGTTCCTCGGTGAACAACCTTCGTCCTACCGGTGGTTTGACGGTTGTTGATGTCCCAGATACTGGTTTGGTGTTGCTTGACTCGCCCATTCCTTTCTGATTTAGTTCCCTTTCTATTTTCTTTGTTCTCTGATGTCTACGCCACTGGGATCTTGACATAGGATTCTTTCCCTTATAATTGTCAAGCTTGTGAGCCTCCCTTGTTGATGCCTGGAACTGCCTTCTGTAGGCGAAAGCTTTCCTGCCTCCCCTATCGAAACTCCTCCACTTCAACTTCTCATCATTTACATGTATCCACCGGTCAGTTGGTGTTGTACCCCAAAATTTGCCCTCCCATATTCTTCAAGAATTGCAAAGAGCATGCTTCAAAATCTCCCCAAGGGTTGCACAGTTCAAGGGCCTCCTAACAGTCAAAAACTAGGGTTTTTGTTCTGACAAAGAAAATGAAGTTTCCAAGGGTCTAAACAAGTCCCACATGCCTATAAACATGGTCAAGCATCCATATGCTAAGTTTCAAGACTTACAGCACAAAATTGCACAGTCAGAAACCCTAATTGCTCAACAGTCAACTGCAGGGGCAAAATGGTCATTTGATAGTCAAAAGTTCAAATTTTTGGTCAACATCTTATTTTGAAGCCACAAACATCATTTGATCAATTCTTGATCATGATTTTCAAGGCTTGGCTCAAAAAGTCTCAAGATGCAAAAGTTTCCATATTTGGACAGTTGAAAAAGTCAACTGTAACTTGACCAAGGCATAACTTCCACATGGTTCATCAGAAAAATTCCATCCAAAGCTCATTTTGAAGATAAAGACATTTCCTACAACTCCTCTTCACACTTCAAGTCCAAGAAATGCTCTCACAAAAAGTTATCAATTTCAACATTATATGTCATTTTCAAAAGTCAACAAAAAGGGACTTTAAGTCAAAGACCATAACTTGAGATTGGTAAATCAAAATGACATGGGACCAAAGGCATTGGTTAGAGGACTTCAAGACCTTTCGAAAATGTATAAGAACATGATCGAAGCTTAAAAATTGAGCAAGATACGCCTTGTGGAAGTTGGGAAATTTTTGGGAATTTTGAAAAGTCAACTTTACTTCAAATGCCTCAAATTTGCTAATGGGCCACATTTTCTTCCAAGATTCATCATCCAAAGACTATGCACGACCATTTGGCCCAAAGGGGATTTATTTCATCATTTTTATTTATTTATTTGAATTTTTAATTACTATTAATTCATTTAATAAAATAAAATATGACAAAAATACTAAAATAAGGTTTTCAAATCTTTTTGTGCAGAATAAACTCTCCTTAAAGGCTCAAGATTCGTGCATACCCAAAATTGGAAGGTTTGGCCATGATTGACATCAAAATCACATGAAAAAAGATTTGAAAATATGCCATGAAAATCAAATATTTCTTTCATCAATGCAAGGATCTCTTGACTCAAATCTCAACCCTAATCCATCCCATACATATACTGATCAAAACCTAATGCACAAGGACCTGAAAGCTGCGCTCAAGCCATAAACAAACTTTGAATTTTTGGAGAAATTTTTCAAAACTGTTTTCCTATTTTCAGCAGGTTTCAAGGCAAAACAATAATTCCATTGCACTCCTGACGCCTCCAGGAATCTTCCTGAATCAAAATCATAACTTCTAACATCAAGAAACGGTAGAACCATGTCACACTTTTCATGAAAATATGCATAATCGTGTTTAAGTTTCTGGGCATCTTTCATACATTTTAATTGTTGTTTCATGCTAATATGATCCTTCTAAAGCTAACCATACTGTTTAATTGAGTTTTTATTGCCTATATGCCAAATTACCATTGAAGCTTTCTAGGGTTTCAGAGTTGCAAAATTAGGGGTTTCCTTGTCCAGAAAAATTAGACCATGAGACCAAGGCTATTGGATTCAGAAGCTTCACGTGAATCGTTCCCATAGCTCGCGATCAATTTATGATCAACAGGGTGTAATCGCTATTTTTATGCTTGCCATTTAGTGGGGGTTTAAAACCCCCGCTATCCCTTTTATTTTGCAGGTTCAACATGAAGAAGATGATGCGTGGAAGCTTCTGAGTGGTCTATTCAAAGTTGGCGCGTAATTTGTTTTGATTCAGGCCACTAACTCTTTTTTTCTTATAATAATTGCATCCTATTAATGTTACAAAGAAAGCAGATGGCACAGTTGGTTGAGGCATTGTATTGGTAAGCAACGGGACCTGGGTTCGATTCCCAGGTCCCCTCCTTTCTCCATATTATTTTTCTAACCATGTTCCTATGTAGCTCGCTTCCAGAGGTTCATCGTACACTCAATATCCTAGCTTGCCACATGGCCAATAACCTCAATCCAAGGGCCCTGATCTGATGAACACCATGGGCACCAGTCAATGCACACTCACGTGGTCAGAAAAGTCAACTGAAGGCCTTAATGATTGGGCCTAATTACTAGCCAAAATACCTCCAAACTGGGGTCAGCACCCCCAAGGGTTTGCAATTCTTTTCTTTTTTTCTATTTTTCCATTATTTGTGTTAATTCAATTATTTCCTTATAATTCTTTAAATTAATATATTTTCATAACATAAAAAATAATAAAAAAATTAGAAAGTCACAAAATAAAATATATTTTATTTAAATGTTATTTTTGTAAATAAATGTTATCAATTAATTTAGTTTTTTTATTCTAGGATTAATTTTAACGTTTTCTTAATAAACTAAATTTTTTTTTGTAGAATTAGGTTTTAATTACTTTTATCTTTTTTTTCCTTTTCTCATCACTAATAATTAATTATTTATTTTTGTAAATAAAATTGAATTAATTAATTAGGTTAACTTTAGGTTTAATTTTCACATTTTCTTAATAAATAAAAATAGTTAGAATTAGGGTTAATTAACTTTTTAATTTCATTTAATTCTCTCATTAAAATCAATAAATACGAAAAACTCAAAAATAATTCCTTTTCTCATTTAACTTAATTTAATTTGTTAATTATAATTTAATTTCCTAAAAAGGGTCCAATGCCCTCGCATTCCCGATTTTATTTATTCTCGCATTTTTATTTTATTTCCTTTTTCATGTAATTCTCCCAAAGCCATGTAATAGACTAATTAGACATTTATATTTTTCGCACTTTATTTTATTTTCAAATCGGGTCCTGGATTAATTTGGCGATGTGGACCCGCGCCTTTGTAATAGCGTAGGAACTTTTAATTTCCGCATCTCTTTAATTGTTAATAATTTGCATGAAAGAATGAATGTCCAAATAAAAACAAAAGCGTAGATCACCAATACATGACAAGACAAAATATCTGAAAACGACACACAAATCACACACCACCCCTAGGGTACGCCTCATTGTTGCCTTGCCCCTCGAAAGGTGATCGTCGAGTAGAGGATGTTTTAGTAAGTCCTCATGATCCAGGAACCTGGCATGAGGGTAGCTTCTAAGGTGTCTTCCCATTGCTCCGGTGATCACCATGTCCCGAACCTTCGAATTGACCCGAACACCTCCAAGGGTGGTGCTACCTACCTCTCAATGGTGGGATGGCACTACTTTAAAGGACATTTGCACAGACGAATTCCTTAGGGTATGTAGACGACTCTAGATACTTGCTCTAATTTCAAAACAAATCAAAAATACTTTTCACACCGACACCTTTTCAAAAAGCTTTCGAAAGCAACTTTTCAAACACTCTTGAGGACCGATACAAGAGTCGAACTGAAATTTTCAAAGAAACTTTTAAAACCCACAGTTGAAAAGCAAACAAACAATTTTGAAAACACAAATGAGCAAGTATCTAAGAGCCCATGGATAACCATGGATAGAAAGGGTGCTAACACCTTCCCTTTCTATAAATCTACCTCCCGAACCGAGAGCAATCTCTATAAGGAATTTTTCTGTGCTTTTGTCCTTTCCATTTGGAGAAAATAAAAGACGGTGGCGACTCTTGCTTCCGCGATATTTCGCGAACCAGCGTTAAACAGTCAGTTCCAGATCCACCAATCACAGAACTGGCGACTCTGCTGGGGACATCTTATAAAGTGAGGTGTACCTTAGGGCTAAGATCACTTGTGTTTTCAATTGTTGTGCTTGTTTGCTTTATTATTGTGGGACTGTCTCGGGAGTTCTATAGATCCTAACCCGGATCTGGGGATACCTTCTTAGAAAGTAGCAACAAGGCTGTGAGGGAACTGTGCGGGGTATACCGACATGGTTGAAACAGTCTGCTACGTTGGTGTGGCACTTTGGTGTGTACCGGTAACCCTTGAGTTCAGTCAAGGAGAGTACGGGGCCTCCGCGTGGTGTCGTGAAGCATCAACTGACCTTAGGAACCTTAATTGAACTATCTTGGCCTCTTTAGGGTAGTGAGATAACTGACTTTGGTGCAGTCCGAGGTTGGTTGATACTCGATACTACACTCAATTGAGGGTTGCTTTCCTGGAATATTTCGGTCACCAGTTCAGTGGCTAAATCGAAACGATGAACAATGAAAGCAATCCACTGATATTGGGACCCTTAGAACCCGGTTACTTCTAATAGGACAGGTTGAGCCCACCAACTTCAAGAGGGTAATACCCAGACCCCATGCTGGCCTAAACTCTAAGGGCTTGTCTTGTGTGACTTGTGTGCCTTACATGTTTGCCTTTGTAAATATCTGTGGTGTGTTTAATCATAGCATCATGACATCATCCAGCATCATATGCATTGACTAACCATTTCAGGGGTTCGAATCTTCATCTTTATTCTTGTTTTGTAGGACATGGAAACTGTTCGCAGAAAGACAATTCAAATCAGCCTTGTAAGGATCCCTCCTCAGCTTAAGGAGCTTATATCCAGGATTCCCGAGAGCTCTTCATTCAGTGAAAGACATGGAAGACTCATCAGCTTGGTCAATACCAACATTGAGGAAGATATGATAAAGGTCTTGTTCCAGTTCTTTGACCCTCTGCATCATTGCTTCACTTTCCTGGATTATCAGCTGGTACCTACATTGGAGGAGTTCTCCCGGCTTCTGAAGATCCCTATCCTTGATAAACTACCCTACAACGGTACAGAAAAGGAACCCAAGCTTGAAGAGATTGCTAAAGCCTTACACCTACAATCATCTGACCTCAAGGGACATTGGGAAGTTAGAAGTGGTATCAAAGGGTTCTTAGCCAGGTTTCTGTTTGAGAAGGCCCATGAATGTTGGAACTCCCTTGACTTACAAGCTTTTGAAGAAGTCGTGGCCCTCCTTGTCTATGGTTTGGTGTTATTCCCTAACCCAGATCAGCTTATAGACATCAGTGTTGTCCAGATCTTCATGTCCAGGAATCCTATACCTACGTTGCTGGGGGACATCCTTCACTCATGTTACACTCGAACCATGAGAAAAAGAGGTGTCCTTATGTGTTGCACTCCTCTCCTGGGAAGGTGGTTTATTTCGCACCTTCCACAATCAGTTCTGAAGAACGAGCGGGGTTTGAGATGGTCACAACGGCTGATGACCCTTACACATGCAGATATACATTGGTGCCCTCGGTCCAGAGAGGATGTCACTATCATTGATCGTTGCGGGGAGTACCCTAATGTTCCTTTACTTGGAATCAGAGGAGGTATTACTTACAACCCATGCCTGGCTTGGAGACAGTTTGGTTATGCTCGGAGGGATGGTCCTCATGACATGCTAATTCCTGACATAGTTTTTGACTTCGACAACGATGCACAAGGACTTCGCCAGAGATTTATCAGAGCTTGGAGGATGCCAAGTAGGATAGACAGCAAGACACTGGGGCACAGGAACTCCATCCCGTTGGAACCTTATCTCAAGTGGGTACGCGCCCGCTCCCAGAAGTTAGTAATGCCTTATCCTCATATGCTCCCTGTGATCAAAGAGCCAGTCTTGGAAGGAGAAGTGTCCTACACTATTCAACATCCTAACATGCCCACGTCCTGGGAAGAGATGCAGAAGAGCTGGATCCAGCTTAAGGAAGAACGGAATTCTCTTGAGACCAGCCTACATGCTAGTGAAAAGAAGGTCTTGGAGCTCACCCGCCTATTGCATGAGGAGAGGAATCTCAACACCTACATAGCTCCAAAGAGGATGCGTAGTGTCTTTTGGGATTGATTTGCTTTGTAATTTGTGCCCATGAGGCTTTGATGTACTGAACAATTATTTCCTTAATGATAATGTGTGTTCCTTTTTGTCTATAACAAATTTGAACTTTCGAACCCTTGAATGCATTGCATAAACACATATCATTCATCATGTGCATAGCAGGTTTTCTTCTTTTCAGGTTGCTTACTGTTCTTCGCTGTTTATTTCAGCATCATGAATCCTGACTCATCATCAACCGAGATGTCTATCAAGGCTCTTCAGGCGCAGAATGCGCAATTTCAGGAACTAATCATGGGTTTGGCTCAGGGCCAAGAAGAGCTGAAGGCTCTGCTCCTGAAGAAGGAGAAGAAGAAGAAGAAGAGAACTGTTCTTTTCAACTCGGGCCGAAGGTTTGGCAACACTCTACAGAATGAAGAGGCTGGTTCTTCTATAGGCAAGAGTAGTCCCCAAGGGGGAAAAGGTCCTAGTCCGGTAGTCTCTGACAACGAGACTGATTTTGATGAGGAACAGTATCCTCCGGCTGAAGACCGGTACAAGCAGTTGGAGGACAGACTGAATGCAATGGAGATCCAACAAGTGCCTGGGCTGGATTTCGGAGACTTGGGCTTATCTACTGGTGTGATTATTCCTCATAAGTTCAAAGCACCATCCTTTACCAAGTATGACGGGGCGTCTTGTCCCAAGCTACACCTCAGATCTTATGTGCGGAAGATTCAGCCGTACTCAGTGGACAAGAATTTATGGATCCACTTCTTTCAGGAGAGTCTTTCAGGGACTCATCTCGAATGGTTCTATCAGCTGGATGGGACCAATGTTCGTAACTGGGAGGAGTTGGCTACTGCTTTCTATAAGCAGTATCAATATAATGCCGACCTTGCCCCTACACGTACCCAACTCCAGGGTATGTCGCTAGGGTCAAGTGAAGGTTTTAAAGAGTATGCACAGAAGTGGAGGGATCTGGCTGGCAGGGTGCAGCCTCCATTAACTGACCGGGAGTGGGTGGACATGTTCTTGGGGACCCTATCTGGGCCATTTTTCAACCATCTTACCGGTAACTCGTCTGCAGGGTTTACTGATCTTATCCTGACTGGAGAGAGAATAGAGGCTGGGATGAAGTCGGGTAAAATTCAGAAGGGTGCATCTTCAAGTTCTGAGAAGAAACCCTTTAAGAAGGAGGCCAGTGCTGTATATGGGTCTAGAAGACAAGAGAAACCCGAGCGCCGCCAATCTGTCAACACGGTGATGATTGCTAAACCTACTGCCGCTCCTCGGCAAACCAATCCTTAAAGGGCTGAAAGACCCAGAAGAGAGTTTACCCGTTTGAATATGACTTTATCGCAAATCTTGTCGCAGTTGCTATCCACCAATTTGGTGACTGTTAGAGAGGCCCCGAAAGTTGTGAATACTGCCTCTCCCAAGTACAATCCAAATGCCCGCTGCGCTTATCACTCCAATAGCCCGGGGCATTCTACTGATGACTGTTGGGCCTTAAGGAATAAGCTGCAAGATCTTATTGATACAAAGGAGGTACAATTTGAGGCATCTGAGAAGCCTAATGTAGTGACAGCTCCCCTGCCTGCTCATGGAGTGAATGCTATTGGGGAGGATGATAAAGTGGATGAAGCTGAGTTTGATAGCTGGATTTACCCGGCAACCGACAGTGAACCTAGCAATTGGATTGCAAAGGACAACCTGCTTGTTTCTCTTGTTACTGAGTAATGAATTCTTTTGTTTTGTTATCTGTAATAAACAATTAAAAACTTTATGGCCCGGTGTCTTACCCGGGGCACCGTTGGCTTCATTTGTGAGGGCATATAAATTATCATTTCATATATCATGAATAAAGATCTTGGACGTTTTCTCGCATTTCAAATCTTATGCTCCTTTTCTTTCTTTCCTTTCTTTATTGCAAAACAGCTGTATTTACACACACTCACTCATACAGGTTTCAATCCACTCCGGATCTCACTGGTAACGACTCTGCTACTGACAGTTATGACTTCGAAAATCCGATCAACTTAGCCGAAGACGAAGGTGAAGATGATTGCAAATTTCCTGGCGAGCTTGCAAGACTGTTGCTCCAGGAAGAGAGGGCAATTCAACCACATGAAGAGCCAGTGGAAACAATAAATCTGGGTACTGAGACAGACAGGAAGGAGGTAAAGATTGGTGCTAACCTAGAGCTCAGCGTGAAGCAACGGTTGACTCAGATGCTACACGATTATGTGGAGATATTTGCCTGGTCCTACGAAGACATGCCCGGATTGGATACCGACATCGTGGTCCATCACTTGCCTACCAAGGAAGACTGCCCTCCGGTTAAGCAAAAGGTCCACCGTATGCGTCCAGATATGTCTGAGAAGATCAAAGCCGAGGTTATGAAACAGTTTGATGTCGGGTTCCTTGCAGTGACTTCTTACCCTCAGTGGGTTGCTAATGTGGTGCCGGTACCAAAGAAGGATGGAAAGGTCAGAATGTGTGTCGACTACAGGGATCTGAACAGGGCCAGCCCCAAAGATGACTTCCCCCTACCTCACATTGATGTCCTTGTTGATAATACGGCTCAGCATAAGGTGTTCTCTTTCATGGACGGTTTTTCAGGCTATAATCAGATCAAGATGGCTCCTGAAGACATGGAAAAAACTACCTTTGTTACTCAGTGGGGCACCTTATGCTACAAGGTCATGCCTTTTGGACTGAAAAATGCTGGGGCAACCTACCAACGTGCCATGGTTGCTTTATTTCATGACATGATCCATCATGAGATAGAAGTGTATGTTGACGACATGATCGCAAGGTCTCAAACTGAGGAGGAACACCTTGATCATCTGCAGAAGTTGTTTGACCGTTTGAAACTGTACAAGCTGAGGTTGAACCCGAACAAATGCACCTTCGGGGTAAGATCTGGGAAGTTGCTAGGCTTCGTTGTAAGTGATAAGGGTATTCAAGTGGACCCTGCCAAGGTTAAAGCTATTCAAGAGATGTCAGTTCCTAAGACAGAGAAAGAGGTCAGAGGCTTTTTAGGACGCCTGAATTACATTGCTCGGTTCATCTCACACCTGACTGCCACCTGTGAACCAATCTTCAAGCTGCTGAAGAAAGATCAGGTAGTACGTTGGAATGATGAATGTCAGGCTGCTTTTGACAGAATCAAAGAGTATCTCCAAGAACCACCCATCCTTATGCCACCGGTTGAAGGGAGACCTCTGATACTATACCTGACAGTACTTGACAACTCAATGGGGTGTGTGCTGGGGCAGCATGACGAGTCTGGCCGAAAAGAGCACGCCATTTATTACCTTAGCAAAATGTTTACCGACTGTGAGACCCGATAATCACTGCTTGAGAAAACTTTCTGCGCTTTGGTATGGGCTGCTCGCCGGCTGAGACAGTATATGCTGACTCACACTACCTTGTTGATCTCAAAGATGGATCCGATAAAGTACATATTTGAAAAACCTGCTCTGTCTGGGAGAATAGCAAGATGGCAGATGATCTTGACAGAATACGACATTCAGTACACGACCCAGAAAGCCATCAAGGGAAGTGTATTGGCAGACCACTTGGCACATCAGGCAGTAGACGACTATCAGTCAATGAACTTCGAGTTTCCAGACGAGAGCATCATGGTAGTGACTGATTGTGAAGTACCTGGACCGGATGAAGGACCTGAGGAAGGATCCCGATGGTCTATGCACTTTGACGGAACCTCCAACGCTTTGGGTAACGGTATCGGCGCTATAATCATATCCCCTCAAGGCACTCATACCCCACTTACTGCCCGACTATGTTTCAACTGCACCAACAACATGGCGGAGTATGAGGCATGCATCATGGGTCTCCAAGCTGCGATCGATCTAAGGATCAAATTTCTGAGTGTCTTCAGAGATTCCGCTCTTGTGATCAATCAGATCAAAGGGGAGTGGGATACGAAACATCCGAACCTTATTCCTTACAGAGAATGTGTGTTGACCTTGATCCCCCACTTCACAGAGATAACCTTTGAACACTTTCCGAGAGAGGAGAATCAACTGGCGGACGCGTTAGCTACGATGTCTTCTATGTTCAAAGTCAAATGGGACAATGAGGCCCCCCGGATCATTATCTGGAAACTGGACGAACCGGCATACTGTTGTGATCTTGAAACTGAGTTGGTGACTGAGAAGCCTTGGTACCATGAGGTGAAGAGATACTTGGAAGCTCAGGAATACCCTGAAGGTGCATCTGTCAACGATAAGAAGTTTCTGAGAAGGTTCGCAGCCAAGTTCTTTCTTAGCAACGACATCCTGTATAAGCGAAACCATGATTCGACCTTACTGCGTTGTGTGGACAAGACAGAAGCAGAAAGGATCATGGAAGAACTACATGAGGGTACTTTCGGAACACATTCCAGTGGACACACTATGGCAAAGAAAATCCTTCGGGCAGGGTATTTTTGGTCCACAATGGAAGCCGACTGTTACCAACACTCTCGGACATGCCATAAATGCCAGATATATGCAGACAAGGTGCATGTTCCTCCAGTTCCTCTAAATGTCCTGACTGCGCCTTGGCCGTTTGCAATGTGGGGCATAGACATGATTGGTGAGATTAAACCAACGGCATCCAATGGGCATCACTTCATTCTGGTGGCGATTGATTACTTTACGAAGTGGGTTGAAGCAGCTTCCTACGCTACGGTAACCAAGACTGTTGTAGCACGGTTCATTCGGCATAATCTGATCTGTCGATATGGCGTCCCAGAAAGGATCATTACTGACAACGGTACCAATCTCAATAACAAGATGATCACTGAGCTCGGCGAGCAGTTTAAGATACAGCACCATAACTCTTCTCCTTACAGACCGAAGATGAATGGCGCTGTAGAAGCAGCAAATAAAAACATTAAGAAAATCGTGCAGAAGATGACAGTGACTTATAAAGATTGGCACGAGATGTTACCGTTCGCTCTACATGGGTACCGCACCTCAGCCAGGACGTCAACCGGGGCAACCCCTTTCTCCTTGGTCTACGGTATGGAGGCAGTCTTACCGATCGAAGTGCAGATACCCTCTCTTCAGATAATGAAGGATGCAGATCTGAATGAAGATGATTGGATCCAGACACGACTTGATCAACTAAACCTTATTGATGAAAAGAGACTTGCTGCCATCTGTCATGGTCAAACGTATCAGAAACGGATGATCAGGGCATTTAACAAAAAAGTCAGACCACAAGAATATCAAGTTGGGGATCTGGTAATCAAGCGAATCATCCTTCCTCAGAGTGATCCAAGGGGCAAATGGACCCCTACGTACGAAGGGCCATTTGTGGTTAAACATGTGTTCTCGGGAGGAGCCATGATTCTAACCACCATGGATGGTGACGACCTTCCTCATCCCGCCAACGCAGACATAGTAAAAAGATACTACGCATGAAAAAGACCCGCTAGGTTGACATACCTAGGCAAAAATTAGGGCTTCCCGGCGAACCAAAAGGGTTCGGGCAAAATGAAGGGATGAAATGAAAAAATCTGTACACCCGGCAAGTCGAAAACCTGAAAAGGCGGCTTGGGCAAAAATGGGTATCCCGGTGGACTGAAAACCCGAAAGGGCGGTCCAGGCAAAAGTTAGGGATAAAAGCGTAATACTATGTCTCATTGGATCACTTTACATCCAGAATCCGATATCTACATCAAGTTCAGACGGCATCGATCAGTCAGCTTCATCTTCAACTAAGGTCATCAAGTGATGAGACGCTCGGAGATATAAAGGCAATAGCAGAGTTGAAACCCAGTGGATCATTCATTTCACACAGCTGTTTTATTTTCTCTTGTACAAATCTGTATAAACTCTTTTGTTTGGCGGCGCTCTCTTACTAGGACGTCAGCCTCTTGTACATAAAACGCCTATTTACAGGCAAATTCAAAAATCAATAAAAATCACTTTTCAGTTAAAATTGCCAATTGTTTTTCCTTTTCTGTTTTGTCTTGCGAAGAACGTCCAAGGTTCAATTTGTGATATATGCATTGACACTAATTACTAACTCATAAATATTTGCATACGAAACAAAGGATTAATTACAGGTAACATTAGAAACAGGGGCAATAAAGAGTTGTCTAAGCAATCTAATTGTTCTGTCCTCCAAGGTATCAAGTTAGGTTCGGCTGAAGAACACAACCAGTATATCTTAAATCACCAGAGAGTAAGCCAGCAAGTCAGTGCGCTCTCCCCCAAGCAAAGCTATTATCAGCCTTAAGGAAGTTGGGTATCCCCCGCAGATCTCAACATTCCCCAGCACGAGATACGAATATTCTTAACAAGCATCCCCGGCAGTCTTGGTCTAAAGATTGTTCCCCGGAGGTATATCAAACATTAAATAGAGTCACTTCCCCGATACAATTCAAATCTTCCCCCAGGAGAGTCCAATCTAGTTCCCCAGGAAAGTTGGAAACCATCTCCCCAAGCAGTAAGCTTATCCCCAGTAGATTCTGGAAGCTTATCCTCGCAGAGCACGAACGCGTCTCCCGGCTTTATTCAAAGAGTTATTTCCCTACCAGGATATAACTGGGTTATCCTCAGCAAAAAACCACAGAAAGGCCGTCCCCGACAAAGTCTTTCCTATCCCCAGCGAAGTCTATTAACACTTCCAACACAACAATGGTATCCCCAGCGGAGTTACCATCAACATTCCAGCAAAGTACCTCTCTCCCCACAGAGTATTGCTCCCCAGCAAGATCGTTAGAGTACTTTTCTCCCTGCAGAGTAATCTATTCGCCAAGTTTATTCCTCGACGGAGTTATCTTCTCCTACCGGTATTCTTACAACTATCATCCCCAGCGGAAGCAAAGATCTATTCTTCAACAGCAGCCCAGGAGTGACTTCCCGGCACCCGTCAAGGATTTATGTTCCCGAGACGAAAAGATACATTCATAAACATCGCACTTCCATATATTATAGCATGCATATACGCATCATATCTTACAAATCTCATTTATGTTGAGAACATCATTGCTTGATCCATATCATGCATTGCATATGACTGACCTTTACCTTTCAGGAAAGATCCAGTTAAGTTCTCAGCTATATCCAAGACCTTAACCGGTTCAGTTAAATTGACCCTAAGATTTTTCTGTTTCTTATCCAGTCAAAGGCCTTCTCTGGTTCAGTCAGATCGACCCTAAGATCTCCCTGATTCTTATCCAGTTGAAGATTCCAAGACCTTGGCTGGTTCAGTTAAATCGACCCTAAGATTTTTCTGTTTCTTATCCAGTCAAAGGCCTTCTCTGGTTCAGTCAGATCGACCCTAAGATCTCCCTGATTCTTATCCAGTTGAAGATTCCAAGACCTTGGCCGGTTCAGTTAAATCGACCCTAAGATTTTCCTGATTCTTATCCAGTCAAAGGCCTTCTCTGGTTCAGTCAGATCGACCCTAAGATCTCCCTGATTCTTATCCAGTTGAAGATTCCAAGACCTTGGCCGGTTCAGTTAAATCGACCCTAATATTTTCCTGATTCTTATCCAGTCAAAGGCCTTCTCTGGTTCAGTCAGATCGACCCTAAGATCTCCCTGTTTCTTATCCAGTTGAAGATTTCAAGACCTAGACCGGTTCAGTTAAATCGACTCTAAGATTTTCCTGTTTCTTATCTAGTCAAAGGCCTTCTCTAGTCCAGTTAAATCGATCCCTAAAAGATTTTCCTAATAAAGACTCAGTAGAAGACATCCAAGATTCTCTCAGCGTTACTGTTGAGGTTGAAGTCGCCCAAGATTCTCTCAGCGTTACTGTTGAGGTTGAAGTCGCCCAAGATTCTCTCAACGTTACTGTTGAGGTAGTAATCACCCCCAGATTCTCTCAGCGTTACTGTTGGGGTTGAAGTCGCCCAAGATTCTCTCAGCGTTACTGTTGAGGTAGTAATCACCCCCAGATTCTCTCAGCGTTACTGTTGAGGTTGAAGTCGCCCAAGATTCTCTCAGCGTTACTGTTGAGGTTGAAATCGCCCCCAGATTCTCTCAGTGTTCCTGTTAAGGTAGAAATCGTCCAAGGTTCTCTCGACGTTCCTGTTGAGGAAGTAATCATCCAAGGTTCTCTCACCGTTCCTGTTGAGGTAGTAACCATCCTTGGTTCATTCATCACCGTTTGAAGCTCCAGATTCAATTCCTGTAACCAGTCAGGGCGCATCTATACAAAGAGTTTGAAGACCAGCTCCTGTAACAGGCCAGGTAATCATTTTCTTTTTCAGGTACGCAAACTCTCGCTAAGGAATCTCTTACGCGATCGACATCCAGATGGCATCTATAAGCCCATCCACTCATCCATCATCTCTTAGCATGGCATCTATAAGCCCATCATCATCCTATCTATCAATCTCTAAATGTCATCTATAAGCCCATTCCCACCGTCACTGCCACTATGTGAGCGCAAATTTCTAGGCACTCTAGTGTTCAATCATCTTCCACCTTCGGATTACGAAAGGCACGTCAGCCAATCTGCATCCTCAGGTTTAAGAAGATTGAACAGGGGCAACTGTTGTACCCCAAAATTTTCCCTCCCATATTCTTCAAGAATTGCAAAGAGCATGCTTCAAAATCTCCCCAAGGGTTGCATAGTTCAAGGGCCTCCTAACAGTCAAAAACTAGGGTTTTGGTTCTGACAAAGAAAATGAAGTTTCCAAGGGTCTAAACAAGTCCCAAATGCCTATAAACATGGTCAAGCATCCATATGCTAAGTTTCAAGACTTACAGCACAAAATTGCACAGTCAGAAACCCTAATTGCTCAGCAGTCAACTACAGGGGCAAAATGGTCATTTAACAGTCAAAAGTTCAAATTTTTGGTCAACATCTTATTTTGAAGCCACAAACATCATTTGATCAATTCTTGATCATGATTTTCAAGGCTTGGCTCAAAAAGTCTCAAGATGCAAAAGTTTCCATATTTGGACAGTTGAAAAAGTCAACTGTAACTTGACCAAGGCATAACTTCCACATGGTTCATCAGAAAAATTCCATCCAAAGCTCATTTTGAAGAGAAAGACATTTCCTACAACTCCTATTCACACTTCAAGTCCAAGAAATGCTCTCACAAAAAGTTATCAATTTCAACATTATAGGTCATTTTCAAAAGTCAACAAAAAGGGACTTTAAGTCAAAGACCATAACTTGAGATTGGTAAATCAAAATGACATGGGACCAAAGGCATTGGTTAGAGGACTTCAATACCTTCCCAAAATGTCTAAGAACATGATCAAATCCTAAAAATTGAGCAAGATACGCCTTGTGGAAGTTGGGAAATTTTTGGGAATTTTGAAAAGTCAACTTTACTTCAAATGCCTCAAATTTGCTAATGGGCCACATTTTCTTCCAAGATTCATCATCCAAAGACTATGCACGACCATTTGACCCAAAGGGGATTTATTTCATCATTTTTATTTATTTATTTGAATTTTTAATTACTATTAATTCATTTAATAAAATAAAATATGACAAAAATACTAAAGTAAGGTTTTCAAATCTTTTTGTGCAGAATAAACTCTCCTTAAAGGCTCAAGATTCGTGCATACCCAAAATTGGAAGGTTTGGCCATGATTGACATCAAAATCACATGAAAAAAGATTTGAAAATATGCCATGAAAATCAAATATTTCTTTCATCAATGCAAGGATCTCTTGACTCAAATCTCAGCCCTAATCCATCCCATACATATACTGATCAAAACCTAATGCACAAGGACCTGAAAGCTGCGCTCAAGCCATAAACAAACTTTGAATTTTTGGAGAAATTTTTCAAAACTGTTTTCCTATTTTCAGCAGGTTTCAAGGCAAAACAATAATTCCATTGCACTCCTGACGCCTCCAGGAATCTTCCTGAATCAAAATCATAACTTCTAACATCAAGAAACGGTAGAACCATGTCACACTTTTCATGAAAATATGCATAATCGTGTTTAAGTTTCTGGGCATCTTTCATACATTTTAATTGTTGTTTCATGCTAATATGATCCTTCTAAAGCTAACCATACTGTTTAATTGAGTTTTTATTGCCTATATGCCAAATTACCATTGAAGCTTTCTAGGGTTTCAGAGTTGCAAAATTAGGGGTTTCCTTGTCCAGAAAAATTAGACCACGAGACCAAGGCTATTGGATTCAGAAGCTTCACGTGAATCGTTCCCATAGCTCGCGATCAATTTATGATCAACAGGGTGCTAATCGCTATTTTTATGCTTGCCATTTAGTGGGGGTTTAAAACCCCCGCTATCCCTTTTATTTTGCAGGTTCAACATGAAGAAGATGATGCGTGGAAGCTTCTGAGTGGTCTATTCAAAGTTGGCGCGTAATTTGTTTTGATTCAGGCCACTAACTCTTTTTTTCTTATAATAATTGCATCTTATTAATGTTACAAAGAAAGCAGATGGCACAGTTGGTTGAGGCATTGTATTGGTAAGCAACGGGACCTGGGTTCGATTCCCAGGTCCCCTCCTTTCTCCATATTATTTTTCTAACCATGTTCCTATGTAGCTCGCTTTCAGAGGTTCATCGTACACTCAATATCCCAGCTTGCCACATGGCCAATAACCTCAATCCAAGGGCCCTGATCTGATGAACACCATGGGCACCAGTCAATGCACACTCACGTGGTCAGAAAAGTCAACTGAAGGCCTTAATGATTGGGCCTAATTACTAGCCAAAATACCTCCAAACTGGGGTCAGCACCCCCAAAGGGTTTGCAATTCTTTTCTTTTTTTCTATTTTTCCATTATTTGTGTTAATTCAATTATTTCCTTTTAATTCTTTAAATTAATATATTTTCATAACATAAAAAATAATAAAAAAATTAGAAAGTCACAAAATAAAATATATTTTATTTAAATGTTATTTTTGTAAATAAATGTTATCAATTAATTTAGTTTTTTTATTCTAGGATTAATTTTAACGTTTTCTTAATAAACTAAAATTTTTTTTGTAGAATTAGGTTTTAATTACTTTTATCTTTTTTTTCCTTTTCTTTTATCATCACTAATAATTAATTATTTATTTTTTTAAATAAAATTGAATTAATTAATTAGGTTAACTTTAGGTTTAATTTTCACATTTTCTTAATAAATAAAAATAGTTAGAATTAGGGTTAATTAACTTTTTAATTTCATTTAATTCTCTCATTAAAATCAATAAATACGAAAAACTCAAAAATAATTCCTTTTCTCATTTAACTTAATTTAATTTGTTAATTATAATTTAATTTCCTAAAAAGGGTCCAATGCCCTCGCATTCCCGATTTTACTTATTCTCGCATTTTTATTTTATTTCGTTTTTCATGTAATTCTCCCAAAGCCATGTAATAGACTAATTAGACATTTATATTTTTCGCACTTTATTTTATTTTCAAATCGGGTCCTGGATTAATTTGGCGATGTGGACCCGCGCCTTGGTAATAGCGTAGGAACTTTTAATTTCCGCATCTCTTTAATTGTTAATAATTTGCATGAAAGAATGAATGTCCAAATGAAAACAAAAGCGTAGATCACCAATACATGACAAGACAAAATATCTGAAAACGACACACAAATCACACACCACCTCTAGGGTACGCTTCATTGTTGCCTTGCCCCTCGAAAGGTGATCGTCGAGTAGAGGATGTTTTAGTAAGTCCTCATGATCCAGGAACCTGGCATGAGGGTAGCTTCTAAGGTGTCTTCCCATTGCTCCGGTGATCACCATGTCCCGAACCTTCGAATTGACCCGAACACCTCCAAGGGTGGTGCTACCTACCTCTCAATGGTGGGATGGCACTACTTTAAAGGACATTTGCACAGACGAATTCCTTAGGGTAGGTAGACGACTCTAGATACTTGCTCTAATTTCAAAACAAATCAAAAATACTTTTCACACCGACACCTTTTCAAAAAGCTTTCGAAAGCAACTTTTCAAACACTCTTGAGGACCGATACAAGAGCCGAACTGAAATTTTCAAAGAAACTTTTAAAACCCACAGTTGAAAAGCAAACAAATAATTTTGAAAACACAAATGAGCAAGTATCTAAGAGCCCATGGATAACCATGGATAGAAAGGGTTCTAACACCTTCCCTTTCTATAAATCTACCTCCCGAACCGAGAGCAATCTCTATAAGGAATTTTTCTGTGCTTTTGTCCTTTCCATTTGGAGAAAATAAAAGACGGTGGCGACTCTTGCTTCCGCGACATTTCGCGAACCAGCGTTAAACAGTCAGTTCCAGATCCACCGATCACAGTTGGTATCTAAGCAGGTAATTTAAACGAGACTCTTCTTGCCTTGGGATGTGGGCTGTCTGGCCTTTTTGATGTCCCCCTTTTGTCAAACACATACATCTTCGGGTTTGGATCCCTTGGCTCCCAACTACCATGAAAGGGGATCCGTTCAAACATTTCAGCAATCTCTTTGTCATATACTGCGCCACATCTTGGGAACATCAGGATTTCTGATTCTACTTTATAAAAGCGAAGTATGAAAGCCAAAAGTGTTTCGCCTGGCCTTGGGTAAACCCTCATCAGTTGACTTTCCTGGCGCCAATTTCCCTGGGTGTTGATGCGTTGTATCCTCTCATAATTTTCAGCCACTCTCCGACTCAACATAATGGAGCACCTTGGGCACAGTAGCATCTTGCTGGCATTTCTCTCATGGCATCTCCACAAGTATTCGCGGAGGTTCTCATTGGCCTTTGGGTAGCCAAAATTCTCCCTTTTTTGTTGCTTCAACATGTGGTTTTCCAATTCCTCCATCTCTGTAGTGGGTTGGCGCAGATTGACCATGTTCACTCCCATGGCTCCCTCAGAGAATTTCATTTCTTCGAGTCTAGCTCTGAGACCTTCAGTAGTCTCATTAGTATCTTTCAGAGGACCCTCAGTAGCCCCAAACTTGATTTGCTCCGCCTGGGGATCTTCAACGTCAGTGTCGAAAGACTCTCTAGTGTTTAGGCCATCAGTAGCCTGCTTTCCTTCCTCCATGACCTTTGCTTCTTCAATACTGACTACGTCCACCATGTTGATGTCTAGGGGTTCAGCGTAGTTGGTAGCGGCCACATTTAAAGGGTATGCATCCACTTTCATAGGTCCTTTCCCCTTGTCAGCGAATTTCAGCCGTTCATCCTTGATATCATTTTGAATTAGATCCCTGAAAAGAAAACAAGCTGATGTTTTATGGCCAAGGAAACCATGGTATTTGCAAAAACCTCTTTTCTTCCGTTGTTCTAACGGAGGAATTTTGGCGTTAGGGGGCACTATCATTTGACCATCCCTCACCAGTAAATCAAATATTTCATCACATTTAGTGACATCAAAAGTGTAAGTTCTTTTGGGATATTTATCGCCTTTTTCCTCTTCGACGGGGTTCTTCCCATTCGACGGTGTTAACATTTTACAGGAGTAAGGGGGTGCCTCTTTTAGTTCATCCAAATCTATTTCTACCTCTTCTACACCATAAGGGTTGTTATGTGGCTCGTATTCTTCACTTTCTGCTTCGACATAGGCTACCCTTTCTTTTTTATGATTTTTACTTGCCCTGGCCTTCTCAGCTTTCAGTCGTTCGACCTGTCGAACTCTATCTGCCAACTGGGCCATATCTCCCAAGTGTTGAGTATCTAACTTCTTTCTAATGGAATAATCTAACCCACCTGCAGCCATTTCAACCAATTCATGCTCAGGCACCACAGTAAATCATCTAGATTTCAGAAGACGGAACCTATTTAGGTAGTCGTCTATGGGTTCTGTGAATTTCCTCTTTACGCTTGCCAATTCCTTCAAACTTATCTTTGTTTGTCCCACATAAAACTGTTCATGGAACGATCTTTCTAAGTAATACCATGTATCTATGGAATTAGGAGGCAAAGTGGTAAACCATGTAAAAGCATTTTTGGTTAGTGAACTAGGGAAATATTTTATTCTTAGGTCTTCATTGTTTGCTAAATTTCCCAGTTCTGTCAAATACCTGGCAATGTGCTCGATAGTGGATTCATTTGTGTCCCCTGAGAAATTAGTGAATTTTGGGATTTTGTGACCCCTTGGTAATTCTGTTTGTAGAATAAATTCCGCTATAGGGGAAGTGTAGTTGGGGCGTCGAAACCCTGTGTTTAAACCATTATTAGCCATGATTCTTTCGACTATGTTCACTATATTATTTTCGACCAACAGGTGGTCTTGTCTTACTCTGTGGACAACTTCATCTGCATCTTGGCCTCTATTGACCATGGCTATCCTCCTAGGTGGTTCCTCAGGGTCTGGTTGTCGAATGACTACCGGTTCAATTCTTGGTTCTTCGACCAAATTCTGCCTAGGTTGTTGAACTTGGTTTATAGTTGGTTCTTCTTGGACCCCTATGATATTCTGCCTGCGTCGAACAAGCGGTTGGGGGTTCCCAAAGAAATCTGCTATTCGCGCCATATGCGCTGACAACTGTTGGTATTATTAGGTGTTTTCTTAATTGGTTCTGTTTATATTCTGGATCAGGGGAGAAAAGATAGTATTCATCTCCCTCGCCAATATCCCAATCATATCTTGGTTACTGGCGTCCATCTGCTGTCTAAGTACTGCTTGGGTATTCGTGGTTAAAGTAGGAATCTGGGCTGATAGGCCTTGGTTTTGGGCGCTTCGACCAATTGAACCAACATTTTGAATTGGTGAAAAAGTGCTTATGTTAGGTTGAGTATATGTGGAAGTGCCATTGTGTAAACCACTCATGAATGATGATGAGGGTCCTCCATATGGTTGTTCTGTCCAAGGCATAAATTTTCGAATCCTGGTGGCCTGTGCGGTGTCGAAGGTGGTATTTGGCCTCCTACATATGTTAGAACAGGGCCACCTTGAGTATTCGACAGAGATTCTGATGTACCCCCGTAGGAGGGCACGTTGGTCGCACTAGCCACAGAAGCAGTTCCTGTGTAAGGTGGATTTGAATTAGATGCGGCCATCGCTCCCATCGATGTTGGAATGGCCTGGGAACTAATCGTCGAATTTATAGCAACCGTTCCTGATCCTTGTGGAGGATTTTGTCCTCCTTGATCGTTAGTTGTGTTAACCATTCTTCTGGTGTGTTTTTTCTTAGGTATTGGTTGAGATTCTACAGTAACTCTGCCACTCCTAAGGTTCATATAACGCTTTTGCGTATCTTACCAGAAAATCGTGTTTCAAACCCTCTTTTATGATTAGCACTGGTTTTCTCTTAAAACGTTATGACACTGTCCCACCGGGTGTGCCAATTTGTTCGCAGTGATTTCTGGCGAAACAACCGCTAGTCTTCCAAACAGATTTGATGTGTATGGTTACTTGCAGGATCGACTAGATTGATCCTAGAACATTGCCTTAACGTCAATTGTAACACTTTCTTTAGGGCTTATGTAAAATATGAAGTAATATTTGTGCATGTGTTTGTGTAAAGATTTGGAGTGCAAGGCTTCTGAAATTAAATTCAAATGTAAAGTTTTAGACGAAGCATCTTAATTAAAAAAAGGTTTGAATATAAATGTTTGACAATAAAAGACTTAATACTGGAATTAAGTGACTTAATTTGATCTATGAATCTTTGCAGGAGATTAAGACAATTCGACAGAACATAAAGAATTTAACGTAACATAAAGAATTTTAAGAACAATTGCAGGAAATTGTAACATAATGATTTTAAAGACAATTATATTGATAAGTGCAATTTCAAAGATAAAATTGTGAGGTCATACGTACATTCTCAACGAAACTCTTTCTCTTTAACTTGATATTTGAGTATTCTTGTGAGTAACTTTGTACGAAAATCTGACCTCCTTTCCCTAAACAGAGCTATTTATAATGTCCTAACCATAACGGTACTATTCTAGGAAAAGGCCACGTTGCTCTCTTGCATGTCTTTCGACACTCTAAGGCTCCCACGCGTCCTTCTTATCCAAAGAAAACTCTTTTCGTATTTTAAATAATCCCTCTCAAGCCTTCAGTAATAATTTCCTTACGTGGTCGTCGAAAAATGCGCTCTTTGGACCAAATACACAATCTTCCCTTTTCAGGCTATCTTCGACGTAGGTCTAGTAATGTATTTCGACATAAAAAAACTCTTTTCCAGCCGTCTTATGAACATTTTTAAAAAAATGTAAAAGCTCCTATATTAACCTGGTCGAAATTCCCAACTAACACCTTGATGCGAAGAACTACAGGAAATGGTGCAAGCAAATGAAAGTGTTGTTTAGCTACCAAGATGTTCTTGAATTGATCAAAAATGGGGAAAATCATCTTGTTGAAGGTGCAAAGGATACACGACGAGCAACACGCAAAGAAGAGAAAAAAGAGAGATTTCAAAGTGCTATTTTTGTTCCATCAATGTGTGGATGGTGACAACTTTGAGAAAGTTGGTGATTGGAAATCGTCAAAGTAAGTGTGAGAAATCTTGGAAAAGGCATATACAAGGGCTGACAAGGAAAAGGTGGTGAGGTTAGAATCTCACAAACGTCAACTTGAATTAATTCAAATGGAGGAAAAGGAGACAAATAACGATTATGTGACAAGAATTACTCGATTGGTGAACTAAATAAAAGTACATGGAGAAAATATTATAGAGTATAATGTGGTCGTGAAAATCTTGAGTTCTTTGACAATAATATTTGATAACATAGTGGTGGCGATCGAGGAATCAGATGATCTTGCAATGATGAGCAAATAGGAGATACAAAGATCTCTTGAGGATCATGATCAAAGTACAGAGGAGGGAAATAGTGACAAGGCAAAGCAGAGTTATCTTTGAAAGCTTGTTTCAATGAGAAAAATAAGAAGTTGAAAGGAACATGACTCATGACGAGTAAAGGGAATTTTTCAGAATTTTAGTGAAATAGAATCCCAAAATTCAAATAATTAGAGTTGTCAAAATAGTGAGAGAAGCTTCAACAAAAATGGTTGTCAAGGCAACTTTAGAGGTGAAAGGGAAAAAATTAACAAAAGCAAGATACAATGCTTTAATTGTCAAAAGTTTGGTCATTTTGCAAGAGAGTACAATGTGAACAAGAAAGAATCTTAAGGGGATGAAGCCAAGGTTGCAAGATAAGAGTTTTATGAAGAGAACACATTCATGGTCGTGATCACAGAAGGGGAATGCAACAACAACAGGCTGCGGGACAACAGTAGCAGCAGTTCTGGGAATGCTGTAGAAACATACTGTAATCAGTTACGTAAAAGTTATAACTGTTTATAGGAAGCAAAAACATTATGATGAGTGTGAAAGATGGAGTCTAGAGCAACAAGGAATGGTATTTGGACTCTGGTTGTTCTACTCATATGACATGGAGGAAGAATTGGTTTTTCAGAATTAATCGTGCTACGAAGAACAAAATGAAGTTCGGGGATGACATCACTCTAGCGGCTGATGGGATCAATAATGTTTTGATCATGATAAAGGATGGTGGATATTCCTTGATAAAATATGTATTATACATTCTAGGAATCAAATGTAATATTCTAAGTATTGGCCAATTGCATGAGAATGGTTACAAGATTCACATGGAGAACAAGGCACCAATAACTTTCAAGGTTGAGTTGAACGTTATAGAGCATAGGTGTCTTGCTACAACGACTAGTAGAGAAGAGTGGATATGGCACTATCTTCCTGGGCATCTCAACTTTAGGGATTTCAATGCATTGCAAAAGAGCATAATAAGGGAGTTTCCGTTGATCAACATATCGAATGAAATATGTGAAGAGTGTGTGCAAGCGAAACAACACAAGGATAAATTCAACAAGGATGTCAGTTGTAGAACCAAGAATCACCTTGAGGTGGTGTATTTCAATATTTATGGACCGGTGCTAATCGACTCGATTGGTGGCAATAGATATTTTATCATATTTATTGATGATTATAGTAGAAAGCTATTGACATACCTAGTCGAGAGAAAGGATGAGGTATTCGAAGTGAAGACCAAATGGCTTATTTGTTGACTAAGGGAGTCACAATTGAAGTGTTCAAAATATTTAAGATGAACATGTGCATGGAAGACTTAGAGCACTTGAATTAAGGTGGTGTGTTAAGTGAAAAAATAGTAATTCAAGTGATATAACCGGTTACACGTATGTGAACAAGTCAAATAAGTTGAAAAAAGTGATTCTGGAATTGGTAGCCGGTTACGCATTCGCAGGAACTGGCTACCGTAACCAATTGTTGTAACTAGTGACCACTACTATGGAATTGTTTTTGTTTCAACTATAAGCAGTTATAGATCTGTGTAATCGATTACAGGTCTGAGAAATTAATTTTTTCAATTATTTTAACTTGTTGTTTGTGTCTCAATCCATTGAAATTGTTGTATTGTCCTGGAAACATCTTCATCAATATAAATAAAAATATTCTCATCCTCAATTACTTTCTCTTATTTCCTCTCTCACTCTTCATAATCATACCCTCCATTTTTATCAATAAAGTGATTTCAAATTCTAACTAATTCCATATTAGTTCAACAATTTTCTAAAGTCTTCATCTATTCTTTTTCAAAGATTTTTAAGTCATTGACATTTTTGATAATTCAAAATTAAGATTTTTCTAAATTTTAAGTCTCGCAAGAGAGAAAGAGTCCGGCTAAATCAGAGATGGAAGTCATAATTAAGGTCTTAAATAAGTGGGGTCCTTCTCATTCGAAATTTCAATTGAAAACTAGATATATGTCTTCAGATTCAATGCTCCTAAATCAAATCATGTTATCAAACCCCTAAGTGTGACTTTTTCATTAAGATGTTATTTAATCAATTCTAGTAGATTTTCCCCTGAAATTTAATAAACCACTTTTTATGTGTGGAAAAAGTGAACCACGGTTGCTTGATCAAGAAACTGATTAATGATCTTTTCTCATATCCATTGCAAGTTGCAATTGACTTTAATGGCCAATTTCGATCTACTTTAGCATTCAATTTTTTGAAAAAGAATTGGTAGAGTGAGTTCCATCATATGTTGTGAGACTTGGCAAATTGAGAAATTGCATGCCGCTTGACCATCATGTTCAACAATTAATTTCATGACATAATTGACCATCTTTGCTTTAACCGAACCATGAATTAGGTGCCCCACCAAGGAACATTTAGATTATAGACAGACCAACTGCTTGGGACTTTAGTACTGTTTGATTAAGCCAATTTCTGTTTACATTTTTTTAATAATAACATATAATTAATAATTAAAAGTGAGTCGGATTATATACTGAATCATCAATTAATCTTTATTTTGTGCATCTTCTTTATTTTGTTATATATCAATAACAAGATTTGGTGAGGCCGTCTTAAATAAAGAATCAAAACAAAAAACATTGTCTAGCCGACAAACACAGTCAATCGATGCATGCATAAAAATTGAAAGACACAGTCCTGTTAGAAATAGTCAAAAAAAGGAAAGCAATTGCATTATTAGAAATACCCTAAATATTTGTTTGTAATAATGTAAGATTGTTGAGCCGTCCAATAACATAATTCTGTTAAGAATTTTGTTATAGGATTGGTTACGCAACTATCTATATAAACTGTTGTAACGGTCTTATATCAAATCAATACAAATTTTACTCTTTCACTTTTTCTCTTTGTTTTCTTCCCTCTCTCTCTATGGGTTTCATCTTTTAACATGGTATCTAGAGCCTTCTTTTTCTGAACTCATTTGCGTGATTCAGTCGTAAGCTTCCATGGTAGAATCTTCTCCATCTTCGAATGCGAACTCCGCTCACGCACAAGTCTCTTTCGCTGCTGCGACTATCTTCAAGCAGAAAATCTCTGAAATTAAACGAATCAAATTATCGTCAATGACTTCAATAAGTTGAAGGTGTTCTTCGAGGCACGAGAATGGTGAGTATGTTGTTTCACCAAGGATCCCTAATTGATTCTTGTCGATTGATGATCGTGAATCACAAACTGAAAATCATGCTTATGTCACATGGAAAGAACAAGATACATTACTGTGCACATGGCTTCTTTCCACCATTTATGATGCTCGTCTCCCTCGATTCGTTCTTCTTCGTCATTCATGGCAGGTATGGGAGGAAATTCATACTTATTGCAACACACATATGAAAATGAGGTCGTGATTGTTATAATTGTTGCTCTAATCTCTTTCCAAAGGCACGTGCTCTGTTTCAGAGTTCTTGGCGTGTGTCTGCATGATTGTAAGCACTCTCATGTCTATTGGAGATATTTTTATTCTTCGAGATTAAATTGAATTGATTCTTGAAACATTACCTACTAAGTACAATTCTGTTGTGGCTGCCCTGAACTCTAGGTCAGGTTTTGCTTCTCTTGATGAGCTTGAATCTCTTCTTCTTGCTCAAGAAGCTCTTATTGAAAGAACTAAGAAGGAAATCAATGAGTCTGTTTCAGTTAATCTCACTCAAGGTACTTCTCAACCTTCCAATTCTCCACAAAAGTTTCCTAAAACTCAAGTTGTTGAGTTCAATTCACGAGCTGAAGGTCGCGGTGGATACCGTGGAAAATGAGGTTTTCATGGTGGTTGATTTCGAGGATGTGACATTCGTTTTGGTAAAAGAGGTCTTCTTCAATGTCAAATTTGTTAGATAACATGTCATGAATCTAGTTACTTCTATTATCATCATGCATCTGATCCTTATGAAAATTATGGTTTTCCTTCATCCTATGCTGGTTATGGAAACTTGCAGTCTAATGTGTGGAATAATCACAGATATCGTCCACCTGCATCGTAACCATTAGGTTCTCCAAGACCTGCTCCTTCCTTCTACGATAATCAACTTGGTGCAGCCTGACCACAATCCCTTGTCATAGGCACTGAAGCTAGCAGTTCCTTCTACAATCAAGTTTGACACCCTGATTCTGGAGCTACTTGTTAGAACAAGATTTAGATTCTGCAAGTAATCTCTGGATTTTGATGACATCAATACATACATTTTATATGTAAAAAATTTTGTTTCTAATAGTTTCTTGAGTGCGCATATTAGAAGTTCTAATTTATTCAGAACTGATGACTGAAGAATCATCAGAAATATACTAAGCATACATCAGAAATACTATTGTATCCATTTCTGAAGAAACATCAGTAGTTCTAAAGAATGCTGAATGCTCACCAGAAAAGGATCTCAACATGTAATTATCAATAAATTGTTGCTTCAGAAGTCACAAGTGTTTCTAGAAGAAATGATTTCTGTTAGAGCTTCTGCTCAAAGAACAGAAAACAAGATTGCACCAGAAACAAGCTTTTGCGTCAAAGACCAGAAGTCAAGATTTGTTCATTAGAGGAGTTGTTGCTTCTAACTCTGAAGACAAAGTCAAGATTCTGAACACATCAAAGAAAAGTTGCTACTTCTGAATCAGAAGTCAAGATTTTTTCATCATAAAAGTTGTTGCTTATAATTCTGAAAACAAAGTCAAGACTCGGATACTTTGTGGAATATGCCCATGTTAGTTCCCATCAGAAGACAGATCAAGGAAAGTTAGATCTTCTGGACTCATTACTATTCTACATCATATAGTCCATCAGAAGACAAGATCAAAAGATGATATCTTCTCAAGTCAATTTACTCCATCAGAAGTAATATTCATCAGAAGACATTATCATTAGAAACATGCACTAGAAGATTCAATACAAAGGTACAATTACACATTTCACTCAAATGGATGTAATGTGTACTATTTGTCTCCCACGGTCGTTTCTTCCCGTTGGCAGCTGGAAATGAAAGTGATGTGTGTACTACTACAACTTGATACTCTTCAAAGACTATATAAAGGATCAACTGTTTCATTTGAAAAATACAAGACTTGAACACAAGAACAATAACACTGCCAAAATCAAAGCAAGAAGAAAAAGGTTAAAACACAAGAGTTGTTTCTCATTATTGTGTTATTGTTGTAAATTGTTTGAATACAAGAGTTGTTGCTCATATTTGTGTTAAACAATTTGTACTTAAACATTTGTGTAATCCGCTTGTAAAAACAAATATTGCAAACACATTATTCAATTATAAGTTGATTGTTCCTTGAGTGAATAAGGTGTTAGTAATAATACTCAAGAAGATTTAGAGAAATCTCCTTCAAGGGACCGAGTATGTCAGAAGCCTTAAGGACTCGGTGATTGTTATATCTCTTAGAGGACCTGGTAGGTCAGAATTCTTAAGGTATAACTAACAGGTTTTCTTTGTTATTAGTCACTGGCGGGTAACCCGTGCATTTGTAATCTTTCAAGATTAGTGGATTAAGTCCTTTTCTAAGGCAAAATCACCTTGGCGGGTGGACAAGATTAGCCTTTTCTAAGGTGACCATGTATAAACCTAAAGTGTCATTATTTATCTCTATAGCATTGATTTTATTTTGATTGTTTGTGTAAAGAACTTCTAAACGAAAAAGTTTTTGAAAACCCAGTTTAAATCCATATTTCTTGTGTTTTTCTTAACCTTCACTACTCATCATGTAAATCCAGATCCATCAAATCTCATTGACGTTGTCTCTCTTCCAGGTTCAGACCAAGTTCAGGTTGGAAATGGTCAAGGTTTGTCTATAAAATCTCTTGGCTCCTTATCTTTTCCCTCACCTTACTACCCTAATACTTCCCTAAAACTAAAAATTTTTTTGCTTGTCCCAGTAATCACCAAAAATCTTGTTAGTGTCATTCAATTTTGCCAAAGATAATTTTGTATTTTTTGAGTTTCATGCATACTCATGCTTTGTAAAATGTCAGGATACTTCTAAATTCCTGTTAAGAGGCTCCCTTGGGCATGATGGTCTCTACAAGTTTGATAACTTAGACTCAGATGTATCTCTAAGTATCACCTACTGCTCTTCATGTTTCTAGCTCTACCTTAGGTTCTAGGCAAAAATATGTCTGCTCATTGTAATAAAAGTAGTGTTGTATCTACTCTTACTTTTCCTAGTCTGTATCAAATTTGGCATTACAGGTTGGGACACCCAAATCACGAGATTCTTAAACATGTCTCACTACTTGTAGTATCTCTATTCCTAATAAAAATCTGTTTGATTTTTGCACTGCTTGCTGCTTAGGAAAAGCTCACAGATTACCATCTCATGCTTCCACTACCACATACACCATGCCTCTTGGAGTCCTTCCCCTATCACCTCATCATGTGGCTACACTTATTTCCTTACTTGTGTTGATGCTTATAGTAGGTACACTTGGATGTATCCTCTTAAACTAAAATATCAAACTATGGATATTTTAAAACTTGGTGGAACTAGAATTGAATTATAAGATTAAATCCATACTAACAGATGGTGGAGAAGAGTTTAGGCCTCTCACTCCATACCGATCAAGCCTATGCATTACACATAGACCAACATGCCCTCACACTCACCATCAAAATGGTTTAGTGGAGAGGAAACATAAGAACATTGTGGAAACCAGTTTAAATCTTCTTGCTCAAGCAAAACTTCTATTACAGTTTGGGGATCTTACTTACTTAACAGCCACCTATCTAATCAATTAGCTTCCCTCTAAGTCTCAAAAAAATAGTCACCCTTTTTGACCCTACATCATCAATTTCCTAATTATAATTTCCTTAAATCATTTCGGTGTTCCCGCTTCCCATTCTTAAGACCTTACAACAAACACAAACTATCCATGCACTCAAAATAATGTGTGTTTCTTGGTTATTCTCCCACTCATAAAGGCTACAAGTTTCTTGATCCTAGTGGTAGGATTTTTGTCTCAAAGGATTTCTTATTCAATGAAATAACATTCCCCTATGTGGAACTATTTCCCTCTTATTCACTGTCTTCTCCCAGTCCTAGCACCAGTGTCTCTCCTTCCAATAACCTTCATACCTTTCTAAACCCTTTATCCTTTTCTACTGTATCAATCCATCACCCCATTGTACCCTCCACTTCTTTCAGTATTGTGCCACAAGCACACTCTCCTCTTATATCATCTCCTATACCAAATTCTACTCTAAATTGAACCTCTGAGTCAAGTCCAACCTCTCTTCTTCCAACACCACTACTCCCCATATTTCCAACCAAATACAGGTAACTAATTCTTCCCACACTAGCACCAATCCAAGTCAGGAAGCTGACTCTACCCATAACAACTATGACAATCACAATAATAACATCCGACTCGTGTCTACTTCCACTACCTATTCTCCTCAATCCATGCTTCCTGCTCCCAGAGTTCACCCTAACAATACTCATCCTATGCAAACCAGAGCAAAAAATGGTATTGTCCAACCCAAATTACAACCCACCCTTCTCCTCACTCATGTTGAGCCCACTTCATATAGACAATCTTTGGATACGCCTAAATGGTCCATGAAGGTTGAAAATCAAGCTCTTCTGAAAAGTAACACCTGGACTCTTGTACCACCACCAGCTCATAGACAACTAATTGGCTATAAATGGGGGTTTCGTGTTAAGGAAAATCCATATGGTACTGTGAACACATTCGGGGCCATGTTAATGGCAAAGAGCTTCCACCAAGTAGAAGGGTTTAATTTTATTGAAACATTCTCACATGTGGTTAAACCCGTAACTGTGAGAATTATTGTTACACTTTCCATTACTAACGGTTGGCCTATTCAGCAGCTTGACATCAATAATGATTTTATCAATGGCATTCTTATTGAAGAAGTATACATGGTCCAACCTCCATGTTTTGAAGGTCTGATTCAACACTTTTAGGTAAGCTAAACAAGGCCTTATACGATATTAAACAAGCCCCTAGGGCATGGTTTGACAGGCTGAAAGGTGCTTTACTGACTATGAATTTTACCGCTAGCAAGTTTGATCCCTCATTGTTCATGCTTCACACTCCCACCAACTGCACTTTGGTCCTTGTTTATATTGATGATATAATCATGCACTTCTAAGTCCTTCATTCAGCATCTTATTAGAAAGTTGGGACTTTTTCTCTCTCAAGGATCTGGGGTGTTGTACCCCAAAATTTTCCCTCTCACTTATCAAGAATTTGCTTACAAGATCTCCTTGACTCAAGACTGCATTAGGGTTTGATCAGCTCAAGACACCTCCTTATGCATTGCTGACCAAAATTAGGGTTTGAGTTTGCAAGTACATTTGAACTTTCATTGCCTCATATGACTTTCATAGATCATTATGGACCCCCAAGATCACTCATGTCAATTTTCAAGCCTTGGATCACATTTATCCTCAATCAATTGAGCAGTTGGCCTAAAAACCAATTGTATTGGGGAAAAAGTCAACTATGGCTAATTTACAGACAAACTTCATAATTTTGGATCCACACCAATATTTTAAACTCATATGTATCATTTTACCAAGTTTGGACCACAACTCCTCAAGAAAATGGATCAAATCTCCAAAAGGGCAAAATGGTCAAAATTAGGGGTTTGACTGGGAAAGGGCAAGTTCTGGTTTTTGACCTAGAAAATGGTCAATTGGTTTAAGGAATGATCTCAAGAGTCCAATTTCATCATTTTAACCTAATGACAGGGTTCAAAACATTGCAAGTCCATTGGTTGATAGATGAATTTTGTAGTCAACTGATCAAAAGTCAATTGTATACTGAAAAGTCAAACTTTGACTTTTTGGTCAAATTAAAGTGCCAAAGATCAGAATTCATCAAAATATGTCAAAATATGAAACTTATTCATCAAGAAATCAAAAATTCAAGATTTCATTTTGAAAATTCAAAATTTCTAAACATAGAAAATCTTGTGTTTAAAATTCATGTTTTTTCATAACTTTGAGCCAAATTTTCACCATGATACAAGATGATTCAAGAGAAACTTCCAACATTAAAGTTGTATATCTCTATGAAATCTACAACTTTGCTTTACACAACTCCTTCCAAAAATGCTTGGATCTCAAGTTATAATTTTATGAACATAGGGTCATGAAACTAAACACTTAGTGAAATTTTGCCCTAATTTGGCCAGGATTTTGACCTAACTTCATGGCACGTTGCGAGCTTTCCAAAATGTCAAAGAAATCCTTGAGATCATTCTTGGGTAGGTAGAATCAAAGAGATGAAGTTAGGGTTTTGTCACTTGAATTACACGTCATTTTTTATGAACACATGAACCAAATCCATGCTAGGTTTCATAATCCTTGCTTTTCAGGCCTCAAACATGTTTTTCACTCCATAATTAAATGTTTACACAACTGTTAGGGCTTTGATCCAAGCAATTAAGCTATTATCCAAGTTGCATTTCCATTAATGGCACAAAGTTAACATTGTCATTCTTGTAAAGCAAGCTTTTTGCATAAAGTTCACATTGAGCCTCTAACTTGTTCCCTCTGATCACACTCCATCCACAAAGTCAGAAGCAAGCTTGTTTAAAGCATAAACACTCTATCTTAGCAAGTACATAAGACTTTGAAACTTGAATTTCTCAAAAATCACATGTTATACATAAACTTGTAATTTTGAATTCTGATCAACAAGAGGTCTCCAAACTTGTTGCTTATAAATAGAGTCACTATTTGTGAGCTAGAACACGAGCTTGAGCACCCTGAAATACACCAAAACTCTCTCAAATCAGAAATTTCCCAAAAACTCCATTGTTGCACATTTTCTGACCTTGAACATCAAACTCCCATTTCCCTCATGTGTTTCTTGTCCTTTTAGTTTCTAAACCTTCCTTACATCAAATATAACTCATCCCTATCCTTATTCCAGAACTGTAACACCATTTACAATAACTTCCATAACCAAAAAACAGAGTCTGCAACTTGACTTCTCCAGGCCATTTCAGCCATCCATTGTTCAAGCTAATCATTGCTTTAGCTTCCTAGGACCTCAAGGAATCTAACCTGATCATCACCATCACTTGAAACAAGCTCAAACTCCAAACACGATTTCCAGTTTTGAGGTAAGTTTTCTCAACTTGGAACTCTTCTTACATGCATCATTAATAGTTTATTTGTGAATAAAACATGTAGATATCATTGCCCTGAAGCTAACCATGTCCATAGTTTCCATTAAGTTTGCTTGAGCTTAGAGAATTTTGAAACTGAAATTTCTGAAATTTTTAGGGTTCAGATTAGGGCCATTAAAATTCTTGCTTATCTTTGATCTATAGTTTTAATACCTTACATTTCTGGAATAGTGAGAAAATTTGCTACAAGTTTCATGTTTACAACTTTCATTTTTTATGAGAAATGAGCAAGTTACAGTTGGTCTGGCTGGAGGTTGAAGATGAAGTCTTAGGACACGTTTTGCCTTACATATTTATTGTTTCATTTGTATTAACGGATGTATAGCCACCTCCGTGGTAGAAGCGCGCGCCTGTAACCTATGGGACCTGGGTTCGAGCCCCAGTGGTACCCTTTTCATTTTTTTCATATTTTTACAATTCTGACTTTTTTTGTTTGGCAGGCGCTGGGCCCTTTGGGCCTGGCTTATTTTTTGTGTTTGCTAGCTGACCTCCACATTGACTATTGGCACCCCCTAACCCAATTTATTTTATTTTTTCATTTTTTTCATTTTTTTCTTTTCTTAAATATATTTTCTAAATATTAAAAAAATCATAAAATACAAAAAATAATATATTTATATTTTGACTTATTTCATTTTATTTTTCCACAAAAAATATTTTTATTAATTATACTTTATTTTTTTAATTATAAATAAAATTAGGTTATTAGTTATTTTCTTCCACATTAATTTAAATACATTATTTTTTATATAAAAAAAGAATAAAAATATTTTATAATACTATAAATATTTTTTAGATAAAAATGCCAAAAATACTTTTCTTAAAACTTATTTCCTTTTGATTAATTAATAAGACTAGGGTTTTACTTAAAACCTTTTCTTAATAAATTCAAACTTAATTAATTATTTTCTTTATTTAATTAGGTTAAAGACAAAATCTTTTTTCATGAAAACCAAACAAAATTCATTTTCTTCACATTTTGCATTCTTGTACATTTATTCATTTTTATACTTTGTATTTATTTAATTCCTTGTATATTCATACAAATTCAATATGGTTGTAATAGATAAATAGACTTTATTTTCTTGCAATCCCCATTCATAATTTGTACACCCCCTCCCACAAATGTTGTAATAGCGTAGTAACTTTAAATTTCGCAATTTATCTTTTTTATATACAAAATGCTAGTAATTAGGGTTTGTATGGGAAGACTAAAATTAATGCTTAGAAAACCCTAATTCAAGACCAAAAACAAACATGAAAACAACACACTTGCACACAAGCACCCCTAGGATTACTCCACTTGGTTGCCTTATATAAAATGACCATATTACGCATGTAAGGTATCTTAGCAAAAACAAGCAAATACAAGATCATAGTCCCTCGATGATGCTATCTAAGTTGCCTTACAAGTGATCTTAGTCCCTCAAAAAGAATGCTAAGATACCTTGCAACATTGCTAATCATGGTTATACGATGACCCACGCCCGTCCCGTTTACATCCAAAGATAGGGTTACTTACCAAATCAATGGTAAGATAACAATGTCAAAGGGAAAGAAAATGAACAAGAAAGACATTTGAGTAGGTAGAATGCTCCTAATTCCTTGCTCAAATTCAAAATAAACATCCTTGCTATTTTCAAAACAAACACCTACACTTTTCAAAACATCTTACAAACTTGGAAACATTTTCAAAATATCAACATCTTTGTATACATTCTTACGAAGGAGAATCATTACAAAGATTGCCAAAACAATGGCCTGTTTACAAAATACTTTCAAAAACCACACAAAGCACAATTTCAAACAAAAGCAAGTGATCTTGCAAGTAATTAAGAGCCCGTGGAAAACCATGTATGAAAAGGGTGCTAATACCTTCCCTTTTCATAATCTACCCCCCGAACTCAAGATATAATCTCAAAGGTATTTCCTGTGCTTTTTCATATTTCCTTTTGGATAAAAGAAAAGTCGATGGCGACTCTTGCTAACCGCAACATTTGCAACCAAACACAAAACACTCAAGTCAGTTCTCCCATCGTATCACATGGGGAAACTGGATTAATTCTTAGGCATTGAAGTTAAGCATTTGTCTAATGGATCACTTATCTTGTCTTAGACCAAGTATTTGAAGGATTTACTTGTCGAGGCAAACATGTCCTCTGCCAAGTGTAACGACAATTTTTATCTTATTAATTTTTATAATTAAAAAAATATGTGATGTGGTGTTGTATGTGTTATTATGTGATTTATGGGATATAAGACCTTAGTATAAGGTAGTTGTGAAGATAATTAAGGATATAGGTGGGTATATAAGTTATAGTATTATTAGAATTATTATTGTATTATTATTTTTAGTAATAATAATTTAGTTAGTAATTATATAAATTAGAATTATTATTGTATTATTATTTTTAGTAATAATAAAATAGTTAGTAATTATATAAATTAGAATTATTGAATAAATAATTAAAAATAAGGAAGGGTAAGATGGAGATAATGATTTGGAGGTCTAAAGGTTATTATTGGGAAAAACAAGGAAGGAGAGTCACAATAGTTATTCAATCGTGAAAAAAACCCAGAGAATAGAGAGAACGAGAAAAGGAGAAGAGCGTCCAAGTTAGGTCAAGAGGTTTTATGGTAGAGAAATTAGAATCATCAACCAAGGTAAGGGTGAGGTTCTAACTCTATAAGGGATTATATGATGATGGGTTATGATAGAGTTAAGCAATATAATTGTATGTTAATCTTTATGTGAATTTGGTGTTTCATGTGATTTATAAATGTGACAATTATTGGTGATGAATGGGTGTGACATTCTTGCATTTGATTTTGTATAAATGAAGTTGATTCATGGGTGATGTTTGGGTGTAATTGCTATAAAAATGATTTTTGATTTGGGTGAAAATTTGGTAATTTTGGGTGCTTGGGGAAGGAAAATTGCAACCTGCATAATTGTAGAATTTTTGGAAAATTCACAGGGGCAACCAATTACCATCAGGAGGGAAACCGATTACCACGTGAAAAATTTGTTTCTGGAAAAAATCTATGAGAGGGTATCCGGTTACAACTAGAGGGTATAGTGGTAACCGGATACCGAGTGTTTTTGCAAAATTGATGTTTTTTTGAAAAAGGACAGTAACCGGTTACCCACTAGAGGGCAACCGATTTCTGCAGACAAAACAAAAGCGTGTATTTTGGATACAGGGGTGTAATCGTTACCATTAAAAGGTAACCGGTTACCACTGAGATTGAATAGTATTTTTGAAAATCTTTGAAAATACATAACTTTTGACTCGGGTGTCTGTTTGATGCACCGTTCGAATTTACGAGAAGCTAAAAACATTTTCTATCTAATAAAAATAATTTGAAAACATAATGAGATGAGTTTATGAATTCTTGTATTATTTCGGTATTTTGATGTAATTGTGAAGTTGTGAATATGATGATGGAATCGATAAAATTTCATGATGTAAAGATGTTGTGACGATGTACAAATAACAATGTGTACTTGGTGGCATGTGTTGGCTTATTTTGTTGATGTGTGTCGAGTCATTTCATAAGTTGTTGTAATATATTAGTGTTTCATGCATGTTCATAAGCGACGTTATAGCCTAAATGGCAAGCGACAATGTGGCCTAAGTGGCAAAGAGACGTTGTTATGGTACCACATACATATAGTCAGTGAAGTTAGTCTCATTGCATTCATGACGCTATTGGTTAATAAGATGTGATTTATTTGATTATTGAATGAGATTGTTGAAACAATGATGTGTTTTGGTGTGATGCATGAAGTATGAATATTATGATTATGTATGCCATAATTTATCTATTCATTATCATATTCTTGTTTATATTGTTATGATATCTCACCCCTTTCTATTTGAATGTTGCCTCCACGTGGATAACACACGGGTGACAAGGATTAGAGTTTCCTGAGGTATAGAGTTGCGCCTCGTATCGCATAGACTGAGTCGGGTCTTGCTCAGATACGTAACACCGAGGATGAACGCTTGTTTGCTTATTTAGTTGTTATTTATTTTTAAAATATTGTGAGAGCATTATAAACTCTCTTTTACTTGATAAGACGTTGTTTATGAATTGTTGGAGTTAATGACTAAATATATTTTGAATTGTTTTCCTTTACATTAATAAAGCGAAGTTGAGCACCATGATGATTATGTTGTCGGTTAATCCGAAAAAGTGTGTTATGTATCAATTTGTTAAATGTTTTAGCAATGTGTGTGATATTGAATGATGTGACATCCTATTTGATTTTGATTAAAAATTTTAATTTACTCTGATTTTATTAAACTATCGATGGGGTAATAGGGTGTTACAATTGGTATCAGAGCAGGTCGGTCTGTCCGGCCAGTTTGTTGAGTCTCTAGTGTAGTGTGACAGTGGAATACCGATGTGTTTCTTATAACTTTTTTTGATGTTGTGATGTGAAGAAGAGTAATGGCTGGAAGAAACAGTGGTGTACTTGTTGTTGCATTACGAGATTTGGCTTAGGAAATGCAGAATCAGCCTAATGCTGGTGAGAACGATGGAACTCGTGCGTTGGATACTTTCTAGAGGAATCATCCACCTACACTCAAAGAGAAGCATGATCCTGAAGGAGAACAAAAGTGGCTCAAAGAAATGGAAAGGATCTTCTGGGTTATGGATTATTCTGAAGCCCAAAAGGTGCATTTTGGTATACATATACTGGCAAGAGAGGATGATGATTGGTGGGTTGCTACTCGCCAGAGATTGGAATGTGTAGGTGAGGCTATTACTTGGGTTATTTTTCCCAAGGAGTTCTTGGTGAAGTATTATCCAGAAGATGTTCGCGGTAAGAAAGAGATTGAATTTTTGGAATTGAAACATGGTGAATTATCGGTGACTGAATATGTTGCTAAGTTTGTAGAGTTGGCGAACTATTATCCTCACTACATAAAGGATACTGCTAAATATTCAAAGTGCGTGAAGTTTGAAAAGAGACTATGCTCAGACATCAAGAAGGAAATTGGGTATTGGAGAATCTATAAGCTTACAGATTTGGCGAATAGCTGCAGAATTTACGAAGAAGACAATAAGGCTCACTACAAAATTATCACTTTGAAGAGGGGAAAGCAACAACATGTCGTGGGAAGTCTTAAATTGATCCGACTAAGAAAGGTAAACTGAGAGTTGCTGATGGTAAAAGGCCAAGTGGGGGAGGTGCTCATGCTAACCTTAGATGTTAAAAATATGGGAAACCAGGGCATAAGATCAGTGAATGCACAAGTGAAGCCAAGAGGAGTTTTTGTTGTGGAAAGGCTGGTCATGAGGTAACTGAATGTGAACATAAGGCAGTGACATGTTTCAACTGTGGCGAAGAGGGACACATCAGTACTCAGTGTCAGAAACCAAAGAGGACTCAATCTAGTGGGAAAGTATCTGGGACTCAAACATCTAGTGGAAACCATTTGATCAGAGGTATATGTTTCATTAATAGTACTCCTTTACTTACTATTATTGATACTGGTTCTACTCATTGTTTTCTTGTTGCTGATTGTATGAAAAAGTTAGGTCTTATTTTATCTTCTATGAATGGAGAGATGGTTATGGATACTCCAGCTAAGGGATCGGTGACTACTTCTCTCATGTGTTCGAGGTTTCCTTTGTCAATCTATGACAAAGATTTTATTGTGGACCTAGTTTGTTTACCTTTGAGTGGTCTAGATGTAATTTTGAGAATGAACTGGTTAGAATATAACTAAGTTCATATTTATTATTACAACAAATCAGTGTGGTTTTCTATTCCTGACGAGGAAGAAGAAGATTGATTCTTATCTGCTAGAAAGTTGAAGGAGTTAATTCAGGATGTAGCTCAATTGTTTTCTTTGATTGTGTCTTTACCTATTGAGAATCAAGCTGCCATTGATAAGTTGCAGGTTGTGTGCAACTTTCCTGAAGTTTTTCCTTATGATATTCCAGATGTGCCGCCAGAAAGATAAGTAGAATTTCTGATTGATATTGTACCTAGTACAAAACCTATTTCTATGGCACTATACAGGATGTCAATGTCTGAACTATCAGAATTGAAGAAGCAATTAGAAGACCTGCTTGGAAAGAAGTTTGTGAGAACAAGTTTGTCGCCTTGGGGAGCTCCGGTGTTTCTTGTGAAGAAGAAATATGGGAGTATGAGACTGTGTGTTGATTACCGATCGTTGAATAAAGTGACAATCAAAAATAGTTATCCACTTCCGAGAATAGACTACTTTATGGATCAATGGGTGGGTGCGTGTGTGTTTAGCAAGATTGATTTAAGATTGGGTTATCACCAAATTCGATTAAAGGTTGAGGACATTTAGAAGACAACTTTCAGAACTCGGTATGGATATTACAAATATTCAGTGATGCCTTTCAGTGTTACCAATGCGTCGGGAGTGTTTATGGAATATATAACCCATGTATCGGTTTATTGTAGTATTCATAGATTATATCTTGATTTATTCTAAATCCGAAGAGGAACATGTTGAGCATTTGCATATTGTATTGTAAGTGTTAAAAGAAAAGAAGTTATATTCAAAGTTGTCTAAATGTCAGTTCTGGTTAACATAAGTCTGTTTTCTTGGTCATGTTATTTCGGGTGACAATATTGTTGTGGATCCATCTAAAGTGGATGCAGTGGGAAGCTCCAAAACCAGCTAGGAAAATTAGAAGCTTTTTGGGTTTGGCTGGTAATTATAGAATATTTATTGAAGGTTTTTCTAAGTTGGCACTTCTGTTAACTTAGCTTACTTCTAAAGACAGAGCATTTGTCTGGGACGTCCAATGTGAAGAAAGTCTTGTTGAGCTAAAGAAGAGATTGACGACGGCCCCGTTCCTGATATTGCCTAATCCTGAAGAACCATTTTCTATATATTGTGATGCTTCTAAATTGGGTTTAGGTGGTGTGCTTATGCAGAATGATAAAATAGTTTCTTATGCATCGAGACAATTGAGGATTCATGAAAGGAATTATATGACTCATGATCTTGAATTAGCTGCAGTAGTGTTTGTACTAACGATTTGGATTCATTATCTCTACGGTTCCCGATTTGAAGTGTTTAGTGATCATAAAAGCTTGAAGTATTTGTTTGATCAAAAGGAACTGAATATGAGGAAAAAAAGGTGGCTAGAACTATTGAAGTAATATGACTTTGGTTTGAATTGTCATCCAGGTAAAGCTAATGGTGTAGCCGATGTGTTGAGTCGAAAAACCTTACATATGTATGCTATGATGGTTAGAGAATTAGAGTTAATCTAGTAATTTAGAGACATGAGTTTAGTCTATGAAGTCACACCGATGTTGCACCCCAAAATTTACCCTCTTGTTTAGGCTTATGTTCCACCATAATCAACACATTGCATTGCATTCATTTCTTTGTGATAGGATCAAGGTGTTTTGGCTATCAAGTTCTCCTCAAGCTGTGGAAGTTGATTATATTGATAAGTGATTCAAGAAGAGCCTCATTACCTCAGTCAGTGGATTTTTCAAATCCCATTAATCTCTCATGTCATATAATATCTCATTTGTCTCATTGGTTTATCAAGAGTTGAGGTTATGCAAAGATTTGAGGAGGAATTCATCTGTCTCTTTCATTTGATGGAATTAGGGTTTTAACCTATTGAGTGATTTAAAGTTTGTCTAATCTAATTTCATAGATCATTAACTTCTTATGATCATTTGAGGCAACTTTGTTCAAAAAATTACTCAAGAGTTCCAGTGGAATTAAGGTTTTGAAGTTTGATCATCATGCTTTTAACACAAGGTGCAAAATTAGGCTTTTGATTTTAATCAGACGTTCTTCAAAAAATTTATTGAAATTGGATTCCATGTGTTTTTATATGTTATAAAAATCTCTTATCGAATTATTGAGGTTAAATTTTGATTGGAAAGTATTCAATTGATCACAAAGGGCGAAGTGGTCATTTTGGTCAAAATCAGTCAGAGTTAAAGTTGACCAAGTGGAATTTTGGTCAACCATCAATTCAAACATCCTCATTTCATATTTCATAACCAATTTCATCATTGAATCAGGAGAATTTTGGAATTTGAAGATGACTTGCCAAAGAAGTCATTTGAATATTTGAAAAGTTTCTAAGTATGGAAGTTCATAAGTACTAAATTTTGAAAATTCATAACTACTTCATTTTTTATTGGAAAAATGCAAACCTTATATGGTTGGAAAGAGGATAGAAAGTTCTTCACATTTGTCCTTGTGGGTTCAAGTCCAAAAATTGAAAGGAGAAGAAGTTATTTAGCTTGGAATAATCTTGACACTTAGGGAATTCTTAAAAATGGGCACAAAGCATGGTTTCTTCATGATCATTTTTGAGGTGTCAAATTAATCCAATTCAAAAAGTTGTCAACATAAAAATTGAAGTTTGAAGTGTTCTATACAATTTTGGTTCAAGAATTTTCCATTTGGATCAAAATTGAGAGAGATATTGGGTTTAGGACTCGAGGCCTTGAGAAGGCAAGATTTCTAGCAAGTCTGCATTCCAGGCCTGACATTTCATCAAGCAGTTTGTGGGCATGCATTCACTATCATTTTACCCCTTGAAATTTTCATTATTTTGAAAAATGACCAACATCAAAGATCAAGACCCATGCGTGGTGAGAAACTTTGCTTCAAGAAGTGTTTCAAAATAACCCCTAGATTTTAAGATATAACCTTGATAAGTAAGCGACATGAAATTGATATTTGCCCAGCACGAGAGCCTGTCGCGCGCGCACTAAGCCAGCATTTTATCGAGCATGTGACATACACACATTGATCATCATTTTACTCCTTAAAATGTTCATTGTTTTGAAAAATGTCAAACATAAAAGTTGGAGCTGGTCATGTTCTCTCCAACTTTGATTCATAGTTTGTCTCTTTTCGTGAACTGTGGAGAGAGATACTTCAAGATAAAATCATGGCAAAAGGTTGGTATTTCACATAGTTATATTGGCCATCATGTTAAGGCTTTATACACACATTTGAAGTTATTATTCGCAATAGGCCTAGCGCACCCATGCATTTGTCTCCATATTACCCAAAATAGCCAATGCAAATGAGAACTGTAATGCATGCACACAGTTTATCTCTCATGCTACATTAGGAAAGGTATCTTAAGTGGGACAGACTGCATCACATGCCAGCTAGTTCATCTCATTCTCTTTGTTCCAAAATGACTTCAAAAGCACAAATAATGCCCATAAAATGCAACTCATGTTATACCTATTTTCACACTATTTAACAGCTTGTGATTTTCAAAAAAGGGAAACTTCCCTTGCACTCTTATTGACTCTATATAAGAGACCTCTTCCCTCTTTCATTCACACGGGTTCTCCACTGTGCACATACAAACAACAATTCTGGCAAAAGAGAGAAAGTAGATCTAAAAATTTATCTGCTTTCTTCGAGCAAGGTTCTTCTGCTTATTCTTCAAGCTTTATTCATTAAATTGTTCCTAAAGTATCAAGCCACGTTGTTGCACCCCAAAATTTGCCCTCCCATATTCTCCAAGATTTGTCAAGTCAAGGTCACAAAATTCCCCAAGGGTTATGCAGTGCAACTGTCTCCTATACAGTCAAAACTAGGGTTTATGGTCTGAGCAAGAAAATGAAGTTTTCAAGGACCTAATCAAGCCTCATATGCTTACAAAGATGGTCAAGTATCTTCATATCAAGTTTCAAGGCATTCAGCTCAAAATTGCACAGTCAAAATCCTAGATTGCACTACAGTCAACTGTAGGGGGCAAAATGGTCATTTGACAGTCAAAAGTTCAAATTTTTGGTCAACATATCATTTTGAAGCCACAAACATCATTTGATCAATGCTTGATCATGATTCTCAAAATTTGGCTCAGAAAATCATCAAGATGCAAAAGTTGCCTTATTTGGACAGCTGAAAAAGTCAACTGAAATTGACCAGGGCATAACTTTCACATGGATTATCAGAAAAATTCCATCCAAAGCTCATTTTGAAGAGAAAGACATTTCCTACAACTCATCTTCATACTTCAAGTCCAAGAAATGCTCTCACAAAAAGTTATCAATTACAACATTATAGGTCATTTTCAAAAGTCAACAAAAAGGGACTTTAAGTCAAAGGCCATAACTTGAGACTGGTAAATCAAAATGACATGGGACAAAAGGCATTGGTTAAAGGACTCAAAGACCTTTCCAAAATGTCCAAGAACATGTGAAAAGCTTAAAAATTGAGCAAGTTATGCCTTGTGGAAGTTGGGAAATTTTTGGGAATTTTGAAAAGTCAACATTGATGCAAATGATCCAAAAATGCTAATGGGCCCATTTTTCTTCCAAGTTTCTTCATGCCAAGCCTATGCACGACCATTAGGCCCAAAGGGAAGTATTTTCTCATTTTTTAATTATTTATTTGAATTTATATTAATATTAATTCATTTAAATTATTTAAATATATAGAAAATATCTAACTTGACCTAATGAATCTTTTTGTACACATTTTAGGCTCAATAATTCGTGCTTAAGCCAATTTGGAAAGATTTGGAGCATTGGGATATGATTTGTGCAAAAACAACATGAAAAAAGATGTGAAAAGATTCTTAACAAAATCAAATATCCAAACAATGAATGCCTTGGATTTTGTCAAGTTTTGTTGACCTAAAAGCCTCCATACATATTCAGAAGCACAACCCTAAGCAAAAAGGACGGTCAGCTGCGCTCAGAAGCAATATACAAACTTGGAAAATTACTTGAAAAACTCAAAACTGAAATCAACTCTAGAGGTCGATTCAAGCCCTAATCTTGATCTCATTAGCTTCCTTGGGTAACTCTGAACGTGTGCCAATCCCTAACTTCAATTCAAACGCAAAGAATCGGTACATTGAACGTGAACTGCACCCAGAAAATTTCCTAATCGTATTTTGGTTTTGAAGCATGATCATTGCATTTTAATTGTATATTCATGTTCCTTACAAAGTTTTAAAACTAACCATTATATTTAATTGGATTTTCATGCTGTATACAAGGTTTTGCCATGTCCATATTTTAGGGTTTTCAGGATTCAAAATTAGGGCTTCTCAAACGAAGCAAAATCATGACTCCAGACCAAGACCAATGCAATCAACAAACCTGGACGAAGAGATTACCATATTCGCGCTCAATTTATGGAGCCCTGAATCCTATTCACTATTTTTTGGTATGTCCTCTATAGCAACGGGTTAAAACCGTTGCTCTTTGTTTCTATGTTTCAGAAAATAAAAAAGGACAACGAGGAAGAAGAAGCCGTGTCAAATGCTGGTTGGTTCATTTAAATCAGCGCGCGTTTTTTTTTGTTTTTAGTGGCCACTAACCAATTTTTCTTTTTGTTATTTATATGTTATTATATGTTAAATGTTCAAGCGATGGTTCAGTGGCAAGTGCGTTGTTTGGAATGATACATGACCTGGGTTCGAGCCCCAGGTCTTACAAACTTCCATGTTATTTTTCAAAAGCAACTCCTATGCGCTTCAGTAACGTAGGCGTACCATATGCCTTCTTGATCCAAGCAGCCACGCGTCCATCCCATTCAGATCAAAGGCATAAGATCAAGGAGCACAATAAGCGCCAGTCAACGCATCATACATGATCCTGAAAAGGTCAACGGATCTCAGGCTTAATGGGCCAGAATGCTAGGCCTTACCTCCAATTTTGGGGCTACCCCCCCTGGTTTGCTTTTCTTTTTATATTTTTATTTTCTCAATTGTTATGTTATTTATTTTTTTATTTGTTTTAATTAATTAATTATTTTTATAATACATAAAAAATACAGAAAAATCAGAAAAGGCCAAAAAATATAATACTTATTTATTTTAATTATTTTTATGAATAAGTGCATGTAAATTAACTTAGATTTAAATTAGGTTAAAACTTAATATTTTCGCAATACATTTAAAAAACATTAGAACTAGGGTTTAGCATTTTATTTTTAATTTCAATAAATTCTTTTTTCTTTTAACTCTTAAAAAACACAAAAATACCAAAAACATTTAATTTTTCATTTTTTATTTTAATTCCTTATTAATTTAATATTTTGCAAAAGGGTCCAACGCCCGTCGCTTTAATTATTTTGTTTCGCGCATTTTACTTTGTCGCTTATTATAATTATGTACATGTCCCAAAGCCTTGTAACAATTTTATTTCTCACACTTTTATTGCTTTATTTATTTTCCGTCAAATCGGGTCCGGTTTAATTTTGGCGATGTGGACCCGCGCCATTTGTAATAGCCTTAGATTTATTTTCCCGCAAATATAAACTGTTAAACAAAGCATGAAAGAATGTATGGCCCTAATTAAAATCAAGCGTAGATCACAACAAACATGACAAGACAAATATCAATGAAAACGACACACGAATCGCACACACCACCCCTAGGGTACGCCTCACTGTTGCCTTGCCTCGAAAGGTGATCGTCGAGTAGAGGATGTCTTAGTAAGTCCTCATGATCCGGGAACCTGACATGAGGGTAGCTTCTAAGGTGTCTTCCCATTGCTCTGGTGATCACCATGTCCCTAAAACTCGAATTGACCCGAACACCTCCAACGGTGGTGCTACCTACCTCTCAATGGTGGGATGGCACTACTTTAAAGGACATTTACACAGACGAATTCCTTAGGGTAGGTAGGTTCTCAAAGATACTTGCTCTCTTCAAAACAAACTCAAAAAAGACTTTTCACACCAACACTTTTCAAAAGCTTTCAAAGCAAATTTTTCAAACACTCTGACGTACGAGTCGAACTGAAATTTTTCAAAGAAACTTTTTAACCCACATTGAAAAGCAAACAAACAATTTTTGAAAACACAAATGAGCAAGTATCTAAGAGCCCATGGATAACCATGGATAGAAAGGGTGCTAACACCTTCCCTTTCTATAACCTACCTCCCGAACCGAGAGCAATCTCTTTAAGGAATTTTTCTGTGCTTTTGTCCTTTCCATTTGGAGAAAATAAAAGACGGTGGCGACTCTTGCTTCCGCGACATTTCGCGAACCAGCGTTAAACAGTCAGTTCCAGATCCACCGATCACAGAACTGGCGACTCTGCTGGGGATAAACTTAAAGTGAGGTGTACCTTAGGGCTAGCTCATAACTATGTTTTCAATTGTCTTCTTTGCTTGCTTTATTATTGTGGGTTGCTTGGGAGTTCTATAGATCCTAACCCGGATCTGGGGATACCTTTCTTAGAAAGTAGCAACAAGGCTGTGAGGGAACTGTGCGGGGTATACCGACATGGTTGAAACAGTCTGCTACGTTGATGTGGCACTTTGGTGTGTACCGGTAACCCTTGAGTTCAGTCAAGGAGAGTACGGGGCCTCCGCGTGGTGTCGTGAAGCATCAACAGACCTTAGGAACCTTAATCGAACTATCTTGGCCTCTTTAGGGTAGTGAGATAACTGACTTTGGTGCAGTCCGAGGTTGGTTGATACTCGATACTACACTCAATTGAGGGTTGCTTTCCTGGAATATTTCGGTCGCCAGTTCAGTGGCTAAATCAAAACGATGAACAATGAAAGCAATCCCGTGATATTGGGAACCTTAGAACCCGGTTACTTTGATTAGGACAGGTTGAACCCACCAACTTCAAGAGGGTAATACCTAGACCTCATGCTGGCCTGAACCCTAAGGGCTCTTTTGTGTGACTTGTGTGCCTTCGTACTTGACTACTTGCATGCTTGTTATCTGACCCTTGATGTCTTGCAGGTTTTGTTCATAGTCCTTAATTGGGACTTATAACAGGGTGTACTAACCACTTGCAGGTTCTGTTTATAGTCCTTAATTGGGACTCATGACAGGTTTCACTTAGGTTTCTTGCAGGTTCTGTTTATAGTCCTTAATTGGGACTCATAACAGGGTATACTAGATTTCTTGCAGGTCTTGTTTATAGTCCTTAATTGGGACTCATAACAGGATACTAAATTTCTTGCAGGGTTGTTTATAGTCCTTAATTGGGACTCATAATAGGGTACTAAATTTCTTGCAGGGTTGTTTATAGTCCTTAATTGGGACTCATAACCGGATACTGAATTTCTTGCAGGGTCTGTTTATAGTCCTTAATTGGGACTCATAGCAGGGCTTACCTATATCACCCCATGCATAGCATGACATCATACCATTGCATACCATTGCATACATCCTAACCCGTTTCAAGGATCTCAAGGGCTTGTGATGCAGGTCATGATAAATCAAACATCTAGCCAGGGGCAAAGAGGATTTATTTTCCTCTAGCCAAGGGTGTCAGGGGCTATGACCCACTGGATATGGTGAGCCTTTGACCCTTGAAGAAGGACTCTCAACAATATGCAGTTCCTTCAATCAAGTTACCGGTTCTCAACTCTAACAATTTCTCTGTTTACCCCGCGAGGTCCTTGAAAACATTACATGCATGTCATACATCTCATTGCATTGCAGGTGTCCCTTTGACAGGTTGCTTACCCTCCTTCGCTGTTTATTTCAGCCGATCGCCATGAATCCTGAATCATCAGCCGAGCAGACTATCAAGGACCTCCAGGCTCAGAACGCCCAGTTCCAAGAGCTGATCATGAATTTGACCCAGGGGCAACAAGACCTGAAGGCTCTGCTTTTGAAGAAGGACAAGAAAAAGAAGAGGACTGTTTTGTTCAGCCCTAGACGCAGATCTGGGAATACACCGCAGACTGAAACTGAGAGGACTACCCCATCTGTGAGGGAAAGCAGTCACCATGAGAGGGAGGTGCCCAGTCCAGTGGTCTCTGACAATGAAACAGATTTCGACGATGAACAGTACCCTCCGGCTGAGGACAAGTACAAACAGTTGGAGGATAGGTTGAAGGCTATGGAGGTTCAACAGGTACCTGGGCTGGATTTCGGAGATTTGGGTTTATCAACTGGTGTGGTTATCCCTCGGAAGTTCAAAGCAGCATCCTTCACTAAGTATGACGGGGCGTCTTGCCCCAAGCTGCATCTAAGGTCCTATGTTCGGAAGATTCAGCCATATACGGTGGACAAGAATTTATGGATCCACTTCTTCCAGGAGAGTCTTTCAGGGACTCATCTCGAATGGTTCTATCAGCTGGATGGGACCAAGGTTCGTAACTGGGAGGAGTTGGCTACTGCTTTCTACAAGCAGTATCAGTATAATGCCGACCTTGCCCCTACGCGTACCCAACTCCAGGGTATGTCGTTAGGGTCAAGTGAAGGTTTTAAAGAATATGCGCAGAAATGGAGGGACCTTGCTGGAAGGGTACAACCACCTCTGACTGATCGGGAACTTGTGGATATGTTCTTGGGGACCCTGTCTGGTCCGTTCTACAACCACCTAATTGGGAATTCGTCTGCTGGATTCACAGATCTTATCTTGACTGGAGAGAGAATAGAAGCTGGTATCCGGTCTGGGAAAATTCAAGAGGCTGCACCTTCTGATAAAAAGCCCCATCATGGAAAGAAAGAATCCAATGCTGTGCACGGTAAAAAGAGCCGTCATGAGGCAGGGGCAATCCAGATTTCCAATCCCGGACCTGCTCAACAAGGACAGGGGCAGCAGCGCAAAGAGAAACGGCAGTACACCAAACTCAACATGTCGTTGGATCAAGCACTGCAACAAATGTTGAAAGCAGGGCTGATCACCTTAAGGGCTCCTCTTCGGAATCCGAACACTTCTGCTCCCAACTATCATCCCAACGATAGGTGTGCGTATCATTCTGATAGCCCGGGGCATACTACAGACAACTGCTGGCCTCTCAAGAACAAGATCCAAGATATGATCGACGCTGGAGAGATTCAGTTTGAAGTGCCTGAGACTCCGAACATAATCACTGCTCCATTGCCCAATCATTGAAGACTTTTGTTTATTTGAATTTTTGAGTTGTATTTTTTTTCTTTGCTTATACAAACAATTAATGTCATAGCAAACTCTTTTATTCAATCAATGCATCACATATGTCTGTTTTGGGAATTAATACAATTATTTTTGTTATATTCTTTTCATATTTTTTCTGATGTCAACTCTCGGTTAATAACTCTGAGCCTCTTGAGGGAGGATGACGAAAACGATACCGCGATCATTACAGTATGCTTTTGAACAAACCCCGCTGATGAGGTACAGGCATTGTTTCAATTCCTAAACACTGGAGTTATAAGGATGATAATCCCTCGTCAACCCATCAGAGCCAAAGAAGTAGGAGTTTTTGTTTTCGAAAATTAAACCCTTAATCATAACCCGGGGCAGGGTAGTCTTCTCAGTTGATCCAAGTGCATGACGAATGGCACCGAAGAGATCTTTACAAAACGAACAAAGACAGTGATGGTTCAGAACAACCATAAGGACAGGCAGTCATTATCAAAAACAAAATCATAAATGAAAAGCCCAAAAGTCAAAACCTATAAAAGAGACTTACAAAACTGGGGCATCCCGCTGACTGTAATTCCAAAAAGGGAAACAGTTCAGGCAAAAAAAAGAAAGGGATAACAAAAATCAAGAAAGAGGTCCTACAAACCCTCAACAAAAAAGAAGGGAGTGACTGCCTATTCAAATAAACGTTCGATGTCCGAATCATCACTAGTATATCAAAACAAAGACTCAAACAAGGTCTAACGCACGATCAACTGAGTTTAGGTTTGGAGAACATCACGAAGAGCGGGTGGGTACAAATAAAATTTGAGCTTTTATCCTTTGTTTCTTAAACCGTGAACCAGGCCACGTTATAACCCTTAAAAGTCCTAGCTGAAGCATGGGTTAGTTCGAAAGCATACTGTGACGAAAAGTATCCTGACTCCTTAAGGCTTACGGTAAATACGGAGTTGACATCATGTTTTACAAACAGTCACTTGTTTTATGAAAAAGAATGCATTTTCAAAAAAACTTCAAGACAGACATAAGCTTTGCATTTTTAACATAACTTTGTTCGCATATGACTTTTTGTTTGAACAACAGGGAACTTCGCACGATGAATACCTAGTGAACAAAAGCACTCCCAATCAAGGGGCAGACGTGATTATTGTCCACCATCTGGGGCAATTCAGTCAAGATTCGGAGAACCTCTCAAAGGCTAAATAGCCTGGGGCAAATCTCCGCTTGAGTCACTTGGGGCATTTCAGCGACAAATCTCGCCTGATCAAACATCTTCTGGTGACAAAACACTTCTAAACGGGGGCAACTCCCTACTTTCTGAGAACGAACATAGTCGGAAAGATACTACGCAAAATCAAAGACCCGCTAGGTTGACACACCTAGGCAAAAATAAGGGCTTCCCGGCGAACCAAAAGGGTTCGGGCAAAATGAAGGGATGAAATGAAAAAATCTGTACACCCGGCAAGTCGAAAACCTGAAAAGGCGGCTTGAGCAAAAATGGGTATCCCGGTGGACTGAAAACCCGAAAGGGCGGTCCAGGCAAAAGTTAGGGATTAACGCGTACGACTATGTCCTGTTATCTTGTTACCTGCCTACCAGAAGAAGGTTTGCTCATCAACAACTATCAAGCACCTCCACAGGTATCTTCCGCTCCCACATCAGGAACAGGGGCAATAAAGGTTGGTCTGAGCAATCTGATTGTTCTGTCCTCCAAGGTATCAGGGTAAGTTCTGTTGAAGAACATAGCCAACGCAGTTCAAAACTTCCCCAGGAGAGTCCGATCCAGTTCCCCAGGAAGGTTGGAATCTATCTCCCCAAGCAATAAGCGTACCCCCAGTAGATTCTGGAAGCTTATCCCCTAGCAGGGCACGAACGCGTCGTCCGGCTTGATTTAAAGAGTTATTTCCTTAACAGGATATAACTGGGTTATCCTCAGCCAAAAGCCACGGAAAGATCGTCGTCGACAGAATCTTCTTATCCCCAGCGAAGTCTATCAGCACTCACAATACAGCAGAGATATCCTCAGCAAGTCATTCTCAACAATTCAGCAAGGCATCCCTCCCCCCACAGAGTATTTCTTCCCAGCATGGTCGCTAGAATATCTTTTCTCCCCGCAGAATCTTCCATTTGCCAAGTTTATCCCGCAATGGAGTCATCTTCTCCTACCGGTATTCTTGCAGTTATCATCCCCAGCGGAAGCAAAATCTATTCTTCGACATCAGCCCAGGATACGACTTCCTGGCATCCGTCAAGGATTCACTTTCCTAAACGAAAAAACACATTCATAAAACGTCACATACATCATTATAGCATGCATAGACGCATCATATCACCCCAATCTCATTTATTTTTGAGAACATCTTAAAATCATGCAATTCACGCATTATGACATTGCATACAACTAATTCGTTACTTTTTCAGGAAAGAACGATCAACAGATAAAAGTCTCATCCTTTTGAGGTAGTAATCGTCTCAGATTCCTTCATCATCCCGTTGAGGTAGTAATCGTCCCAGATTCCTTCATCATCCCGTTGAGGTAGTAATCGTCCCAGATTCCTTCATCATCCTGCTGAGGTAGTAATCGTCCCAGATTCCTTCATCATCCTGCTGAGGTAGTAATCGTCCCAGATTCCTTCATCATCCTGCCGAGGTAGTAATCGTCCCAGATTCCTTCATCATCCTGCTGAGGTAGTAATCGTCCCAGATTCCTTCATCATCCCGTTGAGGTAGTAATCGTCCCAGATTCCTTCATCATCCTGCTAAGGTAGTAATCGTCCCAGATTCCTTCATCATCCTGCTGAGGTAGTAATCGTCCCAGATTCCTTCATCATCCCGTTGAGGTAGTAATCGTCCCAGATTCCTTCATCATCCTGCTGAGGTAGTAATCGTCCCAGATTCCTTCATCATCCTACTGAGGTAGTAATCGTCCCAGATTCCTTCATCATCCTGCCGAGGTAGTAATCTTCCCAGATTCCTTCATCATCCTACTGAGGTAGTAATCGTCCCAGATTCCTTCATCATCCTGCTGAGGTAGTAATCGTCCCAGATTCCTTCATCATCCTGCTGAGGTAGTAATCGTCCCAGATTCCTTCATCATATATTTGGAGTAGCAATCATCTCAGATTACTTCATCACATCCTTATCAAAAAACCTCTCTAGTCCGGCTAAATCGACTCCCAACAGATTTTTCTGATAAAGACTCGGCAGAAGTTATGGTTCCCTCTCCAACGGTGTGTGAGGTAGTAATCCCTTTTTTAGATGTTTCCCTCTCTGACAATGAGTGTGAGGTGATATTCTCCCTATGGTTCCCTCTCCGACGGCGTGTGAGGTAGTAATTCCTTTTTCAGATGTTCCCCTCTCCGACGATGAGTGTGAGGTGATAGTCTCCTATGGTTCCCTCTCCGACGGTGGTTGAGGTGACAAGTCCTTTTCAGATATTTCCCTCTCCGACGTTGAGTGAGGTGATCATTCCTTTCAAATTATAATAGCCTATGGTTCTCTTCCCGATATTGCAAAGATGGTAGTTCCCGCCAAGATTTTTCTCAACGAGCGTTGTTGAAGTTAAAACCGCCCAAGGTTCTCTTACCATCCATGCTAAGGCAGTAACCATCCCTGGTTCATTCATCAGCGTTTGAAGCTCCAGACTCAGCTCCTGTAACCAGTCAGGACACATCCATACCAAGCATTTAAAATCAACTCCTGCAACGTGTCAGGTACTCATTTTCTCTTTTGCAGGTATGCAGGTTCTCGCTAAGGAATCTCTTACGCAATCAACATCCAGATGGCATCTATAAGCCCATCATCCTATCCAGCAATCTCCAAATGGCATCTATAAGCCCATTCCCCCGTCACTGTTACTATGTGAGCGCAAATTTCTAGGCACTCTAGTGTCCAATCATCTTTTACCATTGGATTACGAAAGGCACGTCAGCCAATCTGCATCCTCAGGTCTAAGAAGATTGAACAGGGGCAACTGTTGCACCCCAAAATTTGCCCTCCCATATTCTCCAAGATTTGTCAAGTCAAGGTCACAAAATTCCCCAAGGGTTATGCAGTGCAACTGTCTCCTATACAGTCAAAACTAGGGTTTATGGTCTGAGCAAGAAAATGAAGTTTTCAAGGACCTAATAAAGCCTCATATGCTTACAAAGATGGTCAAGTATCTTCATATCAAGTTTCAAGGCATTCAGCTCAAAATTGCACAGTCAAAATCCTAGATTGCACTACAGTCAACTGTAGGGGGCAAAATGGTCATTTGACAGTCAAAAGTTCAAATTTTTGGTCAACATATCATTTTGAAGCCACAAACATCATTTGATCAATGCTTGATCATGATTCTCAAAATTTGGCTCAGAAAATCATCAAGATGCAAAAGTTGCCTTATTTGGACAGCTGAAAAAGTCAACTGAAATTGACCAGGGCATAACTTTCACATGGATTATCAGAAAAATTCCATCCAAAGCTCATTTTGAATAGAAAGACATTTCCTACAACTCATCTTCATACTTCAAGTCCAAGAAATGCTCTCACAAAAAGTTATCAATTTCAACATTATAGGTCATTTTCAAAAGTCAACAAAAAGGGACTTTAAGTCAAAGGCCATAACTTGAGACTGGTAAATCAAAATGACATGGGACCAAAGGAATTGGTTAAAGGACTCAAAGACCTTTCCAAAATGTCCAAGAACATGTGAAAAGCTTAAAAATTGAGCAAGTTATGCCTTGTGGAAGTTGGGAAATTTTTGGGAATTTTGAAAAGTCAACATTGATGCAAATGATCCAAAAATGCTAATGGGCCCATTTTTCTTCCAAGTTTCTTCATGCCAAGCCTATGCACGACCATTAGGCCCAAAGGGAAGTATTTTCTCATTTTTTAATTATTTATTTGAATTTATATTAATATTAATTCATTTAAATTATTTAAATATATAGAAAATATCTAACTTGACCTAATGAATCTTTTTGTACACATTTTAGGCTCAATAATTCGTGCTTAAGCCAATTTGGAAAGATTTGGAGCATTGGGATATGATTTGTGCAAAAACAACATGAAAAAAGATGTGAAAAGATTCTTAACAAAATCAAATATCCAAACAATGAATGCCTTGGATTTTGTCAAGTTTTGTTGACCTAAAAGCCTCCATACATATTCAGAAGCACAACCCTAAGCAAAAAGGACGGTCAGCTGCGCTCAGAAGCAATATACAAACTTGGAAAATTACTTGAAAAACTCAAAACTGAAATCAACTCTAGAGGTCGATTCAAGCCCTAATCTTGATCTCATTAGCTTCCTTGGGTAACTCTGAACGTGTGCCAATCCCTAACTTCAATTCAAACGCAAAGAATCGGTACATTGAACGTGAACTGCACCCAGAAAATTTCCTAATCGTATTTTGGTTTTGAAGCATGATCATTGCATTTTAATTGTATATTCATGTTCCTTACAAAGTTTTAAAACTAACCATTATATTTAATTGGATTTTCATGCTGTATACAAGGTTTTGCCATGTCCATATTTTAGGGTTTTCAGGATTCAAAATTAGGGCTTCTCAAACGAAGCAAAATCATGACTCCAGACCAAGACCAATGCAATCAACAAACCTGGACGAAGAGATTACCATATTCGCGCTCAATTTATGGAGCCCTGAATCCTATTCGCTATTTTTTGGTATGTCCTCTATAGCAACGGGTTAAAACCGTTGCTCTTTGTTTCTATGTTTCAGAAAATAAAAAAGGACAACGAGGAAGAAGAAGCCGTGTCAAATGCTGGTTGGTTCATTTAAATCAGCGCGCGTTTTTTTTTGTTTTTAGTGGCCACTAACCAATTTTTCTTTTTGTTATTTATATGTTATTATATGTTAAATGTTCAAGCGATGGTTCAGTGGCAAGTGCGTTGTTTGGAATGATACATGACCTGGGTTCGAGCCCCAGGTCTTACAAACTTCCATGTTATTTTTCAAAAGCAACTCCTATGCGCTTCAGTAACGTAGGCGTACCATATGCCTTCTTGATCCAAGCAGCCACGCGTCCATCCCATTCAGATCAAAGGCATAAGATCAAGGAGCACAATAAGCGCCAGTCAACGCATCATACATGATCCTGAAAAGGTCAACGGATCTCAGGCTTAATGGGCCAGAATGCTAGGCCTTACCTCCAATTTTGGGGCTACCCCCCCTGGTTTGCTTTTCTTTTTATATTTTTATTTTCTCAATTGTTATGTTATTTATTTTTTTATTTGTTTTAATTAATTAATTATTTTTACAATACATAAAAAATACAGAAAAATCAGAAAAGGCCAAAAAATATAATACTTATTTATTTTAATTATTTTTATGAATAAGTGCATGTAAATTAACTTAGATTTAAATTAGGTTAAAACTTAATATTTTCGCAATACATTTAAAAAACATTAGAACTAGGGTTTAGCATTTTATTTTTAATTTCAATAAATTCTTTTTTCTTTTAACTCTTAAAAAACACAAAAATACCAAAAACATTTAATTTTTCATTTTTTATTTTAATTCCTTATTAATTTAATATTTTGCAAAAGGGTCCAACGCCCGTCGCTTTAATTATTTTGTTTCGCGCATTTTACTTTGTCGCTTATTATAATTATGTACATGTCCCAAAGCCTTGTAACAATTTTATTTCTCACACTTTTATTGCTTTATTTATTTTCCGTCAAATCGGGTCCGGTTTAATTTTGGCGATGTGGACCCGCGCCATTTGTAATAGCCTTAGATTTATTTTCCCGCAAATATAAACTGTTAAACAAAGCATGAAAGAATGTATGGCCCTAATTAAAATCAAGCGTAGATCACAACAAACATGACAAGACAAATATCAATGAAAACGACACACGAATCGCACACACCACCCCTAGGGTACGCCTCACTGTTGCCTTGCCTCGAAAGGTGATCGTCGAGTAGAGGATGTCTTAGTAAGTCCTCATGATCCGGGAACCTGACATGAGGGTAGCTTCTAAGGTGTCTTCCCATTGCTCTGGTGATCACCATGTCCCTAAAACTCGAATTGACCCGAACACCTCCAACGGTGGTGCTACCTACCTCTCAATGGTGGGATGGCACTACTTTAAAGGACATTTACACAGACGAATTCCTTAGGGTAGGTAGGTTCTCAAAGATACTTGCTCTCTTCAAAACAAACTCAAAAAAGACTTTTCACACCAACACTTTTCAAAAGCTTTCAAAGCAAATTTTTCAAACACTCTGACGTACGAGTCGAACTGAAATTTTTCAAAGAAACTTTTTAACCCACATTGAAAAGCAAACAAACAATTTTTGAAAACACAAATGAGCAAGTATCTAAGAGCCCATGGATAACCATGGATAGAAAGGGTGCTAACACCTTCCCTTTCTATAACCTACCTCCCGAACCGAGAGCAATCTCTTTAAGGAATTTTTCTGTGCTTTTGTCCTTTCCATTTGGAGAAAATAAAAGACGGTGGCGACTCTTGCTTCCGCGACATTTTGCGAACCAGCGTTAAACAGTCAGTTCCAGATCCACCGATCACACACGTACCTCTGGATTTCTAGCTCTTTATTTGAGCTCTAGCATTTGAAGATCTTCTTCACAAGGTGAGACTTCTATAACCTTCAATATTGTGCTTGCATTCTCAATTTCATTGGTTCTGTAATGTTACATTCATGTTCATTGATTGATTAGTTGGCCAAACCTTATGTTTGAGGTATAATTTGTGTGAATCTGTGTTGAAATCGTGTTCTGCAATTTTTAGAAAAAGTGATAAATTTGCGAATTGGTGCTCAATTTTCTCCTTGACTTAACTTTCATTTGATGATGTTCTTGATACCAGTTTGTAGATCTCCATGAGATCTACACTTTTTGTGTTTGTACTTTTGAATTTCATTAAGATTGGAGCAAGATGTAAGGTCTTGAAGTTCGTTCATTTGAACTAAAAAAACTGGATAATAGGGTTTCTGTTTATAGGGATGATGAGGTGTCACGATTCGATTGAGCATGCTCTTGTTTTAATTTTACAGCGCTTTTGGTTTAAAGCAGGTGTAATAGCTTATGATCATTTTTGAATTTTAGCCTATTTTTAATTGTTTTTATTCAATTTTTTTAATAGTTTCATCAATCCAAAAATTACCAAAAAATTACACAATATAGTTTAATGAGTCTATTTTATCACCATTTTTTATTTTAGAAATTTTGTGGTTCCTTAATTAAATCAATTAATTCAAGGTATCATTTCTTTAAAGACTTTTGTTCATATAATGTAGTGATTTTATTTTAATCTTTCCATTAATTCTAAAAAAAATAAATACGGTTAGGGTTAATTTATGCCCTAATTAATTTTAGGAAATTTTTAATCAATTTTATAAATGTTTTTGCATTAATTTTTAAATTGTGGAGGTATTATGTCCTTTTTTTAGGGTTTTATTACTTATGCTTGGAAATTGATTTAATTTTGCAATTCACTCCATTTGTAAAAATCTAGAAAATACATTTACTGACCCTTAAGCATTGTGCTAATTGTCTTTGATTTTTATTTTGGTTTATAATTCAGTTTGCTTGTTTTTTTATAATTTTGGAAGATAATTGTTATTTTTGTCCCCTATGCTTGCTTAAGCCTAAAGAAATAATTAATCCTCTAATTTTTCTTGCTTCTAAAAATAAAAAAAAAATTGTCCTAAGGTCCTGATTGAGTTGGGATCATTTAAATCATTTTTGTTAAATTTTGAAGTTTTATTTTATATTTTATCCAAATTAATTTGTAAAGCTTGTCCAATTTTGATGCTTTGATAGCTAGTTTTGACATTTAAATTTTAAAACCATATCTCCTCCTCATTATAAGGACTTTTGACTATGTCTCTGAGTTTTAGGAACCTTTAGGGTTATAGGATTAATTTTCCTTGATTTTAGAAATCCTTTTTCTATTTTTGACTCAATTTTTGTTTGTTTGTAATACTTTCTGACTTGTTTGAATCTTATGATCTATATTTGTTTTTTTATAAACTCTTTGAGGCTGATCTTTACATTCATGATAGCCCCTAGACTCCCTTAATATATCATGAGCTTGGAAAAATTTCATTTGATCCATTATAGTCTTTGATGATCATTATTATGGAGCTCCTAAATTGAGCAAGTTAAAACCCTAATTTGGGGAATTTTGGTAAAGCCTTGATCAAATCTTCATCATGGTTGTAATTCAAAGTGATTTTTACATATGATAACTCAAGGATAACCTTATTCTAGGTTTGAGAGACATTTGATCTCTTTTGATCATTTTCTTGCCTCATCATAAAATTGATCTTTTACTTATACTATTTGCTTGATGTGAGATATATTGAAATACATTTATGCAACATTTAGGGAAACAAGGCTTATCATTTGTGCCATATTTTCCCTACTTTTTAATGTCTTAAGTTCAATTTAATTGAGCCATTTAAGCTCCCTAATTTTTGATTGCTTGTGTATTTGAGTTCACTAAATATGGTCAAGGTTGGAAGTAGTTTTGATGCACTCTTTTTACCAAATACCTTTGATATATCATGAGTAGTGCATTATGAATTTAATTCTGACTTTGAGTATCTTCATACCTTATTTACTTTGCTCCTACATTCCTTAGTTGATATCTCATTATCAACTCATCTTGATGACACAATAGGAGCTATATATTAGTTCTTTTATCTAGTTTATGTTTGTGTGCTTGGGAAGACTTTAAGTCCCACATTTCTTTATGTTTAAACTTTGATTTTACTTCTCTTCTCATCTCCACTCTATATGCTCCTATGATCCACTTGGTTGGTATTCACTTGCTAATTCATCATGGTGACACAATGGGAGCTATATTTACCTCTTGCTTATGGTTTTGAATGTTAGTTGTTGATGTTTGCTTCTTATGATTGTAAACCTTGTCCAAAAATTGTATCTTGATTTTGGTCATTTCCCATAAAATCTACATTTAGTTTGATTTACCTAGATCACTTTCTTTATATGCATTAAGGGACTATATTTCTTCAATACATCATGACACTTGAGTGTGTTACCTTGTTAACATTTCTTAAGGCTTTAGATTCATGATTAGTATCTTATGAGGGTTTTTTATCAACACCCAAGGACAAATAATATGCTTTATTATTTTCATTTGATCTTTATCAACTTCATTTGATCTAAGATAAAATTCCTTTACTTCCTTTTAGATGATCTTGCTCATCAATTAGGTGATTTTGATTATGTATGAAGTCTCAACTTCTACGTGGTTACTCTTGAGTCTCATCTTGATATAACCTATCATATAAGTCACAAATTCCATGATTCTCAAATCATTCACTCTTTGTTTAAATCCATACTTGCTCAATGTAAACTTGTTTGTTTGCCTATTTTCAACACTTCCCTTTTGTATGATAATTGTGTAACTTTTCTTGCATGGTTTATGATAGTTTAATATAACTTTTAGATTTTCGTATGCTACTGACTTGCATGATAAGATACTCCCCCAATCATGTTCATCCTTCATCTACCCTTTCCCTGCACTTCTTTCACTCTTAGGGGGTAGTTTAGGTTTGCTTTTTCGACCTAGTTTTATGCTTGTGCTTAGGATTACTCTATGAGGTTCTTTTGGGGACTTCCATAGGTTTTAGGATACACTAACCGTATATTTTTACTTCTAATGTCATCTTCTCTTGACTTGTTTCTCCATGATCCCTTGACCACACACTTGTGCACACTTCACTACACCATTTTTGTCAGATATTACTTCAATTGATATGAAGTTTGTACCATGTTCTAAAACGACTAATGAAGTTCATTATTAACCATGATTAATGTATGACATGTTTATGTTCACATTTTATCTTACCTTGTTAATACTAATCATTTTGTTCAGTTGTGCAAGGTACTTCATGGGCCTTCTTTACTATGTGTTCCACTTTATTTGTGGGATGAAACTTCGTTTTTGAGGTGATCTATTTTGTTTCTCATATATATATATATATATATATATATATATATATATATATATATATATATATATATATATATATATATATATATATATATATATATATATATATATATATATATATATATATATATATATATATATATATATATATATATATATATATATATATATATATATATATATATATTCACTTTTGTATGCTTTTTCTGTTTGTATTACCTTGCAGAATGTTTGTGTAGTTGTGTCAGCTACACACCACTTGTGATTTATTTTCACATTGAGGCCTTGATGTTTTATCATTGTTAGATGTGATGTTTTATCATCTGAATTGTAATGTTTTGTCATCCTTGCCATGATATTTTGCTATCTTTGTGTCAATTTTTAGCCATCGTGTATGTTTTTTATCCTACTTTGATCTTCAATATCATCGTTAGGTGTGATGTTTTATCATCTAAGTTGTTGATGTTTTACCATCATTGTTAATTCTTCGCCATTGTTATTGATGTTTTATCCCCGTATCTGATGTTGTGCCATCTTGATTATTGCTTTGTCTCTTTAATTAAAAAACACAAATCAATCAAAACATGTGAGCTGGACTATGGTAACTCTGATTCCTCAAAAAGGATACATAGGCATTGGGGTAAGGCCTAAGTGAGCATAATTTTATTTTCCCTACAATATTTTCTCTTTTCTTTTACATGCATTCCCCATTTTCATTTTTCTTTTATCTCTTAAGCATTAGATTTGAAACGCACCCTCTGATTAGAACAACAAGAGTGGATACCATAGAGTACTACGGACGTGAGGGGTGCTCATACCTTCCCCTCGCGTAATAGACTCCCTTACCCGATCTCTCGGTCGAAAGGCCGTGATTTCTCCCTTTTCAAATTTTATCGATGTTTACCTTTCCTTTTGGTGGGATAAAAGATGTTCGATGGCGACTTCATTGATTTTATATTCGATGACAGTTCGGTCGGTTGTTTCAACCACAGAGTCTGATGATGGGAATGTTGAAGACTAACAATGACTTCTTGGATAATATTAAAAAGGCTCATAAGTTAGATGTGAAGTTAGATGTCAAAAGTTAAACATCAGAGACCAGAAGGATTGTTGAAACCTTTAGATATTCTAGAGTGGAAGTGGGATAGTATATAGATGGACTTTGTGGTGGGGCTTCCAAATACTCCGAGAGGACATGATACAATTTTGGTGATTGTTGATAGGCTAACGAAATAAGCTCATTTTATCCCGATTAGTATCAGTTTCCCTGTGCCGATGTTGGCGGAGATTTATATTCGCGTGATTGTAAAGCTACACGGTGTTCTGTCAAGTGTTGTATCCGATAGATATCTGAGGTTTACTTCTGATTTTTGGAAGAGGTCGCAAGAAGGGTTGGACTGTAAAATGATGTTGAGTTATATGTATCATCCACAGACAAATGGTCGGATAGAGAGAACTATTCAGTCATTAAAGGATTTGTTGAGAGCTTACATTCTTGAGCAGAGATGTGTGTGGGATAGTTATATTCCATTGATTGAGTTCACTTATAACAATAATTTTCATGCTATTATTAGTATGGCACCTTTCGAAGCATTGTGTGATCAGAGATGCATAACACCTTTGTGTTGGTATGAATTTGGTGAACGTGTGGTGCTTGGACCCGAGATTGTACGACAGACCACAGAGAAGGCGAAGATGATCCAAGGGAAGATGAAGGCTTCACAGAGTAAGCAAAAGAGTTACCATGATAAAAGAAGGAAGGACCTTGAGTTTCAGGCAGGAGACCATGTATTCCTAAGGGTTTCTTCAGTGACTGGTGTAGGTCGTGCTTTGAAGTCGAAAAAGATGACTCCTCGGTTTATTGGTCTATATCAAATTTCAAAGAAGGTGGGAAGTTTTGCATATAGAGTGGCCTTGCCACCTAATCTGTCAAATTTACATGATGTGTTCCATTTGTCGCAACTTTGTAAGTATATTTTTGATCGGTCGCATGCAATTCCGATGGATGGTGTACAAGTGTAGGATAATCTGATAGTTGAAACTGTACCTGTGAGGATCGAGGATCGCAAAATAAAGAAGTTGGGGGGTAAAGAGATTACTCTCGTGAAGGTGGTTTGGGAAGGAGCTGCATGAGAGAATGCGGCCTGGGAATTAGAGAGCAAGATGAAATAGGCCTATCTAGAGTTATTCGCCTCAGATAATTTTCGAGGACGAAAATATTCTAAATGGGGGAGAGTTGTAACGCTCCATTTTTATCGTATTTATTTTTATAATTAAAAAAAATATGTGATGTGATGTTGTATATGTTATAATGTGATTTATGGGGTAGAAGACCTTAGTATAAGGTAGTTGTGAAGAGAATTAAGGATAGAGGTGGGTATATAAGTTATAGTATTATTAGAATTATTATTGTATTACTATTTTTAGTAATAATAATATAGTTATTAATTATATAAGTTAGAATTATTGAATAAATAATTAAAAATAAGGAAGGGTAAGATGGAGATAATTATTTGGAGGTATAAAGGTTATTATTGGGAAAAACAAGGAAGGAGAGTCCCAATAGTTATTCAATCATGAAAAAAAACCAGAGAAGAGAGAGACTGAGAAAAGGAGAAGAGCATCCAAGTTAGGACAAGAGGTTTTGTAGTAGAGAAATTAGAATCATCAACCGAGGTAAGAGTGAGGTTCTAACTCTATAAGGGATTATATGATGATGGGTTATGGTAGAGTTAGGCTATATAATTGTATGTTCATCTTTGTGTGAATTTGGTGTTTCATGTGATTTATATGTGACAATTGTTGATGATGAATGGGTGTGAAATTCTTGCATTTGATGTTTTATAAATGAAGTTGATTGATGGGTGATGTTTGGGTGTAATTACTATAACAATGATTTTTGATTTGGGTAAAAATTTGCTAATTTTGGGTGTTTGGGTGTTGTACCTCAAAATTTTCCCTCTCTTTTCTCAAAGACATTTCTCACAAAGATCTTTAAAAGCTCAAGCTTACACAAGTATTGACTAGGTCAAGCCATCTCCTCGATACTGATACTTCAAATTAGGGTTTGAGTTTGTACAAGGACAATTGGGCTTCTAATACTTCAAATGACTTTCATGGATCATTAGGGACCCTTAAGATTGCTCATGTCAAGTTTCAAGTCTTGGATCACAAAATTGCTCAGTCAATTGATCAGATGACCTAAAATAAATTGTATTTGGTAAAAAGTCAACCATGGTCAACCTACAGTCAAACTTCAATATTTTAGACCAATATCAACATTTAAAGTCATATGTATCAATTGATCAAGTTTGGAACACAATTCCCCAAGAAAATTTTTTAAATCACCAAAAGGGCAAAATGGTCAAAATTAGGGTTTTGACTGTATTTAACTGATCAAGGGTTTTGGACCTAATGCATAATCTAATGGCTTGAAGCACAATATCTATGATTCAAATACAACATATTGACCTAATTTTATGGCTCAAGACATTTCTCAAGAACATTAGATTGATAGTTGAAATTCAGTCAACTGATGAAAAGTCAATTGATACACCAAAAGTCAAACTTTGACTTTTTGATCAAAATTGAGTTTCAAATATCACATTTCATAAATACATTCAAAAAATGAAACTTGATCATCAATAAATCAAGAAAGTCAAAAGTCATTTTGAAAAATCAAAGTTTTCAAGACTTAGAAAATTTTCTAATTGTTTTAAGTCTTACTTTTTTCATAACTTCATGCCAACTTTTCACCAAGATGCAAAATGATTCAAAGAAAATTTTCAAAATGAAAGTTGTAGATATTGATGATATCTAAAATTTTCCTTTACTTATCATGTCCTATAAATGCTTATATTTTGAGTTATAAATTCATGAAGTCATGCACTTTTTCTTAAAACACTTAGGGAAAATTTGACCTAGTTTAGGCAGATTTTTTACCTAACTTCTTGGCCAATTTTCACCAAGCTCCAAGAGGATTTTATCAAAATGGACAATGTGAAAGTCAAAGATAATGTTCCAAGATTTTTAAAATGTCTAAGAACTCAATGAGCTCATTTTTGAGCTAGGAGAATCGAAGAGATGAAGTTAGGGTTTCAAACTTGAATTATAGGTCATTTTGTGATGAACAAGAATTCAAATCTCAAGAATATGATGCACAATCTTGTTTTTGTAGGCTTCTAACTTGTAAATCACTCCATAATTAATTGTTTACACAATTGATTGAGGTATGGTCCAAGTGATTAAGCTATTATCCAAAGCAATTTTCCATTTTGGGAAGAAAGTAACCATTCCATTCTTGTAAAGCAAGCTTTATGCAAAGTCAACTTGTCTTGAGCTCCTAACTTGTTCCTTCTGCATACATTAAGTATATAAAGATCAGAAGAGGTATGTATAAAGTTCTCAACCACTCTACAAGCCTTGTACTTTACATTGGAACAAGATGTTTCAAGCTTGCTTCAAAAACAAGCAAAAATCCATAACATGTGATCTTGGTTTTCTGATCATTTCAAACCTCCAAACCCTTTTCCTATAAATTAAACCTTCATTTGAAACATACCATACGAATTCACAAGCATGGAAACTCCCTCAAACTCCCTCAAGCCAGAAATTTCCTCAAAACACCATTGTTGTGCAATTTCTGACTTTGTACATCAAACTTCCATTCAACTCGTGCGTTTCTTGGCCAAATCATTTCTAAAGATTCCTTAATTCATATAGAAACCATCTCAATACCTGTTACACTTCTGTAACACCTCCATCATCATCTTCCATTTTCAAAAACAGAGGCAATGAGGCAATGACTTCTGGCTTAGGAACTTCTTCCAGACCTGTGAAAGGCAACTGTTCAAGAATGGGTATATCCAATAGTTGAGAAAATTCTTCCATGGTAGGAACCAACTGATAGTCTGGAAAGGTGAAGTAGTGGTGCTTAGGATCAAAGAACTGAAAGAGTACACTAATCATCTTTTCATCAAAGTTTGAAGTGACCAGGTTGAGAAGTCGACCATGTCTCTTAGTGAATGCAGAAGTTTCGGAAACCTTTGATACTAGCTCTTTGAGTTGGGAAGGTATCTTCACAAAGCCGATTCAGATAGTGTTTCTACGAACGAAAGCCATGATCTGCAAAACAGAACAAAGATAAATTTCGTTGGTCCTTGAAATGATTAGTGCAATAAGAATGGATTCTATGTTATGATGCATGATGTCATGATAAACCACAGGTGTAGCAAACACAGACAAATCACACCAAGCTCTTAGGTTTAAGGCTTGCATGAGGTTAAAGGTCATACCCTCTTGAAGTTTAGTTGGTTTTAAACCTGTCTTAAAAAGTAACCGGTGTGATACGGTGGGAGAACTGACTTGAGGCTTTGCGTTTGTGTTCGCAAATGTTTCGGTTTAGCAAGAGTCGCCACCAACTTTTTATTTTATCCAAAGGAAAGGTCAAAAAGCACAGGAAAGACCTTTGAGATGTTTTCTTGGGTTCGGGGGGTAGATTATGAAAAGGGAAGGTGCTAGCACCCTTTTCATCCATGGTTTTCCATGGGCTCTTAGTTACTTGTTTAGATCACTTGCTTTTGATTTTCAATTGTTTGAAATGGTGCTTTTGTGTGTGGTTTTGAAAGTATTTTGAAAAGAGGCATTTTGTTTAGGCAACCTTTGTAATTATTCTTGTTTGAATGTATACAAAGGTGTTTGTCTTTTGAAAAATGTTTCAATGTTTGAAAGTTTGTTTTGGGAAATGTTTTGAAATTGTGTATGTGTTTTTTAAAATAGAAAGGATGGTTTGCAAGTTGATCAAGTAACTAGGAGTTGTCTACCCTACTCAAAGGTCTTTCCTACACATTTTAAACCCTTTAACATTGTTGTTTTACCATTGTATTTGGTAAACAACCCTATCTTTGAATGTTAAACAGGACGGGCGCGGGTCATCGTATGACCATGATAGCAATGGTGCCAAGTATCTTAGCAAGTTTTTGAGGGACTAGATCATTTTTGTTTAGGCAACCAAGATAGCGTCATCGAGGGACTATGATCTTTTGTTTTGATTTTGTTTTGCCAAGATACCTAGCATGTATACCATGGCCATGTTTTAAGGCAACAAGTGGGTGAAACCCTAGGGTGCTTGTGTGCATTGTGTTGTCATTTCTCATGCATTTTTGTCTTGTGTTTAGGTCTTGCTAATTGTTTATTTTGGTCTTTGCATACAAACCCTAATTTTACTATCATGCATATCAAAGCGGTAAAATGCGTAAAGTAAATCTTGGACTATTACAACATTATTATGGGGAGGGGGATACAAGTTTGAATAAGGGGGTATTGCTCAAAATAAAACCCTAAAACTATTATTACAACTAAATTGAAATATTGCACAAATAAATAAATATACAAATATTTAAATGTACAAATAAATATAAATATGCAAAGGATGTTTTTGTATTATTTTTATGTATGTAAAAATGAATTTATTTAAGTCTTAACAATAAGAAAATAAAAAGGATTATTTTTGAAAGGGTGGAAACCCTAATTTTTTGTTTTAAAAGAAAATATATTTCTATTATTATTTTATTTCATTTATGTACAAAGAAATAAAAATAATAATATATACAAAATATTAAAAAAATAAAATAAGTGAGAAAAATATTATTTTACATGTATAATATAATAAAATAAAATATGTAAGTATTTTAATATTATTTACAAGTTTTAATTTAAAAAATAAAGTAATATTAACCTAATAATTATTTATTATGCAAATAAAAATAAAATAAAAATATGACCAAATGCCAAAAATAAAGAAAATATTTTTTTTATGATTTTAAATGTTCAAGAAAAAATAATAAAGTCAAAAAAAAAGAAATGAAAAATATGCAAAAATAAAACAAATGGGCCAAGAGGTGCAGAAAGCAAGCATGGGGGTGTCAATAGTCAGAAGAAGCCAGGCCCAGCCCAACTCACTTCGTCCCTGTCCTCCAGAAATGGAAAACACGCGCGCCCTTGTTCAAATCCTGTTCTCTCTTGTTCTTGCATGAAATCAAAAACTCACAACATAAAAGTTATAGCATTTTCAATCACGATTCTAATGATATAAAAAACGTGATCTAACTCTCAAAGACCAGAGAGAATTTCATTGGCCCTAAATTCTAACCTAGTTTTTTCAGCATGTTCATCATCCAAATTCTCCTAGCTCAGTTAATACAAATACAAGCTATGCATATGTACAGTTCAAGGACATTAAGGGCTACATTTTTGCTTCACAAACCTAAGCCTAATGATTCATAAATAAGGAGATAGAAGTTTGAAAATTACCTGTTTCAGCCAAGTTTGGATATGACAATGTAGGAGTTTTGGATGAGGCCTGAAGGTCGTGTTAGCTTGCCTGAAGTTCACTCAACTTTTCCCAATGCTTGGCTTGCCTTGAACTTGCCTGAATGTGCTTGTAGAACTCAACCTGCAAAGCTTCAAAGTGAAAATGGTGAAGTGTGAAAATGGAGTTATAGTGGCTGGACATGGACTTGGGTAGCTTGGATAGGATGTATGCAATGTGTCTTAAGTGGTTTGGGACAAAACGCACAAGTGGAATTGGTTTTGGCTTGGGTTCTGCAGAGCTTGCCCTGTTTTGGGAAGAAATGGAGTTCTTTGTGTATTGGGGTGTTTGAGAGGCTTGTAACTCGTGTATTTTGCTTGCTATAATGTGTTGAACTTGTTTGAAATGAACACCAGACTTGTTTTTATCAGATACCAAAGTTATGGACCTTTTGCAAGGTTTCTTGTTTTTGAAGCAAAAGGTGAGTTGACAAAAGCCAAGGTTGTACAAACTAGCTTGAGGCCTGTTGAGAGTTGGTGAGCTTTTCCTGAAGTTTGTGGACTTTTTTTGCTGCAAGAGGTTGGGTCCTTGGCTCAAGATAAACAAATTGACATAAAGCATGCTTTATCAAAGTAGCAATGTTGCCTTTTTGCCATTTTTGGATTAAACCTTTGTACAAAGCTTCCAAGACAAAAACAATTCCATTAACCATTGTATCTGAATTCAATTTTTGAGTGTAGAATAGATTAGAACCTGTAAACCAAGTACAAGCATGCTTAGGACAGATTTGCAAGTTGTAACATGGTGCAAAATGCCTTGGACAAAAGTGATGATTTGCCATTTTCAATCCTTCGATTCTCCCTAACCACAAATGATCTTGGAGAGTTCTTGGACATTTTGGAAAGCTTGTAACATGCTATATAATCCATATTTAAAATGAATTTTGAGATTCCACTTGTAACTATGTGAAAAGTTGCCATGAAGATAGGTCAAAGTCCTGCCTAAACTAGGGCAAAATTTCACTAAGTTAGAATGTTTTTGGATCCCTATTCACAAAATCATAACTTGAGATCCAAGCATCTTTTGGGAAAACTTTGTGATTCAAAGTTGTATATTTTGCGGAGGACTACAACTTTCATGTTGGAAGTTTTCTTTGAATCCAATTGCATCATGGTGAAAAAGTTGGGAAAAGTTGGAAAAAAATAATAAATTTTCATAACTTAGAAAATTTCTAAGTTATGAAAATTTTCCATTTTAAACCCTAATTTCCAAAATTAAGTTTCTTGGTGAACAAGTTTCATTTTTTGGCACATCTTGATGAAAAATGACCCTTGGCACTTGATTTTGACCAAAAAGTCAAACTTTGACTTTTTGGTATACAGTTGATTTTTGATCAATTGACTGGAAAATTCATCTGCCAATCCAATGCATTTGAGATCTTTTGAACCTTTTGATTAGGTCAAGATGATTCCATTGAGTACTTGAAACCATTATTGAACCCAATTAGCCATTGGCTAGGTGAAAAATCAGAAATTGCCCTTCTGCAGTCAAAACCCTAAAAATGACAATTTTGCCCTTTTGATGATCTGATCAAATTTCTTGAGGAGTTGTCGTCCAAACTTGATCAAATGGTTCATATGAGTCTATAAGGTTGATGTGGATAAAAAAATATGAGGTTTGACTGTAAATTGGCCACAGTTGGCTTTTTCCCCAATACAGTTGATTTTTAGGTCAACTGTCCAATTGACTGGGCAAAAATTTGATTCAAGGCTTGAAACTTGGTATGGGCAATCTTATAAGTCCAACATGAAGTATGAAAGTCATATGAGGCATTGGAATTCGAAAAATCCTTGTGCAAACTCAAACCCTAATTTCAGGTCAATAGTGCAAGGAGATGTCTTGAGCAGAGCAAACCCTAATCTGGTCTTGAATCCAAAGAGTCTTGTAAGGAGAAATCTTGATAAAATGAGAGGGAAAATTTTGGGGTACAACAGCTGCCCATATTCAATCTTCTTGAACCTGAAGAGTTAGATTGGCGAGTTTGTCGTTCGTGACTCGAAGGTAAAAGATGATTGGACACTAGAGTGCCCGTAAATTTACACTCGTAAGAAGGTAGTTGAGGGAATGGGCTTAAAGATTCCATTTGGAGAGATGTTAGAATCTTGTCAGAGATGGGCTTAAAGATTCCATCCAAGAGTGTTGTTGAAAATCACGAGAATGAATATCAGAATGGTATTCGTATCTGGAACGTATCTGAGTTGTATCTGGAGATTGGATCTGTATGAGCAGGGGAACGATGTCCGTGTCTGGAGCGTATCCAAGCTGTAACTGTATTTGATTATTGAATGAATAACATAATGACTTCCGTGTCTGGAGTGTATTTGTATTGTATCTGAATCTGAAATCTGAATAAGCGACATAATGACTTCCGTGCTTGCAGCATCTCTGGGCTGGGGAAAAAGTCAGAATAAGTGACAAAATGACAATCGTGTCTGGTGCGTATCTGGACTGTATCCGAAGTTGAGATCTGTATGAGTAGCAGAATGACTTCCGTGTCTGGAGTGTATCTGAACTGTAACTGGGATCTGAATAAGTGACAGAATGACTTTCGTGTTTAAAGTGTATCTAAACTTGCAATTGATAGTTGAATCTGAATGAGAAATAAAATGGCTTTCGTATCTGGCGCGTACCTAATCTGTATCTGATTGTTGAAGTCTGAATGAGTAATATAATGACCTCCGTGTTTGGGGTGTATCCATACTGTATCTGAATAAGAGATTTGAATGAGTAGCAGAATGACTTCCGTGTTTGGAGTGTATCCGTACTGTATCTGAAATCTTTGAATATTTGTTAAAGATAGCTTTTAATCTTATCCTGAAAAAGGGTAAAATGTTAGCTGAAACACAGAGTTATGTTGCATGAAATGTATGATGCAATAAATGTGTTTTATCAATGTTTATGATATATGAATGTAATGTATGCGCATGTAAGCTGATTTGCTGTAATGCTGAGGAAAATAAATCCTTGATGGTTGGGGATAATAAAATCCTTGACTGCTGTCGGGGAAAATAAATCCTTGACCATTGTTGGAGACTCAAAATCTTTGATTGTTGAGGATGAGAAATCCTTGGACCACTGTTGGGGATAGAAAATCCATGGCAACTCGCGGGGATTATCAAAAACTTTGACAACTTCTGTGGGGATGTGAGAATCCTTCACGAATTTCCAAAGGATAGGGATCCTTCAAGCCTTTGGAGTTAGAGGATGATAAACATTATGCTGTGAAAAGAATGTCAAGTGATGCTTGAGAAACCTTCTTGGGGAATCCCGAGAACTTTGATGACTATGGCTGAGAATTACACAATGGGAATCCTTACCCGGTTGGGGAATAAGGAAACTCTGGTGATCTCTACCAGGGATCGAACAAAGGAAAACCTTGATCTGCTGGAGAATCAGGAAGACTCTGATGGCTTCTGCGGGGAATTAAGAATGAGAATTTTCAATCTGCTAGGGGAATTTGAATCCTTTAGGACTCGTGGGGTTTATCAAAACTTTGACAACTTCATGTTGGGGAGTGATGAAGATTCTGGCAACTTCACTGGGGAATCAAGAATGAGAATCTTCATTCCGTTGGGGAGTAAAAACTCTGTGGGGAGTAGCTGTACTGCTGAGGAGTAGGTATCCTGCTGGAGAGTAAGTTCAGGACTCTGGGGAAAAGCTTATTCCTCTTTGGAAAAAGTCCAGGAGTGGAGTTTGGGTTGTATGCCATTCTACTGGGGAATTATCCTAGGTTAGGGATAAAAGTTAACTGTTATCTGGTTGATTCTCAGACTTTAAGACAACTTGTTGGGGAATCTGGGAAAAAATGAATGGTTTTAGTTGTAGATTGATAGTTGGAAATTTGACTCCGTTGGGGATTGGGAGTTTGAAAACCTAACTCTGATGGGGGTTAAGGGATTTGAAATTTAGTTCCGCTAGGGATATATATTTCAAGGTTTTAGCTCCGCTGGGGATCTAGATGATGTACTGCAGGGGATTTCTCCTGGAATAGCCTAAAGACGTTTTCCTATACTTTCAACTTGTCAGTAATTATTCTTTCCCATTTCGTTTATTTGTAAACAGTGATTATATTCAAATGCATATGCTCATTAATAAATCATTGGACGTTTTCAAATAAAACACAAGTGTAAAAAAGAAGAAAAGGCAAATAGTTTTCTACACTTTGAAGTATCTTTGTATTAACTTTGTGTAAGTATTTTGTACAAAGGAGACAGACATCCTAGTAAGAGGACGTTGTCATAAAAATGACAAAAATTTATACAAAGAAAGATGGCTATGTGTAAAAATTCCATGGGGTTCCCATTCTGCTATAGCCTTCGTAACTCTGAATATCTTGTCTATTCGTTGCTTTGTCCGAAGATGACTGAGTTGATCAGAAGCCCGGAGCTTGTCTGTGAAGAGATTGTCCTTAAAGTGATCTGACGAGACATAGTCATACGCTTTAATTCCCTAACTTTTTCCTAGACCACCCTTTCGGGTTTTCATTCCACCGGGAAACCCTTTTTTGCCCAAGTCGCCCTTTCGGGTTTTCAACTTGTCGGGTGTACAGATTTTTTTGTTTTATCCCTAATTTTTGCCTGAACCGCCCTTTCGGGTTTTCGATTCACCGGGATGCCCATTTTTTCCCAAGTCGCCCTTTCGGGTTTTCAACTTGCCGGGTTATTTATGCGTAGTATATTTTGACTATGTTTGCGTTCACAGGGTGCGGCAAGTCGTCGCTGTACATGGTAGCAATGTTTTATCAAAGTAGCAATGTTGCCTTTTTGCCATTTTTGGATTAAACCTTTGTACAAAGATTCCAAGACAAAAACAATTCCATTAACCATTGTATTTTCATTCAATTTTTGAGTGTAGAAAAGGTTATAACCTGTAAACCAAGTACAAGCATGCTTAGGACTGATTTGCAAGTTGTAACATGGTGCAAAATGCCTTGGACAAAAGTGATGATTTTCCATTTTCAATCCTTCGATTATCCCTAACCACAAATGATCTTGGAGAGTTCTTGGACATTTTGGAAAGCTTGTAACATGATCTATAATCCATATTTGAAATGAATTTTGAGATTCCACTTGGAACTATGTGAAAAGTTGCCATGAAGATAGGTCAAAATCTTGCCTAAACTAGGGCAAAATCTCACTAAGTTAGAAAGTTTTTGGACCCCTATTCACAAAATCATAACTTGAGATTCAAGCATCTTTTGGGAAAACTTTGTGGATAAAAGTTGTAGATTCTGTTGAGTACTACAACTTTCATGTTGGAAGTTTTCTTTGAATCCAATTTTATCATGGTTAAAAAGTTTGGAAAAGTTGGAAAAAAATAAGAAATTTTCATAACTTAGAAAATTTCTAAGTTATGCAAATTTTCCATTTTAAACCCTAATTTCCAAAATTAGGTTTCTTGGTGAACAAGTTTCATGTTTTGGCACATCTTGATGAAAAATGACCCTTGGCACTTGATTTTGACCAAAAAGTCAAAGTTTGACTTTTCAATATACAGTTGATTTTTGATCTGTTGACTGGAAAATTCATCTGTCAATCCAATGCATTTGAGATCTTTTGAACCTTGTGATTAGGTCAAGATGATGTCATTGAGTCCTTGAAACCATGCTTGAACCCAATTAGCCATTGGCTAGGTGAAAAATCAGAAATTGCCCTTTTGCAGTCAAAACCCTAAAAATGACCATTTTGCCCTTTTGATGATCTGATCAAATTTCTTGAGGAGTTATGGTCCAAACTTGATCAGATGGTTCATATGAGTCTATAATGTTGATGTGGATAAAAAATTATGAGGTTTGACTGTAAATTAGCCACAGTTGACTTTTCCCCCAATACAACTGATTTTTAGGTCAACTGTCCAATTGACTGGGCAAAAATTTGATTCAAGGTTTGAAACTTGGTATGGGCAATCTTATAAGTCTAACATGAAGTATGAAATTTATATGAGGCATTGGAAGTCCAAAAATCCTTGTGAAAACTCAAACCCTAATTTCAGGTCAACAGTGCAAGGTGATGTCTTGAGCAGAGCAAACCCTAATCTGGTCTTGAATCCAAAGAGTCTTGTGAGGAGAAATCTTGATAAAATGATAGGGAAAATTTTGGGGTAGAACAACCGGGTTCTAAAGACTCTAAATATAACTGACCATCCTTTATCGGGCATTGTCTCAGCTCAAGAAATCTTTTCTTGCGGTCGAAATAACCCGAAAGTCTGATCTCAATGAGTGCAGCATCGAGTCTCAACCAATCCTTAGCTTTATACCGAGGCCGGCTATCTCACTACTTTATAATGGCCAAGTTTGTTTAACTAAGGTTCTAAGGTCCGTTAGTGCTTCACGACACCACACGGCGGCCCTGTATTCTCCTAGTTTCCCCGCGAAGGATATCGGTACCAACCAAAGTGCCACACCAACACAACCATCGCTTAAACCATATCGGTCTACGCCGTACAGTCTCCAAGATCTATTGATGTTTACCTAAAAAGTTCCCCCCAGATCCGGGTGTAGGATCTATAGTAACCCAAGCAAAACCCTTTAAGAATAAAGAAAACAAACAAGAAAGCAAATTTGAAATGACCTAGATCCTAAGGTAAACCCGAATTTATTTAACTCCTCATCAGAGTCGCCAGTTCTGTGATATGGTGGCAGAACCGACTGTTATACTGGTTTGCATTTTGTATTCGCAAATGTCGCGGTAAGTAAGAGTCTCCACCAACTTTTATTTAATCCAATCAGGAAAAGGAAAAAGAACAGAAAAAACCTTTTTCGAGAATATTTCTGAGTAAGGGGGGTAGATTATAGAAAGGGAATGTGTTAGCACCCTTTCTATCCATGGTTTTCCATGGGCTCTTAGGTATTTGCTCATTTTAAAATTGCTTGTGTTTGTGCTTGTTTTGAAAAAAAGTTTACTTCGTGATAACCCTTGTATCAGTCCTCAAGGGTGTGACGAAGTTGTTTTGAAAAAAAAAGTGTTTGTGTGAAAATTTTTGTTTGATTGATTGAGCAAGTACTTAAGAGTTTCCTACCTACTTGAAAAAAGTCTGTTCATTTTCCTTTTGACAGCGTTATCCCATTATTAAGGAATAGGTAGCACCGTCGTTGGAGTTTTAAGGGACGTTTGAAGAGACAGATACGGTCACAAAAGCAATGTTATGAGGTGTTAGTAATCATCCTAAAGCCTTAAAGATCTTTTTCCGAGGCAACATCCGAATGGGTCATTTGAGATCTTTCGGGGCTAGAGGACGACCACTAACAAACCCTATAGTTCATGACCGTTTAACCAAAGGCAACCGAAGTGGAGTAAACCCTAGGAGTGAGCATGTGCGAGTGAACTTTTTCAGTTAATTTGTCTTTGCACATTTATGGTTTTCTACCGTTTTAATTTTCAAATATTCTTTCCATACAATCCTATTAGCATACATCTAATAGTTTATAATTGCGGAAATTAAAAGTGCGGGAGTAGAAATCCTAACTATTACATGGCTTTCGCAGATACAGAATTATTTTGACTGAAAATAAAACGCGGAATTAAAACCTAATTAAAGCTATTACAAAAATAATAAAAGGTAACTGAAATACGCGCGACGAATTAAAAGCGAGGACGATTAGAAAACCTAAAAAATCTAATTTGAGAAAAAATATTTAAGTTATTTTTGAAGAAAAAATTAATTATTTACAAAATCAAATCCTAATTTCTAATTGATTTTAATTTACAAAAATAATATTTAATTGCCCTAATTTTGAATTAAATTAATTAATTAAAGAAAATAAATATTTTATGAAAAAAATGATTTTTGGTGTTTTTTTGTGATTTTGATTAAATAAAAAATAATTTTGATGTTATTTTTAAAAAGAAAAATAATTAGGAAATAATTAAAAAGAAATAAAAATAATAAATAAAGATAGAATGGGCCTGTATAGAAATCCAAAAAAGGGGGGTGTATTGTTGAAAATATTCCAGGCCCACCAAGTTGAAGCCCAGTCAGCGCCTGATCCATCGGTGCTCCCTCCTGATGGTGTACCATGGTCTTTGGCAGGTGGGGACGTTGGATTGGACAGAGATGCATCCATTGGATGGATGTTGATGGCGTATGGTGAGCGTTGGAGATGGTGATGTACATGATCTGCAGAAGGAAAAAAGATAAAGAAAGTTGTTGGGACCTAGGATCGAACCCATGTCCTCTACCCTTTCCAACATACGTTCTTGCCAGCTGCGCTACATGCGTTAGTTGTTACTATAATAAAAATAATATATAATATATGAACAAAGTGTCTGGTAATAAAAAGAAGCGTGAAATTCAAATCGTCTAATGATGATTAGCCACATTATTATCTTCTTCCTGGAACCGTCGTTTTAGCTAACGACCTTTTACCTACGGACAATATTCGTAACTACAAACCTGCATCATTCAAAGATCAAATATAAGCAATATAAATTCCCATGGAGACCATGAATCGACTGGGCTTGAAGCCCTGAACATCATGGTGCCCTTATCCAGCCCTAATTTCTCCTGTGCTAAAAGACCCTAAAACGGAGCTTGAAACCCTGGTAATGGCAGTCATACATATAGGCCTAAAAAATTCAATTAAATGATCCAGACATGTTAGAAATACATCAATGATCACAAATATATCATTAAATTATGATAATGATGAAAGGATGGCTATAATCGATTTTGAAAAAGCAAGCAAACCGTATGAGGTCTAAGGAGTGATTCTGGGCGCGAAAGTGCTTGCTACTGATTGTGTTAGCTTCTGGGAAGGTCCAGGAATCGTTTAGGAATGTTGGAAGGCCTTGAATCGTCCTCTAGGGTAGAGATCAGATCACCAATTTTTGCCAACATTTTGAGTTTTGTATCTTGCTTTCCACCACTACTAATCCTTGTTTTCGTGCCTGGCCTTGTTCATTATATATCCCTAAGTTATTTAGGGTTATAAAAACAGCTGGTATCTTTGCAATCTTTGAAGATTTGATTTGGTTTTCATCTTGTATGATATCTTTCCAAATTAGGCCCAATCATGTCATTCTTTCTCCAATCAACCTTGATTCGATTTGATCTTGATATGCCAGCATAATTAGCTTGTGATTCTGTCCAAAAATCCAATCAAAACAAATCTTTGCTATTATTTATCATTTATTTGATTTAACTCAATTTTTTAATTAATAAAATATCATAATAAAATGAAAAATGAAGCAAATAATGTGTGGATGAATATTTGGGTCGTGGACCATGTTATGAGTGAGGTGCAAGCATAAAAAGTTAGGCCCATTTGGCAAAAAATGCATTTTTGAGCATATCTGACTTTTGGCAATTTTGCCAAAATGGTCAACTTTGACCAGGCATATCTCTTCCAATTTTAACCCTAGAGAGGTGTTCTTGGACTTTTTAGAAAGCTTAAGATGTCCCCTAAACAACCATTTTTTTCTCATCTCAATTGGGTCTTCCATGTTCATGTAAGAAGCTTTGACCTAAAAAGTGTTTTTGTTGACTTTCCAAAAAGACATATAATGTAGAAATTCATATCTTCTTGTGAGTGCATATTTTGAACTTGAGGGATGAATATGAATTGTAGGGAATTTCATCCTATTAAAAATGAGCCTTGGATGGAAAATTTATGATAAAGTATGAAGAAGTTATGCTTGGTCAAAGTTTGGTTGACTTTTCCTAAGAAACTCTAATTTAGCAACTTTTGGCTTTTGATGAATTTGGGGAATTACTTGAGGAATCATGATCAACCCTTGATAAAATGATGGATATAACTTCAAAATGTTTATGTTGGCCAAAAATCTTGAAGTTTGACTGTATGTGGGCCACATTTGACTTTTGACCTAATATAGTCGATTCTCAAGCATCTGGGCAGTTGACTAAGCAAACTTCTTGTGCAAGGCTTGAAATTTGACATGAAGGGTCTTGAGAACATATTAGGACCATGGAGAACATATGAGGTCTTTGGATTTCACCCATCTTGATAAAAATAGAAACCCTAGCTTGAGATATATTGCCTTGGGAGAGAGTTTGTCTGGTCAACTCTTGGGCATCCTTGAGCAAGTTAAGGACCTCAACTGGCATGTATTGAGTTAAATGAGAGGTCAAATTTTTGGGTACAACAGCTGCCCCTGTTCAATCTTCTTAAACCCGAGGATGTAGATTGACTTGTCTGCCTTTCGTGATCTGAAGGTGGAAAATGATTGAACACTAGAGTGCCCAGAAATTTGCACTCGTATGAAGTGATACTTGATTTGGTGATATTGGGAATGGGCTTGCAGATGCCATTTAGAAGTTTACGAAGAATCATCGGGGATGGGCTTAAATATGCCATCCAGTATGTGACAGAGAATCATCGGAGATGGGCTTAAAGATGCCATCTAGAGGATGTTGATTTCCTGAGATATTCCTTTGATGAGAATTCATGTTCCCGTCGTTGAGGAGGAATCTGCTGAGGAATGTTTGTATCTATCTGGGGAGAAATAGAATTTTAGGAGCTTCAGTTGTCCGTTACTCTACTGGGGAAATAACTCTTGCTTGAGGAAGCGGAAGTGAACTGCATATCTGGTCAGGGTATAGGCTGTGCCGCAACTTACTGGGGAAATGCGAAATCGATCGTGTTTGATCAGGTCCAGGTCTTACAGTTTTGTGAACTCTTGTCTGGAGATAAGAGAGAAGAAACCTGGATGGTAAGGTTATGATAAGGAACCATGATAATAGGGTTACTTCGAAATGAAATCCTGGATAGTAGGGCTATGAGAAGGAACCTGGATAGTAGGGTTACTTCAAAATGAAAGCCTAGATAGTAGGGCTATGAGAAGGAACCTGGATAGTAGGGTTACTTCAAAATGAAAGCATGGATAGTAGGGCTGTGAGAAGGAACCTGGATAGTAGGGTTACTTCAAAATGAAAGCCTGGATAATAGGGCTGTGAGAATGAACCTGGATAGTAGGGTTACTTCGAAATGAAAGCCTGGATGGTAGGGCTATGAGAAGGAACCTGGATAGTAGGGTTACTTAGAAATGAAATACTAGATAGTAGGGCTATGAGAAGGAACCTGGATAGTAGGGTTACTTAGAAATGAAAGTCTGGATAGTAGGGCTATGAGAAAGAACCTGGATCGTAGGGTTACTTCGAAATGAAAGCCTGGATAATAGGGTTGTGAGAAGGAACCTGGATAGTAGGGTTACTTCGAAATGAAAGCCTGGATAGTAGGGCTATGAGAAGGAACCTGGATAGTAGGGTTACTTCGAAATGAAAGCCTGGATGGTAGGCTATGAGAAGGAACCTAGATAGTAGGGTTACTTCGAAATGAAAGCCTGGATAGTAGGGCTTGTGGGAAGAAACCTGGATAGTAGCGTTACTTCAAAGTGATATTGTAGATTAGTCGACCCGTTTGGTTTTGGGAACTGAGTTCCCATTAGTCGTCTGTAGACGTGATCTGTATAACTACTGGATTTGTTGAAGATAATCATATTTCCTGAAAAGATAATGGGTTTAATTATATGCGATGCATGAAATGCAGGGTGAGATGATGTTCTCAAAATAAATGAGATTATGCTGTATATGATATGTATGTGCATGTCATGATGTATGTACATGAAATTCTATCGGGGTATGCTCGCGTATCGGAAAATAAATCCCTGATTGTTGTTGGAGATTTATGAATATTCTGTCAGGAAGAGATTCTGCTCGAGAATAAACTTTGCGGGGAACAAACTTAGAAAGTGAATTTTTGTAGCTGAAGTGATGAACTCTGTCGGGAATTGAGCCTCTGTATCCAGAGAAATAAACTCTGCTTGGGGGATGAAATTTACTGACCCGCCCATGATTACGAAATTCGACTGGGAGATATAACTGTCAGGTTTCTGAATGACCCTGATTGGGGAGGTTACGTCCTGTTTCAGGAAAGCTGACATCAATGCTTTTGAATAATTTTACTCTATGGGAGTGTATGTACTAATGATTGTGCTCCAAAGCTGACTCTATCCCGATACCTGCTGCGCAGAGTAATTGTCGGGTTTGGCACTTCTTGTTTTTTGCCCCTATTTCTGGAATTATGAGTAATTGTCTTTTGTTTCTCATGTAAATACCTATGAGCAGCAATAATTTTCAAATGCATATATCAAAAATAAGTCATTAGACGTTCTTGCAAAACAAAACAGAAAATAAAAACAGATCGAAGTTTCTTGTGAAAATGATTTGTATTGATTTTTTGAAATTAGCCTATAATAGGTGTTTTTGTATAAAGAGGCTGACGCTCTAGTAAGAGAACACCGTCGTAAAAATAGAAGTTATACAAATTTATGTAAAAAAAAACAGCTATGTGAAACAACCCCATTGGGTTCCAACTCTGCTATTGCCCTTATATCTCTAAGCGTCTCATCACTTTACTACTTGGCCGAAAGTTGATCAGACTGGTTGGTGTCGTCCGAGCTTGATGGTCGATACTGAAGTCTGGTCGCAAGATGATCAAATGAGACATAGTGGTACGCTTTATATCCCTAACTTTTGCCTGGACCGCCCTTTCGGGTTTTCGGTCCACCGGGATACCCTTTTTTGCCCAAGCCGCTCTTTCGGGTTTTCAACTTGTCGGGTGTACAGATTTTTCATTTTCATCCCTTACTTTTGCCCGAACCCTTTTGGTTCGCCGAGAAACCCTTATTTTTGCTTAGGCCAGTCAACCTAGCGGGTTTTTTAATTAGGCGTAGTATCTTTTCACTATATCTGCATTGACAGGGTGAGGAAGGTCTTCACCGTCCATGGTGGTTAGAATCATAGCTCCACCTGAGAAAATGTTCTTAACCACAAATGTTCCTTCATACGTGGGGGTACATTTGCCCCTGGGATCACCTTGCGACAGTATGATGCGTTTGATCACTAGATCCCCGACTTGATATTCTTGATGCCTGACATTCTTGTTAAAAGATGTGATCATTCGCTTTTGATACGTCTGACCATGGGAGATAGCAGTAAGTCTCTTTTCATCAATTAGATTTAACTGATCAAGTCGAGTTCGAATCCAATCGTCTTCGTTCAAACCCGCATCCTTCATGATCCTGAGAGAAGGTATCTAGACTTCGATGGGTAGGACTGCCTCCATGCCATATACCAGAGAGTAGGGTGTTTCCCCTGTCGACGTCCGTGCTGAGGTACGGTACCCATGAAGAGCAAATGGTAACATCTCATGCCAGTCTTTGTATGTCACTGTCATCTTCTGTACATTCTTCTTGATGTTCTTGTTAGCTGCTTCAACAGCGCCATTCATCTTTGGCCGGAAGGGAGAAGAATTATGATGTTGTATCTTGAACTGTTTACAGAGCTCGGTGATCATTGTATTGTTGAGATTCGTACCATTGTCAGTAATAATTCTCTCTGGCACACCATATCGACATATCAGATTATGTCGGATGAACCGCGCCACGATGTTCTTGGTTACTGTAGCAAAAGAGGCTGCCTCAACCCACTTCGTGAAGTAATCAATGGCTACTAGGATGAAGCGATGCCCATTAAAAGCGGTGGGCCTGGTTTCTCCAATCATGTTGATGCCCCACATTGCAAAGGGCCACGGAGCTGTCAAGACGTTTAAGGGGACCGGAGGCACATGCACCTTATCAACGTAGATTTGGCACTTATGACAAATTCGAGAGTGCTGATAACAATCGACTTCCATAGTGGACCAGTAGTATCCTGCCCGTAGGATCTTCTTAGCCATGGTATGTCCACTAGAATGGGTTATGAAGGTGCCTTCATGTAGATCTGTCATGATCCTCTCTGCTTCACTCTTGTCTACACACCGTAGTAGTATGGAGTCATGGTTGCGTTTATAGAGGATTCCATTACTGAGGAAGAACTTTGCAGCGAACCTTCTCAGAAACTTCTTATCGTTGACAGATGCCCCTTCGGGATACTCTTGAGTCTCGAGATACCTCTTGACTTCGTGAAACCAGGGTTTGTATGCCACTTCTTTGGTATCGATTTCACAGCAGTGTACTGGTTCATCCTACCTCTCAATGGTGATTTGGGGAGCTTCATTGTCCCACCTAACCTTGAACATTGACGACATGGTAGCTAGCGCGTCCGGTAACTGGTTCTCTTCTCGTGGGAAATGTTCAAAGGTTACCTCCTCAAAGTGTGGGAGCAATGTCAGTACGTACTCTTTATACGGGATGAGATTCGGGTGCTTCGTATCCCACTCGCCTTTGATCGAACTTATCACCAAAGCGGAATCCCCGAATACACTTAGGAACTTGATCCTTAGGTCAATAGTAGCTCGAAGACCCATAATACATGCTTCATACTCCGCCATGTTGTTGGGACAGTTGAAACATAATCGGGCAGTGAACGGAGTATGACAGCCCTCGGGAGATATAATTACGGCGCCAATGCCATTACCCAGTGTGTTTGAGGCTCCATCAAAATATATAGACCATAGGGATCCTTCATCAGGTCCTTCATCCGGTCCAGGTTCTTCGTAGTCAGTTACCAACATAATATTCTCATTCGGGAACTCGAAATTCATGGACTGGTAGTCGACCATGGCCTGATGTGCCGAATGATCCGCTAACACACTTCCCTTGATTACTTTTTGGGTTGTGTATTGGATGTCATATTCGTTTAATATCATTTTCCACCTTACTATCCTTCCAGAGAGAGCAGGCTTCTCGAAAATGTACTTGATCGGATCCATCTTCGATATCAACAAGGTAGTGTGAGTCAGCATATACTGTCTCAGTCGGCGAGCAGCCCATGCCAAAGCGCAACAAGTTTTCTCGAGAAATGAGTATCGTGTCTCTTAGTCGGTAAACTTTTTGCTAAGGTAGTATATTGCATGCTCTTTTCGACCAGACTCGTCATGCTGCGCCAGCACACACCCCGTTGAATTGTCTAGCACTGTTAGGTACAAAATCAAAGGTCTTCCTTCAACCGGAGGCATCAGAATTGATGGTTCTTGAAGGTATTCCTTGATTCTTTCGAAAGTAGTCTAACATTCATCATTCCACTTTACCACTTGATCTTTCATTAGAAGCTTGAAGATTGGCTCACAAGTAGCAGTCAGATGTGAAATGAACCTGGCGATATAATTCAGGCGTTCCAAAAAACCTCTAACTTCCTTCTCTGTACAGGGAACTGGAATTTCTTGTATAGCTTTTACCTTTTCAGGATCTACTTGGATGCCTTTATCGCTGACAATGAAACCCATAAGTTTACCAGAGCTTACCCCGAAGGTGAACTTGTTCGGATTCAACCTCAACTTATATATCTTCAACCTGTCGAACAACTTTTGGAGATGATCAAGGTGCTCTTCCTCAGTCTGAGACCTAACTATCATGTCATCAACATAAACCTCTATCTCATGGTGAATCATATCGTTGAACAAAGCGACCATGGCGCGCTGATAAGTTGCCCCAACATTCTTCAACCCAAAAGGCATCACCTTGTAGCAGAAGGTGCCCCACTGCGTGACGAAGGTTGTCTTCTCCATGTCTTCAGGAGCCATCTTGATCTGGTTATAGCAGGAGAAACCATCCATGAAGGAGAATATTTTGTGTTGCACGGTGTTGTCGACCAAAACATCAATGTGAGGAAGAGGGAAGTCATCCTTGGGGCTTGCCCTATTCATATCTTTGCAATCTACACATATCTGTACCTTACCGTCCTTCTTAGGTACCAGAATGACGTTGGCAACCCACTATGGATAAGAAGTGATAGGTAGGAATCATGCGTCGAACTGCTTCATGACCTCTGCCTTGATCTTCTATGACATTTCGGGACGCATACGGCGGACCTTCTGTTTAATCGGAGGACAGTCTTCTTTAGTCGGAAGGCGATGTACCACAATATCAGTGTCTAAACCTGGCATGTCTTTATATGACCATGTGAATATGTCAACATAGTTGTGCAACATTTTTATCAACCACTGTTTGATCTTAACTTCCAGATTTGCGTCGACCTTGACTTCTTTTCTGTCTATCTCTGTACCCAAATTCACTGTCTCAACCGGCTCTTCATGAGGCTGTATGGCTCTTTCTTCCTGTTGTAATAGTCTAGCAAGTTCTCCAGGCACCTCACAATCATCCTCACCTTCGTCTTCGACTTAGTTGATCGAATTTTTGAAGTCATAACTGGCAATAGCAGAGCTGTTATCAATGGGATCCAGAGTGGATATGGATCTGCAGTATGATACGTGAGTGTGTAAAAGAGAATGGTTGTTTTGATAAAGTGGAAACAGAAAAGAAAAAACTGAGAGCGCAAAATTTGTATGCAAGAAACGTCCAATGCTTTATTAATGATATATGAAATGACAAATAATAGCCCTCACAAGCAAAGCCAATGTGCCTCGGGCAAGGCACAAGGTCGTAAGGTTGTAAATGTTTATTACAAATCTCAAAACAAGTAGGACAATTACTGCGGAATAAAAGAAACTGATATAAAGTCCCTAGTCGTCCAGTTACTCGGTCCACCGTTGGTAGTTGTGTAGATCCAGCTGTCAATGTCTGATTCTTCCTTGCTGTCTTCAATGGCATTAATTCCCCGATTACTGATGTGTAGGGGGGGTCCTCCAGCCCGAGCGCGTCGAACATCCCTTTGAGCCCTGTAGTAAAGCCCAAACCAAATTTTTCAGTTTTGTGAGTGAAATCAGGGAGCTAACCCCAATTGGTACACCCACCTTCTTCAATTACGGCCCTGGCGTCCTTGAGAGAAGCCATCTTCAGAGGAGGTTTTTTGTTGGTTGTAGTTTCAGTCTATGCCAAGATCTGAGGGACCTCTTCGAAGTTCTGACAAGGAGTTTCTATGAATTCCCCGTCCATCTCTACATAGCCGAAGGAATTGTGGTGGCTCACCATATACTCCTTTTCGCCCCGCACCGTGACAATCTTCCCTTTTACCGGATACTTGAGAATTTAGTGTAGTGTGGAAGTAACTGCCCCAGCCTCGTAGATCTAAGGATGACCCAACAAACAAGAATACGACGGCCTGATGTCCATCACATAGAAGGTGGACCCAAAGGTCTGAGAACCCACTTTGATAGGGATTTTCGCCTCCCCGTGCACCATTCTTTTCGACCCATCAAAAGCCCTTACCACAATGTTACTAGGCTTTAAAGTCAAACCCTCGCAATCCAACCGGTCCAACGTCATCTTGGGAAAAACATTCAGCGAAGACCCAGTATCTACCAACACATGAGCCATAGTGGTGCCCCTGCATTCAATCGAGACATGCAGAGCATCATTATGCTTCCTTCCCTTTGGTGTCAAGTATGCATCTGAAAAACCCAGCCCATTGTCAACAGTCAGGCTGGCCACGCAATCTTTGAACTGATCAGCTGAAGTATCATGCGGCACATGCGCGGTCTTGAGGGATGCAATCAAAGCCTTCGCATGGGCTTCAAAACACAACAGCAGAGACAACATGGATATCTTTGATGGGGTATGCCCCAGCTGCTCGACCACATTGTAGTCGCTCTTTTTAATTATTTTCAATATTTCCTCTATCTCTTGCTTAGAGGCCTCCACGACAATTTTTCTAGGCGCCTCCGTCCGGGCAGGCTCACCTATAACTTCTTTGCCGCGGGTATCAGACGATTCTCCGACAGGGGTAATAACTGGAGTAAGAACAGGGGCCGTAGTTGATGTACCAGTAGGAACAACAGATGGAATGACAATAGGCCTGTTGACTGTCTTAGGGGAAATCTCGGGAGAGAAGACCCTTCCACTTCGGGTAACCTTGTTTGTTCCGACAATGTTACCAATATCAGGATCAGCCTCTTCATTTTTCATATCTTGTTTGATGCCATGATAGTACACATCGGCACCATAATGCCAGGGGACAACTTTGTCCGAGACATACGGGACAGGACCAGGAACAGTGATTATTAGCGGAGCGATTCTTAGAGCTGACGTAATCCTAACAGGTCTTCTCGAGGAGACCTTGGAAGGATTGGCGGAAATGGTTATAATGGCAATGTCTTCGGATGGAACAACGGGAACCAAAGTTTTCTCGAACAAAATTTCTTTGTTGTCCATCAGGCGTTGAACACCTGACTTCAGCAAATGGCAACCATAAGGTAAAAATGAACTCATGTGGAAACCTTCACCACAACTCGAAAATAAACCGGCCAGCAGCAAATTCTTATTCACAGTCATGAGAGGAGTAGAAACTTCATCCACCATGGTCACAAACAAGTCGGTATCAACAGCATTAACTCCACGGTCGTGCTTAGGCATGGGAGAAATTATGACATTGGGCTTTTCCGGAGCATCGAACTCAATTTCCTTAGCTTCGATCAGATCTTGTACCTTATTTCTTAGAGCCCAGCAGTCATTAGTGTCGTGGCAAGGACTTTCAGAATGATAGGCACACCGAGCATTTGGATTATATCGGGGAGATGTGGTATTTGGATTCTTGGGAGCCTCTTTCAAGGTCGCCAAGTTGGATCTCAGCAGATGAGGTAGAACTTCAGCCAATCTCATATTGATTCGGGTAAACTGTCGTTGTGGTCTTTCCACCCTTTGTTGATTGTTGCGTTATGGAGAAACTGCAGGCCTAGGTATCATTACAGCACTTACTGTCTGACGTTGTTCAGCTCTGTTTTGGCCCCTGGGGCTATAGATGACACTGGCTTCCTTCTTACCAGTGAAATGCTTCTTTACCGAACTCGAAGAGGCATCCTTCTGTATCTTGCTGCTCCAAATCCCAGCTTCTACTCTCTCTCCAGTCAGAATCAGCTCGATGAACCCAGCTGAAGAGCTGCCGATCAAATGATTAAAGAATGGACCAGATAGCGTCCCCAGAAACATATCGACCAACTTCCTATCAGACAACGGGGGTTGGACTCTTCCAACCAAGTCTCTCCACTTATGTGCATAGTCTTTGAAGCCATCACTCGCCCCCATGGACATACTTTGGAGTTGAGTACGAGTAGGAGCAAGGTCGGTGTTATATTGATACTGCTTATAGAAAGCAGCATCCAGATATTCCCAATTTCGGACATTGGCTCTCTCTAGTTGGTAGAACCATTCAAGCTGAGTCCCTGATAAACTATCTTGAAAGAAATGAACCCACAAATTTCTATCAGCGGCGTGGGGCTGGATCTTTCTGACATAAGAGTGGAGATGGAGTTTTGGGCAGGACACCCCATCATACTTTGCAAAAATTGGAGCTTTGAACTTCTGCGTGATGACCACTCCCGATACCAATCCCAATTCTTCAAAATCCAGCCCAGGTATCCTCTGGACCTCTATGGCACTCAAGCAATCTTCCAACTGCTTGTATTTATCCTCAGCAGGAGGATACTTCTCATCATTGTAGTCGGTATCATTGTCAGAAACTTCAGGACTGGGATCCTTCTCCCTTGTCTCTTCTTCTTGATTCTCCCCTTCTTTGGATGAAGAGGTCAGATCTACTTGTCGCTTCAACAGCCCTCTAAACCTTCTGCCCATATTAATACTGACATCCTTCTTCTTTTTATTTTTCTCTTTCAGGATGAGGGCTTTCAGATCCTCCTGCCCTTTTGCCAGATTTATGAACATTTGCTGGAACTGGGCTTTTTGTGCCTGAAGATCCTTCATGCTTTGTTCGGAAGACATTTCTGCTGAAATAAACAGCGAAGAAGATGAGAAACTTGTAATGGTACCTGTACATGCAATGCTATGAATGGGATGCGCATGCAATGATTTCAAAGACTTTGGGAAATTTAAATTTGCGAACCGAAATAAAATAAATATTTTATTAGCTGAATTCAAAGTTCAAATGCCTTTTAGGCGTTACAATTAAAAACAAATCTAAAACTAGAAAAAAATCAAAATTCCCATGGATGCTTCCTCTTCGTGCCAAGATAAATATTGAGTCATCTTTCCTCATGGATCTTCTTTGTGAGCTCTAAAACCTTCCTCTCCTGAGCATAGAACTGATCCCTGTAAGTATCCTGCTCCTTCTTCAACTGAATCCAAGACCTCTGTAATTCTCCAAGATCAGTGGGCATATCAGGATAGAGAACCGTGTAAGGAATACCCCCTTCAGTAGTGGGTTCCACAATTACTGGTAAAACAGTGTTGTACCCCAAAATTTTCCCTCTCATTTTATCAAGATTTCCCCTCACAAGACTCTTTGAACTCCAGACAGGATTAAGGTTTTACTCTGCTCAAGACATCTCCTTGCACTGATGACCTGAAATTAGGGTTTGAGTTTGCACAGGTATTTTTGGACTTCCAATGCTCAAAGTGACTTCCATGCTTCATGTTGGACTTACAATATTGCTCATACCAAGTTTCAAGCCTTGAATTAATTTTTTGCCCAGTCAATTGGACAGTTGACCTAGAAATCAGTTGTATTGGGGAAAAAGTCAACTATGGCTAATTTACAGTCAAACCTCATAATTTTTGATCCACATCAACATTATAGACTCACATGAACCATTTGATCAAGTTTGGACCATAACTCCTCAAGAAATTTGATCAGACCATCAAAAGCGCAAAATGGTCATTTTTAGGGTTTTGACTATACAAGGGCAATTTCTGATTTTTAACCTAGCCAATGGCAAATTGGGCTCAAGCAAGGATTCAAGGATTCAATGGCATCATCTTGACCTATTCACAAGGTTCAAAAGATCTCAATTGCATTGGATTGACAGATGAATTTTTCAGTCAACTGATCAAAATTTGACTGTACACTGAAAAGTCAAACTTTGACTTTTTGGTCAAAATCAAGTACCAAGGGTCATTTTTTATCAAGATGTGTAAAAACATGAAACTTTTTCATCAAGAAACCCAATTTTGCAAATTAGGGTTTAAGATTGAAAATTTTCATAACTTAGAATTTTTCTAAGTTATGAAATTTTCTTAATTTTTCCCAACTTTGCCCAACATTTTCACCATGATGCAATTGGATTCAAACAAAACTTCCAATATGAAAGTTGTAGTCCTACACAAAGTCTACAAATTTGATTCACAAAGTTTTCCCAAAAGAATCTTGGATCTCAAGTTATGATTTTTGGAACAAGGGTCCATGAAACTTTTAACTTAGTGAAATTTTGCCCTAGTTTAGGCAGGATTTTGACCTATCTTCTTGGCAATTTTTCACATAGTTCCACTTGGAATCTCAAATTTCATTTCAAAGATGGATTGTAGAGAATGTTTCAAGCTTTCCAAAATGTCCAATAACTCTCCAAAATCATTTTTGGTTATGGAGAATCGAAGGCTTGAAGTTGGCAAAAACTCAATTTTGATCCATGGCATGTTCATATTGATACAAGTTGCAAACTCTAATCAGCCTTGTTTGTACTTGATTACAGGTCCCAAAACCCTTCCATAATCAATAATTAAATGCAAATCCATTGGTCTAAGGCTTTGTTTTGGTCATTAGAGGATTATACATTAGATTAATCCAAAAATAATAAAAGGTAACTTTGCCATTTTTGTCAAAATCTTGCTTTATGTCAAATAGAATCCTTGAGCCTTGAACAAGATATTATGCAGCAAATTAAATCCACAAAATTGGGGCCAAGCTTACACAATGTACGCAGGGTTAGAGCTAGCCTGTACAAGCCTGCTCTTTTTCACTTCTCGTTTTGCTTCATAACCAAGAAACTTGTCAAACACAACAACTGGAACATCTGTGAAAACCAACTCTTGCAAGCATTTGAGACAAGTTTCACACATCCCTTGAGCCAGAAACACGAGCCTTTGAGTCCTTAATCCTTCCAAAACACAAAATCACCTTCCATTGGAAAAACAGGGAACTCCCTGCAGTTTGACTTCCATAGCAAAAAACCCTCGTGCGTTTTGCCTCAAACTTGTTCAAACACATTCCTCATAACCTATCCAAGCTATCCCAACCATTGAAGAGTGACTGTAACTCCCTTTACAAGGTTTACCATTTCTGTTTTCAGCTTGTGCAGGTTGAGTTCTATAAGCTTGTTCAAGCACAGTCAAGGCAAGCTAGGCATTGGGAAAGGTCAGAGGAAGTTCAAGCAAGCTCCCGAACACCTCAAGCCTCACTGAAAAGCTCCACATTGTCATACACGATTCCAACTGAAATAGGTTTTTATCAACTTCCTATCTCTCTATTTAGGAATCATTAGGCTTAGGTTTGTGAATAAAAAATGTAGTATTCATAGCCATGAAGTTGTACATATGCTCAATTTTCATTTAAGTTAATCATGTTAAGAGAATTTGATCCATGAACTTCCTGAAAAAATTAGGTTAGGATTTAGGGCCAGAGAAATTCTCTCTGGTATTTGAGAGTTAGAATGAGTTCTTTACATGGTTGGATTCGTCTTGAAAAATGCTACAACTTTGATGTTATGGGTTTTTGCATTAGAGCACGTATGCAGGTTGTTCATGTTTGAAGTCAGGCGTGCGTTTTTCTTGACAAAGGTTGAAGACGAAGTCAGTGGGCTGGGCTTGCTTCTGGCCTTGTTTTTTACACCTCCCTTTTACTGATTGCACCCCCCTGACCCATTTCTTTATGTTTTTATATTTTTGTATATATTTTTCATTTCTGATTTTATTTTATTATTTTCCAAACATAAAAAATAGCAAAAATATTTTTATAAATTTTCACATTTATTTTTGTATTTTATTTTATTTTTTCTAACATAAAAATAATTTAGTGAGTATATACCTTTATTTTTATTTTAATGAAAACTTGAAAATAATACATTAAATATTATACTTTTACTTTTTCTATTATTTATACTTAAATAATATTTTTTTCTAAATATATTTTATTTTTGTATATACATTATTTTATTTTATTGTACATAAAAAATATATAATATATATTTACTTTCTTAAAAGAAAATTAGGGTTTTTACCCTTAATAAAGAATAATCTTTTTATTTCCTTTTTTTACATTAAATATTATATTTTTACATACATAAAAAATAAACAAAAACATTTTGTGCATATTCATAATATTTTGCATACTTATATTTAAATTGTTTAATTATTGCCAATTTATTTATTTGTACCATTTATTCAATTTGGATGTAATAGTAAATATTAGGGTTTTAATTTCTTGCAAATATTCCCCATTCAAACTTGTATCCCCCTTCCCGTATCAAATGTTGTAATAGTGTATATTTATTTTACGCATTTATGCTTTCAAATATGCCATGCTAGAGATTAGGGTTTGTATGCAAAAATCCAAAATCAAAACAAGTAGCTTGACTAATACAAAGACAAAAAAAGCATGTAAAAATGGAGCTGTTATGCATGTTGAGTATCTTGGCAAAACAAAAATAAAACAAAAGATCATAGTCCCTCGATGACGCTATCTTGGTTGCCTACACAAAAATGATCTAGTCCTTCAAAAATTTGCTAAAGATACTTGGCAATATTGCTATCATGGTCAATACGATGACTCGCGCCTGTCCCGTTTAACATCCTAATACAAGGTTGTTTACCAAATTCAATGGTAAAACAACACTGTCATAAGGGTTAAAAATGTGTAGGAAAGATCTTTGAGTAAAATAGGGTAGACAACTCTTAGTTACTTGATCAAAACTTGCAAAACATCCTTGCTATTTTCAAACACACCTCACAACACAATTTCAAAACATTTCCCAAAACAAACTTTCAAACATTGAAAAATCTTTTCAAAAGACAAACACCTTTGTATATATTCAAACAAGAATCATTACAAAGGTTGCCACAACGATGGCCTCTTTTCAAAACATTTTCAAAACCACACACAAAGCACCATTTCAAACAATTGAAAAGCAAAAGCAAGTGATCTAAACAAGTAACTAAGAGCCCATGGATAACCATGGATGAAAACGGTTCTAGCACCTTCCCTTTTCATAATCTACCCCCCGAACCCAAGAAAACATCTCAGAGGTCTTTCCTATGCTTTTTGACCTTTCCTTTGGATAAAATAAAAAGTCGGTGGCGACTCTTGCTAAACTGGAACATTTGCGAACACAAACGCAAAACCTCAAGTCAGTTCTCCCACCGTATCACAGAATTGGCGACTCTGTTGGGGAATATTTCAATGTGGGGTTACCTTAGGGTTTAGATCACCTTTACATGCTTACCTTGTTTGCTTTGATTGCTTTACATTTGGTTCTATTGTTTGGGTTTGAATCCTCTACCCGGATTTGGGAAACATTCATAGGTAAATAGCAATACGTTGTGGAAACTGTGCAGGGTATACCGACATGGTTGAAGTAATAGCTATATTAGTGCGACATATTTGTGGGTACCGGTAGCCTTTGAGTCAATCAAAGAGAATATGGGGCCGCTGAGTGATGTCATGAAGCACTAATGAACTCTTAGAACCTTTACTTGACCATCTTGGCCTTATTAGGGGTAGTGAGATGATCGGCTTTGGTGCAGTCCGAAGTTGGTAGATACTCGATACTACACTCATTGAGGGTTGTTTTCTTGGAATATTTTCGTCGCCAGTAAAGTGACTAAACTGAAACAATGAACACAAAAAATAATCCAGTGATATTGAGCTCCTTAAAACCCGGTTACTATTTATAGGACAGGTTGAGCCAACTAACTTCAAAAGGGTACTTACCTATGAAACCCCATGCAAGCCTGAAACTAGGATCTTGTGTGATTTGCTTGTACATATACTTGTGCATACATCATGAACATCATAAATCATCATATGCATCCACTAACCATTTCAAGGGTTTGGATCTTCATCTTTGTTCCTGTTTTGTAGGTCATGGAATCACTCCGCAGAAAAACTATTCAGGTTAACCTTGTGAGAATCCCTCCTCTACTCAAGGAGCTTACTTCCAAGATTCCAGAGAATTCTCCCTTCAGTGAAAGACATGGTATACTTCTCAACTTGGTCAACTCCAACATTGAAGAAGACATGGTGAAAGTTCTCTTCCAGTTCTTTGACCCCTTACACCATTTCTTTACATTTCCTGATTACCAACTAGTACCTACTTTGGAGGAATTTTCTCAACTCCTGAGGATTCCTATTCTCCATCAACTACCCTACAACGGTATGGAAAGAGAACCAAAGCCTGAAGATGTTGCTCAAGCCTTACACTTGCAACCATCTGATATCAAAGGTCATTGGGAAACCAGAAGTGGTGTCAAGGGTTTCTTGGCAAAGTTTCTATTTGAGAAGGCACAAGACTGCTGGAATTCTCTAGATCTGCAAGCTTTTGAGGAGATTGTAGCACTTCTCATCTATGGGTTGGTCTTGTTCCCAAACCCTGATCAGCTTGTAGATGTGAATTCTGTCAAGATTTTCATATCTCGAAACCCTGTGCCTACATTTCTTGGGGACATCCTACACTCATTTTACACACGAACAATGAGGAAAAGAGGTGTTCTCATGTGTTGCACTCCTCTTCTAGCAAGGTGGTTTATTTCTCACCTTCCCCAGTCAGTCTTGAAGAATGAACAAGGCTTGAGGTGGTCGCAACGATTGATGACTCTTACATATTCTAATGTTCATTGGTGTTCTCGGTCTAGAGAAAATGTCATCATCATTGATCGTTGCAGAGAATTCCCTAATGTCCCACTACTTGGCATTAGGGGAGGCATTACTTACAACCCGCGTTTAGCTCTGAGACAATTTGGGTATGCCCGAAGGGATGGTCCTCATGACATGATGATTCCTGACTTAGTTTTTGACTTTGACAATGACACTCAAGGACTTCGACAAAGGTTTATCCGAGCTTGGAGGATGCCCAACAAAGTGGAAAGTAAGACACTGGGACACAAGAATTCCATCCCCCTTGAGCCTTACCTCAAGTGGGTACGAACTCGCGCCCAGAGTCTTATGATGCCTTACCCCCATATTCTTCCTATGATCAAAGAGCATGTTATGGAAGGAGAGGTTCCATACACCCTCCTACATCCTGACATGCCAACATCATTGGAAGATTTTCAAAAGAGTTGGATACAGCTCAAGGAAGAACAAAATACTTTTGAAGCCAGCTTCTACGCCAGTGAGAAGAAAGTTTTGGAACTTACCCGTCGACTTCATGAAGAGCAGAATCTCAACACTTACATCGCACCAAAGAGGATGCGCAGCGTCTTTTTACATTAGAATTTTGTAATATTTTTCCCATGGGGCATTTATGTACTAACAAATTTCTTCTTATTAATATGACGTGTGTTCTTTTTGTTTGCAACAACTTTGAATTTCTGAATCCTTGAATGCATTACATGAATACATATCATTCATCATATGCAGACGGTCAAAGATCTGCAAGCACAGAATTTGCAGTTCCAACAACTCCTCATGACCTTGGCAAAGGGTCAAGAGGACCTTAAAGCACTGTTAGAGAAGGAAAAGGAAAAAGAAAAGAAGAAAAATAAAAGAGTTGGTGTGGCCACTATGGGAAGAAGATTTGAGAACCAAGCTAGGAGAGTCCTGGATTTCCCCTCGATGTCTGATGAAGGGGTTAGCAAAGGAAAAAGAGCTGTGGTACCTTCCGAATCTGAGGATGAAGAGGAAGAAGAAGAAGAGGATGAAGATTACTCTGAGCAGCAGTACCCTCCGGCGGACGATAAGTATAAAAATCTGGAAGATCGGCTGGAAGCCATGGAGGTACAAAGAGTACCTGGGTTGGATTTTGAAGAACTAGGGTTGGTTGTTGGGATCGTCATTCCCCCCAAGTTCAAAGTGCCTACATTTTCTAAATACGACGATTTGTCCTGTCCGAAGATGCATCTGTGGTCCTATGTCAGAAAGATCCAACCTCACTCTTCTGATAAGGATCTGTGGGTCCACTTTTTTCAAGATAGTTTGTCAGGTACGCAATTAGACTAGTTCTATCAGCTTGAGAGATCTGAGGTACATAACTGGGAGGATTTGGCTGCTGCTTTCTATCGACAATACCAATATAACACGGATTTAGCGCCTACTCATACTCAATTACAGAGTATGGGTATGGTCTCTAATGAAGGCTTTAAGGAGTATGCCAAGAAGTGGCGGTATTTGGCTGGAAGGGTGCAGCCACCATTGTCTGAAAGAGAGCTGGTTGATATGTTTTTGGGGACCCTGTCAGGTCCGTTCTTTAATCACTTGATCGGGAGCTCATCTGCAGGGTTCACCGAGCTAATTTTGACGGTGAAAGGGTTGAAGCTGGCATTAAGAGCGGTAAAATTCAGAAGGATACATCTACTTCCGCCGCTATCAAGAAGACCTTCCTAGCCAAGAAGGAAGTTTCTGTTGTTTACACCTAGAGAAATCAAGGAAGAATAGATCACCGACCAGCGGTGGGGGCTGTGATGATTCATAACTCTTCAGCCGATCAACCTCGAAGCAGTCAACCCAGAGCTAACCAACAAAGGGTAGAAAGGCCACAACGAAAATTCACTCGGATCAATATGACGCCTGCTCAGGTTCTCCCTCATCTGTTAAAGTTAAACCTTACAAACTTGAAAGAGGCGCCGAAGAACCCAAATACCTCTTCTCCCTACTATCATTCCAATGCAAAATGTGCATATCATTCGGACAGTGTGGGGCACGACACCAACAACTGTTGGGCCCTTAAAAACAAGATACAGGATTTAATAGATGCCAAGGAGGTGGAGTTTGATGCCCCCGAAAAACCTAATGTGATATCCGATCCTATGCCAAAACATGGTCATAATGTCCATGCTATTGTAGAAGATCTTCATGTTACTGTTGTTGATGACTTAATGACTCCGTTGCCAATGATCAAGATAAATCTGTTGGAAGCCGGGATTTTCCCAGGCTGTGAAAAAGATTGTTACCTTTGTTCGACCTTGAAATCTGACTGTCCGCTATTGAAGTCAGGCATCCAACGCTTGATGGATACTCAAGAAATCCTCTTCAAGAAAACTCTTATTACTCCTGTTACTCTAATCAATGATGTTGCTATAATCACCATTTCTGACAATCTTTCCAAGGTCTCCAAAAGACCTGTTAAGATTACACTCGATCCAAAGTGTGTACTGCTGAAGATTACTATGCCGGGGCCTATCCCATATAAGTCCAACAAGATAATACTGTGGAATTATGGAGGAGAGATCTTCTACCACGGTGTTAAGCAGATCGAATCAGTTGAAGTAAGTTCCAATGAAGAAACTCCTGACATAGGAAATATTGTGGGGACAAGTAAGATCACTCGTAGCGGAAGAATCTTCTCTCCGGAGATTGCTCCTCCAAGGGAAATCTTCGAACCCTCAAGTGCTCCTGTGCCAGTCAAGGTATCTGTACGAAGTCCAGTTATTGAAGAAATTGTTACTCCCGAAGCTATACCCTCTGTTGTTACTGCTGATAAAGGTAAGGGGATCCAAGAAGTGCCCGTCAGGACGAAGGCTCAGACTTTGGTTATCCCCGAGACCACCCAAAAGGAAATGGATGAGATTTTAAAGATAATTAAGAAAAGCGACTATGATGTCGTAGAACAGCTGGGGAAAACCCCTTCAAAAATCTCTATGCTGGCTTTATTGCTCTGCTCCGAGGCTCATGCCAAAGCCTTGATCAAATTCCTGAAGACGATGCACGTGCCTCAAGAAACTTCTGCGGATCAGTTTCAAGAGTGTGTAGCTAGCCTTACAGCCGATAATGGTCTTGGCTTCTCTGATGCCGATCTAACATCTAAGGGAAGAAAGCATAATGATGTGCTGCATGTCTCGGTAGAGTGCAGAGGGACTACTCTTGCTCACGTTCTGGTTGATACCAGGTCGTCTTTAAATGTCCTACCATAGAAAGCATTGGACAGATTGGACTGTGAGGTTTTGATCCTAAAGTCCAGTAATATCATTGTTAGAGCCTTCGACGGTTCTAAGAGGATGGTCCACGGAGAGGTGGACATCCCAATTAAGGTGGGAACAAAAATTTTCAACTCTACTTTTTATGTGATGGACATCCGTCATTCATATTCATGCTTGTTGGGAAGGCCATGGATCCACAATGCTGGGGCAGTCACTTCTTCTTTACACCAGATGCTCAAATACCCCGTCCAGGGTAAAATCATAACAGTTCATGGTGAGGAGGAGTATATGATAATCCACCTTAACTCTTTCTGCTACGTGGAGTTGGATGGTGAATTCATAGAAACACCTTTCCAACACTTTGAAGAGGTTTCTTATGAAGTTGCAGTAGCCAAGACAATGACTTCTGTGCCCGTCATTACCAAACCTGTATCCCGGATGTCATCCCTTAAAGATGTGGAGGTTGTAGTCAAGGAAGGAGGAAGCACGGTATGGGGTCAACTGCCAGATTTTCCTTACAAGACAGATAAGTTCGGTTTGTGTTTCACTGCTGCTAGTCAGAAGGTTGTGCGTCGCTCCTGGGCTGGAGGACCGCCATTGAAAATCACTCATCATGGAGTTCATGCTTTAGAGGATGACGAAGAAGAAAGAAATTTTGAAGACTGTATCTTTCCAACCATTGAAGGAGGACTGAACAACTGGGAGGCGAAAGACTACGTTCCCATTACTTTCATCAATCAGTAATTTATCTTTTGAACATTTCCTGTTTGGTCTGTAATAATTATTAAACAATTCGTACACTCTTTTCGCCTTATGCCTTACCGGGGCATATAGGTCCATTTGTAAGGGTTTTGATTCATCATTTTCATATGCTATTTTTAATGAATCATGGATGTTTTCATATATAAACTTTTGTGTTCATTTTCTTTATTTTTACATTTTTATTTGCTTAAAGGTCGTTATCCCTTACACACACCCACACTCACAAAATGCAGGTACCCATCCACTCCGGATTCCATGGGTAACAATTCTGCTATGGCCTTCAGTGACTCTGAAGATCTGGTCAATCATGCTGAATACGAAGGTGATGAAGACTGTGAAGTGCCTGGAGAGTTGGCTAGACTTTTGCAACAGGAAGAAAGGGATATTATGCCCCATGAAGAGTTGTTAGAGACTATACATTTGGGTACTGCCAAAGACAGAAAAGAGGTTAAATTGGGTGCCAACCTAGAGCCAAGTGTCAAAGAGCGCTTAGTTCAGCTGTTGAATGAATATGTTGAAATCTTCACATGGTCCTACAAAGACATGTCGGGACTTGATACAGATATTGTTGTTCACCGTCTCCCTACCAGAGAAGACTGTCCACCAATCAAACAAAAAGTCCGCCGAATGAGGCCCGACATGTCCGAAAAGATCAAAGCTGAAGTGATGAAGCAGTTCAATGCTGGCTTTCTTGTTGTTACTTCCTATCCATAATGGGTTGCTAACATTGTGCCCGTGCCTAAGAAGGACGGCAAAGTCATAATGTGTGTGGACTACATAGACTTAAACAGGGCTATCCCTAAAGATGACTTTTCACTACCATACATTGACATCTTGGTTGACAACACAGCTCAACACAAGGTATTCTCTTTCATGGACGGATTTTAAGGGTACAACCAGATCAAAATGGCCCCCGAAGACATGGAGAAGACTACTTTTGTTACGCAGTGGGGTACCTTCTGCTATACAGTGATGCCATTCGGACTGAAGAATGCCGGGGAAACCTATCAGCAAGCCATGGTAGCTTTGTTTCATGACATGATACATCATGAGATTGAAGTCTACGTAGATAGCATGATAGCCCGTTCACAGACAGAAGAAGAACACCTCGACCATCTGCAAAAGTTGTTTGTCAGGTTAAAGGAATATAAGCTCAGACTGAACCCTAGAAAGTGCACTTTCGGAGTCAGGTCCAGTAAACTTTTGGGATTCATCGTCAGTAACAAAGGCATCGAGGTTGATCCTGCCAAAGTCAAAGCTATACAAGAAATGCATGCCCCTTGCACTGAGAATGAGGTCAGGGGTTTCTTGGGATGCCTAAACTACATTGCAAGGTTCATCTCTCACCTAACATCTACCTGTGAACCAATCTTCAAGCTGTTGAAGAAAGATCTGGTGGTTAAGTGGAATGATGACTATCAAGTTGCTTTCGATAAGATCAAGGAGTATTTGCTGGAACCTCCTATCTTGATGCCACCTGTCGAAGGAAGACCTTTAATCATGTATCTGACAGTCTTAGATAATTCAATGGGGTGCGTACTGGGCCAACATGACGAGTCTGGCCGAAAAGAGCGTGCCATTTATTACCTTAGCAAAAAGTTTACCGACTCTGAGACTCACTACTCACTGCTCGAGAAAACTTGCTGCGCTTTGGTATGGGCTGCTCGCCGGCTAAGGCAGTATATGTTAACACATACCACTTTGCTGAATTCTAAAATGGATCTGATCAAGTACATCTTCGAACAGCCTGCTTTATCCGGAAGAATCGCTAGATGGCAGATGATCCTCACCGAATATGATATACAGTACATGACCCAAAAAGCCATAAAGGGGAGTGTGCTAGCCGATCATCTGGCCCATCAAGCTGTCGAAGATTACCAATCTATGAGGTTCAACTTTCCCGACGAGGATATCATGACTTTGAGCAACATTGAGGAAAACAGACCGTATGACGGACCTGAACAAGGATCCCGATGGACTCTGTACTTTGATGGTGCCTCCAACACACTTGGAAACGGTATCGGTGCGGTGCTTATCTCTCCAGAAGGTTGCCATACACCTTTCACTGCTAGACTTTGCTTCAGCTGCACCAACAACATGGCCGAGTATGAAGCTTTTATCTTTGGTCTCAAGGCTGCTATTGACTTGGGAATCAAATCTTTGATTGTATTTGGGGACTCAGCTTTGGTTATCAGTCAAATCAAAGGAGAGTGGGATATTAAGCACCCTAACCTCATCCCTTACAAAGAACATGTCTTGACATTGTTACCACACTTCGAACAGATTACCTTCTAGCACTTCCCACGAGAAGAGAAACAGTTGGCAGATGCGCTAGCTACAATGTCATCCATGTTTAAACTTAATTGGGATAATGAGGCACCTCGAATCACTATTGAATGAATGGACGAACCTGCACATTGTCACGAGATTAATATCGAAGAAGTGGTGGACCGACCTTGGTTTCATGACGTCAAAAGGTATCTCGAAGCACAAGAATACCCTGAAGGAGCTTCGGTCAATGACAAAAAGTTTTTAAGGAGGTTCGCTGCCAAGTTCTTTCTGAGCAATGGTATCTTATACAAGCGCAATCTTGATTGTGTTCTACTCCGTTGTATGGACAAGGTTGAAGTTGAGCAGATCATGGCTGAACTACATAATGGCACCTTTGGCACCCACTCAAGTGGTCATATGATGTCTAAGAAGATTCTACGGGCGGGCTACTATTGTTCTACCATGGAAGCTGATTGTCATCAACATTCTCGTACTTGTCACAAATGCCACATCTATGCTGACAAGGTACATATTCCCCCAATTCCTCTCAATGTCTTAACAACTCCTTGGCCATTCGCAATGTGGGGAATCGACATGATTGGAGAGATCAAGCCTACAACATCCAATGGACACCATTTCATCCTGGTGGCCATTGATTACTTTACCAAGTGGGTCGAAGCAGCTTCCTTCGCCTCCGTTACAAAGAATGTGATTTCCCGCTTCATCAAGAAAAACCTCATATGCCGGTATGGTATCCCTTATAGGATTATCACTGACAACAATACAAATTTGAACAATACTATAATCACCGCTCTATGCGAACAGTTCAAGATTCAACATCACAATCCATCTCTCTATCGGCCTAAGATGAACGGTGTTGTTGAAGCTACAAACAAAAATATCAAAAAGATCATTCAAAAGATGACAGTCACCTACAAGGACTGGCATGAGATATTACCGTTTGCTCTGCACGGGTACCGTACCACGGCACGCACTTCAACCGGGGCAAAACCTTTTTCTTTGGTATACGGCATGGAAGCTGTTTTACCTATCGAGGTTCAGATTCCCTCCTTGAGAATCATGAAGGATGTTGGTTTGAATGAAGACGATTAGATTCAGACCCGGCTTGATCAACTTAACTTGATTAACGAGAAGTGACTTACTGTTGTTTGCCATGGTCAGGCGTATCAAAAGCGTATGATAAAGGCCTTCAACAAGAAAGTCAAGAGACAAGTATATCAAGTCGGGGACCTTGTAATCAAGCAGATCATCTTACCGCAAAGTGATCCCAGGGGCAAGTGGACTCCTACTTACGAAGGACCATTTGTGATCAAAAACATCTTTTCTGGTGGGGCTATGATTCTGACCACCATGGACGGTGATGACCTGCCGCACCCTATGAACCCAGACATAGTTAAAAGATACTACGCATAAACGACCCAACAAGTTGAAAATCCGAAAGGGCGACTTGGGCAAAAATGGGCATCCCGGTGAACCGAAAACCTGAAAGGGAGATTCCGGCAAAAATTAGGGATAAACAAAAATCTGTACACCTGACAAGTTGAAAACCCGAAAGGGCGACTTGGGCAAAAAAGGGTTTCCCAGTGGATCGAAAACCCGAAAGGGAGGTCCAGGAAAAAGTTAGGGAATTAAAGCGTATGACTATGTCTCATCGGATCACTTTAAGGACAACCTCTTCACAAACAAGCTATGGGCTTCTGATCAACCTAATCAACGTTGAATGAAGCAACGAATGGACAAGATACTCAGAGTTATGAAAGCTATAGTAGAATGGGAACCCCATGGAATTGTTACACATAGCCATCTTTATTTGTATAAATTTTTTCTCAATTTTATGACAACATTCTCTTACTAGGATGTCTGTCTCCTTTGTACAAAATACTTACACAAAGTTAATATAAAGATACTTCAAAGTGCATAAATTTGTTTGCCTTTTCTTTCTTTTTACACTTGTGTTTTATTTGAAAACGTCCAATGATTTATTAAATGAGCATATGCATTTGAATATAATCACTTCTTACAAATAAAATGAAATGAGAAAGAATAATTATTGATAGGTTGAAAGTATAGGAAAATGTCTTTAGGCTATTCTAGAGGAAATCCCCTGCAGTACATCATCCAGATCTTCAACAGAGTTAAAGCTTTGAAATACATATCCCCAGCGGAGCCAGAAAACTTTGAACTACAAACCCGCAGTGAAGATGAAACTTTCTTCCCCAACAGAGTCTAAAACTTCAAACTTTAAACCACGGTGGAAATCATCCGGTTTCTCCAAATCCCCCAGCAAGTTATCTTAAAGCCTGGAAATTAACCAGATAACAGTTAACTTTTGTTTTATCCCCAACCAAGGATAATACCTCAGAAGATTGGCATACTCCCAAGCTCTTGATACCCTTAACAGAATGAAGATTCTCATCCTTGAAACCTCATAAGATTGGCATACTCCTAAGCTCCTGATACCCTTAACAGAATGAAGATTCTCATCCTTGAAACCTCAGAAGATTGGCATACTCCCAAGCTCCTGATACCCTTAACAGAATGAAGATTCTCATCCTTGAAACCTCAGAAGATTGGCATACTCCCAAGCTCCTGATACCCTTAACAAAATGAAGATTCTCATTCTTGAAACCCCAGAAGATTGGCATACTCCCAACCTCCTGACCCAAACACCTGAATGAAGATTCTCATTCTTGCTTCCCCAGTAGATTGGCATATAACCTAAACTCCTGAACTTCTTCCAAACAGGAATAAGCTTTTCCCCACAGGGTTATTTCCCAGCAGAACGAAGATTCTTGTTCTCATTTCTCCAGTGGAAGCCTCCAAGGTTTCAATACCCCAGTAGAGATCGTCAGAGTTTTCCTTATTCCTCAAGGAAAGTCATGAAGGATTCTCACATCCCCACAAGTCACCAAGGATTTTCAATCCCCAACAGTGGTACAAGGATTTCTCATTCTCAACAATCAAAGATTTTGAATCTCCAATAGCCGTCAAGAATTTATTTTCCCCAGCAGCAGTCAAAGATTTCATTATCTCCAACTATCAAGGATATTTTTTCCTTAGCAGGACAGCTAATCAGCTTGCATGCGCATACATTACATTCATATATCATGAACATTGATAAAGCATATTTTATTGCGTCATACATATCATGCAACATAACTTTGTGTTTTAGCTAACATTTTACCCTTTTCAGGATAAGATTAAAAGCTACCTTTAACAAATGTTCAAAGATTTCAGATACAGTACAGATACACTCCAAGATATGGAATTCATTCTGCTATTCATTCAGATCTCTTATTTCAGATACAGTATGGATACACCCCATACACAGCGGTCATTCTACTACTCATTCAGACTTCAACAATCAAATACAGACTAGATACGCTCCAGACACGGAAGCCATTCTATTTCTCATTTAGATTTAACTATCAACCTCAGGTTGAGATACACTCCAGACACGGAAGTCATTCTGTCACTTGTCCAGATCCCAGTTACAGTACGGATACACTCCAGACATGGAAGTCATTCTGCTACTCATACAGATCTCAACTTCAGATACAGCCCAGAGATGCTCCATACACGGATGTTTTTCTGTCGCTCATTCAAAATTCAGATACAATACAGATACACTCCAGACACGGTAGTCATTCTGATATTCATTCAAGAATCAAATACAGTTACAGCTCGGATACGCTCCAAACATGGATGCCATTACCTTGCTCATATAGATCCAATCTCCATATACAACTCAGATACGTTCCAGATACGGATACCATTTTGATATTCATTCTCCTGATTCTCAACAAACAAGTCTTGGATGGCATCTTTAAGCCCATCTCCAGCAAGATTTTACCATCTCCAAATGGCATCTTTAAGCTCATTCCCTCAGCTACATTTTGACGAGTGCAAATTTACGGGCACTCTAGTGTCCAATCGTATTTTACCTTCGAGTCACGAAAGGCAAACTCACCAATCTAACTCTTCAGGATTAAGAAGATTGAACAGGGGAAAACGGCCATATAGGGCATCATAAGCTTCTGGGAGCGAGCTCATACCCATTGGAGGTAAGGTTCCATAGGAATGGAAGCCTTTGGCCCTAAAGCCCTGGCGCCAGATCTGTTTACCATGCCCCAAGCTCGTATGATCCTCCAGTGATACTCTTGAACATCATCCTCATAGTTGAATACAATGCCCTCGATAAGTAACTCATGGGGACCATCTCTTTGAGCGTAACCAAATTGTCATAGAGTTAAACAAGGATTGTAGGTTATGCCCCCTCTGATGCCAAGTAACGAGACATTAGGGTACTCCCTGCAGCGGTCAATAATAGCAGTGTTTTCCATAGCTCGGGAACACCAGAGAAAATCCATGTGAGCGAGTGACATTATCCTTTGTGACCAACCCAAACCTTCTTCATTCTTCAGTAAAGACTTAGGGAGGTGAGAAATAAACCACCTCGATAGCAATGGCATGTAACACATAAGAACCCCTCTTCTCTTCAGGGTACGAGTATGGAGAGTGTGCAAAATATCTCCGAGCAAGGTAGGCACAGGGTTGAGAGAGAGGAAGATCTTGAAAGCATTCACATCTATGAATGAGTCTAGATTAGGGAATAGTACTAACACATAGATTAGAAGAGCCAAGACCTCCTCAAAAGCCTGAAAATCCATATCCTCCTAAAACATTTGGGCCTTGCCTATCCAGAACTTGGCTAGAAAACCCTTGACTCCGCTTCTTGTTTCTCAATTAGATACCACGTCGGCCCGTTTCAGATGCAAAGTTAAGGCAATGACTTCTGGCTTAGGAACTTCTTCCAGACCTGTGAAAGGCAACTGTTCAAGAATGGGTATATGCAACAGCTGAAAAAATTCTTCCATGGTAGGCACCAACTGATAGTCTGGAAAGGTGAAGCAATGGTGCTTGGGATCAAAGAACTGAAAGAGTACACTCATCATCTTTTCATCAAAGTTTTAAGTGGACAGGTTGAGAAGTCGACCATGTCTCTTAGTGAATGCAGAAGTTTCGGAAACCTTTGATACTAGCTCTTTGAGTTGGGAAGGTATCTTCACAAAGCTGATTTGGATAGTGTTTCTATGAACGAAAGCCATGATATGCAAAACAGAACAAAGATAAATTCCCTTGGTCCTTGAAATGGTTAGTGCAATAAGAATGGATGCTATGTTATGATGCATAATGTCATGATAAACCACAGGTATAGCAAACACAGACAAATCACACCAAACTCTTAGGTTTAAGGCTTGCATGAGGTTAAAGGTCATACCCTCTTGAAGTTTAGTTGGTTTCAAACCTATCTTAAAAAGTGATCGGGTTCTAAAGATTCTCAATATCAATGACCATCCTTTATCGGGCATTGTCTCAGCTCAAGCAATATGTTCTTGCGGCTGAAATATCCCAAAAGTCTGATCTCAATGAGTGTAGCATTGAGTATCAACCAATCCTCAGCTTTATACCGAGGCCGGCTATCTCACTACTTTCTAATGGCCAAGTTTGTTAAACTAAGATTCTAAGGTCCGTTAGTGCTTCACGACACCACACGGCGACCCCATATTCTCTTCGTTTCCCCACGAAGGATATAGGTACCAACCAAAGTGACACACCAACATAGCCATCGCTTAAACCATATCGGTCTACACCATACAGTCTCCACGATCTATTGTTGTTTACCTAAAAAGTGTCCCCCAGATCCGGGTGTAGGATCTATAGTAACCCAAGTAAAACCCTTTAAGAATAAAGCAAACAAACAAGAAAGAAAATTTGAAATGACCTAGATCCTAAGTGGAGTAAACCCTAGGAGTGAGCATGTGCGAGTGAACTTTTTCAGTTAATTTTTCTTTGCACATTTATGGTTTTCTACCGTTTTAATTTTCAAATATTCTTTCCATACAATCCTATTAGCATACATCTAACAGTTTATAATTACGGAAATTAAAAGTGCGGGAGTAGAAATCCTAACTATTACATGGCTTTCACAGATATAGAATTATTTTGACTGAAAATAAAATACGGAATTAAAACCTAATTAAAGTTATTACAACCTTGGAGCAATTACAAAAATAATAAAAGGTAACTAAAATACGCGTAACGAATTAAATGCGAGGACGATTAGAAAACCTAAATAATCTAATTTGAGAAAAAATATTTAAGTTATTTTTGAAGAAAAAATTAATTATTTACATAATTAAATACTAGTTTATAATTGATTTTAATTTACAAAAAATAAGATTTAATTGCTCTAATTTTGAATTAAATTAATTAATTAAAGAAAATAAATATTTTATGAAAAAAACGATTTTTGGTGTTTTTTTTTTGTGATTTTGATGTTATTTTTAAAAATAAAAATAATTAGGAAATAATTAAAAAGAAATAAAAATAATAAATAAAGATAGAATGGGCCTGTATAGCAATCCAAAAAAGGGGGTGTATTGTTGAAAATATTCCAGGCCCACCAAGCTGAAGCCCAATCAGCGCCTGATCTAGTGGGGCTCCCTCCTGATGGTGTACCATGGTCTCTGGCAGGTGGGGACGTTGGATTGGACAGAGATGCATCCATTGGCTGGATGTTGATGGCGCATGGTGAGCGTTGGAGATGGTGATGTACATGATCTGCAGAAGGAAAATAGGATAAAGAAAGTTGCTGGGACCTGGGATCGAACCCAGGTCCTCTACCCTTTCCAACATACGTTCTTGACAGTTGCGCTACATGCGTTAGTTGTTACTATAATGAAAATAATATATAATATATGAACAAAATGTCTAGATATAAAAAGAAGCGCGAAATTCAAATCATCCAATGATGATTAGCCACGTTATTATCTTCTTCCTGGAACTATCGTTTTAGCTAATGACCTTTTACCTACAGACAATATTCCGTAGCTACAAACTTGTATCATTCAAAGATAAAATATAAGCAATATAAATTCCCATGGAGACCATGAATCGACAGGTCTTGAAGCCCTGAACATCATGGTGCCCTTATCCAGCCCTAATTTCGCTTGTGCTAAAAGACCCTAAAACGGAGCTTGAATTCCTAGTAATGGAAGTCATACATATAGGCCTCAAAAATTCAATTAAATGATCTAGACATGTTAGAAATACATCAATGATCGCAAATATATCATTAAATTATGATAATGATGAAAGAATGGCTATAATCGATTTTGAAAAAGCAAGCAAACCGTATGAAGTCTAAGGAGTGATTCTGGGCGCGAGAGTGCTTGCTACTAATTGTGTTAGCTTCTGGGAAGGTCCAGGAATATTTTTGGAATGTTGTAAGGCCTTGAATCGTCCTCTAGGGTAGAGATCAGATCACCACTTTTTGCCAAAATTTTGAGTTTTGTATCGTGCTTTCTACCACTGCTAATCCTTGTTTTCGTGCCTGGCTTTGTTCATTATATATCCCTAAGTGAATTAGGGTTATAAAAATAACTGGTATCTTTGCAATTTTTGAAGATTTGATTTGGTTTTCATCTTGTATGATATCTTTCCAAATTAGGCCTAATCATGCCATTCTTTCTCCAATCAACCTTGATTCGATTTGATCTTGATATGACAGCATAATTAGCTTGTGATTCTGTCCAAAAATCCAATCAAAACAAATCTTTGCTATTATTCATCATTTATTTGATTTAATTCAATTTTTAATTAATAAAAAATCAAAATAAAATGAAAAATGAAGCAAATAATGTGTGGATGAATATTTGGGTCGTGGACCATGTTATGAGTGAGGTGAAAGCATAAAAAGTTAGGCCCATTTGGCAAAAAAAATGCATTTTTGAGCTTATTTGACTTTTGGCAATTTTGCCAAAATGGTCAAATTTGACCAGGAATATATCTTCCAATTTTAACCCTAAAGAGGTGTTCTTTTACTTTTTAGAAAGCTTAGGATGTCCCCTAAACTACCCTTTTGGTCTCATCTCAATTGGGTCTTCCATGTTCATGTAAGAAGCTTTGCCTAAAAAGTGTTTTTGTTGACTTTCCAAAAAGACCTATAATATGGAAATTCATATCTTTTTGTGAGTGCATATTTTGAACTTGAGGGATGAAGATGAATTGTAGGGAATTTCATCCTCTTAAAAATGAGCCTTAGATGGAAAATTTCTAATAAAGTATGAAGAAGTTATGCTTGGTCAAAGTTTGGTTGACTTTTCTTGAGAAACCCTAATTTAGCAACTTTTGAGTTTTGATGAATTTGGGGCATTCCTTGAGGAATCATGATCAAACCTTGATCAAATGATGGATATAACTTCAAAATGTTGATGTTGGCCAAAAATCTTGAAGTTTGACTGTATGTGGGCCACAATTGACTTTTGACCTAATATAGTCGATTCTCAAGCATCTGGGTAGTTGACTGAGCAAACTTCTTGTGAAATGCTTGAAATTTGACATGGAGGGTCTTGAGAACATATTAGGACCATGGAGAACATATGAGGTCTTTAGAATTCACCCATATTGATGAAAATGGAAACCCTAGCTTGAGATACATTGCCTTGGGGGAGAGTTTATCTGGTCAACTCTTGAGCATCCTTGAGCAAGTTGAGGACCTCAATGGGCATGTATTGAGTAAAATGAGAGGGAAAATTTTGGGGTACAATAGTTGTAATAGTAAATTAGGGTTTATTTGCTTTCATCCTCATTAGTAAATTTGTATCCCCATCCCCAAATGATGTAATAGCGTAGAATTTTAAATTTCCACAATTTATCGCTTTCAATATAAATGCTAGTAATTAGGGTTTGTATGGTAAGACATAAAATCAACAAGTAGAAAACCCTAAATAAAAATACAAAAATGCATTAAAACAAACACTTGGCACACTTACACCTCTATGGTTAACCTCACTTTTTGCTTAAGATAAAAACAGTCATGACCCTCGAACGTGTGATACTTTAGCAATGGCCCTCGATTACAAGATCGTAGTCCCTCGATGCCCCTTCAATGTTGCTTTCAGTAAACGATCTAAAAACCTTACGACAATTTGAGAAAGTATCTTACAATGTTGCCTTCTATGATTGTACAATGACCCACGCCTGTCCCTTCACATCCAATGATATGGTTTCTTATTAACTAATGATAAGATAACACTATCTAAAGGAGGAAGAAAAGAACTAAGACTTTTTGAGTAGGTAGAACGTTCGTAGTTGCTTTCTCAAACCCATTTTCAAAACATCTTCCAAAATACACCAACACTTTCCATGAAATATTTTCAAAAGTCAACACTTTGTATACATTCTTATAGAGACGAGAATCATTACAGAGTTTACCTAAACGAAGGCACTTTTGAAAAATACTTTCAAAATCATCACAAAACACATTTGAAACAAAAAATTTCAAAGTGAACTAGCAATTAAGAGCCCGTATATAACTACAGATGAAAAGGGTGCTAACACCTTCCCTTTTTCATAACCTACCTCCCGAACTCATGAAAATTCTCAAAAGGTCTTTCCTATTATTTTCACCCTTTCCTTTATTGGATAAAAGAAAAGTTGGTGGCGACTCTTGCTATCCGCAAAAATTGTGATAAAACACAAAACACCTAAGCCAGTTCTCCCATTGTATTACAGAACTGGTGAATCTATTAAGGAATACTTTAAAGTGGTTACCTTAGAGACTAGATCACCTTTAAATTCTTTCATTGTTTGACTTGTTTGCTTTACATTTTTCCTCCATATTTGGGTTTTTTTTAAGATCTTCTACCCGGATCTGGGAACATTATTAGGTAAGTAGCAAAGATCGTGGAGACTATACGGTGTAGACCGATATGGTTAAAACGATAGCTACGTTAGTGTGACACATTTGTTAGTACTAGTATCCCTTGTGGTGAATCGAGGAGAATACGAGGTCGTTGTGTGGTGTCATGAAGTACTAACTGACCATAGAACCTTTAATTGAACAACTTGGTCATTAGGAAGTAGTGAGATAACCGGCTTTGGTGTAGAGCTGAAGACTGGTTGATACTTGATGCTACGCTCATTGATATCGGACTTTCGGGATATTTTTATCGCCAAAACAGAGGCTTACGCTGAAACAATGCCCGATGAAGAAAGATCAGTGATATTGAGATTCCCTAGAACCCGATTACTTTTGTTAGGAAAGGTTGAACCAACTAAACTTCAAGAAGGTACTTACCTATAAACCCCATGCAAGCCTAAACCTAAGGATTTGTTTTCTTTGCTTGTATATGTTTATTTGTACATAACATCATCATATCATAGCATTTTCAATAACCATTTCAAGGGTCTCAAGGGTTTGTGATGCAAAGTTATATTGAACCAGACATCTATAAAGGGGAAATAGGATTTATTTTCCTCTAGCCAAATGATGTCAAAAAACCAAAGCACGGTAACTTGAGTCAATGGCTATAACCCACTTGACATGGTGATCTTGATTCTCGTGGAAGGACATTCAACGATACGAAGTTTTTCAATTAAAGTTGTAGTCAAAATTCAACTTCTAACATATTCTTGTGTTTACCCTGCGAGATCCTTGAAAACATCGCATCCACATACCATGCATCATATCATGACAGGTTTTCCCCATACAAGTTTTCTCATCCGCTTATTGTTTATTTCAGTAAAAATGGCTCTTGAGAAAACTGTCCAAGATCTTCAGACCCAAAATGATCAGCTTCCAGATTTGTTCCTAAACTTGTCCAAGGGGCAAGAAGAAGTGAAAGCACTTCTCATTGAGAGCATGATCAATAACAATCCTGAAGACAACAAGGAGGTCTATATGAGACAATTGTAAGTGGAGATAGCAATGATTAGAATCAAAATGTTGGGACTGATGGCTCTTATCCAAAACTTAGCTCGGGGATAAGAAGAGTTGAGAATTCTCGCCAACAAGCTTCATCAAGAAGGACGCAACCGTATGAAACAAACAGTTAAGATTGGGGATCAAGTCATTAATCAGCCCACGATAAGACAAGAAGTTGGTTTGGTCGAGAGAACACCTTTCAAAATGGCTACTACACCTCGAGTCCAACAACGGACTCGCCAACAATGACAGAGTAGTCAGCGTAAGCAAGATATGCCCAAAAGACAATTTACCGAGATCAACATGTCCTTGGCCCAAGCATTGCATCATATGTTAGAGGCTAAGCTGGTTACATTAAAGGGGCCTCCTCAAAAACCTAATACTTTTGCTCCCCGTTACAAACATGAAGAAAGGTGTGCATACCACTCCAACATTTGTGGACATGACACTAACCACTATTGGGCATTGAAAAACAAGATTCAAGACCTGATCGACAAAGGAGTGTTGGAATTTACACAAGATGGTCAACTTGAGTTTTTATGTCATCCCTCAAAGGCACACCATTTGAAGTGACAAATTTAGGCGGAGAAATTTTTGTTCATTCAAATTTTCAGTTGTAATTTCTTTGTTTGCTTAAACATTTATCTTTATGTCGGACCTTGGTTGTTCTCACTAATGCATTGCATATGTTTGTTTTGAGTAATCCATTTGTTTTCACTATAATGAAATTATGCTTTTACCTCTTTTTGCATGATATTCAACTCTCGACTACAAACCTTAAGCCTTTAGAGGGAGGATGACAAAAATAATACATTAATCTCATACAGTATGCTTTTGGACAGACTTTGCTGACGATGTACAGGCGTTGTTTCAAATCTCAAACAATGGAGTTATAAGGAAGATAATCCCTAGCCAACCCCTTTGAGCCTAAGAAGTAGGAGTTTTCTTTTTCGCACAAATTGAAACCTTTAAGTCATAACCTGGGGAAGGGTAGTTTCTCAGTTAATTCAAATGCTCATTCAGTCGCAAGCTGTCACTTCTAAATCAAAAGATGGTGTTGGTTCCCCATAAAATAAGAAATCTTTACTTCTCAAAAGAAAAGCCCACTAGGTCAAAACCTATGAAGGAGACTTAAGAAAAATGGGGGCATCCCGCTGGCTGTAATCTCAAAATAAGAGCAGTCAGGCAACAATTAGGGATAATAGATAAAAAAATGAGGTTACTACAAATCTTCGACAACATGAAAAATGTTACAAAAATGACTGCCTTCCCAAATAAACTTCCAGTATCCAAACCATCACCAAAATATCATTCCAGATTCCAATTGGAATCCAAATGCGCAATTAACTGAGTATAGGACTGGAGAACGGGTTGGGTACAAATAAACTTTGAGCCTTATCCTTTGTTTCTTAAACCGTGAACCATGCCACGTTACAACCCTTTAAAAGTCCTAATTAAAGCATAGGTTAGTCCGAAAAATGTTGTTACAAAAGGTATCCTGACTCCTATAAGGTTTACTGTAGATCCTAAGTTAAATTCATATTCTTAAAAAAAATTGTTTCTCTTTAAAAGTTAATTTTTTCAATTTTTTTTCTCAAGACAGACATAAACTTGGCATTGTTCAAATACCATTATTTGCATATGGATAGTTGTTTGAAAACAGATAAATTCGCACGACGGATATCCAATGAACAAAAACTCTCTCAATAAATAGAATCACTTCAAATGGAAAAACGCTTCCAATGACAAATCTCTCATAATCAAGGGGCATGACATGATCATTGTCCAACATATATGGGGCAGTCAAGTCGAGATTCAAAGAATCTCTCAAGAAGTGTTGAATAGCCAGGGGCAGAACTCTATCTGAATCACTTGGAGGAAATGTTACATTGATCATGGGCTTGAATAAAATCCACTATGAAAACCTCTGATACCACCAAATTTCTTGTATGTACCAGTAGTATCAGATGGTGTCAGTATCATGTCTTCGGATCCTTCCATGACTGATCTTAGAAAATACTGAGACTTGACCAAAAGATCTTCGATACCACCAAATTGCTTGGTTGTGTCAATAGTATCAGATGGTGTCAGTATCATGTATTTGGATCCTTCCATGACAGTTCTTGGAAAAGATATCTAGGAAGTTCAAGTCTATCATACATTTGGTCAAATATTAGGTGCACCAAACTGAGGCCAGGGGAAAACAGGCTCCCACATATGAAAGGTCATGTGCGATTAAGAAAATATTTTCTAGCATTTCTACAACACTCACTACCACATACAGTGACAACTCTCCGAACCCTTTGAACGCAGACATAGATGAAAAACACTACGCATGAAAAGAGACTCGCTAGGTTGACATACCTAGGCAAAAGTAAGGGTATCCCAGCAAACCAAAAGGTTCCGGAAAAAGTTAGGGATGTATACAAAAGATTATACACCTGGCAAGTCGAAAACCTGAAAAGGCGGCTTGGGCAAAAAAATGTATCCCGTTGGACTAAAAATCTGAAAGGACAGTCCAGGAAAAAGTTAGGGATTAAACCATACGACTATGTCCCGTTATCTCATCATTTTGTCTATCAGTAAAAGATTTGTCACTCTGGTCAATGTTTACTAAGGAATCTAGGAGAAGGCAGAGTTCAAGCTGTCCACAAATTTCCATAGGGCCAAATTCATGGATATCCCCATAAAATCACTTCAAAAAGATTATCCCTACTGATTTGAATTCATACAGTCTCCATCCGGAGTTCCAATCTCCTAAAATTACTCTCCCCAGCTGAGTGTGGCCTTAACTGAAAAAATGAACTTTGAATGAAAGAATTCACGTCCCTAGTAAGGACTCAAAAATATTCTTTTCAACAGAGTTTATTTCCCCAACAAACTTCGGATTCCCCATAACGAGTCTTTTCTCAAACTATTACAAATCAACGGACAAAACCTGTTGTCCCTAGTGGAGTTGATAATATCCCCAGTAAGGTTCTGCGAAGCCTGGAATCCAACCTGATAACAGTTTAACTTCACCCCCTAGAAAGTTATTGTGAAGCTTGGAATCTGACCAGATAACAATTAACTTTATCCTCCTAGAAAGTTGCTGTGAAGCCTGGAATCCGACCAGATAACAATTTAACTTCATCCTCCTAGAAAGTTGTTGCGAACCCTGGAATCTGACCAAATAAAAGTTAACTTCATCCTCCTCAGAAAATTGCTACGAATCCTGGAATCCGACCAGATAACAGTTAACTTCTTTCTCCCAAGAAAGTTTCTGCGAAGCCTAGAATCTGACCAGATAACAGTTTAACTTCATCCTCCTAGAAAGTTAGTGCGAAGCCTGAATTCCGACCAGATAACAATTAACTTCATCCTCCTCATAAAGTTATTGCGAAGCCTGGAATCCGACTAGATAACAATTAACTTCTTTCTCCCTAGAAAGTTGCTGCAAAGCTTGGAATCCGACCAGATAACAATTAACTTCATTCTCCCTAGAAAGTTGTTCTGAAGCCTGGAATCTGACCAAATAACAGTTAACTTCATCCTCCCTAGAAAGTTATTGTGAAGCCTGGAATCTGACCAGATGACAGTTAACTTCATTCTCCCTAGAAAGTTGTTGTGAAGCCTGGAATCCGACCAGATAAAAGTTAACTTCATTCTCCCTAGAATGTTGTTGCGAAGCCTGGAATCTGACCAAATAATAGTTAACTTCATCCTCCTCAGAAAGTTGCTGTGAAGCCTGGAATCCGACCGGATAACAATTTAACTTCATCCTCCCCAGAAAGTTACTACAAAGCCTGGATTTTGACAAGATACCAGTCAACTATTCTGTCCAAGACGAAAGTTTAACCATTTCTTTCATCCCCAGTCAGGGTAAAGAAGAATTAAATTCCCCAGTAGAGCGATGGACAACCAAAGGTTCCTGGACCCTACTTCCCAAACAGAAATAAACATTTCCCACAGAGTTTATTCAAACAGCAAACAAGAATTCCCAGCGGTAGTGTGATATGGTGAGAAAACTGACTTGAGGTTTTGCTTTTGTCGCAAATGTCGCGGTTAGCAAGAGCCGCCACCGACTTTTCTTTTATCCAAACAGAAAGGTAAAAAAGCACAGGAAAGACCTTTGAGATGTTTTCTTGAGTTCGGGGGGTAGATTATGAAAAGGGAAGGTGTTAGCACCCTTTTCATCCATGGTTTTCCATGGGCTCTTAGTTACTTGCTTAGATCACTTGCTTTGCTTTGCTTTGTTTGAAATGGTGTTTGGTGTGATTTTGAAAGTATTTTGACAAGAGGTCATTCGTTTAGGCAATCTTTGTAATGATTCTCGTTCGTAAGAATGTATACAAAGATGTTTGTCTTTTAAAAATGTTTTCAATATTTTGTAAGATGTTTTGAAATGTGTGTGTGTTTGTTTTTGAAAATAGCAAGCATTGTTTGAAATGGAGCAAGTAACTTAGAAGCTATCTACCTACTCAAATGTCTTTCTTGTGCATTTTTATTCCTTTGACATTGTTGACTTACCATTGATTTGGTAAGCAACCCTATCTTTGGATGTAAACGGGATGGACGTGGGTCATCGTGTAACTATGATAAAAATGTTGCCAAGTATCTTAGCTTTTTTTGAGGGACCAAGATCATTTTGTTTAGGCAACCTTTGAATAGCGTCATCGAGGGGCTATGATCTTATATTTGTTTTGTTTTGCCAAGATACTTCGCATGCGTAACATGGCCATTTTGTTTTAGGCAACCAAGTGGGAGAAACCCTAAGGGTTCTTGTGTGCAAAGTGTGTCTTTTTCATGCTTTTGTCTTGCATTTAGGTTTTTTCTATTTTGTTTTGTTTTTGTTCTTGTCATGCAAACCCTAATTACTAAGCATAGTATATAAAGTGATAAACTGCGTAAAATAATCTAAGCTATTACAGCAATTATTATGGGAGGGGGATACAAGTTTGAATGGGGATTTTGCACAAATATAAACCTAAATATATTATTACAACCAAATCGAATATTGCGCGAATTAAATAAATATAAGAAAAATATTTAAAATGCAATGCAATGTTTATGTTAAAAAATGTTTTGTGTCTTGTTTTTGTATAAAAGAAGTATTTAACTTAAACCTGAAAATAAGGAAAAAGTAATTAATTCCTTTTGAAAGGGGTGAAACCCTAATTTTCAATTAAAAGAAAAAATACATGTTTCATATTATTATTTTGTACATTTTTTGTATAAGAAAATAATAAATAATGTTATATGTAAATATTAAAAATTAAATGTGTATAGAAAATAAGTATTTATGAGTATAAATAGTATAATAAAAATATTAAGTATTTTTATTATATTTACAAGTTATTTAAGAAAATAAGTTCTATTCTATTAAAATAAACTATTTTTCATGTGAGAAAATAATATAATAAAATAAAATAAAATAAAAAGTGTGAAAATAAATAAATCAATTTTTGACATTTTTTATCATTTAAAAAAAATAAACAAAAGCATTAAATATGAAAATATGGAAAAAATACAAAAAATATAAAAAGCTAGTCAGGGGGTGCAGTAGCAAATCAGGGGGTGCAAATATCAAAAGCAAAAAGGCCCAAAGCACAAAAAGCCCAGAACACTTTGTCCCTGTCCTTGGTCAGCTTCCTGCGCGCGCTTCATGTTCAAATCTGTATCTCTCTTATGCTTGCACAAAAACAAAAACTCATAACATGAAAAATGTGGCATTTGAGCTCACAATTCTAACCATATAAATTATGTGACCTAACTCTTAAAGATCATAGAGAATTTTTGAATCCCTAATTCGTGACCTAACTTTTTCAGAGTTTTCAATCTTTAAATTCTCTCAGCACAAGTAATATAAATGAAAAGTAAAGATATGTACAGCTTCGTTATGATATGGACTACATTTTTTCTTCACAAATCGTGGCTTGAAATTGCCTGTATAAGGAGATAGAGTTTAAGAAAATACCTCCTTCAGCTGGATTCGAGTAGGGCAATGCAGGGACTTTAATGGAGGCCTGATGATTGTTTGAGCTTCCTTGAACTTCCCTGAAGCTATTCCAATGCTTATCTTTCTTTGAGGATGGCTAGAACTCTCTGACCAAGTCAAGCTGCAAGCTTCCAAAGTGAAAATGGTGGATGCTGAAACAGGGGTTACAAAACTAGGGTGATGGCTTGGATTGCTTTGGTATGAAGTGTGTGAGATGTTTGAATTGTTTAAACACAAAACGCACGAGCCAAATGAGAGTTGGCTGTGCTTTTGCAGAAGTTCTGAGTTTTGGAAGAATTTTGGTGTTTTTGAGTTTTAGAGAGTTTCAAGTGCAAACTAATCGTGTTTAGCCTTGTAACAAGTTTGTATATTTGTATAGAAATGATACAAAGTCAGCCCTTACTAGTTGTGCAAGCTTTGGACCTTTTTGCAATTTTTATTGCATTTGAAGTAAAGTGAAGTGACTAATCCCACATGCTTGTACTTGCTTGCTTGATGGCTGATAAGAGTTGGTACACATTGCTTGAGACCTGTGTTGATTGCTTGTATTAAGGAGACAGGTTCAATGCTTAAGATTGACAAAGTTGCAAAAGTTCCTCTTTATGAAAATGGCAATGTGAACTTTTGGCCCAAAATGGAAATGCATCTTGTGTAAAGCTTCAAAAGCAAAGATAAAGGCTTTAGCTACTGAGTTTTCATTTAATTATGTAGTTTATAGCAAGCTTAGGACCTGTAAAACAAGATATAACCAGCATAGATTTGATTTGCAACTTGATGCTGTGTAAAAAATGGCTTGAACAAAAGTGAGAAAATGCCAACTTCCCTTCTTCGATTCTCCCTACTCAAAAATGATCTTGGAGAGTTCTTGGACATTTTGAAAATCTTGAAATGTTATCTATAATCCATATTTTAAATGAAATTTGAGATACCTCTTGGAACTAGGTGAAAAATGTCCATGAAGTTGGGTCTAAAACCTGCCTAAATTAGGGCAAAATTTCACTAAGTTATGAAGTTCATGGACCTATATTCACAAATTCATAACTTGAGATCCAAGCATCTTTATGGAAACGTTTGTGAAGAAAAGTTGTAGATTTCATGGAGGACTACAACTTTCATGTTGGAAGTTTTTCTTGAATCAAAATGCATCATGGTGAAAAAGTGGTGAAAAGTTGGGAAAAAATAAGAAAATTTTTATACTTAGAAAAATTCTAAGTTATGAAAATTTTCAAATTAAAACCCTAATTTTCAAATTTGAGTTTCTTGGTGAACAAGTTTCATATTTTGACATATCTTGATGAATTATGACCCTTGGCACTTGATTTTGACCAAAAAGTCAATGTTTGACTTTTCAGTGTATAGTTGACTTTTGATCAGTTGACTGCAAAATTTATTTGTCAATCTAATGAACTTGAGATCTTTTGAACCATGTAATTAGGTCAAGATGATGCCATTGACCCCTTGAAATCATGATTGAACTCAAATGGTCATTGGCTAGGTTAAAAATTAGAAATTGCCCTTTCTCAGTCAAAACCCTAATTTTGACCATTTTACCCTTTTGATGATTTGATCAAATTTCTTGAGGAGTTGTGATCCAAACTTGATCAAATGATACATATGAGTCTAAAATGTTGTTGTGGATCAAAAATTATGAAGTTTGACTGTAAATTGGCCATGGTTGACTTTTTCCCCAATACAGCTGATTTTTAGGTCAATTGTCAAATTGACTGATCAAAAATGTGGTTCAAGGCTTGCAACCTATCATGAGCAATCTTAGGGGTCCAAAATGATGTATTAAAGTTACATGAAGCAATGGTGGTCCAAAAATCCTTGTGCAAACTCAAACCCTAATTTTGGGTTATCAGTGCAAGATGAGGTGTCTTGAGCTGACCAAACCCTAATCTTGTCTGGAGTCCAAGAAGTCTTGTGAGAAAAGTCTTGATAAATGAGAGGGAAAATTTTGGGGTACAACAGCTTCCCCTGGTCAATATTTTCGAACCTGAAGAGTTAGATTGGCGAGTTGTCGTTCGTGACTCAAAAGTAAAAGATGATTGGACACTAGAGTGCCCATAAATTTGTGCTCGACGAAGTGTTGCTGAGAGAATGGGCTTAAAGATGCCATTTGGAGAGGTGATAGAATCTTGTTGGAGATGGGCTTGTAGATGCCATCCAAGAATGTTTGTTGTAAATCAAAAGAATAAGCATCATAATGGTGTCTGTATCTGGAACGTATCTGAGCTGCGTCTGAACTTGAATCTGAATAAGTAACAGAATGGCAACCGTGTCTGGAGCGTATCTGGACTGTATCTTGAAATTGAGATCTGAATAAGTGGCATAATGGCATCCATATCTGGAGCGTATCCGAACTTGAATCTGAATGAGTATCAGGATGGCATCCTTGTTTGGAGCATATCTGTACTGTATCTGAAGGTTGAATCTGAATGAGTATCAGGATGGCATCCGTGTCTGGAGCGTATCTGAATTATATCTCAAGGTTGAATCTTGAATGAGTAACAGAATGACTTCCGTGTTTTGAGTGTATATGTACTATATCTTGATGTTGAGATCTGAATGAGTATCATAATGGCATCCTTGTCTGGAGCGCATCTGAACTATATCTGAAATATTTGAATATTGTTAATGGTAGCTGTTAATCTTATCCTGAAATAGGATAAAATGTTAGCTGAAACACAAAGTTATGTTGCATGAAATGTATGATGCAATATATGTACTTTATCAATGTTTATGATATATGGATGTAATGTATGCGCATGTAAGCTGATTTGCTGTATTACTGAGGAAAATAAATCCTTGACTGCTGTTGAGGATATGTAGATTCTTCATGTCTTGAAGTTGGAGTATTTTGACAAAAAATTCGTTGTGAGAGTAATGCCATATACTTCTTTGAGGAATCTGCTTGGGGAATCCAGAGAATTTTGATGACTTCTGCTGGGAATTTAAACAAAGGGAATCCTTATTCTATTGGGGAACAAAGAAAACTCTATGGGGAAAAAGCTTATTCCTGTTCGGAAAAAGTTCAGGAGTTTCGGTCGTCTGCCACTCTACTGGGGAGTTATCCTAGGTTGGGGAGAAATGGAAGTTAGCCGTTATCCGGTTGATCTTTCAGACTTCAAGACAACTTGCTGGGGATTTTGAAGAAACTGGATGGTTTCCATTGGGGATCAATAGTCTGAAGTTTCAGTTCCGCTGGGAATCTTAATGATGTACTGTAGGGATTTCTCATGGAATAGCCTAGAGACATTTTCCTATTCTTTCAACCTGTCAGTAATCTTTCTTTTCCATTTCGTTTATTTGTAAACAGTAATTATGTTCAAATGCATATGTTCATTAATGAATCATTGAACGTTTTTGCAAATATAACACAAATGTAAAAGAAAAGGACAAATAGTTTTTTTTGTACTTTAAAGAGATATCTTTGTATTTACTTTGAATAAGTATTTTGTACAAAGGAGACAAACATCCTAGTAAGAGGATGGTGTCATAAAAAATAAGAAAGATTTATACAAGGAAAGATAGTTATGTGTAATAATCCCATGGGGTTCCCATTCTGCTATAGCCTTCGTATCTCTGAATATCTTGTCCATTTGTCGCTTCATCCGAAGATGATTGAATTGATCAGAAGCTCCGAGTTTGTCATTGAAGAGATTATCCTTAAAGTGATCCGACGAGACATAGTCATACGCTTTAATTCCCTAACTTTTTCCTGAACTGCCCTTTCAGGTTTTCGATCCACCGGGAAACCCTTTTTTGCCCAAGTCGCCCTTTCGGGTTTTCAACTTGTCGGGTGTACAGATTTTTTATTTTATCCCTAACTTTTTCCCGAACCTTTTGGTTTGTCGGGATGCCCTTGTTTTGCCTAGGTGTGTCAACCTAGCGGGTCTTTTATGCGTAGTATCTTTTGACTATGTCTGCGTTCCCAGGGTGTGGCAGGTCGTCGTCGTCCATGGTGGTTAAGATCATTGCCCCACCGGAAAAGATATTCTTGATTACAAATGGTCCTTCACAGGTAGGAGTCAATTTTCCCCTGGGATCGCTTTGTGGCAAGATGATGCGCTTGATCACAAGATCTCCAACTTGATATACCTGGCATCTGACTTTCTTGTTGAAAGCTTTGATCATCCTCTTTTGATACGTCTGACCATGGAAAACAGCAATAAGTATCTTTTCGTCAATTAAGTTCAACTGATTAAGTCGGGTCTGGATCCAATCATCTTCACTCAACCCGACATCCTTCATGATTCTTAAAGAGGGGATTTGAACCTCAATAGGTATAACAGCCTCCATGCCATAAACCAAAGAATATGGTGTTACCCCAGTTGATGTGCGAGCCGTGGTACGGTACCCATGGAGAGAAAACGGTAGCATCTCATGCCAGTCCTTGTAGGTGACTGTCATTTTTTGTATGATATTTTTAATGTTTTTATTAGCAGCTTCGACTGCACCATTCATCTTTGGCCGATAGGGGGATGAATTGTGGTGTTGAATCTTGAACTGCACGCACAAGGCAGTGATCATAGTATTGTTAAGGTTCGTATCATTATCAGTGATGATCCTTTCTGGGATACCGTACCGGCAAATGAGATTCTACTTGATGAAGCGGGCAACAACATTCTTAGTAACGGATGCGAAGGAAGCTGCTTCGACCCACTTTGTGAAATAATCAATGGCCACTAGAATGAAGTGTTGTCCATTGGAGGTTGTAGGCTTGATCTCCCCAATCATATCAATTCCCCACATAGCAAAGGGCCAAGGAGCTGTTAAGACATTTAGAGGAACTGGAGGTACGTGCACCTTGTCTATATAGATTTGACATTTATGACAGGTCCAGGAGTGTTGATAGCAGTCTGCTTCCATGGTAGACCAATAATAGCCTGCCCGTAGGATTTTCTTCGCCATCGTATGCTCACTAGAGTGAGTGCCAAAGGTACCCTCATGTAATTCCGCCATGATCTTTTAAGCTTCAATCTTATCCACACAACGGAGAAGAATAGAATCATGATTACGTTTGTACAGGATGCCATTACTCAGGAAAAACTTAGCAGAGAATCTCCTTAAGAACTTTTTATCATTGATTGAAGCTCCTTCAGGATATTCTTGAGCCTCGATATACTTTTTGACTTCATGAAACCAAGGCTGGTCTACTACTTCTTTAGTATTAATCTCGTGACAGTGTGCTGGTTCATTCATTCGTTCAATGGTGATCTAGGGAGCCTCGTTATCCCAATTAAGTTTAAACATAGATGACATTGTGGCTAGAGCATCTGCTAGCTAATTTTCTTCTCGCGGGAAGTGCTCAAAGGTAATCTACTCAAAATGTAGTAGCAATGTCAAAATATGTTCTTTGTAAGGGATAAGATTTGGATGCTTAGTGTCCCACTCTCCTTTGATATGACTGTTGACCAAAGTTGAATCCTCAAACACAACTAAAGATTTGATTCCCAAGTCTATGGCAGCCTTGAGTCCAAAGATGCATGCTTCGTACTCTGCCATATTGCTCGTACAGTTGAAGCAAAGTCTGGCAGTAAAAGGAGTATGGCATCCTTCTGGAGATATAAGTACAACGCCGATGCCATTACCAAGTGCATTGGATGCTCCATCAAAGAACAGGGTCCATCGGGATCCTTGTTCAGGTCCGTCATATGGTCTGATTACTTCACAGTTGTCTAATGTCATGATGTCTTCGTCAGGGAATTCAAACTTCATGGACTGATAATCCTCTACAGCTTGATGAGAAAGATGGTCAGCTAGCACACTGCCCTTTATAGCTTTTTGGGTCGTGTACTGTATGTCATATTCTGTTAGGATCATCTGCCATCTAGCTATCCTTCCAGACAGAGCAGGCTTCTCAAAGATATACTTTATCGGATCCATCTTAGATATCAACAAAGTGGTATGAGTCAACATATACTGTCTTAGTCGGCGAGCATCCCATACCAGAGTGCAGCAAGTTTTCTCGAGCAGTGAATATCTGGATTCACAGTCGGTAAACTTTTTGCTCAAGTAATAAATAGCGTTCTCTTTTCGGCCAGACTCGTCATGCTGCCCCAATACACACCCCATTGAGTTCTCTAAAACGGTCAGATACATGATCAGTGGTCTTCCCTCGACTGGCGGCATCAATACAGGAGGCTCTTGTAAATACTCTTTGATTTTGTCAAAAGCAATCTGACACTCATCATTCCATCTGACTACTTGATCTTTCTTCAACAGCTTGAAGATTGGTTCACAAGTAGATGTTAGGTGAGAAATGAATATGGAAATATAGTTCTGGCATCCCAAGAATCCTCTGACTTCCTTCTCAGTGCGAGGAGCAGGCATTTCTTGTATGGCTTTAACCTTGGCAGGATCAACCTCGATGCCTTTGTTGCTGACAATGAAACCTAAGAGTTTACCAGACCGGACTCTGAATGTGCACTTGTTCAGGTTCAACCTTAGTTTGTACTCCTTCAACCTGACAAACAGCTTTTGCAAGTGATCTAGGTGTTCTTCTTCAGTTTGTGATCGGGCTATCATGTGATCTACGTAGACCTCTATCTCATGATGTATCATATCATGAAACAAAGCTACCATGGCGCGTTGATAGGTTGCCCTTGCATTCTTCAGTCTGAATGGCATCACTTTGTAGCAGAACATACCCCACTGTGTGATAAATGTAGTTTTCTCCATGTCCTCAGGTGCCATTTTGATCTGGTTATAGCCTGAGAATCCGTCCATGAAAGAAAATACTTTGTGCTGAGCTGTATTGTCAACCATGATGTCGATGTGTGGATGTGGAAAATCATCTTTAGGGCTGGCCGTGTTCAAATATCTATAATCCACGCACATTCTTACTTTTCCATCCTTTTTAGGCACGGGAACAATGTTGGCAACCCATTGAGGATAGGAAGTAACAGCCAGAAATCCAGCATTGAACTGCTTCATAACTTCTGCTTTGATCTTCTCTGACATGTCAGGTCTCATGCGGCGGACTTTTTGTTTCACTGGTGGACAGTCTTCTCTTGTGGGTAGACGGTGTACCATAATGTCTGAATCGAGTCCTGTCATGTCTTCGTATGACCAGGCAAAGATCTCAACATAATCATGCAACAGCTGAATTAAGCGCTCCTTAACACTCGGCTCTAGATTGGCACCCACTCTGATTTCCTTTTTATATTCATTGGTACCCAAGTTGATTGTATCCAACAAGTCCTCATGAGGTTGAATATCTATTTCCTCTTGTTGTAGTAGTCTGGCCAATTCCCCTGGCACCTCACAATCTTCCTCACCTTCGTATTCGGCTTGGTAGATCAGATCTTCAGAGTCACTGAAGGCTATAGCAGTGTCGTTACCCATGGGATCCGAAATGGAAGGGTATCTTCATTTGTGAGTGTGGGTGTGTGTAAGGGTATAGCCATCTTAAAACAATAAAATGTAAAAGAAAGACAGTGAGCACAAAAGGTTTATATATGAAAAAGTGTCCATGATTCATTGAATGTCATATGAAAATGAAATAAAAACCCTTACAAATGGACCGTTGTGCCTCGGGTAAGACACAAGGTTTTTAAAGTGCGAATTATTCATGAATTATTACAAGTCCAAGAGAAATGTAAAAGATAAATTACTGAGATATGAAAGTTATCGGGACAAAGTCTTTGGCTTCCCAGTTGCGAAGTCTGCCGCTGACAGTAGGAAATATCCAATCTTCCAGGCTGCCATCTTCTTCACTGTCCTCTAGTGCATTGACCCCTTGGTTACTGATCTTCATAGGTGGCCCTCCGGCACGGGTGCAGCGCACAGCCTTCTGAGCAGTTGAAGTAAACCCCAAGCCAAACTTGTCTGATTTGTACGGAATATCTGGAAGCTGCCCCCAGATGGTGCATCCGCCCTCTTCCACTACTTCATTTGCATCCTTTAGAGATGACATCCAAAGTGGAGGTCTTGTGATCTTAGGAATCGAGGATACCGCCTTGGTTACTGCCACTTCTTGGGAGACCTCTTCAAAATGTTGGAAAGGGGTTTCAATGAACTCGTCATCCAATTCCACATATCGGAAAGAATTCAGATGACTAATCATGTACTCCTCTTCCCCGTGGACAGTTATGATCTTCCCTTGGACAGGGTACTTCAGCATCTGATGCAAAGTGGAGGTGACAGCATCGACATTGTGAATCCAGGGGCGTCCTAACAGACAGGAATAAGAAGGACGGATGTCCATCACATAGAAGGTTGAATTGAAGGTATGAGTTCCCACCTTTATTGGGATGTCCACCTCCCCATGGACCATCCTCTTAGAGCCGTCAAATGCCCTCATAATTATGTTACTGGGTTTTAAAGTCAGCCTCTCACAATCCAATCTATCAAGGGATTTCTTTGGTAAGACGTTCATAGATGAACTAGTGTCTACCAAGACATGGGCTAGGGTCGTTCCTCTACACTCCACTGAGACATGTAATGCCTCGTTGTGTTTTCTCCCTTTGGGTGTCAAGTCAGCATCAGAGAAACCCAGGCCATTATCAACTATCAGACTGGCCACACACTCTTGGAATTGGTCCGCAGACGTCTCTTGCGGCACATGAGCTGTCTTCAGAAATTTTACTAGAGCTTTTGCATGTGCCTCAGAGCACAGCAGCAATACTAACATAGAGATTTTGGAAGGGGTCTGCCCCAACTGTTCAACCACATCATAATCACTCTTCTTAATTATCCTCAGGATTTCTTCCATTTCCTTCTTGGATGTTTCAGGGATAAATTGAGCCTTCGTCCGGACAGGCTCTTCTTGAACGTTTTTCCCTTTATTTTCAGCAGTGGAAGTAGGGACAGGAATTGTATTGTCTTTGTAAGTAGGTACACTTGCAGGTACAATCACTGGTGCAGAGGTAATCTTCGGAACGGCCACGGGTCCAAAGACTGCCTTTGGAGGGGCAATCTCTGGAGAGAAGATTCTTCCACTACGGGTAATCTTGCTTGTTCCAAGAATGTTACTGATGTCGGAATTGTCCTCTTAGGAGCTCTCTTCTTCGGCAGTCAGTTCATCCTGTTTGATACCATGGTAGTAGATTTCTCCACCATAATTCTATGGTACTGTTTTATCTGACTGGTACGGGACCGGCCCGGGTATTGTAATCTTAAGTGGAGTAGTCATTGGAGCATATGTAATCCTAACGGGTCTTTTAGGGACCCTGGAAGGATTGGCATAGATGGTTATTATAGAAACTTCTTTAACTGGAACGGGTGAAATAGGAGCTTTCTCAAACAAAATTTCTTGGTTATCAATCAGTTGTTGGATACCTTTTTTCAACAGAGGGCAGTCAAATGACGAGGATAGGAAAATATGGAAATCTTTGTCACAACTTGGGAATATACCAGCTTTCAACAGATTCAACTTGATGATCGAGAGTGGAGTCAACAATTCATCCACGGTGGCAACAAATAAATCTTCCTCGGCAGCTTGGCATTGTGTCCATGCCTAGGCATCGGAGAAGAAATAACATTCGTTTTCTCAGGCACTTCAAATTCAACTTCCTTTGCATCTATCAAGTCTTGAATTTTTTTCTTAAGAGCCCAACAGTTGTTGGTGTCGTGCCCTGGACTTTCAGAATGGTATGCGCATCTGGCATTTGGATGGTAGTGAGGAGACGCAGTATTGAGATTCTTTGGGGCTGCTTTTAAATTTTCCAGATTCAATTTCAAAATATATGGTAGAACCTGAGCTGGAGTCATGTTAATCTTGGTGAATTGCCAGACTGGCCTTTCCCCCCTTGGCTGATTATTTCTTGGCTGGTTATTTCTTGGCTGGTCTGATGCAGGCTTCGGAATCATAACGGCCCCCACCTTTGGCTGGCGTTCATTTCTTCCTTGATTTCTATGTGAATAGACAGCAGACACTTCCTTCTTCCCAGTGAAGGGCTTTTTTACAGCTGTAGAGGCAGATTCGCCTTTCTGAATCTTCCCACTTCTTATACCAGCTTCTACCCTTTCGCCGGTTAAAATCAATTCAGTAAACCCTGTAGAGGAACTCCCAATCATATGATTGAAGAAAGGGTCTGACAGAGTTCCTAAGAACATGTCCACTAACTCCCTTTCAGACAAAGGGGGTTGCACCCTACCGGCTAGATCCCTCCACTTTTGTGCGTAGTCTTTGAAGCCCTCATTTGAAACCATGGCCATACTCTAAAGTTGAGTAAGGGTTGGTGCCAAATCAGTGTTGCACTGATACTATTTATAGAAAGCTGCTGCCAGGTCTTCCCAATTGTGAACATCAGCCCTTTCCAACTGGTAGAACCAATCAAGCAGTGTTCCTGATAAATTGTCCTGGAAAAAGTGAACCCACAAGTCTTTGTCAGCAGAATGCGGTCGAATCTTCCTGACATATGATCGGAGGTGCATCTTAGGACAAGACACCCCATCATACTTGGCAAATAATGGCACTTTAAACTTTGGCGGGATTACGATTCCTGACACCAGCCCTAATTCCTCAAAATCTAGCCCCGATACTCTCTGTATTTCCATAGCAGTTAGACGCTCTTTCATGTGTTTGTATTTGTCATCAGTTGGAGGGTATTGTTGTTCAGAGTAGTCCTCTTCTTCCTCTTCTTCTTCAGAATCCGATGGTACTGTTGTTTCTTTTCCTTTTCTTTCCCCTTCATCAGATGTTGTTGGAAATTCTAAGGTCCTTCTTGCTTGTCCTTAAAACCTTCTGCCCATGATTACCACACCAGTTGGCTTCTTCTTCTTTTTCTCTTTCTCTTTCTCTAGCAGAGTCTTTAGCTCCTCCTGCCCCTTGGCTAAGGTCAAGAGTAACTATTGAAATTGTGTATTTTGAGCTTGCAGATCTTTAACCGTTTGTTTGAGATCCATCTTGCTGAAATAAACAGTAGAGGGATGAGGAAACTTATTGCAAAGACCTGTTTATGCTCATGATGAATGATATGTATTCATGCAATGTTTTCAAGGATTTAAGAATTCAAATTTGTTTCAAACAAAAAGAAACACACGTTATATTAATAAAATAGAATTTGAGTACATTAATGCCCCTAGGGCAAAATAATACAAAATTCTAAGATAGAAAGACATTGCGCATCCTCTTTGGTGCAATGTAGGTATTGAGAGTCTGCTCTTCATGAAGTAGCCGAGTGAGTTCCAAAACCTTCTTCTCGCTTGCGTAGAATTGGGCTTCGAAAGTATCGTGTTCTCCTTTGAGCTGTATCCAATCCCTTTGTAGGTCTTCGAGTGATATAGGCATGTCAGGATGTAGGATGGTGTATGGAACCTCTTCTTCCTTAACAGGCTCTATAATCACTGGGAGAATAGAGGGATAAGGCATCATAAGACTTTGAGTGCGGGTTCATACCCACTTGAGGTAAGGCTCAAGAGGGATGGAATTCTTGTGTCCCAAAGTCTTGCTATCCACCTTGTTTGGCATCCTCCAAGCTCAGATGAATCTCTGGCGGAGACCTTGATCGTCGTTGTCGTAGTCGAAAACCAAGCCTTGAATCAGCATATCATGTGGGCCATCCCTTAGGGCATAACCAAACTGTCTTAGAGCCAAGCACGGGTTGTAGGTGATGCCTCCCCTAATTCCAAGTAGATGGACCTTAGGGAATTCCCCACAATGGTCAACAATGATAACATTCTCTTTGGATCGAGAACACCAATGAATATCTGAATGTTTAAGTGTCATCAACCTTTGTGACCACCTCAAACCTTGCTCGTTCTTTAAGACTGATTGGGGAAGATGAGAAATAAACCATCTTTCCAGGAGAGGAGTGCAACACATAAGAACACCTCTTTTCCTCATTGTACGAGTGTGAAAAGAGTGTAAGATATCTCCAAGCAATGTAGGCACCGGATTACGTGACATGAAGATTTTGACAGCACTCACATCTATGAGTTTGTCATGAAGATTCTCTTTGATTGTCTCAAAGGCTACCGGTACCCACAAATATGTCATTCTAACATAACTATTGCTTAGACCGTGTTGGTATACCCTGCACAGTTTCTACAACGTATTTCTATTTACCTATAATGTTTCCCAAATCCGGGTAGAGGATTCAAACCCAAACAATAGAACTAAAATGTAAAGAAAACAAGTCAAACAATTGTAAGCAAATAAAGGTGATCTAAACCCTATGGTAATCCCACTTTTATAATTTTCCCCAGCAGAGTCGCCAGTTCTATGATACGGTGGGAGAATTGACTTGAGGTTTTGCGTTTTATCGCAAATGTCGCGGTTAGCAAGAGTCGCCGCCGACTTTTCTTTTATCCAAAAGGAAAGGTAAAAAAACACAGGAAAGACCTTTGAGATGTTTTCTTGAGTTCGGGGGGTAGATTATGAAAAGGGAAGGTGCTGGCACCCTTTTCATCCATGGTTTTCCATGGGCTCTTAGTTACTTGCTTAGATCACTTTCTTTGCTTTGCTTTGATTGAAATGGTGTTTGGTATGGTTTTGAAAGTATTTTGAAAAGAGGCCATTCGTTTAGGCAATCTTTGTAATGATTCTCGTTCGTAAGAATGTATACAAAGATGTTTGTCTTTTAAAAATGTTTTCAATATTTTGTAAGATGTTTTAAAATGTGTGTGTGTTTGTTTTTGAAAATAGCAAGGATTGTTTGAAATGGAGCAAGTAACTTAGAAGCTATCTACCTACTCAAATGTCTTTCTTGTGCATTTTTATTCCTTTGACATTGTTGACTTACCATTGATTTGGTAAGCAACCCTATCTTTGGATGTAAACGGGACGGGCGTGGGTCATCGTATAACTATGATAGCAATGTTGCCAAGTATCTTAGCTTTTTCTGAGGGACCAATATCATTTTGTTTAGGCAACCTTTGAATAGCGTCATCGAGGGGCTATGATCTTATATTTGTTTTGTTTTGCCAAGATACTTCGCATGCGTAACATGGCCATTTTGTTTTAGGCAACCAAGTGGGAGAAACCCTAAGGGTTCTTGTGTGCAAAGTTTGTCTTTTTCATGCTTTTGTCTTGCATTTAGGTTTTTTCTATTTTGTTTTATTTTTGTTCTTGTCATGCAAACCCTAATTACTAAGCATAGTATATAAAGCGATAAATTGCGTAAAATAAACTAAGCTATTACAACAATTATTATGGGAGGGGGGATACAAGTTTGAATGGGGATTTTGCACAAATATAAACCTAAATATATTATTACAACCAAATCGAATATTGTGCGAATTAAATAAATATAAGACAAATATTTAAAATGCAATGCAATGTTTATGTTAAAAAATGTTATGTGTCTTGTTTTTATATAAAAGAAATATTTAACTTAAACCTAAAAATAAGGAAAAAATAATTAATTCTTTTTGAAAGGGGTGAAACCCTAATTTTCAATTAAAAGAAAAAATACATGTTTCATATTATTATTTTGTATAAGAAAATAATAAATAATATTATATGTAAATATTAAAAATTAAATGTGTATAGAAAATAAGTATTTATGAGTATTAATAGTATAATAAAAATATTAAGTATTTTTATTATATTTACAAGTTATTTAAGAAAATAAATTCTATTCAATTAAAATAAACTATTTTTCATGTGAGAAAAAAATAAATAAATAAAAAGTGTGAAAATAAATAAATCAATTTTTGACATTTTTTATCATTTAAAAAAAATAAACAAAAGCATAAAATATGAAAATATGGAAAAACAAATACAAAAAATATAAAAAGCTAGTCAGGGGGTGCAGTAGCAAATCAGGGGGTGCAAATATCAAAAGCAAAAAGGCCCAAAGCACAAAAAGCCCAGAACACTTCGTCCCTGTCCTTGGTCAGCTTCCTGCGCGCGCTTCATGTTCAAATCTGTATCTCTCTTATGCTTGCACAAAAACAAAAACTCATAACATGAAAAATGTGGCATTTGAGCTCACAATTCTAACCATATAAATTATGTGATCTAACTCTTAAAGATCATAGAGAATTTTTGAATCCCTAATTCATGACCTAACTTTTTCAGAGTTTTCAATCTTCAAATTCTCTCAGCACAAGTAATATAAATGAAAAGTAAAGATATGTACAACTTCGTTATGATATGGACTACATTTTTTCTTCACAAATCGTGGCTTGAAATTGCCTGTATAAGGAGATAGAGTTTAAGAAAATACCTCCTTCAGCTGGATTCGAGTAGGGCAATGCAGGGACTTTAATGGAGGCCTGATGATTGTTTGAGCTTCCTTGAACTTCCCTGAAGCTATTCCAATGCTTATCTTGCTTTGAGGATGGCTAAACTCTCTGACCAAGTCAAGCTGCAAGCTTCCAAAGTGAAAATGGTGGATGCTGAAACAGGAGTTACAGAACCAGGGTGATGGCTTGGATTGCTTTGGTATGAAGTGTATGAGATGTTTGAACTGTTTAAACAAAAAAAGCACGAGCCAAATGAGAGTTGGCTGTGCTTTTGCAGAAGTTATGAGCTTTGGCAGAATTTTGGTGTTTTTGAGTTTCAGAGAGTTTCAAGTGAAAACTAATCGTGTTCAGCCTTGTAACAAGTTTGTATATTTGTATAGAAATGATACAAAGTCAGCCCTTACTAGCTGTGCAAGCTTTGGACCTTTTTGCAATTTTTCTTGCATTTGAAGTAAAGTGAAGTGACTAATCCCACATGCTTGTACTTGATTGCTTGAGGGCTTATAAAAGTTGGTACACATTGCTCGAGACCTGTGTGGATTGCTTGTATCAAGGAGACAGGTTCAATGCTCAAGATTGACAAAGTTGCAAAAGTTCCTCTTTATGAAAATGGCAATGTGAACTTTTTGCCCAAAATGGAAATGCATCTTGTGTAAAGCTTCAAAAGCAAAGATAAAGGCTTTAGCTACTGAGTTTGCATTTAATTATGGAGTGTATAACAAGCTTAGGACATGTAAAGCAAAATATAACCAGCATAGACTTGATTTGCAACTTGATGCTATGTAAAAAATGGCTTGAACAAAAGTGAGAAAATGCCAACTTCCCTTCTTCGATTCTCCCTACTCAAAAATGATCTTGGAGAGTTCTTGGACATTTTAAAAAGCTCGTAATGTTATCTATAATCATATTTGAAATGAAATTTGAGATACCTCTTGGAACTAGGTGAAAAATGTCCATGAAGTTGGGTCCAAAACCTGCCTAAATTAGGGCAAAATTTCACTAAGTTTTGAAGTTCATGGACCTATATTCACAAATTCATAACATGAGATCCAAGCATCTTTAGGGAAAAGTTTGTGAAGAAAATTTGTAGATTTCATGGAGGACTACAACTTTCATGTTGGAAGTTTTTCTTGAATCAAAATGCATCATGGTGAAAAACTAGTGAAAAGTTGGGAAAAAATAAGAAAAATTTTATACTTAGAAAAATTCTAAGTTATGAAAATTTTCAAATTAAAATCCTAATTTTCAAATTTGAGTTTCTTGGTGAAAAAGTTTCATATTTTGACATATCTTGATGAATTATGACCCTTGGCACTTGATTTTGACCAAAAAGTCAATGTTTGACTTTTTAGTGTATAGTTGACTTTTGATCAGTTGACTGCAAAATTTATCTGTCAATCCAATGAACTTGAGATCTTTTGAACCATGTAATTAGGTCAAGATTATGCCATTGACCCCTTGAAATCATGCTTGAACTCAATTGGTCATTGGCTAGGTTAAAAATCAGAAATTGCCCTTTCTCAATCAAAACCCTAATTTTGACCATTTTGTCCTTTTGATGATTTGATCAAATTTCTTGAGGAATTGTGATCCAAACTTGATCAAATGATACATATAAGTCTAAAATGTTGTTGTGGATCAAAAATTATGAAGTTTGACTTTAAATTGTCCATGGTTGAATTTTTCCCCAATACAACTAATTTTTAGGTCAACTGTTCAATTGACTGATCAAAAATGTGGTTCAAGGCTTGCAACCTATCATGAGAAATCTTAGGGGTCCAAAATGATGTATGAAAGTCACATGAAGCAATGGTGGTCCCAAAATTCTTGTGCAAACTCAAACCCTAATTTTGGGTTATTAGTGCAAGATGAGGTGTCTTGAGCTGACCAAACCCTAATCTTGTCTGGAGTCCAAGAAGTCTTGTGAGAAAAGTCTTGATAAATGAGAGGGAAAATTTTGGGGTACAACAGATAGCATTCTAAACAAAGTTGAAGATACACATACTCTTCGTCTCCAGCGGTAGTCCAGGATTCAACTTCCCAATTCTCCTCAATAATTTATCAAGGATTTATTTTCCAGACAAATACGCACTTCAATGTTTCACATTCATACATCATAGCATATACATGACAAATGCATTCAACATAATTTCATTTATTTTGAGAACATCATTACACTATGCATACATCTGCATGCAACTAACCCTCTTCCTTGCTGGAAAAATCAATCAACAAAAGACCTCTTCTGATTAGATTTATTTCTTCCAGATTAAAGACAGGCGAACAAAGACCTCTTCTGGTTAGATTTATTTCTTCCAGATTAAAGACAGGCGAACAAAGACCTCTTCTGGTTAGATTTATTTCTTCCAGATTAAAGACAGGAAAATAGACCTCTTCTGGTTAGATTTATTTCTTCCAGATTAAAGACAGGCGAACAAACCTCTTCTGTTTAGATTTATTTTTTCCAGATTAAAGATAGGCGAACAAAGATCTCTTCTGGTTTGACTTATTTCTTCCAGATTAAAGATAGGTGAACGAAGACCTCTTCTGGTTAGATTTATTTCTTCCAGATTAAAGACAGGTGAACATACCTCTTCTGTTTAGATTTATTTCTTCCAGATTAAAGACAGGCGAATGAAGACCTCTTCTGGTTAGATTTATTTCTTCCAGATTAAAGACAGGAATACGAAGACCTCTTCTTGTTAGATTTATTTCTTCCATATTAAAGGCAGGCGAATAAAGACCTCTTCTGGTTAGATTTATTTCTTCCAAATTAAAGATAGGAGAACAAAGACCTCTTCTGGTTAGATTCATTTCTTCCAGATTAAAGACAGACGAACAAAGACCTCTTCTGGTTAGATTTATTTCTTCCATATTAAAGACAGGCGAACAAAGACCGCTTCTGGTTAGATTTATATCTCCCAGATTAAAGACAGGCGAACAGACCTGTTCTGGTTAGATTTATTTCTTCCAGATTAAAGACAGATGAACATACCTATTCTGTTTAGATTTATTTCTTCCAGATTAAAGACAGGAGAACAAAGACCTCTTCTGGTTAGATTTATTTCTTCTAGACTAAATACAGGCGAACAAATATCTCTTCTGATTAGATTTATTTCTTCAATATCAAAGACAGGCGAACAGACCTCTTCTGTTTAGATTTATGTCTTCCAGATTTAGAGACAGGAAATCAACATACTTTTCCTCATTAGGTTCATTTCCCCAGTGAATTCACTAAACACAGACCTCTTCTTGTTAGATTTATCTCTTCCGGTTAAAAATAGGCAAAAGACCTCTATAGTTTCGGTATAAATCGACCAAAGATTTATTCTGATATTTCTTCCTCGATAGTCACTCTGGATGGCATCTGTAAGCCCATCTCCGACAAATTATTTATCACTTCTCCAAATTCCATCTTTATGCCCATTCTCGACATAATCAACTAGCACATAGTCGAGTGCAAATTTCTGGGCACTTTAGTGTTCAATCATCTTTCACCTTCAAGTCACGAATGGCGGACTCGCCAATCTAACTCTTCAGGTTTAAGAAGATTTAACAGGGGCAGTTGTTGTACCCCCAAAATTTTCCCTCTATTTTCTCAAAGACATTTCTCACAAAGATCTTCAAAAGCTCAAGCTTGCAAAAGTATTGACTAGGTCAAGCCATCTCCTCAACACTGATACTTCAAATTAGGGTTTAAGTTTGCACAAGGACAATTGGGCTTCTAATACTTCAAATAACTTTTATGGATCATTAGGGACCCTTAATATTTCTCATGTCAAGTTTCAAGTCTTGGATCACAAAATTGCTCAGTCAATTGATCAAATGACTTAAAATCAACTGTATTTGGTAAAAGGTCAACTATGGTCAACCTATAGTCAAACTTCAAGATTTTGGACCAATATCAACATTTAAAGTCATATGTGTCAATTTATCAAGTTTGGATCACAATTCCCCAAGAAAATTGTTCAAATCACCAAAAGGGCAAAATGGTCAAAATTAGTGTTTTTACTGTATTTGACTGATCAAGGGTTTTTGACCTAATACCTGATCTAATGGCTTGAAGCATAATCTCTATGATTCAAATACAACATATTTACCTAATTTCATGTCTCAAAACATTTCTCAAGATCATTAGATTGATAGTTGAAATTCAGCCAACTAATGAAAAGTCAACTCATACACCAAAAGTCAAACTTTGACTTTTTTGATCAAAATTGAGTTTCAAAGATCATATTTCATCAAGACATTAAAAAATATTAAACTTTATCATCAAGAAATCAAGAAAGTCAAAAGTTATTTTGAAAAGTCAAAGTTTTCAAGACTTAGAAAATTTTCTAAGTGTTTCATGACTTCATGCCAACTTTTCACCAAGATGCAAAATGATTCAAAGAAAATTGTCAACATAAAAGTTGTAGATCTTGATGAGATCGAAAACTTCTCTTTACTTATCAAGTCCTAGAAATTCTTGGATTTTGAGTTATAAATTCATGAAGTCATACACTTTTTCTTAAAATTCTTAGTGAAATTTTGACCTAGTTTAGGCAGATTTTGGATCTAACTTCTTGGCCAATTTTCACCAAGCTCCAAGAGGGTTTTTTTCAAAATGGAAAACATGAAAGTTATAGTTAATTCTCCAAGATTTTCAAAATATCCAAGAAATAAATGAGATCATTTTTTAGCTAGGAGAATCGAAGAGATGAAGTTAGGGTTTCAAACTTGAATTATAGGTCATTTTGTGATGAACAAGAATTCAAATCTCAAGCATATGCTGCACAATCTTGTTTTTGCAGGCTTATAACTTGTAAATGACTCCATAATTAATTTTTTACACAATTGATTGAGGTATGGTCCAAGTGATTAAGCTATTATCCAAAGCAATTTTCCATTTTGGGAAGAAAGTAACCATTCCATTCTTGTAAAGCAAGCTTTATGCAAAGTCAACTTGTCTTGAGCTCCTAACTTGTTCCTTCTGCATACATTAAGTCTATAAAGATCATAAGAGGTATGTATAAAGTGCTCAACCACTCTACAAGCCTTGTACTTCACATTGGAACAAGATGTTTCAAGCTTGCTTCAAAAACAAGCAAAAATCCATAACATGTGATCTTGGTTTTCTGATCATTTCAAACCTCCAAACCCTTTGCCTATAAATTAAACCTTTATTTGCAACATACCATACGAATGCACAAGCATGGAAACTCCATCAAACTCCCTCAAGCCATAAATTTCCTAAAAATACCATTGTTGTGCAATTTCTGACTTTGTACATTAAACTTCCATTCAACTCGTGCGTTTCTTGGCCAAATCATTTCTAAAGCTTCCTTACTTCATATAGAAACCATCCCAATACCTGTTACACTTCTGTAACACCTCCATCATCATCTTCCATTTTCAAAAACAGAGGTCTGCACTTGGAGTTCTCTAGGACAATTCAAGCACTCTCAGCTCAAAGTAACTATTGGAATAGCTTCCTGGAGGTTCAAGAAAGCTAACCAAATCATTGAAGCACCTTGATGAGAGCTCTAACTCAAAACACGAAACCCATTTTTGAGGTAATTTTTTTTTATTTTCAATCTCTTCATATAGGCATTGTTAGCTTTCCATTTGTGAAGATAAAATATAGACATCATATCCCTGAAACTAGTCATGTCCTTAGAATTCATTTATATTGCTTGAGTAGTGAGAACTTTGAAGATGGACTTGCTGAAAAATTAGGTCAGAATTTGGTACCATTAGAAATTCGTGTTCATCTTTGAGTGTTAGCTTAAGTTATTTACATTTCTAAAATCGTGATGAAATTTATAACAAGTTTGATGTTCATATTTTGAGAATGGATGTGAAATGAATGAGTTGCAGAAGCTCTGGCAGACGCGAGGAAGAAGATAAAGTTGATCACATAAACATGTTTTATTTTAAGTTTATAGATTGTTGTATTACAAACGAATGAAATAGGCCACCCCAGTGGCAGAAAGCGCGCGCATAAGGCATACCTCTATAAGGTCCTGGGTTCGAGCCCCAGCGAGACCTTTTGGTTTTTTACATTTTATGTGATTTCCTTTTTTTTGTTTGGAACAGGCGCATTGGGCCTCTCTCCATTGGGCCTGCATCATTTACTCAACAATACCCCCTCCTCACGTACACCACACAAGCCCAATGTTCTTTTTATTATTTTTTTGTTGTTTTATTTTCTGACTTAAAAAATCAGTTTGGGCCTGAACAAAAAAACATTTTTACTTACCAACCCCTTTAACCATTTTCAAACCTCCTGACTTATATTTTTGTATTATTATTATTTTATTTTATTTTGTTATTTCTATTAATTTATTTTTATTATTATTAATCAAAAATACCAAAAATATATTATTATTTATTTTGGATATTTAGTTTATTTTTTATTTCATTTAAAACATAAAACCCTAAAAAATGTTTTCTTAACAAATTTAATTTCTTTTCTTGTTTAAATTAATTTAGATTTAGTTTTATTTTATTTTTATTTTTTAATTAAATTAACTTAGAATATAGGATTTTAATTAATTAGTTTCTTGCCATTCATTATAGTTTAACTAATAAACTTTAAAACATTTCACCAAAAGCTCAAACAAAACAATTTTCTTTTCTTGTATATTATTTTCATATTCTTGTATATTTAATCTTGTAATATTCAATATAGTTGTAATAGTAAATTAGGGTTTATTTGCTTTCATTCCCATTTGTAAATTTGTATCCCCATCCACATATGATGTAATAGCGTAGAATTTTAAATTTTCACAATTTATCGCTTTCAATATAAATGCTAGTAATTAGGGTTTGTATGACAAGAGATAAAATCAACAAGTAGAAAATCATAAATCAAAAGACAAAAATGCATGAAAAACAAACACTTGGCATACTTGCACCTCTAGGGTTAACCTCACTTGTTGCCTAAGATAAAAACAGTCATGACCCTCGAACGTGGGATACTTTAGTAATGACCCTCGATTACAAGATCGTCGACCCTCGATGACCCTTCGATATTGCTTTCGGTAAACGATATTAGACCCTTACAAAAATTTGCTAAAGTATCTTACAATGTTGCCTTCTATGATTGTACGATGACCCACGCACGTCCCTTCACATCCAATGATATGGTTTCTTACTAATTAATGGTAAGATAACACTATCTAAAGGAGGGAAAAAAGAACTAAGACTTTTTTAGTAGGTAGAACGTCTGTAGTTGCTTGCTCACAACCATTTTCAAAACAACTTTCAAAATACACCAACACTTTCCATGAAATATTTTCAAAAGTCAACACTTTGTATACATTATTATAGAGACGAGAATCATTACAAAATTTGCCTAAACGAAGGCACTTTTCAAAAATACTTTCAAAATCATCACAAAACACATTTCAAACAAAGCATTTCAAAGTTAGCTAGCAACTAAAAGCCCGTAGATAACTACGGATGAAAAGGGTGCTAACACCTTCCCTTTTTCATAACCTACCCCCCGAACTCAAGAGAATTTTCAAAAGATCTTTCCTGTTCTTTTCACCCTTTCCTTTATTGGATAAAAGAAAATTTGGTGGCGACTCTTATTATCCGCAACAATTGCGATAAAACACAAAATACCCAAGTCAGTTCTCCCACCATATTACATTGAAGAAGGGAAATCGCAACCTACATAATTGTAGATTTTTTAGAAAATTCGCAGGGGTAATTGGTTACCATTAGGAGGGAAACCGGTTACCACGCGAAAAATTTATTTTTGGGAAAAATATGTGAGAAGGTAACTGGTTACCACTGGAGGGTATAGTGGTAACCGGGTACCGAGTGTTTTGGCATAATGGATTTTTTTTTAAAAGGGCAGTAACCGGTTACCACTAGAGGGAAACCGGTTACCGCAGACAAAACAATAGCGTGTAGTTTGGTTACAAGGGTGTAACCGGCTACCACTAGAGGGTAACTGGTTACCACTGAGACTGAATGGTATTTTAGAAAATATTTGAAAATGCATAAGTTTTGACTCGGGTGTCCATTTGACGCACCATTCAAATATACAGGAAGCTAAAAACTTTTTCTATCTAATAAAAATAATTTGAAAATAGAATGAGATGATTTTATGAATTCTTGTATTATTCCGGTATTTTGATGTAATTGTGAAGTTGAGAATATGATGATGGAATTGATGAGATTTCATTATGTAACGATGATGCGACGATGTACGAATAACAATGTGTACTTGGTGGCATGTGTTTCCTTACTTCTATTGATGTGTGTCGAGTCATTGCATAAGTTACTGTAATATATTAGTGTTGCATGCATGTTCATAAGCGATGATGTAGCCTAAATGGAAAGCGACTGTATGGCCTAAGTGGCAAAGAGATGTTGTTATGGTACCGCATGCATATAATCTGTGAAGTTGGTCTCATTGAATTCATGACTTTATTGGTGAATAAGATGTGATTTATTTGATTGTTGGATTTGATTTTTGAAACTGTGACGTGTTTTGGTGTGATGCATGAAGTATGAATATTATGATTATGTATGCCATACTTTATCTATTCATTATCATATCCGCGTTTATATTGTTATGATATCTCACCCCTTTCTATTTGAATGTTGCCTCCACGTGGGTAACACACAGGTGACAAGGATTAAAGTTGCCTGAGGTATGGAGTTGTGTCTCGTATCGCATAGATTGAGTCGGGTCTTGCTATGATATGTAACATCGGGGATGAACGCTTGTTTGCTTATTTAGTTGTTATTTGTTTTTAAAAGATTGTGAGAGCATTGTAAACTCTTTTTTAATTGATAGGATGTTGTTTATGAATTGTTAGAGTTGATGACTAAATATATTTTTGAATTGTTTTCCTTTGTATTATTAAAGCGAAGTCGAACACCATGATGATTATGTTGTCGGTTCATCTGAAAAAGTGTGTTATATATCCATTTGTTAAATGTTTGAGTAATGTGTGTGATGTTAAATGATGTGACATCCTATTTGATGTTGATTTAAAATTTTAATTTACTCTGATTTTATTAAATTATCGATGGAGAAAATAGGGTGCTACACCAAGGGCCTTGCATCTCCCATGGCTTCTAGTACTAAACTCTCTAAAGTAGGCTCAGCAAATGTCTTTGATCCTATCAAGTTTAGGTCCATAGTTGGTTCCCTATAATATGCTACTATCACAAGACCATAAATCCCCTGTGTTGTCAACAAAGTGTGTCAGTTTCTCTCTAATACTCTTGAAGATCATTGGAAAGCAGTCAAGAGGATTCTGAGGTATTTATAAGGGTCACTGCATCATGGAATTCTTCTGGTTCCTGCCTCTCCCACAACTCCTCTGTCCATCCCTGGTTTCTGTAATGCTGATTGGGCCTCAGACCCAGATGACCCCAGATCCACTTATGGTGCTTGTATATTTTTTTAGCTTAATATTATTTCATGGTGGGCTAAAAAGCAAACACGGGTGGCTAGATCCATTGCTTAAGTAGAGTATCACAGCTTAGCACATGCCACTACTGAAATTCTCTAGATGCAGTCTCGTCTAATTGAGTTTAAAGTTAAATATTAAGTGCCTAAAATCTTATGTGATAATCTAAGTGGAGTGGCACTATCTCATAATCCAGTGCTTCATTCTAGAACAAAGCACAAGGAGTTAAATATCTTTTTTGTCAGGGAAAAAGTGCTCAGCAAAAGCCTCATTGTGTCACATGTCCCTGCACACTCAGTGGACTGACATTCTCACCAAGGCCTTATCCATTGCCATATTCATTGAACTCAGAAGCAAGTTAAGAGTGGTTGATAAGTTCTCTCTCAATCAACCACCTTGAACTTGAGGGAGGAATATTAGAGATACCCTAGATATTAGTTTGTAATAGTGTAAGATTGTTGAGTTGTCCAATAACATAATTCGGTTAGGAATTCTACTATAAGATTAGTTACAGAGTTACCTATACAAACTATTGTAACTGCCTTAGATCAAATCAATACAAACTTTACTCTTTCTCTCTGTTTTCTTTTCTCTCTATAGATTCCATCTTCTAGCATGCATTAACTATATAAAAAAATAGGCACGTGACATCCCTTAGAGGACGAGTGAAGTCCATAAATGATCCATCAAAAATGGCAAGAGGATCTATCTTCTCGATTAGACATTAATAAGTTGAAGAGCCCTTCAAAGCTTTCCACCCTATATTCAAGGCTACTGCCCGGAAGAGAGGAAGACAAAGGAAATCCATTGGCGTGGAAGAAACTTATATTGAAGAGGCACACAAGAAAGTCAAACATGTCAATATGATAGAAAACAAACATATAAATAATTTCCTTTCAAATAAAAAGAAAAAAGATAAAACACATACATAATGTAAAGCAAAATATTTGAAAGGTAAAGCCGGGTACAAACACCATAGCCCACTTTAGAATAATTGGCATAAACAAAACATAATAGTTTTTGATAACTTACTTCCATTTGTTTTCTTCTTCTTTAATTTGATTTTTATGAATTTTATATTTGAGACTAGGTCTTGGATGTTCATAATTCAATTTATCATCACTTTGATTTCAGAGTTATCTTCAGATTGATAGTAAGAAATCCTCTGATTTTTTATCCGCTTTACTTTAAGTTTTATGTGTTATGGTAATTGTTTTGGGGAAGGTTTAGTGACAATATTTTTAATTTCTACTATTCTTACAAAATTTCTAATGTCAATGTAAAATTTTTATAAAAACATAAGAACTTACAGTATTATTTATTTTAATGGCAAATAACATAAAATTTTATTGACATTATTAATAGCATAATTATTCCTTATAAATAATAAAAAAAAAGTCGCATCAATAATATATAAAAAAAAATTTCATAGGAATACAATCTTCTATCTATTTAATAAAGCTATGATTCTAACAATTTTTTTAATTGAATTCATCAATCAAGCAAATGAAAAGATCCTAAAACATAATAAATATAATTTCTTAGTTTTATAATTATTAACATTTTTTCGTCTAAATAATTATTAATATTTAAATTATGCCAAAAATCATTAAATTTTTAAACTTTTTTTATTTTTTTTATTTTTTTATTTTATCAAATAATATAGAAGATTGTGTCCTAACATATACTGATTCTTTCTTTGATATAAGAGTCGTTTATGTACTCCATGAGTATTATTGCTAAGAGTTGTTAATATATACTCCATGGAGTATAACTTTTTAAATAACAGGGTTGTTAATTAATTAATAACAATAAATATGTGAATAAATATGTGTTAATGTATACCCGGCGTTCATAATTGTTTTCCTACGAGCCTTGTCTTTGATCTCTCTCGTGAAATTTTGTACGATATGTCTAATGCAATAGACATACGTAGAAGGAGGGTCATGCCAACCGTTTGCAGGATTATTGTATGCACTCTCAATAGATGCATGTCTGTCGGAGATCAAACATAGATCAGGTTGAGGAGCCACGTGTGTTTGAAGATTCCTGAGAAAGAAACTCCAAGCACCACCAGTCTCTCCCTTGACTAGAGCAAAGACAATTGGAAAAATATTGTTGTTTCCATCTTGTGCAACTTCCATCAGTAGCATGCCTTTGTATTTCCCGTACAACCACGTTCCATCAATTTGAATAATAGGTTTGCATGATGCAAACCCTGTGATGCAAGGTTGAAAATCCCAGAACAGTCGACTGAATATTCTATTTTCGGTGACATGAGTACCATCTGGGGCGTACACCGGCAATGTTTCCATAATATAAACAGTTCCCGAAGAATACGTTTGAAGTGCATGTAGGTAGAGCGGAAGTTCTTTGTATGACTCCTCCTAGTTTCCATATACATTTTCAATCGCCTTGATCTTGGCTAACCATGCCTTTCGGTATGACGGAGCATAATTGTATACCGTAGTGATGTGAGAGATTATGGTTTTCACCTTCAATCACGGATCATTGTTGACGAGAGGTAGGATTTCTTCACATATGAGATCATAATTTAGTTTACGATGATCCTGTAATTGAGTGGAATTGATGCACGTGTGGGTGGACATAGAACCTATCACCCAACAATCACCTTTTAACCTGTATGATGCAGTGAGCCTGAACATACAATCTGGGTGAACAAACATGAGCTTGTACCTTTCTGGATTTACTCGATCTACCTTAAAATCGACAGAGTTTAGCATGTGAAACTTTTTTATGGATCGGATACAATCTTATCTATTATAAAATTTGTCTTTCTCTTTTAAATTTTCATCCGACTGCATATACGGGTTGAAAAAAACATCAGATGACGGTTCATCTCCGCCTATGTTGAAGTTTTTCATGTGTAGAGGTGGTGTGTAGATCTCATTCGAAGGTATTCCAGGTATCCCATCGTCTTCAGAATCATCGTTGACCATTCCATCAAACTCTAACTCGTTATCTTCCTCTTCTTCGTCAACAACATCTACTTCTGTTTGTTCGTTTTCGAGATGATCAACCACTTGTGATTGAGTTGGTCGTGACAACTGAGGCTCCTGCAGCACAATGTACAACTCAATCGAGTCGTACCCAGAATACTCATGACTAGAAAACATATTTTGAAGGTCCTCGTCATCTTGAACCTCTACCTTATAATATATTATTTGGTTATAACAAAACGGATTTTGATAGAAGATTTGTGTTACGGGACCAAGTTTGACCTCCAATCATTTTTTGAAATACAAGAAATTGGCTTTCATGTTTAAACAAAATCATATGTTCTCAGTGTCTCTAAACAAAAACCCAGAGGTGGGACAAATGTACGTCTCACCGTTGAAATATGCACTGATAACATATTATGGTGTAAAGGTTATTGTGTTTGAATGTTTGAAGGTTTGAGTGTTTAAGTGTTTGAGTGTTTGAGTGTCTGATTGTTTGAATGTTTGAATGTTTGAATGTTTGAGTGTTTGAATGTATAGGACTTTAGATACATGTAGGATTAAATATGTTGCATTGAATTTGAACAATGCAAAAGTAATCCACCACTAATTCGCCAAAATTGAGATGGCGACACCTTTCAATTTTATAATCATGCGCCAAGTTAAATGGTGTCTCCCTACATGTCTAATCATCTTACGTGCATGCAGAAAAGCTTGTCCCTAGCCTACCACCTATGTTGCCACCTATGCTATAACTAGGCATGTCCCACGCAAAGTCGAATGGCGCATGCTCTCTAAATTGCATGTAAGCGCCATTTGACTTGGCTCATGAGTGACACGTATCAGGAATGCATGCAACCACCTCATTTATTCACTCTCTGATACAATTTTGCCTATAAATACAACGCATGATATACTTGTTTTGCATCAACAATCATCTCACTCTCTAATACAAACTCTTTCATTGTCTTATACAATTTCAAATATGACTCTTCTCACAATGTGCGATTCTCACAGAGGCACAAGAGACAACTTTGTGGCGTTTGTAAGTTTTTATAAATTCTCAAATATTCTTGTATATTAATATATTTTTTATAAAATTATTATTGATTTAGTCATCTTATAGACTCTTACACTTTTTACATTTTGAATTTAGGATACTAAAAAATTTAGAATTCGCTCACACAACTACATTGCTCCTGACCCATTGATCGTGCCCTATCTCGAATATGCGGGTTTTGGAAATATTATAAAAATCTCAAACTGCACGATTGATTCCAAATTTATACTTGCAATGTTAGAAAGATGGAGACCCGCGACACACACATTTCATCTACCAATAGGTGAATGTACCGTCACACTAGAGGATGTGTACATGTTATTGGATCTCCCTATCGATAGTAAGGGGGTTAATGGGTCGGTTCAACAATCCAATTCTCTATGGAAGAAATTGTTGGGAAAAGATATGGTAGAAGGTAGTGGTGCTAGAGGCTAAGGTATATTACTAACTAAACCTAGAAAACATTATGCGACTCTTGAGTTGAATGAAAATTCGTCCGAGCTAGCAAGAGTAATAAAAGCTAGAAATTATATGATGATAATATTTAGAAGCTTGTTATTTCCCGAAAGTACGGGGAATATTGTAAATTTTATATATTTAAGTTTGCTTATCAACATTGAAAAAACAAGAAAGTATAGTTGGGGTTCTGTTGTATTAGCCCATCTATACAGTTCTTTGTGTAAAAATGCAACAAAGTACAAATGTACTTTTTATGGATGCGCTTTCTTACTCCAAGCCCGGGATTGGTGGAGAATAGAGTCCCTAAACCTCGTCAACAATAACGCATTCATTTTCCCATACACAACAAAGTAAGTCAAGAACTTAAATAATTTATTATTCATCCTTTCGCCAAATATATGTTTAAAATAAACTATTTTACAATTCCTTTAGGTACTGCGTGACGGGTATGGATTACGACAAGAATCCCATATCCAATATCGCTCTATATCGTAATCTATTGGATCACCTTGATCCGAATGATGTACATGGTACCTTTGAACTTTTCTACTTTTAAATTATTTATTTTTTACTTTTTTATTATGCTGATTTAATTTTATCCACAGTTTATCTGGAGACCATATTTGGGTTTGGACTATGAACCAAACCCTGAGGATGCAGCAGTTTGGACTGCAAAGACTGCAATCATACGGTTCAACATTGTGGAGATGCACCACGGCGATCGTGTCAAGATGCAGTTCGAAATGCATCAAGAGATACCATGTAATCCAACTTGTTTGTCACCCTGGCATCTCAAAAGGGTCGACGCCCAATGGGGTCTTACTAATTGGAAAGATTTTTACCCAGAATGGTGTAAGATGTGGCATATGCGTCACTAACATGTCTTGTAATTCCCTGTTTTCCTCAACTAAAATAATATGCGACACATGGATCAATATTTTGATTGGTACAAATCGGTTAGTAACCCATAAATGCATGTGTCTCATCCGAGGTATTTGGTTGACCCACGAACACAATGGGCACAAACCTCAAATCCCCAACAACAAACCCAACACACATCAACCTCCCACCAACCACCCCGACGATATAGATCCACAACCACCAACCCCAATCACCACCTCAATACCAACACATATATGCCTCACACTCAAGCACAATCACCACCTCAATACCAATACCCGCATATGCCCCACACCCAACCTCAATCGTAATACCAATACACCCATATGCCCCACACACAATTCCAGTCTTCTCCATATCCCAATATAGGCCCCTCATCATCTCACCTTAGTCCTAATTTGGGCTTTCCCAAAGAATATGACCCAATCAACCCAACTTACCATCAACCACCACATCACCATAGCACCTATTAGTCGCAATACCAAACACTCCAAGATTCATTTCCTTTTTATCTCCCTTACTCAAACGACTAGTGCTATAGACCATCCATAGAACCCCACCATCCATCAAGACGGACAAACTTTGAGGGCATGGGTAATCAACTGTACCAAAGCGGATCTTTCAGATATGGTGATCTGTCTGATTTAATGGATCCTGAACGCATTGACTTCGTTGGGCCATCGACCCAACCGCAACAGGAAAATCGGCGAAGCCCACCACGAGATAGGCGAGGACGCGAATGCGGAACCACAGGTCGTTACCGAGTTCCGGGAGACCATTAATTAATATGTATGTTTTTTTCTTCATTATGTAATCGTTTTTTGTTAATGAAAAGTCAAAGTTTCGTGAAGCTATATCATTTACCTATTGTCTTGTATTTAAAATAGAAAACAAAAAAAAATTACCCTTTAATTGTACCTAGGCGCCATCTGAGATGGCTTAAGACAAACATGTTGCACCTAAGGGTCATCTCACTTAACACCTCCTTCTTAAATTTAGGTGCATGCTCATCTCACTTGACGTCTCTATTATAGAATTTTCTGAAACATGATTATTTGTATAATTTTTCCGAAACATGATTATTTGTGTTTTTTTTTTTTCAATACTTAATTATTACTAAAAAAAAAATTCTAATAATATCACTTATGCCTCAATAATTAAAAATAATAAAAGCTGTTATGAGATCGGCACTTCTATAAACTTTAGAGTCTATTCTAATATTCTAATAAATTTAATACTCTTCTCACATAACTCTTCCACCCACTTGTTCTTCTTAGTGAACATTTAACCACCCAATTTGAATTAAATTTCATAATATTAATAATAATTAAGTTATATATATATATATATATATATATATATATATATATATATATATATATATATATATATATATATATATATATATATATATATATATATATATATATATATATATATATATATATATATATATATATATATAATTCAACTACACTTTGAAACTTTAGCCCACACTTTCTTTTGATTCCACATTTTGATCAAGATAATCATCACCTTCTCCATCAAAGCGAGCATCGTCACTGTATAAGATATATAACAATACTGTAACAGCCGAAAACACTCCGAATCAAATATATGATTTTCCATCAAGTGATCCAACCAAAAACAAATTTAAAAATATTGACATAGCTGCTATCCATGGCATTAGAGGTACACCCCAAAACTCCAGCTTTCTAACTTGAGGAACTGTGAAATAGAAAAACTGTAATATTGTTATAGCAAATATTAAAAGAAAAATGTTATTTATCGAGGGTTTAACCCTTCACTAATGATAAAACCCTTTTATAAATATGAAATTCGCGATATACGTCGACGTTTTGTCAGGGACTAATTCCTCTAAAATACAATTTAATTTTTATAATTTGCAATACACAGACGTAAGCACAAGTTAGGTGGTCCACTGTTGCTGTAATGCGTCTGAATTTTTGTTTGGAGTTAAGTTTCTGACAAAATATAAATGCTTTTTCATTTGCAAGGAGTTAAGTCTCTGACAAAATGCAGACGTTGACATTTTCGTTGAAATTTATTTTTTCAAAAATTGTAAAAATATTTATAAAAAAAAAATTAATATTAATAAAATAAAAATCAATAATAAATATAATTAAACATAATAAATATAATAAATATAATTAAACATAATAAATATAATAATTAAAATTCAACCAAACATAATAAAAATTAAAATAAAATTTCATGCAAATTACAATAAAATTTTTAAGTTTAAAATAGTTAACATAAATTCTTTCATATAAATTAAAATAAATATCAAATTTTCAAATTTAAACATTCTATTCTTGTTTATCTTGTTCTTCTTCTTGCTCTTCTTCTTCAACAATTCTTCTATATCTATTAGTTCTTCCAAATCCACCACTGAAATTTTGTGAAATAAAAAATTAATCAAATCTTTGAATTCGCTCATTTGCAATCTCCGTTGCTTCTTGATACTCCTGTGATTGCCTCATCATTTCTTCCTGCAATTCTGTTTCTCTTCTCTGCATTTTTTATTGTATCTCTAATTGTTTTTTTTTCGTCTCTTCAATTTCTGCATTTCTTGCTGCTACTTAGAGTGTTGCCTCAATATTCGCCAAGTTTCTCACAATTTCAAACATTTCGGCGATTAATATAGGTAAAGTTGATGATTCTTCTCCATCAGCAAATCTCATTCTAAAACTCCTACCACGCCGCTTGATAGTTTTGGCGTACCCTCCAGTATCATACACTCTCCTATTTTTCTTCTTTCTACCTGAAACATCATACCATGTCTGAAAACTCACAATAGGATCAACAGGATATTCCGATGATTTTAGTGAGGACACAACTTTATTTTCTTATAGTATGAGCTAGGATCTTAAGTCCATTAAATTTATAAGGATGACACTGGATTAATAAATCCAACAACTTCCTCTAATGTAAAGGATGATTCAAACCTATGGCTTTACTTTGATATTAAATTTTGGATCAAACCCGTAATAATTGTTGTTAGTGAGAGCACGATGCAAATTTATTTCTTTATAGGCTGCACCTAATCCATACTAGACAGATGTTAAACCCATTGAATCTTTAAGGGTACTTAATAAATGAACATCTTGTCTTTCTTTGTTTTTAGTGTGTGCTCATTATTTATGTACTGTATTGAACTTTTATTCTTAATTTTTTAATATATTTTGTCATTAAAAAAAAGGTAGGCCAACACTCAATCCCCAACGACCAACCAAGTCCTAAAAAATGGAGGTGTGAGTGATAAATTTAGTGTGAGAGAGATGAATGCTATTATTCTTTGTATCTCTAAAATGAGAATATTTGAATGCTATTAGGTTAAGTTGTTTTTGTGAACAAATATAAGAAGTGCACGCGGGTTAATCCATATTGTGTTTTAAAATTTTTGTTATCATCTTACTATTCACTAAATTAATTTAGTTAATAAATTTTTGTTAGTATCATTGTAAATTGTAGTACGACAAAACTTTACATGGTACAAACAATGCATGACACATGTGTTTCTTTCCCCTTCAATTATTTTTCCATGTATTATGTATTTATGTCTAGTTCATAAATAGATAGCTACTAAAGAAACTGGAATGAGTCTAGTGGTTACGACAAAGAAGCCATTAATAAAGAAAGCAAATGAGTCATGATTTGTACAATAAACATTAAATAGCCAAAAGAGTAGGGTGTCCCAGGGGCAAATATTAAGTCGCATAGATCCCACTCTAGACGTGCCACTCAACTGCATGAATATGATTCTCAGGACAATATTGCACTCACAATATAGTGTGAAAGATAAGTTACAAGACTTATTGACAAGGCATGAGAATGAGAAACCAATCATGAACATAACTTTTGAATAGTAATAATAATTATTATTATTATTATACTTTTTAAATAAATAAATAAATAAGAAGAGGCGAATTTGAATTTCTGATAGACTTATAAGAAGTAAATGTGATATATATATATATATATATATATATATATATATATATATATATATATATATATATATATATATATATATATATATATATATATATATATATATATATATATATATATAAAATAAAAATTCTTCTATTAGTTCAATTGCTCAAAAGAAAGAAAAAAAACATTCAATAAAACCCTATCTAGTTGAGGACCCGTCTAAATTTAAAATAGGATATGTTAAGTGGTGTGGAATGATTAAAGGAGACGGAATAATCAATAATGGTAAAAACTTTGAGACAAAACATTGCTTTGAAATTCAGGTTAATTATATTCCTTATGTAGTGCTAATGCTACTGTTAGTGAAAAAGATTTGGATTTTTGCTGAAATTATGAATTTCTTTTCGGCCCCTACCTTCATGGTGATATATAATCAATTATTTTAACAACAATGTTGGATTTTATGCGATTTGTTGAACTGAATGAATTTTAGAATTGAAACTGATGTTGAAAGCTTTGATCAAAGTGTCACCCTAAGCCTAGCCATCCGCCCATGTGATGAAAAGTTACAACTCATCTGGTCACTTGTCAAAATAAATTAAAGGAATTGTATAAAAGAATAATATATATATATATATATATATATATATATATATATATATATATATATATATATATATATATATATATATATATATATATATATATATATATATATATATATATATATATAAATAATAGGGATTTTTCTGATCATTGTCCCATTTGGATTAAAGGGAATTATAGAAATTGAGGTCCCAAGTCTTTTAAATTCTTTAATTATTGGATTCATTACCCGGAGTTCATTCCTTTCATTGAAAAGGTTTGAAGCTCTTTTGTGGTTTTAGGGAGTGTGATTTTCTCTCTCAAAGAAAAGTTCAATTTTCTTAAAGGGGAGTTGAAATTTTGAAAAACGGAGGTGTTCGGCTTTATAGATTTGTGGGTGGAGGAGGCAATAAAAGAGTTGAACGATATTGATTTCGAGGTCGCAAATGATGGTGTAGGAGATCTAGAGGTTATGACTCTTAATAGGGCTGCTATTACTAATAAGGTGTAGAATTTTAGTTTTGACAAAGAGAGTATGCTCAAACAAAAGGCTAGGTAGAAGTGTCTAGTTGAAGGGAACTCCAATTGTAAATTCGTCCACCAGGCGATGAAATAGAGGTTTAGAAGGAACAACATTATGGGTATGAATTTGGAGAGTGGTTGGATGGATGAGGTGAATGATGTGAAGAGAGAGGTCAAGAGGCACTTTGAAGAGAGATTTCAGGAGTCTATGTCTAGAAGACCCTCTTTATCTGGAATTCCTTTCCAGAGTTTGGATGAGGATGATAGGATCTTGCTTGAGGCTCATTTTCTTGTGGAGGACCTTAAGAAGGTTGTTTGGGAGGGAACGGGTGATAAAAGTCTTGCCCGGATGGTTTCAACTTGTTTTTTTAAAAGTGTGTTAGGACATTGTGAATAATGATTTGGTGAGAGTTGTGGAGGAGTTTCATCGATCTTCTAGAGTACCTAAAGCGATTATACCGTCTTTTATCGCGGATTCTTAAAGTTGATAATCCTCTTACTCTTGATGAGTTTAGGCCTATATGTTTAGTGGAAAATGTGTATTTTTGCTAAGCTTCTTGCGGGCAGGTTGAAATTAGTGACTCACAAGCTCATCTCTAAATGTAAATATGCTTTTGTTGTGAATATGCAATTGTTGGATGGTGTTCTAGTATGGAATGAGGTGGTGGATTTTTCCAAGAGGGCGAAAAAGAAGTGTATGTTGGTTAAAGTGGATTTTGAAAAAACTTATGATTGTGTCTCTTGGGATTTCCTTAGGAGTATGATGTTGAGGATGGGTTTTGGTGTTAGGTGGTGTAGGTGGATGGAAGTGTTGGTGTTTAATAGCCCAATGTCCGTTCTTGTGAGCAAGAGCCCATCACTAGATTTCACTGTGTCTAGAAGTTTACGTCAAGGAGGTCTTTTTTCTCCTTTCCTCTTTCTTTTAGTGGCAGAGGGTTTTGCTGGTTTATTATCCCAAGCAGTTCCTTTAGGGGAATTTGAGGCTTCCCGTTTCAGTGGTTCTTCTCATATTGATATGTTATAATTTGCTGATGACACTATTTTGATGGGAGAAGGCTCTTGGAAGAATTTATGGTCCATAAAGGCTTTTCTTAGGGGTTTTGGGTTGGTGTCGGGTGTGCGGGTGAATATAGCCAAAAGTAAACTTTTGACATTAATCTTGATGTTGCTTTCTTGAATGCAATAACTTCTTTCTTGTCGTGCAGTTTTGGAGTGATTCCCTTTGTTTTTTGGGCATTCCCATTGGTATCAATCTGCAGAGACAAGTTTCTTTTGGTCGCCTATTATTTCCAAAACAAGAAGAAGGTTAGCGGTGTGGCATAATAGATTTTTATCTATTGGGGGTAGGGTTGTTCTTATTAGGGGTGGAAAAACAAGACAGGGCCAGCCCGCGCATCCGCCAAAAAATAGCGGGTTGGGTTGAGAATTTGAGCCCGTCTACCCGTTTAGCCCGCCCCGCCAATATGAAAAAACCGCGAGCTGAATAACTAATGGGGAGGGATTACCCGCCAGCCTGCTAAAAAAACTATAAGAAAAACAATTTAAGAAATGGCTCATGGCCCATTTTTAAAAATAAAAAGCAAATGGCCCGTTAGAGAGAAACAAATAATCTAGAAGGCTGAAACGTGAAACACTGAATCCTACTGATCTCTCATTCTCACTCACTCTTGCACTGCAATCGGCGACGAAGAAGAAGCTTAAAAACTCTCGCGGTGGCGGCATAAAGCGTAACAATAACATTTAACCAAATACTTTTTCCCCTGTTGTATGTTCTAAAATAGCCCTGTATAATTCATTTTATATTTTTTATAAGAAATCATATTTATATTGATTGTTCTTGGTCTATATAATCCAACTTAAGTGTAAAAGTGTGTCGTTTCGTCTAGATGAACCTATAACACCAATGAAGAAAAAGTGTACTTCTTGCAAATTAGGAAAATTCAACGTCTTTTGATAGGCAACCAAAAAAGATGTAGTTGAAGTTATAAAAAAATGGTTGAAATCATGATTTTGAAATTTGAGAAGTATTGGGATGAATATAGTGTTGTTCTTACATTTGGAGTTGTCTTAGATCCAAGAATGAAGCTGGACTCATTAGGCTATTGTTATAAAGTGATTGATCAACTAAATTGGCAATTGAAGTTGGAAAACATAAAAGTTGAAATTGTACAAGTTATTTGCAGAATATTCTATTTCTTCTTCCAATGCTTCAACTTCAAGTACTCCTACCCCTTTAACTATGTCAACTGAGTCAAGCCTATCTGATGTTTCCAAAATAATATGAAAGCATGATTTACTAATTGGTTTCATTTAACTTTATGTTATTATTTACTTGGCATAATTGTAGGAAATTATATTGGGTAAGAGACAATCTAATACGGCTAAAATAAATGGTCAAAGTCAGCTTGACATGTATTTGGAAGAGCCGATGTTGGATCTTAATTACACAGAACATTTGGATGTACTACAATGGTGGAAGAACACTAGACATAAATTTCCCGAACTTTCAGTAATGGCTCAATACTTATTACGCATTCATATTACCACTGTTGCATTAGAATCTTCCTTTAGCATTGGTTCTAGAATGCTTAACAAATATAGAAATCGCCTATTGTATGAAAATGTTGAAGCATTGCTTTATTCTCGCAATTGGTTGCATGCCTTTCATGATGGTAATTATTTTTAGTATGAATATGGTTATCTACTATTTTTTTATTATATTTTTTATTAATCATTGAATTTATTTCATTGTTTTGTAATGTAGATGGAAATAATGATGACAATGAAGATGAAAAAGAGAGTCCAACTTGTTCTAAGAGTGCATCTAATATTCTTGACCTTTGTGATTAAAATTTAGATTTAAGAATGCTTCACTCTTGTTTTGTTAGACAATTTTATTATGATTTTAGTTGGTTGAACTTAAACTTTAATCATGTACTTAATACTTATTATGGTTTTGGTTGGTTGAACTTAAACTTTGGTTGCTTGATGGTTAATCCTAGTTATCACGCACTCAAAATATTTTTTTTGGTTGGTTGAATATTATTGCTTGTTGATGGTTCTACTTCTATTTTAGGTAAATACTTGTTGCAGGTTCTATTTTTGGTTGAAGGTTAATCCTTGTTCAAGGTTAATACTTGATGGTTTTAGAATTTTAGTTGTGATTCCATGCTTTCTTATTGAAATGTAAAAAAAAAAGCATTTTTATTTATTAAAAAATTGAAAAATAAAATTAGAAAAAATAAGGTTAGCCCGCCACCTTGGCGGCACGAGCTAGATTTTTATGTCCATTTCAACTTGGCGAGCATGCCTACCCCGTTCTTTTTTTAGCGGGCTTTAGGCGGGGAGGGCGGTCTGTTTTTCCACCCATATCTCGTATGAGTTATGTTTTATCCAACATTCACATCTTCTTTTTTCATACCTTAAATTTGTCCTATCAATTTCAACAGTCACGTTATTATTTTTCCAAATCTTTAATTATTTTGTTCTATTTGTTTCTGAAAACTATCATACAAGGGGTTTAAAACCAATAGGGGGTGTATTGTCTTAAATGGACCATCAAAATCTGATGGCCCATTAAGACAATTTTGTTTGGCCCGATTAAATAATAATAAGGGGGGTTAAAGTCTATAAGTGGGGTGTGTTTTAATAAAAAAAGTTATTTTATCATTTGTAATCAGACTAGTCCATTAAGATATTTTTGAGGCCCATTAACCCTTTGTAAGGTTGGCTGAAGTCAATCTGATTATTATTTAGCTTTATTATTAATAACGATTTCTATTGTTATCAAATATTATTATTTTTAATATCTTTTATTATCATAATTACTATTTTGATTAATGTTGACCAAGTCAACAAGGGTCTTTGAAATCCTAATTCTCAAGATACAACAGTGGCGCCCTGTTTTGTGTTACATTAAGCAACCCAAGGGAAACAGATATTGTGTAGATCAAATCTTTCATAAAAATAAAATCAAATCAGATATTTACAAATTATTTGAATCAAATCTTAAAGATTGGATTGGAAAAACATTTTATTTTGGATTTACATAAGATAACGACTAGACACATTCAAATCTACAAACCCTAAAACAAATTATACAAAATCAAATCAAATCAAATACCTAATTGATTCAATCACTAAAATATAACGATAAATCAGAAACATCTTCTTAATCTTTCTAAATTTCTAACCTATAAATAAAACCTAAAACTAATTGAATAAAAAAATAATTGGAGGAGAGAAATTACAACAGAGAAGCAGATCTGTGAGTCAGCCATCCCCCTGAGATTCAGGTTTCAATTTTTGAAACCCTAGACCTGTGCTTCAAATTGTCGTCACGCACCATCATCTCATATACTTGTCAAACAGAAAAGAAGGAGAAAAATATTAGAAGGTAGAATTGAGAAAGAGCCAGAAGGAAATTTACAAGAAGAATCGCTGCAAGGGAGGTAACCCGATTCAATTAGCTTAAGGTGTTTTTATTTGAATTTGTACTTTATGTTTGGTTTTGGATTTCTGGATTTCTGAAGGGGTTAGGGTTCATTAAGGTTCATTAGGGATCATGTTTAGGGTTAGGGTTCATCAGATTTAGGGTTAGGGTTCATCAAGTTTTGGGTTTCTGGGTTTTGGTTTGATTAGGGTTCTTCACGAACCCTTAGGGTTCTTAGGGTTATAAGGTTTGGTAGAAGATATTCAACGATTATGGGTTTTCTCATGGCGGTGCAGATGAACATATGAAGATCCCGGTTGAGCTTTAACCAAAGATCTGGGGTGTACAGGGTTTCTTACGGTGACTAGGGGTGGAGCCACCGACGGAAGCAATTTCCGACCGGAGGAGGAGATTTCTGATCGCCTGAATTCTTGAGAGAGGTCAGAGCCTCTCTCTCTAAAATTTGTTTTAGTGAGAAGATGGACTATAGAGAGAGAAACAGAGAAGGAGAAAAATTAGAAAAATGGGATGAAGCAAAATATATAATGCTCATTGTACTTCGTAGGCGTGTTTTAACATACTCCCCAGTCAACTCTTCATTCAAACTGTTGTAAGATCATACTCTGAATCAACGTTCCAAGATCAATCTCTAGAAACCATTTGATAAAGATCATGCATCATAGATTCATCCGGTATACTATAAACCTCTGGATCGTTCACACCTTGTCCAGCAGAGCACACATTTGTTTTGGGCCTAGCCAATTACTAGTCCACCCCTAATTTACTACCTCGCTAAAAAACTTACCCCCCAGCGCTGGTGTGCCAAGTCTAACACCTGGACTTGGGCCCTTCACTTCCTGCACCTCCAATCTTTACTACCCAGCTCAAATTCACACCTCCCCTATGTTTTGGACCCAAATTGAATATCTGAATTTAGGGTCTTACTCTTCGTACCCCCTAGAATTGCTAGCCAAACTAAAAATACACCCCCTATGTAAATTAATTAAATTTTTTTTTTTACATTTTTCTTTTATTTATCAATTTATTTATATTTTCATAATTAAAATATATTTATAATAAATTAGAAAATTATTTATTTATTAATTCAAAACTTTACTTTTACTAACCCATTCAAATATATTTTTAATTACATTAAAATTATTTTCCTCATCCATTAAAAAGATTTTCCTCATATACTAATATTTAAAAAACATTTAACCAATAAAATTGCTAACAATTTTCACTAACTTAATCCAAACCTCATATTATTTTCAAAAAGGATTATGGAGATATTTCTCATTGACTGCGAACTTCATCTAATAACTCAGTGATTTACAAACCTAGACTTGGTTCAAGGAGAACTTGAAATATCTTCGTAATCCATAAAAAAACACCAACCAACTACAAACTACGAATTGAGACTCTGATTCTTCATAAGAGGATACGTAGGCATACGAATAAAATCACGGCGAGTTCGGCTAATACAGATTAAAACCCTATTTCCTGAATTATAAATCTAAACCCTGGTATCCTTGTGAACAAGGTAGATGAGGGGTGCCTAACACCTTCCCTTCATCTAAAAACGAGTCAAATAACTTAGAATCTCTGACCAAATTAGGGTTATCCTTTATATTCCCTTCCTAAAAGATAAAAATTAAGAGTGGCGACTATATAATTTTCAACCGGTTATTACAGCTGGCGACTCTGTTGGGGACTTAACCTTAGGGTTTAGAAACCTCTCTTTAGGATTTAGGTTTTTTTAGGGTTATTTATTGTTATTATTTATTTATATTTATTTATTTCTTTTGGTTTATTTATTGTCATATTTTATTTATTCATGGTAGGATTTTATTATTTAAAAAAATTATTTATAAAAAAAACTTAGAAAGAAGGTTCGTCTATTGGCCAAAGGGATACATCATCCCTATGAGTTTTTGTGACGACCTCGCCAAGAGTGGTGGAATTACAAAAAGAAATACATCTCAAGAGACATCCTCTTGGGGGGTAGGACTTTGGAAAGAAACCTATGACTTTTTGTATAACCCTTAAACTAAAAACTCATGGTGAGACCTTTCACGACCTAAAGATGAAAGTTTCAGCCTGCAAAGAGGCTCCACTAAAGGGAAGCCCTTATGCCTTTCCCTCTAGTGTTATCTATGATGCCCTTAAGAAAACCACCTTATGGGGAGGGTGTTGCAACTGGATTTTAATACAGAGTCGCCACCCTTAACTTTTATCCTAAGGAAGGGAATATAAAGGAATAACCCTAAAAAGTTCAGAGATTCTAGATTGTTGACTTGGTTCTAGACGAAGGGAAGGTGTTAGGCACCCCTCATCTACCTTGTTCACAAGGATACTAGGTTTAGAAGCACATTTTTTAGGAAAAAGGGTTTTAATAATTATTAGGGGAACTTGCCACGATTTTAATCGTATGCCTAGTATCCTCTTATGAGGAATCAGAGTCTCATTTTGTAGTTCGCGGTGTTGGTTGGTATTTTTTATAGAATTGCATAGAATTGCTTTTAAATTATCCTTGAACCTTGTCTGGGTTGTAAGTTGAGTGAGCGTAGACGCAGTTTGCAGTTAATTTAAAAGAAATTCTCCTTAATCCTTTTTCGAAAAATCTTGATTTTATTATGTTAGTGAAAAAATATTTTGAAGTTGGTTAGCTGTTTTGAGTTTTGATCGATAACGAGTATGGTAAAATATAGAGCGGGGGGAGTCTGATATAGTCTCCTCATCACGTGGCCAGATATTGTCCACGTGTTACTTGTCATGAAGGATGCAGAGAGAGTCTGATATAGTCTTCCTCGTCACGTGGCCAGATATTGGCCACATGTCACTCGCGGATGGAATATTTAGAGTTGTATGGGTTTTAATATTTTTGTAAAATACTAATTTAATTTAATTTGGAAAAATTATGATTTCCGTGTAAGTATTGAATTGTTTGATTTAATGTAATTAAAAAAAGTAACCTAATTAACAGAATTAATTTAAAATATATTATTATATTAATCATTTAAAAAAACAAATAATACTAAGAAAATTAATTAACCTAACTAAAAAATTAACTAACTTAAATAGTTAAAATAAAAACTAACTTAAATTATTAAATGAATAAATAGATGGGCTTAGGGGGGTGCATATAAAAATTGGGTGTTAGTTAGTAAAAGAATAGAGTTCAGTCAATAAGCCCAAGCTCAATGTTATTTTTAAACCCTCATTTTCTAACTATAAGTGATAATATATGAAAAAAAAGTAAAACATGGCATTTAGAATAGTAAGGAAATTAACATGGCAATTAGAACAACAAGGAAATTAGCGCTGGAGAATGAAAAGGGATAAATACATTGCATAGCCATAAATTTTTGTTTGTTTTGTCTCCAATAAGTTCATGACACGTGGAGGTACTTAATTGAAAGAAAAGAAAATAAATAATAAAACAATAACAATAGCAAGTAGAATTTGATATCAGTAAAAAAAGAAGGAAAAACCAAAACCCACGGCTTCTTCCTCTTTCTCTCACGTTCATATTCATTCTCAAGAACATCACCATCTATTTCCTTTCCAATCTCCAATCAAACCAAAATCTCTCCAACAATCATAAACACAATAACAAAAACCACTACTCAAAATGAAAAGGGGAAAATCCTACCTTAATAGAAACACTGCAGTGAGATTCACGCAACGATTTGTGGTTGCAGATGACTCGCCCGTGGCGATTGTATCGTGGTGCTGGTTGTACGGTGGAGCAGGTGTGCTTGTTGTCGACTTCACGGAGGGCTGATGAGAGCGTATTTCTTGATATGGTTCTCTGCAAACAAAAATAAATAAATTACGTACTTGTTAAGTTTGTTGTTTTCCTGTTTTATAATTTCTAATTGTACATGGTGGTTCGGTGCGAGATCGCGCAGACGACGTCGTCTGTAGTAGCGGAAGCGGGTCTATTTCCGTTGGTGGAGTGAGGATTCCAGATCTAGGAGGTTTTACACTATTGAGGAGGACGCGTTAAGAGAGAGAATGGAGATAGGAGGTACGTCGGAGCGTTATGGTGGCTAGAGCGGATCTTTGCGGCAGTACCGCAGTGTGTGCGTGGACCGGCTGGTGCAGCTTAGGTGCCATTGTGTTGCGGTTCTGATGCAATCTGAAGGAGGTCTAGGCAACATGGAGAATACGAATTGAATCGTTGGAAGGTGGTGAAGATTGATGGGGAATCTTTTGTGTTGAGAATTGAGAGGAGGAACATGTCGATTGAAACAGGGTTTGATGGCAGCTCGAAGAGAACAACTTGGTGATTTATTAGCAACAAAGGTACATGCACAACCAAATAAAAGATAGCAACAAAAATAGTCTGACTATTGATGAGATTGAGTCTTTTTACTGCGGGGCAAACTACAAAGTCACGTATGACTTGAATTCTTGTGTTTGTATTGTGAAAGAAAAGTTGTGTAAAGGTGATGTTAGAGGTGTATGGTATGGAAATCATATAGGTTAATGGTTTTGGGTTCTTTTTAGTGTCTTATGGTTGTTTTGATTTGTTCATGGTAAATGAAAGTTTGGGCAATAGGTTGAAGTTGCTCTGACAAAAAAACGTGTAAAAAGACCGTATAGATAGTATATGAGTGGGTTATGTATAAAGGTGTTCTAGATGAATAAAAAAAGTTTATGTGTGAATTTGTTTAAGAAGTGGCTCATGATTTGTAGTGTAAATGTGAATTGTTATTGTAAAAAGTTTCTAAGGCAACTTAAAAAACGTGTTATATATATATATATATATATATATATATATATATATATATATATATATATATATATATATATATATATATATATATATATATATATATATATATATATATATATATATATATATATATATATATATATATATATATATATATATATATATATATATATATATATATAAAATAAGATTTGGAATATGTGTGAATCTACGTATGAATATAAATGCTAGTGTAAAATTAACATCATATGGTAACAGGTAGTAAGCATAAAAACAATAAAACTGGAATATAATTGGGAGGCCTTATATAAAAATTCTCGGCCATTTTTTTGGTCATTGTCTGATATAGACAACAAACCTAAAATAAACCTAATAAACCAATAGAGGATTGTGGGTGAATTTGTGAATTTGTGTGAAATTATTGATTGTATGTGTGTAATTGCAAAATTGTGGATGACAATTTAGAACAAATAAGAGTCTTATTTATAGACTTAAATTAGGTTAAACAAGATTTTGAGAGTTGTCTAAAAGCCCAAAAGAAAGCCCAAAGTTTGATCTCCAAAAAAGGAAAGAAAATTAATAAAAATAAGAAAAAAAATATGTTTAAAAGCACCACACACAAGATTCAAACCCGCGATCTCATATTTACAAACTCCATTCTTTATCAATTGTGCTATGTTACTCATTTGTAAATACACCCAATTGAAAGTATATGAAATATCAAGCAAATATTAATTTATTCTAAAATACAAATGATCTGAAATAAATTATTATATTTTTAAATAGGTTTAGAAGCGAATATTTATAAAAATCAAATAATATTATAAAAATAATGTTTAAAATATTTTTTACTGTAGAAACAAAGGGCGGGAAAATTGGGGGTATGACAGTTGCCCCTATTTAATCACTCTTCGATTGAATGGTGCGAGAATGCGCAAGTCTCGTACATTTGAATCAAAGATTTATTAAATAATTGAAGACCCCAAAATTTGACCAAAGGTTGGCTAGATAAGGATACACTGATATAACATACCCCTAAGAGTTTTAAAAAAAAAAGACAAAGATGATGATGTATCACCTTACCAGAGTCTAAACCAAAGTTTCGTTTTAACTCGATTATGACAATGCGGATAACTCGTCAGTATCTAAGAGATTGTAGATTCTTTTGTATATTTATAAAAATACAAATTTTGAAAAAGTCGACTTACTAATGCTTGGAGACTAATATAGTAAGTTTTGGTTTGATTTGATTTGATTTTGTCTATTAATTGCAACCTAGGGGGTGAATAAAACAAAATATGATAATATATTGCTGCATGGAGATTGATGCAATAGATTATGCATATTTATACGCATATCTATCACAACCTAGGGAATGAATAATATGAACTGGCATTTCGCACATCTACCACAACCTAAGGGGTAGATGGTTGAAAAAGCATGATAACAACATAACTGCATGGAGACTGGCGCAATGAGCTATGACATCATTGCTTCATAGAGACTGACACAATGAGTTATATTGTAGGTTTTGCACATTGCTGCATGGAGACTGATGCAATGAGCTATAACGACATTGTTGCATAAAGGCTGACATAATGAGTTATATCGCAGATTTTGCACATTGCTGCATGGAGCCTGGCACAATGAGCTATATCGTAGAGGAAGAAACACATTGCCTCATGGAGACTAATGCAATGAGTTATATTGTAGATTTTGCACATTGCTGCATGAAGACTGGCGCAATAAACTATACCGTAAATTCGCATACCTATCACAACCTAGGGGATTAGATATTATGGGTTTAAAGTTTAAATTTTGAGTTTGATAACCAAATCCTAGATAATTAAACCAGAGATGTAGATCGTAGATATATCAGTTGTGTCTGTTCTCAACTAAAGTATTTGCTGAATAAGATTGAAGTTATACCAGTTGTGTCTGTTGTCAAATAAGGTATCTGTTGAATAAGATTGAAGTTATACCAGTTGTGTCTGTTCTCAACTAAGGTATTTGCTGAATGAGATTGAAGTTATACCAGTTGTGTCTATTCTCAACTAAGGTATAAGATCAAAGTTTTAACAATTGTGTCTGGTCTCAACCAAGATATTTGCTGAATAAGACCGAAGTTATACCAGTTGTGTCTATTCTCTACTAGGGTATAAGATCAAAGTTTTACCAGTTATTTCTGTTCTCAACCAAGCTATTTGTTGAATAAGACCGAAGTTATACCAGTTGTGTCTGTTCTTAACTAAGGTATAAGATCGAAGTTTTACTGGTTGCGTCTGTTCTCAACCAAGGTGTTTGTTGAATATGCTTTTAAGGTTAGAAGATTAAAACCAAAGTTTCGCCGATGATGCCCATTGTGTCTGTTCTCAAGCAAGGCTCGATAACCAAATGAAGAATTGAACTCCCAAGTTTCACTGATGATGTCGGTTGTGTCTGTCATCAACCAAGACTCGATCAACATAAAGAATTGAACCCCAAATTCCCTGATGGTGTCGATTGTGTTGCCCTTAACCATTACTATCCACATGAAGAAATAAACCCCAAATTCATGATGATGTCAGTTATGTCATCCTTAACTATGACTATCAACATGAAGAAATAAACCTCAAAATTCACTGATGATGTCAGTTGTGTCGTCCTAAACCATGACTATCATAATGAAGAAATAAACCCCAAATTGATGATGATGTCGGTTCTGTTGTCCTCAACCATGAATATCAACATGAAGAAAATAGACCCCAAATTCATCGATGATATCGATTGTGTCGTCTTCAACCATGACTATCAACATGAAGAAATAAACCCCAAATTCATTGATAATGTTAGTTGTGTCGTCCTCAACCATGACTATTAACATGAAGAAATAAACCCCAAAATCATGATGATGTTGGTTATGTCATCCTCAACCATGACTATCAACATGAAGAAATAAACCCCAAAATCACGATGATGTCGGTTGTGTCATCCTCAACCTTGACTATTAACATGAAGAAATAAACCCCAAATTCACTGATGATGTCATTTGTGTCGCCCTCAACCATGACTATTAACATGAAGAAATAAACTCAAAAATTCATCGATGATGTCGGTTGTGCCAGCCCTCAACCACGACTATCAACATGAAAAAAATAAACCCCAGACTGCTCTAAAGTTTAAACTATATAGTTCTCACAGATAAGCTTGCTAATGATGAACCCCAATAAAATTTGAATTTTTGAAAGATGTCATTCATGATGTATATGCATAATGTGAGGATTTTAATGGGAAATCTACTGCCGAGATATTCAAGGAATCTACTGCCAAGATTCAATTGAATTACCTTTTGCCAAGGTTTTTTGGATAATCAAACGCCGAGATTAACTGGGAGAATCTACTGTCAAGATTCAATTGTGAGCTACCTTCTGCCGAGGTCTTCTGGATAATCAACTGCCATGATCAGCCAGGGGAATCTACTGCTGAGATTCAATTGTGAGCTACCTTCTTCTGAGGTCTTATGGATAATCAACTATCGTGATTAACCATGGGAATCTACTGTTGAGATTCAACTGTGAGCTACCTTATGTCGAGGTCTTCTGGATAATCAATTACAGTGATCAACCAGGGGAATCTACTGCCGAGATTTAATTATGAGCTACCTTTTGTCGAGGTCTTCTGGATAATCAACTTCCATGATCAACCAGGGGAATCTACTGACAAGATTCGATTGTGAACTACCTTCTTCCGAGGTCTTCTAGATAATCAACTGTCATGATCAACCAGGGGAATCTACTGTCGAGATTCATTTGTGAGCTACCTACTGTCGAGGTCTTCTGGATAATCATCTACCGAGATTAACCAGGGGAATCTACTACCAATTTTAGATTGTGAATTACCTTATGTCGAGGTCTTCCGGATGATTAACTGGCGTGATCAACCAGAGGAATCTACTGCCGAGATTCGTTTGTGAGCTACCTTCTTCCGTGGTCTTCTGGATAATCATCTTCCGAGATTAACCAGGGGAATCTACTGTTGAGATTCGATTGTGAACTACCTTTTACTGAGGTCTTCCGGATAATCAACTGACGCGATCAACCATGGGAATCTACTGCCGAGATTCATTTGTGAGCTACCTTATGTTGAGGTCTTCTGGATAATTATCTAACGAGATTAACCAGGAGAATCTACTACCAAGATTTGATTGTGAATTACCTTATGTCGAGGTCTTCTGGATAATCAACTGCTGTGATCAACTAGAGGAATCTACGGTTGAGATTTGTTTATGGAATTGATAACTTGATCGACAATGATGATTGTCTTCACATGAAACATGATTTATGCTATGCATGCATATTTGATTGATGCATTAAATGTAATGATTGATTGACGCATGTAATGAGTGACTTGGATATGTGTAAATGGATGTTGGAATTTGAAATGTGAATGTGTAATTAGGCTTCTTGAGATATGCTCGACCCATTCTGTCGGAAGTTGTTAGAGGGATAAGATGATAAGTATAGCTCGATTCTATATCAAAGAGCCCTAATGTATGATCTATACAGCCTTATGCTTTATGATTATGACTAAAATGGTTTTTTTAACGGTTCCCCTGTGTGATACGGTGGAAGAACTGACTTGAAGGTTTTGCGTTTGATCGTAAATGTTGCGGTTAGCAAGAGTCGCCACCGACTTTTCTTTTATCCAAAAGGAAAGGTGAAAAAGCACAGGAAAGACCTTTGAGATTATTTCTTGAGTTCGGGGGGTAGATTATGAAAAGGGAAGGTATTAGCACCCTTTTAATCCATGGTTTTCCATGGGCTCTTAGTTACTTTCTAGATGACTTGCTTTTTGTTTGAAATTATGCTTTGTGTTGTTTTTGAAAGTATTTTTGTAAAGAGGCCATTTGTGTTGATTTACAAATTTGGACTGATTTTTGTTTGAAACTTGGGTGCTAGAGGTTGAAGATGATGAGGTGTCTCATCCAACCAATGATAGAACGCCATGCAAAATGTTTCTAGTGGCTGGTTACTTATAAGATCATGTGCTACTTTCCAAGTAATTTCCATGGTAGGCATGCGTGTTTGGACCATCATTAGGGGTGGAAAATGGGCATTCCCGCTCCATTTAGGCCCGCCCTTCAAAAGCCTGCAAGAAAATGGGGTGGGGCGGGCATAACTGAAGATGTGGGCCTAAAACCTAGCCCCACCCTGCAAAAAAGTAAGGGCGGGATGGGGAAAGCCCGCGGATATTGCACCTTTTAATCCTAAAAATATAAAAATTTATGAAAATACACATGCTCGCAAAAGCCCGCGTCAAAAATGGGGCAGGGAGGTCACATTAGAGAGTGAGGGCCTAAAACTTTGGCCGCCCCACACTAAAGTGCGGGCAAAACAGACATGTCCAACGGGCCGAGCCCGTTTTGCCACCCCTAACCATCATATCAGCCACGCGTGATTAATGAAGTAGATCCAACGCTTGTGGATTTTTAAGCTTTTCTTTTCTTTTCTTTTTTATTTATTTAAATTGATTTATCTTTAAAATTTCAAATTTCTTTCATTTTAAATCCAAAAATATTGAAAAAAATTTCAAAAAAATCATTTGAATTATTTCTGACTTTATGTAACTTTTCACAATTTTGTTTTTATGTTTTTTAGTTTTTATTATTTTTCACTTGTTTACTTGATTTTAATTAATTTAAAAATAGTTTCTATTTCTAAAAATCACCAAAGAATTTATAAAAATATTATACATTATTTCTGATTTTTCTATGTTCTCTTTTAACTTTATTTGATATTTTGATTAGAATTTGATATTTTTCCATTTATTTTCATTTTAAAAATAATTTTTTCATGCATTTTTAATTGTTTAATTCATTTTAATTTTTGTTTGACTTTGTTGGCTGGCTGACCTTGCATCTAAGCTTACTTGATCATAAGTTCCATCAACCTCATTGGATCTTGGGTGTTGATGGGGTGAAAACCTTAATTCACCAAAATAGATGAATGATGTAGATGATAACTTGATCCATGGGTTTGAACAAATTTGGGGTTTACTTTCTTGTTCAAGTTATCTCTGCTCCATCTCTTTCTTCTTCTTCTTTTCTTTTTGATCAATTGGATGATGATTGATTCATCTTTGTTCAATTAGGTTTAGATTGATACTTGATGAACTTTCATTATTTCAAATCTACCTCTAAGTGATCAATTGATCACTCAAGGTACTTTGGATTGATGATAAGTTTGTCCTAAGTGTTGTACCCCAAAATTTTCCCTCTCATTTCATCAACATTTTCTCATCACAAGACTCTTGGAGCTCAAGATCAAGTTAGGGTTTGCTCTGCTCAAGACCCCTCCTTGCACTGTTGACCCAAATTAGGGTTTGAGTTTGCATAGGGATTTTTTGACCTAAAATGCCCAAAGTGACTTTCATGCTTCATGTTGGACCCACAAGCTTATCCATACCAAGTTTCAAGCCTTGATTCAAATCTTTGCTCAGTCAATTGGACAGTTGACCTGGAAATCAACTGTATTGGGGAAAAAGTCAATTGTGGCCAATTTACAGTCAAACCTCATGATTTTTGACCCACATCAACATAATGAACTCATATGAACCATTTGATCAATTTTGGATCACAATTCCACAAGAAATTTGATCAGATCACCAAAAGGGCAAAATGGTCATTTTTACGGTTTTGACCGCACAAAGGAAATTTTTGACTGTTTGACCTAACCAATGGCAAACCAAGCTCACATATGGACTCAAGGACTCAATGGCATTGTCTTGACCCATTCAACAAGTTCAAAAGATCTCAAATGTATAGGATTGACAGATGAATTTTTCAGTCAACTGATCAAAATTTGACTGTATACTGAAAAGTCAAACTTTGACTTTTTGGTCAAAATCAAGTGCCAAGATTCATTTTTCATCAAGACATGTAAAATTATGAAACTTGTTCATCAAGAAACCCAAATTTGCAAATTAGGGTTTAAAATGAAAATTTTCATAACTTAGAAAATTTTCTAAGTTATGAAACTTTCTTATTTTTTCCTAACTTTGCCCCATTTTCTCACCAAGATGCAAATGGATTCAAATAAAACTTGAAACATGAAAGTTTTATTCCATTTCAAAATATACAACTTTGATTCACAAAGTTTTCTCAAAGGAAGCTTGTATCTCAAGTTATGATTTTTGGAACAAGGGTACAAAACACTTTTAACTTAGACAAAATTTGCCCTATTCTAGGCAGGATTTTTGTCTAACTTCTTAGCCATTTTTCACATGGTTCCACTTGGAGTTTCAATTTACATTACAAAGATGGATTGTAGTACATGTTCCAAGCTTTCCAAATTGTCTAAGAACTTCTCAAACACCCTTGTGGTTAGATAGAATCGAATTTGCAAAGTTGGCCAAAACTCACTTTTGTTCATGGCCAAAGCATGTTCATAACAATTGCATTTTTCAAATCAACATGGTTTATGCTAGCTTGCAGGCCTCTAAACCTCTTCACACTCAATAATTTAATGCCTAACCATTGCGTTAAGGTGTTATTTCTTCCATTCGGGCATTACACATAGAATTAATCCTTAATTAGAAAAAGCAAGATTGCCATTTTGGTAAAGTGATACTTTATGTCAAGTTCCAAATCCTTGAGGTACAGGCCAGATCTTTGAGGAAAAGCTTTGTACACAAATCCCATTTATCAAGAGAAAATGCTGCAGCATAGATATAGAGAGTACACATGCCTGCATTGCAACTTGAACCTTCTTACTTCAAAAATAAGCAACTTTGCAAAACATATGCAACTTTGATTTCCTGCAAACTAGAGCTTAAGCAAACCTGATATACATCTTCCACACATCCCAACTGACAAAAAGCACGACTCAACCACCCCTCATACCTCCTAATACACCAAAACACCTTCTTGCTGCAGAAACAGGGCATCCCCTGCAACTTGAGTTCCATAACCAATTCCTGTCGTGCATTTTGTCCAAAAGAAGTTGAAACACATTCCATTCCATCCACCTAAACTATTCCAAGCCTTAAACTCAAGCTGTAACACCCCTAACCTCATTTGCCATTTTCATTTTCAAGCTGTGCAGGTGGACTTCTATAGCACGATACAAGCAGTTTCAAAGCAAGCTAGGCATTTGGGAAGCATCCTTGGACTTCAGGCAAGCTCAACCAAAGCTCAAACTCCATTGAAGGTTGCTACATTGCTCTGTTCAAGTCAAGCTGAAACAGGTAATCTATGGACTTCTATCTCTCTATCCAGGCATGATTAAGCTTAGGTTTGTGAATGAAACATGCTCTACTCATAGCCCTGAAGCCATACATATGTTCACTTTTCATTTATATTAAGCATGCTGTGAGAATTTTGACCATGAATATCTGAAAAAAGCTAGGTCAGAAATTGGGGATGATAAAATTCTCCCTGGTTTCTTAGAGTTAGGACAAGTTTTTTACATGTTTGAAATCGTGGTTTGATGCTCTACATTGTTTGTGTTATGAGTTTTGGCTAAAAATCAAAGAATCAGGAGTTTGTATGAAGCAAGGAAACGTGCGTTTTTTTTTAATTCAAAAGGTTGCTGGAGGTTGAAGACAGAGTTGGCTTGGGCTGGGCCTGAGTCAGCTTACTTTTTGTACCCCTTTTTTCCATTTGCACCCCCTGGCCCGTTATGTGAAATATTTGATATTTTTGCATTTTTCTTTTTGATTCTGATTTTATATTTTTGACTCAAACATAAAAAACACCAAAAATATTTTTTCACCCTTTTTTACATTTATTTGGCATTTATTTGCTTTATTAAATATATGTATGTAAATAAATATATTTCCTTTTCATTTTTAAAAACCCTAAAAATAATACAAAAATATTTATTTTTAGTTATTATTTTTTATTTACATTTTGAAAACATTTTCTAAAATATACATTTTTGTAAATAATTAATATTTTATTTTTGTACATATTTAGCATATTTAATATATAATATATATACATATACATATTTTATTAAATACTTAGGGCAAAAAATACAAAAATAATCCCTTTTATTTTTTATTTAATATTTGACACCAAAAATACTTTTTTTTCTACAATATACTTCTTTTTTATTATTTTTGTATAAATTAATATACCTTGTACATAATTAATAAATAAATGCTATTTATTCAAAATTAGGGTTTTGCCCTAAACATAAAAAGTAACCAAAAATGACTTTTTTTATTTTGTTTATACTTCAAACATGAAAACTTTTTCACATACATAAACAATCTTTTTTTGCATAATACATTGCATTTTGATATTTATGTAATTGTATTTATTTAAATGTTAAATATTAATTTGTATATTCGATATGGTTGTAATAATTTAGCATTTATTTCCTTGTCAAATATCCCCCAATTCAAACTTGTATCCCCATCCCCATAATCATGTTGTAATAATTTAGGACTTTAAATTCTCGCACATTTAAAAGTTTCCAAATTATGCCATGATAGACTTAAGGTTTGTATGCAAAATCAATCAACAAATAGCGTGACCTAATTCAAGATAAACATGCATGAAAAACAAACACAATGCACACTTACACCCCCTAGGGTTACATCCACTTGTTGCCTTCAAAAATGGGCCATGTTTGCATGTCAAGTACTTTGGCAAAACTAAAACAAAACAAAAACAAACAAAATGATCATAGTCCCTCGATGACGTTATCTTGTTTCCTAAACCAAAATGATCATAGTCCCTCAAGAAAATTGCCAAAGACACTTGACACTATTGCTTTCATGGTCTATACGATGACCCGCGCCTGTCCCATTTACATCCTAACACAAGGTTGTTCACCAAATACAATGGTGAAACAACACTGTTAAAAGGGTTAAAAGAATAAGGAAAGATCTTTGAGTAAAATAGGGTAGACAAACTCTTAGTTACTTGATCAACTTGTAAAGAAAACATCCTTGCTACTTTTCAAAAAAATACACATCACAACACCATTTCAAAACAACTTTCAAAACATTGAAAACCTTTTCAAAAGATAAATACACCTTTGTATATATTCAAACATGAATCATTACAAAGGTTGCCACAACAATGGCCTCTTTTCAAAACATCTTTCAAAACCACATACAAAGCACCATTTCAAACAATTGAAAATGCAAAGCAAGTGATCTAAGCAAGTAACTAAGAGCCCATGGATAACCATGGATAGAAAGGGTGCTAATACCTTCCCTTTCTATAATCTACTCCCCGAACCCAAGAAAACATCTCAAAGGTCTTTCCTGTGCTTTTTGACCTTTCCTTAGGATAAAATAAAAAGTCGGTGGCAACTCTTGCTCAACCGAAACATTTGCAAAAACAAACGTAAATCCCAAGTCAGTTCTCCCACCGTATCACACTAAGGTATCATGAAGGATTTGATTGATGTAATGGTCTCATCTCCTTGACTTAGTCTTGATCCATATTTGTATTTACTTGTGCTACATGTTTTAGGAGTATGGTTTCTATCATATCTCTAACATGTATGGTACATAAATTGTTATTGTCCAGCCTTGTATAGTATTAACTTCTACATAAGTCCATCTATGATTGCTAAACATAGTGCTAAATTTGTCCCGAATGGGAAAACTAACATACTAACTCTAACATTTATTGTATTAACTTTAACTTTAATACAATTTAAATCTCGTCATTTACTTTATGTCATTTAATTTTAGCATCTTTATTATTCTTGTTATTTTACTTTCTTGCCTTTAATTTTATGCTATTTTTATTTTGCTCCTTGAGCATTTTTCCTCTTTCTTTTTCAAGACATTAATAAAGGCTTAAACAATAAAAGACTTCTAAGGCTCTTAGACTATAGTTAATATCCATTTGCTTATGGAGATTTGGACCTTTAGACTTAATATAGAACCTTGACCTGGACTTTCATCTGGACCTTGTGATCTTGATTCATCTGAGACCTTGGTTATGTTTGTGTTTTGTCTGTTTGTTGGGAAATTTTCTGTGTAGGTGTTACTTTGAAATTCATTTGAGAAAAATAACATTCATCTGATACATGAGAAGTCATCTACACATTTGTGATTCATCTGATGTTGACCTTGCACCTGAGGCATTATTGTTCATCTGATTCTTATTACTTGTTTGTGTGGCTTTAATCTAAAGGAATGGGATGCATTGTTTGACTTGTGTCAAGATGATTGCTCTTGTTTGGTTAGATCTTTCCTACCATAGTTTTACTTTATTCTTTAGGATAGTCCTTTCATCTCTTGTCCATCTTCTTCATTTTCAAATCTTATCCCTCTTTTTCAAAACCTTCTTATTTTAAACCACTTTCATTAAAAACCTTGACTTTGTCAAGTGCATTTTCAAAACTTTTTTTCTTAATCAAATATTAATCTATTTGATCAAAGTTAAACTCTTTTCTTCAAAGACTAAAAAAAAAAATTCATTAAAACCTTTTGCCATTTTGGCTTTTGATTTTAAAACTTTTTTTAAAGATTAGACACGAGTCATCTCCATAGTTGAGATGTGATCCTCCCATGTCCATAACCTTGACTGATATGATGTTGAATATTTTCCACTTGAAAGAGTTAGTGACATACTTGTTGATTTCTATCTAAGTTGGAGCCTTTCTTTCACTGTGATGCAAAGGTCCATCATTCGCTTGTTTATGGATATTTGGTTGAGTCTCCTTAAGATGACAAAGTGTCTCTTCTCTTAAAATCAACCAACAAACACTTTTTCTCTTTTTTAGAGGAACTACATGGTTCTAATTTTTCTATTTCACATTGGTGGTATGTAGGCATAGAACTCATTGAAGTTTTGCTGGATCAAAAATCATAAAAACTATTTCTTTTCTCATCTCCGCAATATTTTGCAAACAACCATTTTAGCCAAACACACTGATTTTTAAAGAGGTTTATATGGAGTGCCACAAATGTTTAGGGTGCTAACACCTTTCCGTTCCATAACCAACCCCAAAATTAGATATTGTTTTATTAGTTTTGTTTTAAAGCTTCTTTGGGTTTTATTCGTTCTGTTTCCATTCCTTTGGAAACAATAAAGTGTGCTGGAAACTCTTGCTTTGTGAGTTAAGTTAACCAATAGCTTAATCTCAATTTTTCGGCTACATCCGGTCGTACGGACTGGTCGGCGCCGCCGCTGTACTCTACCGCTCTGACCACTGCTGCTCCGATGACTCCGACTCGACTTTTCCTGATTTCTGGTTTTTCGACTTTTTGATTAACTTTCTGAAACTTCCAATATTTTCCGTATATGCAATCTCCAAAATATATTTTATTTCTCTTTATCAACATTGATTTTAAGGCACATTACAATAATCTCCATCTTGACTTTAAACCGTGTTGATGCCAATTTAACAATCAACAATATTGCTACTCTCTACCATGTTAAAACTCTAATCAATAACCTTGATCAAATTCAAACAACACTTGAATCTTGACCTCGTCACTTGCATCCACTTGTTTCCAATTATCCTTTTCTGTCTAGGTAATTTAACAAGCCCACAAGTATGATTTTCCAACCACCCTTGACTCCACCTGTTTTCAAATGCCTCATTGAATGTTCTTCGTTTTGTATTTTGTAGTCCTTTAGCCACATTCAAAACATAATATACAAGGCTATCATAATTGTCCCTTTGAGATTCTACAATAACCCCATTACCTTATCATGAGTCAAGTGATAAACAGAGATATCTATAACCGTTCCCTCACTATTGCTAGCATCTATAATAGGAGACTCCACCTGAAATTAAGTTTTCTCCATTATAGTTTCTGACAGGTTTCTCCCTTGGTTTTCACTATTCTCCCTATAAATAAATTCTCTACCAACCAAGTAAGTTGTTTTAACCTTAACTTTTCCCTAAAAACGCAATAACAACTCTGGGGTAACATGCATTTTTATCCCTTGATTTATGTAAAATTCATTATACTCCTCTTAAACTTTCTCAAGTAATTTATAACGCCTTAAACTCAAATTCCATAGTTCTTTCTTGTCATGAAGAAGGACATCCTTAAAGTGCTCAAAAGATTTGGGTAATAAACTCAACATGATCTAAGCCTTATTATCATCTTCAATCTTCACTTCAATATTCTCAAGATCATCAATAATCTTGTGAAATTCTGTAAGTTGCTCAACTATGGATTTATTCTCTAGCATTCAGAATGAATAAAATTGATGTTTCAGATATAGCCTGTGAGCCAAAGACTTTTTCATATATAATGTTTCAAGTTTTTCCCATATAACAACCTCCCTGGCGACTTCTCTTAGAATTTTATCCTCGAGGCACAAGAGAATGACACTCTTGTCCTTATCCAACATCTCGGTCTTCTGTACATGTGTAAGTCCTGCAAGCATTAATGTTTCACTCTTTAAAGCATCAATATATTTCTCTTGAATTAAAATTGCTTGCATCTAAATTTTCCATAACCCAAAATCGTTGTTACCGAAAAATTTCTCGATCTCCCATCTAACCATGGTGCTCACTTGTAAACAATACCTCTTTGTTCCACCCTCATCACACCACTTGTTGTGAATTACAATAAGATTCAATATAAATTTGTGAGGCGAAGAACAGTAGCAACCAAAATAAATGTTCTACAATAATAATAATTTGTACACAGATAATATAATAGAATAAGGTGAGAAAAACACAAAGGTTTGTTTACCCAATTCGATCAAACAATCTGCTATGGGGGAGAGAATAGCTCTCTAGTTTACTATACTCAGAATTTTTTTACAAGAGATTATATATGTGTTACAAGAAAATAGCATTCTCCTTCAGGTTCCCAAGAACAATCCTGAAGGCGCCCAAGAACAACCCTATTTTCTACCCAAGTGTTTCCTAACCTCTCCAACCTTCAATATAGGAATAACTCAAAACTAAGGTGTAACCAATGTTTCACAATAACGTTGAACAACTCCAAAGGTTTCCCTAAACCTTTGCCTTTCTAAAGTTTTCCTTGTGAAAATCCTAAACCCTTTACTCTATTCATTTATTTGTAAATTCTAAGATTGTCACACCTGCAAGCATATAAAAGATACATATTTATAATAGCAAATACCCAACAACTAGAGCTTAAACTCATAATCCAATCACACATGGATCCATACACCGAATCGAAAGAGTCTGAAACACGCAAAACGAGAAAATTACTAAAAAAGTCTGAACAACTCGAAATCGACTGCCCACATACGGAAAATTGCTGCCGCCCGAGTCTGATTGTACGAACGCTAGCGGCGACTGTATGGACTACGACCACCGTCGTACGGGCCGACCGACGCCATCATCGTGTCGTCCTCCGGCCACCGCCGCTCCTGACCGCCGCCTCGTTCCAACCACCCTGGCATCTGGCCGCCGCTGACTTCGGGCCAACTTCCGTCGTCGCCAAACCGCCTCGTCAAATTCTAATCGCCGCTCTTCCGTCAGTTTCTAACGGTTGGCCAGCCGGCCGCCATCGTTTCGATGACTTCGACCTGATTTTTCTTGATTTCTGATTTTTCGACTTTTTGATCAACTTTCTGGAACTTTCAATTTTCGCAGTATATACAATCTTTAAAATATGTTTTCTTTCTCTTCATCCACAAAAATTTTAAGACACATTATAATTTTAAGACATATATATAAGTTACTGATAATTCAAGAAATAAGATAATGAATTAGTGATAAAAATTTTATTAGTAAACTTAATTGTGATAATTAAATTATTATTAAAATGTTGAGAGTGTTGTTTGGTTTCAAAAGTAATTTTAGAATAATTTATTCAAAAAAAATAATAAATTGTGAAAATATATACTTCTATATATTAAATTCAAAATACAATGATAAAATAGTTTTTTAATTAAATAAATTTTCAGAGAGTTAAATTTTTTAAGTAAAATCAAATGATATAATTTTTTTAAAATAATGCTTTCACTAGGAAGACTAGTAAATAATTTATGATTAAGGGTTACAGAAGGCCTGTTGAAAATTATTGGTACCAAAAATAAAAAGAAAGGCACTTTTGTGAAATTGCTTCTAAAATGAATGGCGGTAGATAAATAGATGTCGCAAGCTGTCCTTCAATTGAATGAGTTAAGTTATGGTGTAAGGATGGTATAAAAGCTGGTGATGTTCTCAGTTTTGATCAATCTAGCTAAAAGCCTCCAGTTCCATTCACCATTTGTGGATATACAATTAGCCAACTTGCTTATATGTGATCATATGAGTGAGTTTGTCTAAACAAATTTAATTGAATGGGAACTTATATAAAGTTGTTAAGTCTCTTATATAACTCCTCTAAGATCGTGTTGGCCCAGACCCCACCTAAGGGACAAGACACACAAATTCTCTCCATTAACCAGGTGATGCTAGCCAATCAAATTTTTTCCAACCCTTTGGACCCAAAAAACAACAGTTTTGCTTCTGAAAACATCACAAATAGTTACCAACATTTTTCCATCAATAATAGTATTAACGAACCTGGAAATATCAACAACCGTCTTGCTACATACCATCATAACTTAACTGATGATCAAAAGACCCAAAAACATATCCCACAGACACTTTTTGCCTCATCCACCCCCATTGTTCTCAATACCAAACATTTCAATTTTACGACAAAAACACAACCATCCTAAACCAACCCAATGAAATAGGAAATTCAGCCAGTCCATTGTGAACAAATAAGTTATTATCCATCCAACCAACTTTAAAAGCCCAACTAGAAATTCTACCAGCTTTATCACCTTGTCAAATATTTTCTCAGAAAAGGAAGAGGAGGAGCCAATGGATAAAAAGAGAAGGATAAAGTCGAGAAAGGAAAGAGAGATGGATTTTAACCCAGTAAACCAACATTTTTTATTGGCAAGTCCTGACAGCCAGGACTATCGAGACTCATGAAAATCCTAAGCTGGAACTGCAAGAGTTTGAGCAGCCCGAATGCAATTCCAAATCTCTGTATGCTTGCTCAGTAGCACCGTCCTGATATCTTGTTTTTAACTGAAACTTTAATCAAGGCTAGAAAGCTTGAGACCATCTGTGTTATGTTAAAGTTTGAAATGTGCTTATCTGTGGATGTAAAAGGAAGAAGTGGTGGCCTAGCTGTGATGTAAAGAGATACAACTAAGTGTAGTGTGGAAAACTTCACGAGAAATTTTATAAATGTGATTATCCATAATGATATGAAAGGGGAGTGGAGGCTTACATGTTGTGATACGGTGGCAGAGCCGACTGTTATAATGCTGGTTTTGTATTTTGTATTTGCAAATGTTGCCGTAAGCAAGAGTCGCCACCGTCTTTTTTTTATCTAACAAAGGAAATGGTGAAAAGAACAGATAAAGACCTTTCGAGAGTTTTCTGAGTAAGGGGGGGTAGATTATGGAAAGGGAAGGTGTTAGCACCATTTCCATCCGTAGTTTTCTACGGACTCTTAGAGGTTTGCTGGTTTTAAAATACCTTTGTGCTTTGTGTGTTTGAAAATGTTTTGAAAATGCCTTAGCGTGGCGATTTGCTTTGTGTTTAACTCTTGTATCAGTCCTCAAGAGTGTTAACAAAGCAAATGTTTTGAAAATTGTTTTTTGAAAAAATAGTATTTGTGTAAGTGCAAAAAGTGTTTTTGAGCAAACTTCTAACAACTATCTACTTTTATACTCGAAAGGGTCGTTCTTTTCCTCCTATCCTTTAGACAGCGCTATCCTACTATTAGTGAGTAGGTAGCCCTATCGTTGGATGTTTTGAGGGACAACCGAAGGGACGATACGGTCACGAAGGTAACTTGACAAGAAATTTTAGTAGTTGTCCTAAAGTCTTAAGATCACATTTAACCGAGGCAATATCGAAAGGGACATCAAGGGACTTGTGATCTTTCAAACTAAAGGACAACCACTAAATATTCTCACGTTTCGAGAATTGTGATCGTTTTCCGAAGGCAACCGATGTGGGATACCCTAGAAGTGCTTGTGTGCAATTGCGTTCAATTCAGTTATTTATCTTTTGCTTTTAAGGTTTGCTAACATTGTTTTTCAGTCTTGCCATACACGCCTAGTTACTAGCAGTTTATATTTTGCAGGAAAATAAAGTGCGGAAAGCATAAATTTAGACTATTACATGACTTTCCAGGAGGGGGTATTTACAATTTACAAACAATTGGGGAAAAAAATAAAGAAAGCAATGAAAGTCCTATTTAAAACTATTACATCCCAAATAACAGTTACATGAATATATATAAAAAATGCGAAAAATGAATAATGCCCGAAAGAATGAAAATGCATTCTAAAACCTAGTGAGAAAAATATTTTTTGTGTTGTTTTTAATTTAAGAAAATAACTAAATTAATTATTCTAAAGTCTATTTAGAAAATTAACTTAAGAAAAAATAAACTAAACTCTTTTTTGTGGTTTTTTGTTTAAGAAAAATATTGAAACATAAATTAAATCTAATTAATTAATTAAAAGAAAGAGAAAATTATTAATTAAAAATTAATTCTAAACTATCCTAATTTTTTTTTTTTGAAATTTTTATTATGAAAAGAAATATTAAAATCTAAGTCTATTGGATTTTAATTTTAATAAGAATGTTAAAGTAATTAATCAATTAATTTCAGAAATTAATTATTTAATTAAAAACTAAATCTAAGTTTATTTGATTTTTTTTATTTGATTAAAAAAACTTGCTGACTAAATAAAATAAACAAATAAATGAATAACAATAAAAAAACAAAGTCAAATGGGCTTGGATGCAATCAACAGATGGGGGGTGTTGTTGAAATTGCGCTTGGCCCAAATGTGAAGCCCATGTTGCCTTGTGATCTAGTGTGGACTGGCTTTTGAAGGTACATGGGGATCTGTGCGCCTGACACCCTTGGATCTAAATCAATTAGGATATAGTGGGTGAGATTTGGAGGCATACGGCATGCTCTTGGAGACGCCACGCATGTGATCTACAGAGATATGTTAAGAAAATGAAAAAACGTTGGACCTGGGACTCAATCCCAGGTCCTCTCCTTCACATATGCGCTTGGTTACCAACTGACCTATCCTGATCATTCATACATATAATAACATCAATATATTATATATAAAACAACGTGTCATCTGAGACAAAAAAATAAAAGTGCGCGCAGATTTAAATTGTCCAGTGGGGGACTGCCACGTATCGTCTTCCACCTCCATTCGTCATATTAAACAACAAGATCTATAGTGACGGTTTTACGCTTGTCACTACAGCCTTTGCATCCTGAAATAAGCCAAATACACAATAGAAATTATGTGTGAGGCCATGGATCGACTGACCTCACTCTCCTGAGCATGATGGTGCCCCTGTTTAAGCCTAATTTTGGTCAACATAAAAAAACCAAATTCTAAGCTTTAAACCTTAAAAATGGTAACACACGGTTCCTGCATCAAAAACTCAATCCAACCATGTAGGAAGCTCACAAATTCTCAATAAATCAGAAATGCATGGTCAAATCACATTGATATTACGTGAATTGTACAAAACAAAATTAGAAAATGAAGCAAACCGTGAGAGTTGGTGAACGCGTTAGGCGATGCTTCAAGGCTTGATAATGGTTGCAAATGCTTCAAGGGATCTCCAGGAGTGGATTAGGATCCTTGGTTTGGACTAAAGAGGGCTGGAGACTGAAATTTGAATTTTGACAAGTTTGGTGTTTTTTGCAAAATTTTCAGAGGTTCTCCAGGCTATGTGTGTGTGTGTGTCTTGATGCTTGCTAGGTGTTTGTTTATATAGAGAGGAATGAAGAGACACGAAAACAAGGATTAAACACCCATAAACAAGATGTTTGAATGCCATGAATATCCATTTGTAACCTTGGCGAAAGTTATGGGATCTTGTCCATTTTTTAAATTTGCATGAATATGGACATGCTGGCCTTACTGTACACGAAAATTGGGGCCTTCTCATGCATTACGCCAAGCCCAAATAGCAATAGCTCAATAAATTTGCACTAGTTTTGATTTATTTGATTTTAATTAAATAAAAATTAATATAAAATGCAAATAAAATCAAGACTATACAAAAAATGGTTTTAGGTGTCCTCTCTGATCTTAGGAAGATGTTTGAAGTCCAAGAAAATGAGCCATTTCCTTAAAAGTTAAAATTTGCTCAATGCACATTTTTCGAAATTTCCCAAATTTTCCCAACTTGGGCAAGCCACAACTTTCTCAATTTTTATCTCAAGATTATGATCTTGTACTTTTTGGAAAGCCCAAGATGTCTAATTCAATCCTCTTTTGATAAATTTTGTATTTGAAGATTTTATCTTGATGTAAAAGGTCTTGGAAAAAAGTGGCTTTTGTTGACTTTCTAAAAATGACATGTAATGCATGCACTTGTATCTTTCAAATGGTGCATTTATTGGACTTGAGGGATGAACATAAGTTGTAGAGAATTGGATTCTACTCAAAATGAGCTTTGGTTTGGGAAAATGGATGAAGTATGTGAATTTATTCCTGGTCAAAGTTTGGTTGACTTCTCCTATAGAAACCCTAATTAGCAATTTCTGACTTTTGATGAATTAGGAGAATTTCTTGAGGAATCATGATCAAACCTTGATAAAATGAGGGATATCACTTCAAAATGTTTATGTTGACCAAAAATATTGAAGTTTGACTGTATATAGGCCACAATTGACTTTTGACCTGGCACAGTTGATTTTCTAGCATTTGAGCAATTGACTGAGCAAACTTGTTGTGCAAAGCATGAAACTTGGCATGGACAATCTTGAAGGCATATTAGGACCATGAAAAGAATTTGGGACTTTTGGAGTTCACACATCTTGATGAAAATTGAAACCCTAGTTAGAGGTTTATTGCCTTGGGAGGAGAATTTGCCTGGTCAATTCTTGCCCATCCTTGAGAAATTTGGGGGACCTCAATGAGCATGCCTTGAGAAAAATGAGAGAGAAATTTTTTGGGTACAACACATGTTATTATGGATATCCTTAAAGAAGTAGATGACGTCAAGCATGGGACATGATAAGAAACATCTATGATATATCGAGTTTACCTTGGTGTATCATAGGCGATTTTAATGATTTACTTGCTCAACAAGATAAACATGGTATCCACCCTCATCCCAATTGGCTATGTGAAGGTTTTAGTCAAGCGAAAGTGATTTTAATCTTTATGACATACCTGTAGAAGGATATTAATTTACTTGGTCTAAAAGTCATGGCATTGATCATATGATTGAGGAAAGGGTGGACCGACCATTAGTTTCTCCAGACTGGTTGAATCAATTCCCTAACATACAAATGATGAACCTTATATAATCCCACTCATATCATTCACATATTCTCCTTTCTTGTGATCCCTGACAGAGTTCTGTCCATAAGCATACCTTTTGATTTGAGAACTGCTGGCTTAAAGAGGAAGATCTCGAAGAAGTTATGAAAAAGAGGTGGAATAGTGAGGAACCAACTAATATTGTGCTTCAGATTGAGTCATGTGATAAGGAACTTGACATATTGCATAGGGTGAAAGTAAAACACCAACGAGAAAAATTGAAGAGGTATGCGGATGAGATGGAATACTATAGGAATAACCATGACTCAATTTCATATCAATGGTTCTTGGAAGAGAAAAATAGGTTCAAAAAAGCCTTACTCAAAGAAGACACATTGTTGTACCCCAAAATTTTCCCTCTCATTTTTTGCAAAATCTTCTCTTACATGGGTGGTCATAAACACTTGCTTGAAGAAAAATAACAAATTCTAAAGTTGGTCAAAGTGCCTTTTGATTGGCCTCTCTGAAGTGCCTTTTGATTGGCATCTCCAAAATGCCTTTCGATTGGCATCTGCAAAATGCCTTTTGATTGGCATCTCTAAAAAGCCTTTCAATTGGCATCTGAATAGCGCCCTTCGATTGGCATGGACAAAGGTCCTTCAATTGGCCTGTTAACAAGGACTTTCAATTGGAATTTTAACAAAGTCTTTCGATTGGCATCAGAACAAAGTATCTTTCGATTGGCCTCATGGCCAAGCCCTTCGATTGGCATGGATACAAGGCCTTTCGATTGGCCTCATGACAAGCCTTTTGATTGTCATGGCAAGGAATCCTTCGATTTAGCATCTCAAACAAGGAATCTTCGTCAGGCATGTTAACCAAGAGCCTTTGATTGGACTTTTGGAAAGAGCCTTCGATTGGACTTTTGGCAAGACCCTTCAATTGGACTTTTGGCAAGACCCTTCGATTGGCCTTTTGGCAAGACCCTTCGATTGGCCTTTTGGCAAGACCCTTCGATTGGAATTTTGGCAAGATCCTTCGATTGACGTTTCAACAAATACCCTTCGAGTGGTATTTGGGCGAAGGATGTTCGAATGACAAGAGGGTGTTCGAAGGAATCAAGTGTCCAGGTTCATCCCAATATTTCCAAAGAGATATGAATGTTCCAAAAGGGAATGCTTTTAATTTGTCTGATTCTTGTCTCATGGCTTTAATGGCCTGTTTAAATGGTCGTATCTTGCCGTTAATGGACCATCACTCTACTATAAATACAGGGCAAGCATACAGTGACAAGGAAGAAAAAAATAGCAAACTAAAGGGACAAAAGAACGAAAGAGAGGACATAGGCGAACAAAGAGAGAGGGAGATATACTTCTGCACACGAACAGATCACGCTGCCATATTGCAAATTGAAACACCCTTTTTTGTAGGCACCTTCATCCCAAACAAAGACCAGAGCCTTGTTCCCTCATCCAGGAGTCCACCCCAACTCCTAAGCAAACATCTCCTCACCCAGAGTCACAGGTCTTCATCTTCGATTAGTAACGGTTTGCAAAACCAAAATTGCATCTTCATAACATTTAACTACACGTTGCATATATATCCTTGTTATTACTGATTGTGCTGCATGTAAGCTGAAGCGTAGGTAATAGACCGTGCCATTATTGGGGCACGATCTAAGTTTTCCCTTCGAATCTCGGGACAACACAAACCCAGGTCCAGACTCAGTAGATTCGAATTAAGGGAGAAGCCAAATTGGGAGGAGATTCGAATCAGGGGGGTAAAGTCCCCCCTGGACTTCTAACATTTGTTTCATTTTGCAGGGAATATCTTCTCAAAACCTTGTTCAGAGCTTTGAAGCAGCTCAACTTCGAACCGAATCCAAGGTTCCCAGATCGAAGGATTGATATACCCAGATCGAATACTCCAAATTGCACCCCCTCACGCACCTTCGATCAAGCCTCCTCACTGGATCGAAAGACAGCCCAAGCCTCTTTCGATCCAGGCCTCCAGAATTACTCCTTCTTCGATCCGTCGCCTATTCCTTCAATTGCAGTTTTGTTTCAACTATTTTATCTCTTTTTTTTTAATCAACATAAAATCAATTCAAAAAACATTAGGATAGTTTTTTTACTAAATTAACTTTATTAATTAATCGTCTAATTATCTTAACATTTTCCCAAAAATAAAATAAAACAACAAAAAGATTTTATTCTTAGGATTTTTAGACGTTATTTTCAAATTCGCGCGCATTTTATATTACTGTAATTGCTCACAGTTGTAATAGCTTTAGATTTAAAATTCCGCACTTTTAGTTTCTTGCATTTTTTATGTAACTGTCTCGAAGCCTTGTAATAGCGTAGGATTTACGATTCCTGCATTTTAAATTCCTGTACATATATTAATTGCTTGGATAACTAGGATTGTATGACAAGATCTGAAAACAAACGGTGGAACACCTAAATGTTTAAAGATAAATAACTGAAATACAACACAATTGCACACCAGCACCTATAAGGTACTCCCACTTTGGTTGCCTTTAAAAAATAGTCATGAGGCATGAATGCTTTAGCAAAGACCCGTGAAATTAAAAGATCATAGTCCCTCGATGACCCTATAGTTGCCTTCTCGGTAAATGATCTAGTCCCTTAAACAAAATTTCTAAAGCATCTTCATAATTGCCTTCGTGACTGTAACGTCCCTTCAAATGTCCCTCAACATCCAACGATACGGCTACCTACTCACTAATAGTAGGATAGCGTTGTCTAAAGGATAAGAGGAAAAGAACACATTTTTCGAGTATAAAAGTTGATAGCTGTTAGAAGTTTGCTCAAAAATAATTTTTTGCACTTACACACAAATACTTTTCAAAAAAACAATTTCAAAACATTTTTCTTTCTTAACACTCTTGAAGACCGATACAAGAGTTAAACATAAAGGAAATCACCACACTAAGGCTTTTCAAAACATTTTCAAACACAATGCACAAAAGCATTTCAAAAATGAGCAAACCTCTAAGAGCCCGTGGAAGACCACGGATGGAAAGGGTGTTAACACATTCCCTTTCCATAATCTATCCCCTTACTCAGAAATATCTCGAAAAGGTATTTTTCTGTTCTTTTCACCATTTCCTTTTGTTGGATAAAAGAAAAGACGGTGGCGACTCTTGCTTACCGCACATTTGCAAACAAATAAAATGCAAAAACCAGCATATTAAACAGTCGGTTCTGCCACCGTATCACAGAACTGGAGACTCTGCTGGGGAAAACAAAAAGTGGGGTTTACCTTAGAGTTAGTTCATTATTTAACTACTTTGTGTGCTTTGATTGCTTTGTCTTTAAGGGTTTGCTTGGGTTGTAACTAAAAGATCCTACACCCGGATCCGGGGAACCTTATTAAGTAAGTAGAAATAAACCATGGAAGTTGTACGGCGTAGACGGATACGGACGAAGTGGTGGCTACGTTAGCGTGACACTTTGGATTATACTAATGTTCCTTGAGTAAGTTAAGGATAACATTAGGCTTCCTCATAGTGTCACTAAGCGCTAACTAACCTTTAGAACCTTTAATTGACTCATCCTAGCCATTAGGAAGTAGTGAGATAACCGTATTTGGTTCCTGTGATACGGTGGGAGAACTGACTTGAGGGTTTTGCGTTTTATCGCAAATGTTGCGGTTAGCAAGAGTCGCCACCGACTTTTCTTTTATCCAAAAGGAAAGGTGAAAAAGCACAGGAAAGACCTTTGAGATTGTTTCTTGAGTTCGAGGGGTAGATTATGAAAAGGGAAGGTATTAGCACCCTTTTCATCCATGGTTTTCCATGGGCTCTTTGTTACTTGCTAGATCACTTGTTTTTTTTCTTTTCGAAATTGTGCTTTGTGTGGTTTTGAAAGTATTTTGTAAAAGAGGCCATTGTTAGGAAATCTTTGTAATGATTCTCGTTCGTAAGAATGTATACAAAGATGTTTGCCTTTTTGAAAATGCTTTTCAATCTATGTAAGATGTTTGGAAATGTGTGTGTTTATTTTGAAAATAGAAAGGATAGTTTTTTTCGAAATGAAGCAAGCAACTATAAGTAATCTACCTACTCAAAATGTCTTTCTTGTTCATTTTCTTTTCCTTTGATATTGTTGTCTTACCATTGATTTGGTAAGCAACCCTATCTTTGGATGTAAACGGGACGGGCGTGGGTCATCGTATAACCATGATTAGCAATGTTGCAAAGTATCTTGGCATTTTTTGAGGTACTAAGATCATTTTGTAAGGCAACTTTGAATAGCGTCATCGAGGGACTATGATCTTATACTTGTTTGTTTTTGCCAAGATACTTCGCATGCGTAATATGACCATTTTTGTATAAGGCAACCAAGTGGAGTAACCCTAAGGGTGCTTGTATGCAAGTGTATTATTTTCATGCTTGATTTTGTCTTGGATTAGGGTTTTCTATTTGATTTGTTTTGATCTTTCCATGCAAACCCTAATTACTAGCATGGTATATAAAAGTGGTAAATTGCGTAATTTAAAGATTAATACGCTATTACAACATTTTATGGGAGGGAGGTATACAAGTTATGAATGGGGATTTGCAATAATGTGAATCTAATTAAGCTATTACAACCAAATCGAATTTGTACGAATATTTGAATAAATAATATACAATATAAATATGCAATGGTATGTATGCAAGAAAAAGATTTTTGTTTTGTTTTTCATATAAAGAAGAGTTTTGAATTAAACCTAATAATATTAAAAAAGGAAATTATTTCTTGAAAAGTGGTTAACCCTAATTTCTAACTTAAGAAAATAAAGTTATTTAAGTATTATTTTTGTGTATTTCTTGTCTTAAAATAATAAATAATATTTATAAAAATATTTAGTCTTTTTATATGTCAAAATAAATATTTACAAGTATGAAGAAAAAGGGATAAAAATATGTCTAAGTCTATTTTATTTTACAAGTTTATTTAAGAAAAATAGTTAGTATATAATTTAATAAAAATGTTTTTTTATGTGAAAATAAAATAAAATAAACAAAATGCAATATTTATCATGTTTTATATTTTTTTATGTTAAAGAAAATATTTAATTAAATGAACAAAAATAAAATAAATAAATGAAAATATATTGGGCCAGGGGTGTCCTGAGTAATCAGGAGATAACATTAGAAAAAACATAAGCGCAGCGCTGCAAAAATGAGAAAAATGGCACAAAAAATGAGAAAATATGCAAAAGGCAGACACCAAGGCTCGAACCCATGACCTTGGCATTCTCAACGCGCTGCCTTGCCACTGGGGTGACTGTACATCCATTAGTTCATATGAAATAAAAAACACATAACACATAACGCCTCTTTGCCCTGTACTTCATCTTCTTCCTCAAGTTATCCAGAACCTCTATCTTTCTCATTTCTCCATGAAAATGGAAACTTCAAACATGAAAATGGTAGTACTTTTTCCCACGATTTCAACCATGTAACTCATGTAAACTATCAGTCAAAGATCAAAGATAATTTCAATGGCCCTAATTTTAAACCTAATTTTTACAGAAATTTGAAATCTAAAATTCTCTATACATAATGAACATAAATGAAATCTATGCATACGGTTGGCTTTAGCACAATAATATTTACATTTTCCTTTCACAAATCGAGACCAATGGATGTCCGTATGAATAGATAGAAGTTAGAGTTATTACCTCCTTCAACTGAGATCGTGAATGGAGTTTGAGTGAGTTTTATGAAGGCCTGAAGATTCCTTTAGCTTGCCTGAACCTCCCTGAGTGTGTTCCAATCCTTGCCTTGCTTTGAAAGTGTCTGAATCTCTCTATCCAAGTCAACCTGCAAGCTTGAAATGAAAAAATGGCAGATGGAGAAGGAGGAGTTACAATGAAGAGGTGATGGTCTGGAACACTTAGATATGAGGTAGGTTAAGTGTTTGAGTGATTAGAACTTGAAACGCACTAGTAGATTTTTGGATTGCTATGCTTGGTCTCAAACAGCAAGTTATGACAGGTTTTTGGTGATAGGGAGTTTTAGAGAGTTTTTGGCCTTGAGCTATCGTGTGTTAGGTTACAATGTGTTTGTGTATAAGTATAGAGAAGGTTTCAAGTCAACTCCATAACAAATTTCTCAATTGTAGGCTTTTTGCTATATTGCTTGTCCTTTAAGAAAATTGAGGAGACAACTCTCTGCATGCTTGTACATGCCTGCTTGGAGTTGGTACAAGTCCTAGACAATTTGATTTTGGTTTATAGGAATTATGTGTGTAGAGAGAACAGGTTCAAAGCTCAAGAAGTGAAAAGTTGCAAAAGTTATGCTTTACTAAAATGGCAATGACAACTTTGTGCCATTTATGGAATTAAAGCTTGGATAAAGACTCTTATGATTGGATTAAGGCTTTATCAACTGTGTAAGCATTAAATTATGAAGTGAGAAACAAGTTTGAGACCTGTAAAGCAAGGATTAGGCAGCATAGGTTCAGATTTGAATTTTGTTCTTCATGGAATGGCTTGAAATCGAAGTGAGAAATTTCCAACTTCATCTCTTCGATTCTCCCTACTAAAAAATGATCTCAAAGAGTTCTTGGACATTTTGGAAACCTTGTAGTGTGCTCTATAACTCATCTTTGAAATGCATTCAAAGATTCCTCTTGGAACTAGGTGAAAATTTGCCATGAAGTTAGGTCAAAAACCTGCCTAAATTAGGCTAAATTTCACTAAGTTATTTTAGTTCATGGGCATGTATTCACAAAATTATATCTTGAGATCCAAGTATATTTAGGAGAAAATGTGTGAGGAAAAGTTGTAGATTTCATGGAGATCTACAACTTTCATGTTTGGAACTTTCTTTGAATCATCTTGTATCATGGTGAAAAATTTGCTTAAAGTTGAGGAAAAAAAAAAGAAATTTTCTATACTTAGAAAAATTTCTAAGTTAAGAAAATTTCAAATTTCAAAACCAAATCTTCAATCTTTGATTTCTTGATGAACAAGTTTCACATTTTGACATGTTTTCATGAATTGTGATCCTTGGCATTTGATTTTGACCAAAACGTCAAAGTTTGACTTCTCAGTATACAGTTGACTTTTGATCAGTTGAATGCAAATTTCATCTATCAATCCAATAGATTTGCAATGTTTTGAACCATGTCATTAGGTCATGATGATGCAATTAAGCCCTTGGAATCATGCTTCAAACCAATTTTTCATTTGATAGGTCAAAAATCAGAAATTACCCTTTGTTGTACCCCAAAATTTGCCCTCTCCTATTTCTCAAGACATTGCAAGAAAAGTCTCCAAGTGGCTCAAGTTTGCTCAAGAGTTGGACAGTCAAGCTATCTCCTAAGGCAGTCAACCCCAAATTAGGGTTTTGTGTTGCATCAAGATCTTTGAATCCAAATGACCTCAAGTTCTCCCCAATGTCCTAATATGTTCTCAAGGTCATCCATGTCAATTTTCAAGCCTTGCAGAGGAAGTTTGCTCAGTCAATTGCTCAAAGGGTCCAAAAATTGACTGTGTTAGGGCAAAAGTCAACTGTGACCTATAAACAGTCAAACTTCAAGATTTTTTGTCAACATTCTCATTTTGAAGGATATTTCATCATTTGATCAAGGATTGATCATGATTCATCTAGGATTGCCCAAGATTCATCAAGACTCAAAAGTTGCTAAATTAGGATTTTGTACGAAAAGTCAACTCAACTTTGACCAAGCATAACTTTCTCATAATTTATGAGAAATGACCCATCCAAAGCTCATTTTGAAGAGGATAAAATTTCCTACAATCCATATTCATACCCCAAGGTCAAGAAATTCACTCACAGGAAGTTATGAATTTGGACATTATAGGTCATTTTTGAAAGTCAACAAAAACACCTTTTTTGCCAAAGCTTATAACTTGAGCATGGAATATCAAAATGATATGATACAAAAAGTGCTGGTTAGAGGACATATCAATATTTCTAAAGAGTCCAAGAACACCTCCAAATGTTCAAAATTGAAGAAGTTATGCATTATTGAAGTTGGGCATTTTTGCAAAATTGCCAAAAGTCAACTATCCCCAAAACTTCAAATTTTGTCAAATGGGCCCATTCTTTTCCACTTGATTTGAGCTTGCATCATTGTCCACGTGTCCTAGCTTCAGCCATGAGCCCATATCTTATTTTTATTATTTTATTTGATTTTTTATTGAATTATTTCATTTTTAATCAAATTAAATCAAATAAAATCCAAACTTTGATTACCTAAGATCTTTTTGGTTGTTTCAGGTCTTAATTATCATCATGATCATCATCAAAATTTGTATCAAGCATATCATGTACAAAAGATGGAGATTTGATAAATTTGGCAAGCTTTAAAGAGGAAATCAAATCAAATATGGGTGCATTGATTTAGAGAGATTCAATCCATAATTCTTAACCTAATGCATTCCATAGTACATAAGGAAGCCACAAGAAACATGAATAGAGGTTGGAGGCTGCAAGCATAGACAGAACAAAGTTTGAAAAAAGTGGTAAAAAGCTTAAGATCAAAATCGTGTCTAGAGGTGTTTTCAGAAGTCAAGAACGATCTCAATCGATTCCTTGACGATCACTGAAGCAAAACCAATCCCAAGCAAGCCTCCACGCGCATCATAAAACACTGTAAGTGTCACAATAATCCGCTTCTTTCTTGAATTCATAAATCACCATTGTTGCATCATTTGAGTAAATTATTGGTATATTTGAAATCCTCATAACATTTCCAAACTATTGCCATTGCTTAATTTTGTTTATCTGACCTATACTGTGAGATGCCATAGCTAGGGTTTCTTGGTTGTTTTTGGGCGTTTCTATTTCAGGGATAATTGGCCACCAAGAAGGGCATAGTTAGGACCGCGAGGTCAAGACGAGCATGACCATGCTCTTGAAATGCATTTTTGTGGCTCGTAGCAAGTTTTGGAGATGGCTTGGCTTATAGCTACGGACTGTTGTCCGTTGGTATAGGTTTGGATTGTTTTAGCCATGGTCCAACGACAGGGACGATGGCGTGTCGTTCTCCCATTCGCGTGTTCAAATCGCGCACGCCTTTTTTTTATTTCTGACCAATAATTATTGCTTTGGCATATTATCTTTGTTGTTTAACATATTAAAAAATGAAGCAAAGCGTCCCAGCGGCAAGCATGCACGTTCAATAGCCTACAGGACCTGGGTTCGAATCCCAGGTCCCCCTAATTTCCATTTATTTTTCTTCTTCAGGTGATTGTGTGCAGATCCAAGCGCGAAGCCCACCATACACCCTTAAGAATCTGATGGTCAAATGGCCATAGGCCAAATCTGGTGGCCAGAAACTGACGGTCCACCATAGACCAAGTCAGCACGCGCGCATGGAATCAAAAAGGGTCAAACAAGGCCAGCACTATTGGGCTTCTCATTTGCTAATCACACCCAAATTTCAGGCCCATACCTCTTTTCTCTTATATTTACTTATTTTGTTTTACTTAATTATTTTATTATTTTTCTTTATTCAATTACTAACCAATTAAAATCCTTTTCTTTATAAAATAAAATCACCAAAAATATTTTTTTATCAAATTAAACTTTAACTTTTATTTTATTAATAAATACTAACAAATCAATTTAGGTTTTAATTCTAGAATAATTTTAACATATTTTTGTAATAATTAAAATTAAATTAGACTTAATTAGGTTTTTACAAATTCAATTAATTTTTATTTCTTTCTTAAAATACCAAAACCCAAAAATAATTTATTTTTATTAATTAATTTATTTATTTTAGAAATTAATTTGGATTAATTTCTTTCATAAAATAAAAAACAACAAAAAATCTTTTCTTCAAACAAAAAGGGTCGAAACCCTAGAACTTTGCGCTCGATTTAATTTCCCGTATGCGATTTACCTTCTTGTATCCATTTATGTATCTGATTAAGGATTGTAACAGCTTAATAGGACCTTTATTATTTTTTATCGCTTTATTTATTTTTAAGGGTTTGTCTTTGGCGATGTAAATACCCGACGCCTTGTAATTTAAATTCCACATTTTTATTTCCGCAAAATATAAACTGTTAGATGCTTGATAATAGGTATGCATGACAAGATTAAATGTTTTAACCTAAAATCAACTTAGATCGCCATTAACATGTACAAAGACAAAAATTAACTGAAAACAACACACTTGCACATGCGCACTCTTAGGGTACACCCCACTTGGTTGCCTTCTTACACGGTCATTGAGTATAGGTCACTTTAGAGGTAGTCCTCTTGTCTAAAGATCATATTCGCCTTGAAACGGTTGCCTCGAATATTGTTGCCTCAAACAAATGATCTAAGACATTAGGGTTACCGCTAAGGCGTCCTAACATTGCTTTAGTGACCGTATGTCCCTAAATTCGAATTGACCCTTAAACTCCAACGACGGTGCTACCTACTCATTCATAGTGGGATAGCATTTTCTAAAGTAAGATAGCATAGAACGATTCCTTTTTCGAGTTGGTAGATGGTTCTTAGATACTTGCTCATCCAAAACAAAACAAATCTTTTCACACTTACACTCCTTTTTGAACAAAGTTTTCAAAACACTTCATTATACTCTTGAGGACAGAAGCAAGAGTTAAATCGAAGTTTTCAAACAAAAACTTTTTCAAAACCCACAAGCACAAAGAAAACAAATTTTGAAAATAATTGAGCAAGTACCTAAGAGCCCGTGGATAACCACAGATAGAAAGGGTGCTAACACCTTCCCTTTCTATAATCTACCCCCGAATCCGAGAAATATCTCGAAAAAGGAATTTTTCTGTGTTTTTTTCCTTTCCTGTTGGATAAAATAAAAGTCGGTGGCGACTCTTGCTTACCGCGACATTTTGCAAAAACAAACGCAAAACGCAAAACCAACATTCCAAAAAACAGTCAGTTCTTCCCACCGTATCACAGAACTGGCGACTCTGCTGGGGACATTATATAAGTGGGGTGTACCTTAGGAATAGTTCATATTGTTTTCAATTGTTTAACTTGTATGCTTTATATTTGTGGGCTTGTATTGGAGTTTCTATAGATCCTAACCCGGATCTGGGGGATAACCTTTTGGTAAGTAGCAATAAATTGTGAGGGAACTGTACGGCGCAGACCGATACGGTTAAAGCAGTAGCTACGTTGGTGTGACACTTTAGTATATACCGATATCCCTTATGGCGCAACGAGGAGAATATGGGTCTGCTAAGGGGTCATTAAGCACCAACTGACCTTAGAACCTTTAAATTGACCAACTTGGCCATAGAAAGTAGCAGTATGCTACACTCATTGAGACTAAACTCTCGCGATGATTCCGGCCGCAAGAAAAGGTTGCTAAACTAGAATTATGACCGATCGAGGGTATTCAGTGATATTGAGATCCTCTAGAACCCGGTTACTATTTTTAGGACAAGTTTAAACCAACTGAACTGAAAGAGGGTAGTACCTAGACTCCTTGCCATCCTGAAATCTAAGGGCTATATGTGTGACTTGTGTGCCTTTACCATGTTTGCTATTTGTGGATACTTGTGGTGTGTTTTCTATCATGACATCATGACATTGCATTCATATTGCATTGGACTAACCTATTTCAAAGACAGGAGGGATTCATCTTTGTTCTGTTTTGTAGGTCATGGCACCCATGCGTAGAAACACCATCCGGATCAACATTGTCCAGGTTCCCACTCTCCTTAAAGAATTGGTTGCAAAGATGCCGAATGCTACTTCCTTCATCAGAAGACATAGGCACCTTCTTAGTTTGGTCACCTCCAAATTGGACGAACAAATGATGGGAGTCTTAGTCCAGTTCTTTGACCCACTGTACCATTGCTTTACTTTTTCGGACTACCAGTTGGTCCCTACCTTGGAAGAGTTCTCTGATCTACTAGGTATCTCTATTCTGGAGCAGACCCCGTTTACAGGTTGGGAAAAGATCCTTAGACCGGAAGAGATTGCTTCAGCCCTCCATCTGACAAAGGTTGAGGTAATGTCTAACTGGGAAACTCGTAGTGGAGCAAAGGGCTTCTTGACTAAATTCTTGGTTGGTAAGGCTAATCAGTTCTGGGACAGTCTAGACTTCCAGGCATTTGAAGACATTCTGGCTCTTCTGATATATGGTTTGGTATTATTTCCTAACTCCGATTATTTTGTTGACGTGAATGCGATAAAGATATTTATGTCCGGTAATCATGTGCCCACTCTCTTGGGTGACATTCTTCATTCTCTGTATGCTCGTACTGCTCGAAAGTGGGGTACCCTTATGTGCTGTGCTCCATTGCTGGTGAGGTGGTTTATTTCTCACCTCCCCAAATCAGTTTTGAAGAACAAGGAAGGAATGGGCTGGGCCTACAAGATTATGTCTCTCTCTCATAATGACATCATTTGGACTATCAAGGGCATGGAAGATGTGGCTATTATTGATCGTTGTGGGAATACCCCAATGTTCCACTGATAGGAACCAATGGAGGAATTACTTACAACCCGTGCTTGGCCTTACGTCAGTTTGGGCGAGCTAGAAGAGAAGGACCTCATGAGTTGCTAATGCCTAGTATTATCTTTGACTTCCAAGGGGATAGTGACGAGCAACGCCACAAATTCATAAAGAGCGTGGGACAGAGTTCACAGGTCTGATCCACACGAGCTGGGTGCGAAGACTTCTCTTCCGATGGAGCCATATCTCTGATGGGTTTGTATCCGTTCCCAAAAGCTGGGAATGCCGTATGAAGCCGTCTTGCCTATCATTGTTGAAGTTGCTGATGAGGAAGGGGTTCCTCCTACCATCCTACACCCTTACATGCCTACTGACATTGGGGAATTAAAGAGATCATGGATGCAGCTGAGAGAAGAGCGGGATACTTACAGAGAAAAGTATCACGAGCAAGAGCAGAAGATCTAGAAGTTGACAAGGCAGCTGGAGAACAAGCGGATCCTCAATGACTATGTCCGCACCGACAAGAAACGACCATGGGAGCACTGATTGTCTTTTGATTATTTCTAGTTTTAATTTACTTTTCAGTTTTTCTTTCTTGTAACGCCTTAAAGGCATCTGTTGAACAATTGATTTCAAGTTTATCTAATAAAAGTGCGTTTCATTTCTTGTTTACGAATTTAAGTCTCTCGGCGTCTTTGAAATCATATCATACGCATATCATTCCCATGCACCTCATAACAGGTACCCTTACAGATTTTCTCATCTTCTTTGATGTTTATTTCAGCATCATGTCTTCCGAACCATCAACTGAACAAGCAATCAAGGCTCTACAGGCTCAAAACACCCAGTTCCAAGAATTATTCATGAACCTGGCTAAGGGTCAGCAAGATCTGAAGGCCCTTATCCTTAAAGATAAGAAGAAGAAGAAGAAGACGATCCTCTTGAACATGGGGCACAGGTTTGGAAACAGGCTGCGAGATGACGCCAATCTATCCCACTCATCTGGAGGGGGAGAAAACCAAGAAGAAAGAAGGGTGCCTAGCTCTGTGGTATCTGATCATGAGACTGACTTTGATGAAGACCAGTATCCTCAAACTGAGGATAAATATAAACAGCTTGAAGATCGTTTAAGTGCGATGGAAATTCAGAAGGTCCCAGGTTTGGACTTTGGTGATCTGGGTCTGTCATCTGGGGTGGTAATTCCTCACAAGTTCAAAGCACCAGCCTTTGCTAAGTATGACGAGGTTTCTTGTCCAAAACTGCACCTCTGTTTGTATGTTAGGAAGATTCAGCCATACACCGCTGACGAGAACCTCTGGATCCACTTCTTTCAAGACAGTCTTTCAGGGACTCAGCTTGAATGGTTTTACCAATTAGAAGGAGCTAGCATCTGTAATTGGGAAGATTTGGCTGCTGCTTTCTACAGGCAGTACCAATACAATGCCGACCTCGCTCCCACGCGTACCCAACTTCAGGGTATGTCAATGGGCGTGGGTAAAGGTTTCAGAGATTATGCTCAGAAGTGGAAGGACTTGGATGGAAGAGTGCAACCACCCTTGGCTGATAGGGAGCTAGTGGATATGTTTCTGGGGACCCTGTCTGGTCCGTATTTCAACCATCTGATTGGAAGTTCATCGTTTGGGTTTACAGAGCTGATTATGACCGGGGAAAGAATTGAGGCTGGTATCAAATCCGGTAAAATACAGAAGGGTGCTTCGTCAGGCACTGAGAAGAAGCCTTTTAAGAAGGAGTCCAGTGTTGTTTACATTTCAAAAAGCCATAATAGACCTGAACGCCGCCAAGCTGTTAATGCGGTGGTTATATCAAGACCTGCTGTTGCTCCTCAGTGCAACAATCAGTCAAGGGCCGAGAGACCTCGAAGACAATTCACTCAGCTCAACATGACTTTATCCCAGATTCTGCCACAGTTATTAAAGACCAATCTAGTGATTCCAAGGGAGGCCCCGAAGAACCCAAATACAACATCACTGAAGTACGATCCGAATGCCCGCTGTGCTTTTCACTCTGATAGCCCGGGGCATGATACAGATGACTGCTGGGTCTTGAAGAACAAGGTACAAGACCTGATTGATGCTAAGGAGATCGAGTTCGGATCACCAGAAAAGCCTAAACAAGACGCATGGGTGAATGCTATCGGGGATGACAATGATGAAGAGTTTGATATTGACAGCTGGATATACCCAACTGCCGATGGTGGATTAAGCAACTGGACATTGAAGGATTCTATGCCTGTTCAGTTATCACCCAGTAATGAGACCTTTTGTTTGAATTTGTAACAGACAATGTTTTAAACTTTATGGCCCGGTGTCTTACCCAGGGCACCGTGGTTTCGTTTGTGAGGGCTTTATGTGTGTCATCTACATATATCATTAATAAAAGCATTGGACGTTTCTTGCATTTCAAATTTTGCGCTCCTTTTTTTTCTTTTATTATATATTGCAAAAAAACTATTTTACACACACCCATATATACAGGTCTACATCCACTCTAGATCTCACTGGTAACGACTCTGCTACTGCCAGTTATGACTTTGAAAGTTCGATCAACTTAACTGAAGACGAAGGTGAAGATGATTGTGAAGTGCCTGGTGAACTTGCTAGACTGTTACTTCAGGAAGAGAGGGTTATTCAGCCGCATGAAGAGCCAGTGGAAACAGTAAATCTGGGTACAGAGGTAGACAAGAAAGAGGTAAAGATCGATGCAAATCTGGAAGCAAGTGTTAAGCGACGATTAATTCAGATGCTGCGTGACTACGTTGAGATCTTCGCCTGGTCTTATGAAGATATGCCTGGGTTGGATACCGATATTATGGTTCACCGATTGCCTACCAAAGAAGACTGTCCTCCAGTGAAGCAGAAGGTCCGTCGAATGCGCCCAGAGATGTTTGAGAAAATCAAGGCTGAAGTTATGAAACAGTTTGGCGCCAGTTTTCTAGCAGGTACTTCCTACCCTCAGTGGGTGGCCAATGTGGTTCTAGTGCCGAAGAAGGATGGTAAGGTTCGAATGTGTGTCGACTATAGGGATATGAACAGGGAAAGCCCCAAGGATGATTTCCCACTACCTCATATCAATGTTCTGGTTGACAACACCGCTCAGTATAAGGTCTTCTCCTTTATGGATGGTTTCTCCGGTTATAATCAGATTAAAATGGCTCCCGAAGGCATGGAGAAGACAACCTTTGTTACTCAATGGGGTACCTTTTGCTACAAAGTCATGCCTTTTGGAGAGAAGAATGCTGGGGCAACGTATCAGCGCGCCATGGTCGCTTTGTTCCATGACATGATCCATCATGAGATCGAGGTATACGTTGATGACATGATTTCCAAGTCCCAAACTGAGGAAGAACATCTGGACCATCTCCAGAAGCTATTTGACAGGTTGAAGTTGTACAAGCTGAGGTTAAACCCGAACAAGTGCACCTTCGGGGTGAGGTCTGGTAAGCTGCTGGGTTTCGTCGTAAGTGACAAAGGTATTCAAGTGGATCCTGCAAAGGTGAAGGCTATACAGGAAATGCCAGCTCCCCGAATAGAGAAAGAAGTCAGAGGCTTTCTGGAACGTCTGAACTATATTTCCCGATTCATCTCGCACCTGACTGCTACTTGTGAGCCAATCTTCAAATTACTGAAGAAAGATCAAGTGGTAAGATGGAATGATGAATGTCAGGCTGCTTTCGAGAGTATCAAAGAATATCTCCAACATCCACCTATTCTGATGCCACCATTTGAAGGGAGACCTTTAATCTTATACTTGACAGTACTCGACAACTCAATGGGGTGCGTGCTGGGGCAGCATGACGAGTCTGGCCGAAAAGAGCATGCTATTTATTACCTTAGCAAAAAGTTTACCGACTGTGAGACCCAATACTCGTTGCTCGAGAAAACTTGCTACGCTTTGGCATGGGCTGCTCGCCGGCTGAGATAGTATAGGTTGACTCACACCACTCTATTGATATCAAAGATGGATCCAATCAAGTATATTTTTGAAAAGCCTGCCTTGTCCAGAAGAATAGGAAGATGGTAGATGACCTTGGCTGAGTATGACATCCAGTATACGACCCAAAAGGCAATCTAGAGAAGTGTGTTGTAAGACCATTTGGCACATCAGGCAGTGGACGATTACCAGTCTATGAACTTTGAATTCCCGGACGAGAGTATCATGATAGTAACCGACTGTGAAGAACCTGGACCGGATGAAGGACCAGAGGAAGGATCCCGATGGTCTATGTACTTTGATGGAGCTTCGAATACTTTGGGTAATGGCATTGGTGCCGTGATCATATCTCCTAAAGGCTCTAATACTCCGTTCACCGCCCTATTATGTTTTAACTGCACCAACAACATGGCGGAGTATGAAGCATGCATTATGGGTCTTCGAGTAGCTATTGACCTGAGGATTAAGTTCTTGAGTGTCTTCGGAGATTCTGCTCTCGTGATCAGTCAGATCAAAGGCGAGTGGGATACGAAACACCCAAATCTTATTCCTTACAAAGAGTATGTGTTGACATTGCTTCCACATTTCGAAGAGATAACCTTTGAACACTTCCCTAGAGAGGAGAATCAGTTGGTGGACGCGCTGGCTACGATGTCTTCTATGTTCAAAGTTAATTGGGACAACGAGGCTCCCCAGATCATCATTGAAAGACTGGACATATCTGCACATTTCTATGATATTGAGACTGAAGAGGTAGCAAATAAGCCATGGTTTCATGAGGTGACGAGGTATCTTGAGGCTCAGGAATACCCGGAGGGTGCATCTGTTAATGACAAGAAGTTCCTGAGGAGGTTCGCAGCAAAGTTCTTCATCAGCAATGGTATCCTTTACAAGCGCAACCATGATTCGACCTTACTGCGATGTGTGGATAAGAATGAAGCAGAAAGGATCATGGTAGATTTACACGAAGGTACTTTCGGAACTCATTCCAGTGGACATACCATGGCAAAGAAAATCCTTCAGGAAGGATATTATTGGTCCACAATGGAAGCCGACTGTTATCAGTATTCTCGGACCTGTCACAAGTGCCAAGTCTATGCTGATAAGGTGCACATACCTCCAGTACCTCTGAACGTCTTGACAGCTCCGTGGCCTTTTGCAATGTGGGGCATTGACATGATCGGCGAGATCAGACCTACGACATCTAACGAACATCGTTTCATCCTGGTAGCAATTGATTACTTTACAAAATGGGTTGAAGCAGCTTCCTTTGCTACTGTAACCAAGAATGTCGTGGCACGGTTCATTCGGCACAATTTGATCTGTCGATACGGTGTACTAGAGAGGATCATTACGGACAATGGTACCAATCTCAATAATAAGATGATCATCGAGCTCTGCAAGCAGTTCAAGATACAGCATCACAACTCTTCTCCCTACCGGCCAAAGATGAATGGGGCTGTTGAAGCGGCTAATAAGAACATTAAGAAGATTGTGCAGAAGATGACGGTGACATACAAAGACTGGCACGAGATGTTACCGTTTGCTCTTCATGGGTACCGTACCTCAGCGCGGACATCAACAGGGGCAACACCCTATTCCTTGGTGTATGGCATGGAGGCCGTCTTGCCCATTGAAGTTCAGATACCCTCTCTTCGGATTATGAAGGATGCAGGTTTGAGCAAAGATGACTGGATTCAGACCCGGCTTGATCAACTGAACTTAATTGACGAAAAGAGACTTACTGCTATTTGTCATGGTCAGATGTATCAAAACGGATGATCAAGGCATTTAACAAGAAAGTTAGACGATAAGAGTATCAAGTTGGGGATCTGGTAATCAAACGCATTATCCTACCTCAAGGTGATCCCAGGGGCAAATGGATCCCTACTTACGAAGGGCCATTTATGGTTAAGAACATTTTCTCAGGAGGAGCTATGATTCTGACCACCATGGATGGTGACGACCTTCCTCACCCCGTCAATGCAGACATAGTGAAAAAATACTACGCATAATCAAAGACCCGCTAGGTCGACTGGCCTAGGCAGAAATAAGGGCTTCCCGGCGAACCAAAAGGGTTCGGGCAAAAATAAGGGATGAAAATGAAAAAATCTGTACACCCGACAAGTCGAAAACCTGAAAAGGCGGCTTGGGCAAAAAAGGGTATCCCGGTGGACTGAAAACCCGAAAGGGCGGTCCAGGCAAAAATTAGGGATCAAAGCGTAACACTGTGTCTCATTGGATCACCTCACAACCAGACTTCGGTATGGACTATCAAGCTCGGACGACACTAAGCAATCTGATATACATTCAATCAAGTAGCAAAGTGATGAGATGCTCGAGGACATAAGGGCAATAGCAGAGTTAGAACCCAGTGGGATTATTCACATAGCTGTTTTGTTTAGTGTTTCACAAATTGTATAAGCTCTATTTTGTTCGGCGGCGTTCTCTTACTAGGACGTCAGCCTCTTGTACAAAAATGCCTATTTACAGGCCAAACTTCAAAATCAATATAATTCATTTTCAAGGAAATTTCAAGCTATTTTTCCTTTATCTGTTTTGTTTTGCAAAGAACGTCCAATGTTCATTTTTGATATATGCATTTGACATTAATTGTTGCTCATGAATATTTACATGCGAAACAAAATACCGTTACTGGTAATATCAGAAACAGGGGCAAATAAAAATTGTCCAAACTGTACAGTTGCTCTATCCACCAGGTACAACAGTAAATTCAGCTGAAGAATATGGATAAGATACTTTCACTCCTCGCAGAGTCAGATAGTAATGATAGTTCTCCCCAGCTGAGACTTGCAACTGTGAATGAATGAATCAGTAATATTCTCCCCCAAGCAGAGCTTATCTACCATCAACACTGAAAAGGCTTAATATCCCCGACAGTCTTAATATTCCCCAACGGAGTATAAGAATATTCCCCAGCAGAATACAAGATATCCCCAGTGGAGTTAAAAATTTCCCAGCGCAGTCTGAAAAAAGCTTCCCCAGTGGAGTTGAAGAATCATCCCCAGTAGACTCTGGAAGTTCGTCCCTGATGGAGTATAAAAATAAATATCCCCAGCCGAGTTCAAAGGAAGATTGTCCCCAGCAAAGCTCAAAGGATTATCCCCATTAGAGTCTAAAAGGTTATCCCCAGTGAAGCCGCAACTGAAAGATCATCCCCAGCGGAGTTCTTTCCTTTCACAAACAGGAATTTAAACCCCAACAGGATTCAGTATCACCAACAACGACAATTCATCCCCGACGGAAGTTATCGGTGGAATCCTCAGCAGAGCATCTCCTCCCCACAGAGTAATCTCCTCAACAGTTTATTCCCCAACGGAATTATCCTCTCCTGCAGGTTTATTCTCACAATCATCTTCGGTCGTCATCCCCAGCGGGAACGAAAAATTCAACTCTTTTCTCCAGCATCTATCCGAGATTTATTTTCCCAGCTAAAAACATTACATTTCCATACATCATGTTACATGCATATATGCATCATACAACACAATCTCATTTATTTTGAGAACATCATTGCTTGATCCATATCATGCATTGCATATGACAGACCTTTACCTTTCAGGAAAGATGCCGTTAAGTTCTCAGCTATGTTGAATACCTGATCGGTTCTTAAATCTTAACTGAATTATTCTCAGTTGAATTACAGATAAGGTTCTCAATCCCGACGTTCTAAAATCTCAACAGATTTATCCTCCGCTGAAGACCAGACAGTCCTAGATCTTGAAGAAGATGTTTCCCTCAGTCGAAGACCTGACCGGTTCTTAAATCTCAACTGAATTATTCTCAGTTGAATTACAGATAAGGTTCTCAATCTCGACAATTTTCCTCCTTCGAAGTGTGGACGAGTTCTAAAATCTCAACAGAATTATCCTCCGTTGAAGACCAGACAGTCCTAGATCTTGATGAAGATGTTTCCCTCAGTCGAAGACCTGACCAGTTCTTAAATCTCAACTAAATTATCCTCGATTTAATTACAAATAAGGTTCTCAATCTCGACAATTTTCCTCCGTCCAAGTGTGGACGAGTTCTTAAATCTCAACAGAATTATTCTCCGTTGAAGTAAACAGACAGTCATAGATCTTGATGAATATGTTTCCCTCAGTCGAAGACCTGACCGGTTCTTAAATCTCAACTGAATTATTCTTGGTTGAATTACAGATAAGATTCTCAATCTCGATAATTTTCCTCCGTCGAAGTGTGGACGAGTTCTTAAATCTCAACAGAATTATTCTCTGTTGAAGTAAACAGACAGTCCTAGATCTTGATGAAGATGTTTCCCTCAGTCAAAGACCTGACCGGTTCTTAAATCTCAACTGAATTATCCTCGGTTGAATTACAGATAATGTTCTCAATCTCGATAATTTTCGTCCGTCGAAGTGTGGACGAGTTCTTAAATCTCAACAAAATTATTCTCCGTTGAAGTAAACAGACAATTCCTAGATCTCGATGAAGATGTTTCCCTCTGTCGAAGTACTGACCGGTTCTTAAATCTCAACTGAATTATCCTCAGTTGAATTACAGATAAGGTTCTAAATCTAGAAAAATTCCCCCCAGTTGAATTATGGACAAGTTCTTAAAACTGAGCAGGGATGTTCTCTCAGCTAAGGTACAGGAAAGTTCCTAAATCTCAACAAAGATCAGGCTTCCCCAGCGGAATCTTCCACAACAACAAATATACAAGTTCTCGCTAAGGAATATCTTATGCGATTGACGCTCCTGCAGATGGCACCTTTAAGCCCATCCTCCCGTCAGCGATCTCCAAATGGCATCTGTAAGCCCATTCCCGACATCACAAGGCTGATACCACTTCATGCGAGTGCAAATTTCTGGGCACTCTAGTGTTCAATCATCTTCCACCTTCGGATCACGAAAGGCACGAAAGCCAATCTACATCCTCAGGTTTAAGAAGATTGAACAGGGGCAGCTGTTGTACCCCAAAATTTTCCCTCTCATATTTCTCAAGACATTGTGTTGTACCCCAAAATTTTCCCTCTCATTTCATCAATATTTTCTCACCACAAGACCCTTGGAGCTCAAGATCAAGTTAGGGTTTGCTCTGCTCAAGACTCCTCCTTGCACTGTTGACCCAAGTTAGGGTTTGAGTTTGCACAAAGATGTTTTGACCTAAGATGCCCAAAGTGACTTTCATGCTTCATGTTGAACTCACAAGTCTATCCATACCAAGTTTCAAGCCTTGATTCCAATCTTTGCCCAGTCAATTGGACAGTTGACCTAAAAATCAGTTGTATTGGGGGAAAAGTCAATTGTGGCCAATTGACAGTCAAGCCTCATAAATTTTGACCCACATCAACATAATGAATTCATATGAACTATTTGGTCAAGTTTGGATCACAATTCCACAAGAAATTTGATCAAATCACCAAAAGGGCAAAATGGTCATTTTTAGGGTTTTGACTGCACAAAGGCAATTTTTGACTGTTTGACCTAGACAATGGCAAACCAAGCTCACATATGGACTTAAGGACTCAATGGCATTGTCTTGACACATTCAACAAGTTCAAAAGATCCCAAATGCACAAGATTGACAGATGAATTTTTCAGTCAACTGACCAAAATTTAACTGTATACTGAAAAGTCAAACTTTGACTTTTTGGTCAAAATTAAGTGCCAAGATTCATTTTTCATCAAGACATGTCAAATTATGATTTTTGGAATAGGGGTGCAAAACATTATTAACTTAGAAAATTTTTGACCTATTTTAGGCAGGATTTTTGCCCAACTTCATGGCCACTTTTCACATGCTTCCACTTGGAATTTCAACTTGCATTACCAATATGGATTTTAGTACACATTCCAAGATTTCCAAATTGTCCAAGAAATTCTCAAACACCATTGTGGTTAGGGAGAATCGAATTTGCAAAGTTGGGCAAAATCCACTTTTGTTCTTGACCAAGGCATGTTCATACACTTTGCATTTTCAAACTCAGCATGGTTCAAGCTAGATTACAGGCCTCTAATCCCATTCACACTCAATAATTAAATGCCAATCCATTGTGTTCTATCATTATTTTGTTCATATAGTCATTACACAAAGAATTAACCTTTAAATGGAAAAAGCAAGTTTGCCATTTTGAAAAAGCAATGCTTTATGTCAAAGTCCATATCTTGGAAGTACAAGCAGATCTTTGAGGCACAAGTTTGTGGACAAATCCCACTGATCAAGAAGAGAAAATGCAACATGCTTGAGGGGCCTGTATTAGCCTATAACCCAACTTGACAATTTTTGCTTAGATAAGAAGAAACATTGCAAAAGATATCCAACTTGGATCTCCTGTCAACACAAGCCTAAACAAACTTCCTAAACACTTTCCATACATCAAACCTGACCTAAAACACGAATCCACCACAACTCAAACCTTCTCATTCATCAAAATACCACTTTTCTGCAAGAAAAAGGGCATTCTGCATTTTGACTTGGCCAACATCATTCACTCGCGCGTTTTTGCCCAAACAAGTTCCAATACACTCCCTACCTTCCATTGAAGCTATCCCAAGCCTTAGATACAAGCTGTAACATCCATATCCAAGTTTGCCATTTCCACTTTTCAGTTTTGCAGGTTGACTTCCATAGCTCGATACAGTTAGATTCAAAGCAAGCTAAGTGTTGGAGAAGGTTCCTGGGACCTCAAGCAAGCTGTACAAGTCCTCAAACACCATTGAAGTTGGCCATATTACTCTGTTCAAGTCAAGCTGAAACAGGTAAAATGTGAACTTCTATCTCTCTATCCAAGCATATTTAGGCTTAAGTTTGTGAAGAAAGTGTGTTCTACTCATAGCCCTGAAGCTATCCATGTAGTTACTTTTTATTTATATTGCGTGTGCTATGAGAATTTTGGACCTGAACACGAAAAAAAAGCTAGGTCAGAAATTGGGGGAGAAGAAATTCTCTTTCGTTTTTGAGAGTTAGAACAACTTTTTTATATATTTGAAATCGTGACATGATGCTCTACATTATTGATGTTATAAGTTTTTGCTAAAAGTCAAAGAATCAGGAAGTTTGAATCAAGCATGGAGGGCGCGCGTTTTTGAGACAGAAATAGCTCGAGGTTGAAGACAAGCCACTTGGGCTGGGCCTGAGTTGTTTTTACTTTCTGCACCCTTTTTCTCATTTTGCACCCCCTTGGCCCATTGTGTGAAATATCCATTATTTTTGACTTTTTATTTTTTCTTCTGACTTGATATTTTTTGTTGAAACATAAAAAATATTTTTTCACATTATTTTACATTTTTTGGCATTTATTTGCTTTATTAAACATATACATGTAAATAAATATATATACTTTTTTTATTTAAAACCCTAGAAAATAATACAAAAATATTTTTTTTAGTTATTATTTTTTATTTACATTTTGGAAATATTTTCTAAAAATATACTTTTTTTAAATAGTTAATATTTCATTTTGTATATATTTAGTATATTTAATATGTAATATAAATACTTGTACATATTTTATTAAATATTTAGGACAAAAACATAAAAATAATACTCTTTTATTTTTATTAATATTTGACATAAAAAAAAATACTTTTTTTTATAATATACTTTTTATTTTTTGTATATAATTAATACATATTATACATAATTAATAAGTAAATACCATTTATTCAAAAATTAGGGTTTTACCCTAAAACCATAAAAATATCAAAAATTAACCTTTTCATTTTTGTTTATATTTTACATTGAAAAACACTTTTACATACATAAAAAACCATTTTTGTGCATAATACATTTTGCATTTTATATTTGTTTAAATATTGTACAATTTATTATTTGTCTATTCAATATGGATGTAATAGTTTAGATTTAAATTTCTTGCTAAATATCCCCCATTCAAACATTTGTACCCCCATACCCGTAATTATGTTGTAATAATTTAGGATTTTAATTTCCCGCATTTAAAAGCTTTCCAATTATGCCATGATAGACCTAGGGTTTGTATGCGAAAATCAAATAACAAATTGCTTGACCTAATTCAAAGACAAAAAGCATGAAAATGAACAACACCAATCACACTTGCACCCTTAGGGTTACTCCACTTGTTGCCTTCAAAAATGGGCCATGCTTGCACGTTGAGTTTCCTTGGCAAAACAAAACAAATCAAATGATCATAGTCCCTCGATGACGCTTTCAAAGTTGCCTAAAAAATGATCAAGTCCCTTAAAGGAAAATTTGCCAAAGACACTTGGCATTATTGCATTCATGGTCTAAACGATGACCCGCGCCTATCCCGTTAACATCCTAACACAAGATTTTCCACCAAATACAATGGTGGAACAAAACTGTTAAAAGGGTTAAAACATGAGAAAAATCTTTGATTAAATTTAGGGGTAGACAACTCTTAGTTACTTGATTAACTTGCAAAAACACACTTGCCTACTTTTCAAAACACACTCCACAAATACAATTTCCAAACAACTTTCAAAAACATTGAAACATCTTTTCGAAAAGACACACACCTTTGTAAAACATTCGAGTAAAGAATTGTTACAAGGGTTGCCTAGACAAGGCATCTTTTTCAAAACATTTTCAAACCCACACACAAAGCACCATTTCAAACAATTGAAAATGCAAGGCAAGTGATCTAAGCAAGTAACTAAGAGACCTTGGATAACCATGGATAGAAAGGGTGCTAATACCTTCCCTTTCTATAATCTACTCCCCGAACCCATGAAAACATCTCAAAGGTTTTTCCTGTGCTTTTTAACCTTTCCTTTAGGATAAAATAAAAAGTCGGTGGCGATTCTTGCTAAACCGAAACATTTGCGAAAACAAACACAAAACCTCAAGTCAGTTCTCCCACCGTATCACAGAACTGGCGACTCTGCTGGGGATAAATTTAAAAGTGGAGTAACCTTAGGGCTTAGATCACCCTTTTACATGACCAATTGTTTGCTTTGATTGCTTTACATTTTGGTTCTCTTGTTTGGGCTTGAAATCCTACACCCGGATTTGGGGAAAACATTCATAGATAGCAATACGTTGTGGAAACTGTGTGGGGTATACCGACACGGTTGAAGCAATAGCTATATTAGTGCGACATATTTGTGAGTACCGGTAACCCTTGAGTTCAATCAAGGAGAGTAGGGGGCCGCTGAGTGATGTCACTAAGCACTAATGACCTAGAACCTTACTTGACCATCTTGGCCTTTTATTAGGGGTAGTGAGATGACCGGCTTTGGTGCAGTCCGAAGTTGGTAGATACTCGATACTACACTCATTGAGGGTTGTTTTCTTGGAATATTTTGGTCGCTAGTTAAGTGGCTAAACCAAAACAATGAACATGGAAAACAATCCAATGATATTGAGCTCCTTAGAACCCGGTTACTATTTATAGGACAAGTTTTTAAGCCAACTCCACTCAAGAGGGTACTTACCTATGAAACTCCATGCAAGCCTGAAACTAGGGTTTTGTGTGACTTGCTTGTACATATGTTTGTGTATACATCATGAACATCATAAAGCATCATATGCATCCACTAACCATTTCAAGGGTTTGGATCTTCATCTTTGTTCTTGTTTTGTAGGTCATGGAAATTCTTCGCAGGAAAACTATCCAAGTCAACCTTGTGAGAATCCCTCCTCAACTCAAGGAGCTCACATCCAGAATTCCAGAAAGCTCTCTCTTCAGTGAAAGACATGGTAGACTGCTCAACCTAGTCAACACCAACATTGAAGAAGACATGGTGAAAGTGCTGTTCCAGTTCTTTGACCCCCTTCACCACTGTTTCACATTCCCCGACTATCAATTGGTGCCTACTTTGGAGGAATTTTCTCAACTCCTGAGAATTCCTATTCTTAATCAACTACCTTTCAATGGTACGGAAAAAGAACCAAATCCTGAAGATGTTGCTCAAGCACTACACTTGCAACCATCTGACATCAAGGGGCATTGGGAAACTATAAGTGGTGTCAAAGGCTTCTTGGCAAAATTCTTGTTTGAGAAGGCACAAGAGTGTTGGAATTCCTTGGATCTGCAAGCCTTTGAAGAAATTGTGGCACTCCTCATTTATGGGTTGGTCTTGTTCCCAAATCCTGACCAACTTATAGATGTCAATGCTGTCAAGATTTTCCTATCCAGGAAACCCATACCTACATTACTTGGGGACATCCTCCACTCATTTTACACACGAACAATGAGAAAGAGGGGTGTTCTCATGTGCTGTACTCCTCTCCTTGCAAGGTGGTTTATTTCACACCTTCCACAATCTGTTTTGAAGAATGACAAAGGCTTAAGGTGGTCACAACGGTTGATGACCCTCACACACTCTGATGTACATTGGTGTTCTCAGTCCAGAGAAAATGTCATCATCGTCGATCGTTGTGGTGAGTTCCCTAATGTTCCATTACTTGGCATTAGGGGAGGCATTACCTACAACCCTTGTCTAGCTTTGAGACAATTTTGATATGCACAGAGGGATAGCCCTCATTACATGTTGATTCCTGACCTAGTTTTTGACTTCGACAACGATGCGCAAGGACTTCGCCAAAGATTCATCAGAGCTTGGAGGATGCCTAACAAGGTAGATAGCAAGACACTGGGGCACAAGAACTCCATCCCGCTTGAGCCTTATCTCAAGTGGGTGCGAGCCCACGCTCAGAGTCTTATGATGCCTTACCCTCACATTCTCCCTTTGATTAAAGAGCCTGTTGAGGAAGGAGGTGCTTCATACACCATCCTCCATCCTGACATGCCAACATCATGGGAGGAGATGCAAAAGAGTTGGATCCAACTCAAGGAGGAACGGAATACTTTTGAAGCCAGCTTCTACGCCAGTGAGAAGAAGGTTTTGGAGCTTACCCGCCGACTTCATGAAGAGGAGACCCTTAACACTTACATCGCACCAAAGAGGATGCGCAATGTCTTTTTACCTTAAGAAGTTTTTGTAATATTCGGCCCATGGGGCATTTATGTACTGACAAAATTTCTTCTTATTAATATGACGTGTGTTCTTTTTGTTTGCAACAATTTTGAATTTCTAAATCCTTGAATGCATTGCATGAATAAACATATCATTCATCATATGCATAAGCAGGTCTCCACACCAGGTTTCCTTATCTTTCTGCTGTTTATTTCAGTAAGATGGATCTCGAACAGACAGTCAAAGATCTGCAGTCATAAAACTCACAGTTTCAACATCTCCTAATGACCTTGGCAAAGGGTCAGGAGGATCTGAAAGCACTGCTTGGGAACAAAGAGCAAGAAAAGGTGAAAAAGAAGAAGAAAAGAGTCGGGGTAGCTACACTGGGAAGAAGGTTTGAGAATGAAGCTAGAAGAGTTCTTGAATTTCCCTCTGCATCTGAGGAGGAAACCAGTAAGGGAAAAGGAGCTGCATTACCTTCTGAGTCCGAGGCTGAAGAGGAAGAGGTTGAGGAAGATGAAGACTACTCAGAGCAACAATACCCGCCAGCGAACGACAAATACAAAAACCTGGAGGATAGACTGGCGGCTATGGAGCTGCAAAGGATCCCTGGGTTAGATTTTGAAGAATTGGGATTGATTGCTGGGATTGTGATCCCTCCAAAGTTTAAGGTGCCCGTTTTTGCAAAATATGATGGGCTGTCTTGCCCGAAGATGCACTTGAGGTCATATGTCCGAAGAATTCAACCTCATACATCCGACGGAAATCTTTGGGTACACTTCTTTCAGGATAGCTTGTCCGGTACACAACTAGACTGGTTTTACCAGCTTGAGAGGTCAGAAGTGCATAATTGGGAAGACTTGGCAGCTGCCTTTTATCGCCAGTATCAATATAACGCTGACTTGGCGCCAACCCGTACTCAGCTACAAAGTATGGGAATGGCCTCAAATGAGGGATTCAAAGAATATGCCCAGAAATGGAGCGACTTGGCCGGAAGAGTGCAGCCACCTCTTTCTGATAGGGAACTAGTTGATATGTTCTTGGGGACCCTATCTGGCCCGTTCTTCAACCATTTGATCGGGAGCTCTTCCGCAGGGTTTACTAAATTGATTCTGACTGGCGAACGGGTGGAAGCCGGTATTAAGAATGGGAAGATTCAAAAGGATGCCTCTGTATCTACAACTGTTAAGAAGTCATTTCCAGCCAAGAAAGAAGCAGCTGTTATATACTCTCAGAAAAGATCGGGAAGAACTGAGCGCCGGCCGACTGTGGGGGCCGTGATGATCCAAAATCCATCAAATGATCAGCCTCGTAACAATCAGTCCAGACCTAAACAACAATGGGGAGAACGGCCACAATGGCAGTTCACCCGCATCAACATGACGCCAGCACAAGTTCTTCCCCATTTGTTGAAGTTGAATCTCACCACTATCAAAGAGGCACCAAAAAATGTGAACACATCTTCCCCACATTATCATCCCAATGCTAAATGCGCCTATCATTCTGACAGCGTCGGGCACGACACCAACGATTGCTGGGCACTTAAGCATAAAATTCAAGATTTAATAGATGCAAAAGAGGTTGAGTTCGATGCTCCAGAGAAGCCAAACGTAATATCCGCTCCAATGCCGAAGCATGGTCGCAATGTCCATGCTATTGAAGAAGATTTGTATGTTTCTGATGTTGATGACCTGATGACTCCACTGTTGACAATCAAGTTGAATCTGTTAAAGGATGGGATTTTCCTAGGATGCAAAGAAGACTGCTACTATTGTTCCTCTCTACCAATCGACTGTCCATTGTTGAAGATAGGTATCCAAGGCCTAATGGACAGTCAACAAATTCTTTTCGAAAAGATTCCTGCTACTCCAACCCCTATCGAAGATGTTTCAATAATCACCATTTCCACCAATCTTTCCAAGGTCCCTAAAAAGCCTGTTAAGATTACATCCGCTACAAAGTTTGTTCCTCTGAAAATAACTATGCCTGGGCCTGTCCTCTACATTTCTGACAAATCAATACCATGGAATTACGGTGGAGAAATCTACTACCATGGTGTTAAACAAGTTGAGATAACCGAGGAAAGCTCTGATGAAGAAGATGCCGACATTGGAAACATTGCCAGTACAAGTAAGATTACCCGAAGTGGGAGAATATTTTCTCCAGAGATTGCCCCCCCAAAGTCAATCTTTGGACCCTCAGCTGCTGCCAAAGTTACTCCTGCACCGATAAAACTTTCCTCAAGAACTCCGTTGATTGAAGAAGCTGTTACCCCTGTGGTTGTTCCTCCTACTTCTGCTGATAAGGGGAAAGGGATCCAAGATGAGCTCGTCAGGACGAGGGCTCAACCATTGGTCATCCCCGAAACCTCTAAGAAAGAAATGGAGGAGATTCTGAAAATAATTAAGAAGAGTGATTATGATGTGGTAGAACAACTGGGGCAAACCCCCTCAAAGATCTCCATGTTAGCATTACTACTTTGTTCAGAGGCGCACGCCAAAGCATTGATAAAATTTCTGAAGACAGCCCATGTGCCCCAGGAAACCTCAGCCGATAAATTCCAAGATTGTGTAGCCAGCCTTACCGCAGACAACGGCCTGGGTTTCTCTGATGCTGACCTGACTCCGAAAGGAAGAAATCACAATGACACATTACATGTGTCAGTAGAATGCCAAGGAACTACTCTGGCCCATGTTTTGGTCGACACTGGTTCTTCTCTGAACATGCTGCCTAAGAAGGCTCTCGACCGTTTGGATTGTGAAGGCTTGGAGCTAAAGCCAAGTAATATCATTGTAAGGGAATTTGACGGGTCAAAATGAATGGTACATAGGGAGGTCGACATTCCCATTAAGGTAGGCACTTAAGTGTTCCCATCAACTTTCTATGTGATGGACATCCGCCCATCATACTCTTGCTTGCTAGGGAGGCCATGGATACATAATGCTGGCGCAGTCACCTCCTCTCTACATCAAATGCTGAAATACCCTATCAAAGGAAAAATCATAACTGTACACGACAAGGAGGAATATATGATCAGCCACCTGAACTCCTTTCGGTATGTAGAGGTGGGGGGTGAATTCATTGAGACCCCATTCCAGCACTTCGAGGAAGTCTCTCCCGAGGTGGTAGTAGCAAAAACGGTAGCCGAAGTACCCAAGCAGGTGGCCAGGATGGCATCTCTAAAAGACGCGAAGGCTGCAATGAAGGATGGGAAGAGCTCAACATGGGGTCAGTTGCCTGACTTTCCTCACAAAACAGACAAGTTTGGGTTGGGATTTACTGCTGCGGGGCAAAAAGCTATGCGTCGCTCAAAAATTGAAAGGACACCCATCAAGATTTCTCCTCATAGAATCAATGCTTTGGAAGACGAAGACGAAGAGGGTAACATTGAGGACTGGATCTTCCCAACCATCGAAGGGGGACTACACAACTGGGAGGCGAAAGACTTCGTCCCCATTACTTTCATTAATCAGTAACTTATCTTTCGAACATTTCCTGTTGGTCTGTAATAATTACTTTTAAACAATCTGCACACTACTTTTTCACCTCATGCCTTGCCCGGGGTATGTAGGTCCATTTGTAAGGGTTTTGATTCTCTTCATATCCATATGCCATGTTTAATGAATCATTGGACGTTTTTCATTTATAAACTGCTGTGTTCATTTTCTTTCCTTTTACATTTTTGTTTGTTTAAGGATGGCTATACCTTACACACACCCACACTCACAAATGCAGGTACCCATCCACTATGGATTCTATGGGTGACTATTCTGCTATGTCCTTCAATAACTCTGAAGACTTGGTCAATCAGGCTGAGTATGAAGATGACGAAGATTATGAAGTACCAGGAGAGCTAGCCAGACTTCTACAACAAGAAGAGAGGGCCATCTTGCCTCACGAAGAGTTGTTGGAAACTGTCAACTTAGGAACAGAGGAAGACCGGAAGGAAGTACAAGTGGGTGCCAATCTGGAACAAAGTGTCAAGGAGCGTTTGGTACAGCTGTTAAATGAATACATTGAAATCTTCGCCTGGTCTTATGAAGACATGCCGGGTTTAGACACTGATATTGTGGTTCACCGTCTCCCTACAAGAGAGGATTGTCCACCGATCAAGCAAAAAGTCCGCCGAATGAGGCCCGACATGTCTGAGAAGATTAAAGAAGAAGTAATGAAGCAATTCGACGCTGGCTTTCTGGCTGTTACATCCTATCCACAATGGGTTGCTAACATTGTTCCAGTACCTAAAAAAGACGGCAAGGTCAGGATGTGTGTGGACTACCGGGATTTGAATAGGGCTAGTCCTAAAGATGATTTTCCGCTACCGCACATCGACATTTTGATTGACAAGACAACTCAGCACAAGGTGTTTTCCTTCATGGATGGATTCTCGGGTTACAACCAGATCAAAATGGCCCCCGAGGACATGGAGAAAACAACCTATGTTACACAATGGGGTACCTTCTGCTATAAGGTGATGCCGTTCGGACTGAAGAACGTAGGGGCAACTTATCAGCGCGCCATGGTAGCTTTATTTCATGATATGATACATCATGAGATCGAAGTTTACGTAGACGACATGATAGCTCGATCACAAACAGAGGAGGAACACCTTGAACATCTAGAAAAGATGTTTGCCAGGTTGAAGGAGTACAAACTCAGGCTGAATCCAAGTAAGTGCGCGTTTGGAGTTAGGTCTGGTAAACTTCTAGGATTTATTGTCAGCAACAAAGGCATTGAGGTCAATCCAGCAAAAGTGAAAGCAATACAAGAAATGCCTGCTCCCCGTACTGAAAAGGAGGTTAGAGGGTTCTTGGGGCGCTTGAACTATATTGCCAGATTCATCTCTCATCTGACTTCTACCTGTGAGCCAATTTTCAAACTATTAAAGAAAGATCAGGTAGTCGAATGGAACGATGATTGCCAAGCTGCTTTTGATAAGATCAAGGAGTATTTGCTAGAACCTCCTATTCTGATGCCACCTTTCGAAGGAAGACCGTTGATCTATGTATCTGACCGTCTTGGATAACTCAATGGGGTGTGTTTTGGGCCAGCATGACGAGTCTGGTCGAAAAGAGCATACTATTTATTACCTTAGCAAAAAGTTTATCGACTGTGAGACTCACTACTCACTGCTCGAGAAAACTTGCTGCGCTTTGGTATGGGCTGCTCGCTGACTAAGGCAGTATATGCTGACTCATACCACTTTGTTGATTTCCAAAATGGATCCTATCAAGTATATCTTCGAGAAGCCAGCTTTATCTGGAAGAATAGATAGATGGCAAATGATCCTAACTAAGTATGATATCCAGTACACTACCCAAAAAGCTATAAAGGGGAGTGTACTAGCTGACCATCTAGCTCATCAAGCTATCGAAGATTATCAATCCATGAGATTCGACTTCCCGGACGAGGACATCATGAATTTGGACAACATTGAAGATAACACACCGTATGACAGACCTGAAAAAGGATCCCGATGGATCCCGTACTTTGATGGTGCTTCAAATGCACTTGGAAACGGTATCGGTGCGGTACTCATTTCCCCGGAAGGTTGTCACACGCCTTTCACGGCTCGACTTTGCTTCAGCTGTACCAACAACATGGCCGAATATGAAGCTTGCATCTTTGGTCTCAAGGCTGCTATAGACTTGGGGATCAAATCTTTGGTCGTATTTGGAGACTCGGCTTTGGTTATCAGTCAAATCAAAGGAGAGTGGGACACCAAACATCCTAATCTTATCCCATACAAAGAACATGTCCTGACATTGTTGCCTCATTTCGAGCAAATCACCTTCGAGCATTTCCCGCGAGAAGAGAATCAGCTAGCAGATGCTCTGGCTACAATGTCCTCCATGTTTAAACTCAACTGGGATAATGAGGCTCCCCAAATCACCATCGAGCGAATGGATGAACCTGCGCATTGTCATGAGATTAATACCGAAGAAGTAGTGGAACAACCCTGGTTCCATGAAATCAAAAGGTATCTCCAGACTAGAGAATACCCCGAAGGAGCTTCCGTCAATGACAAGAAGTTCTTAAGGAAATTTGCTGCCAAGTTCTTCCTAAGCAACGACATCCTCTACAAACGCAACCATGATTGCGTTTTACTCTGATGTGTAGACAAAGCTGAAGCAAAGTTAATAATGACCGAGATACACAGCGACACGTTTGGCACTCACTTGAGCGGGCATACAATGGCTAAGAAGATTCTAAGGGCAGGCTATTACTGGTCTACCATGGAAGCAGATTGCCATCAGCATTCCCGTACTTGCCACAAATGTCATGTCTATGCCGACAAGATTCATATTCCTCTTGTTCCTCTCAACATGCTGACAGCTCCTTGGCCATTTGCAATGTGGGGCATTGACATGATTGGAGAGATCAAGCCCACAGTGTCCAATGGACATCGCTTCATCCTGGTTGCTATTGATTATTTCACCAAGTGGGTCGAAGCAGCTTCCTTCGCCTCTGTTACTAAAAATGTGGTTGCCCGTTTTATCAAGCAAAATCTCATATGCCGGTATGGTGTCCCGGACAGGATCATCACAGACAACGGTACAAATCTGAATAATACTATGATCACCGCTCTATGCGAACAATTCAAGATTTATCATCACAATTCATCTCCCTATCGGCCGAAGATGAATGGTGCTGTTGAACCTGCGAACAAAAACATTAAGAAGATCATTCAGAAAATGACAGTTACCTACAAAGACTGGCATGAAATGCTACCGTTTGCTCTGCATGGATACCGTACCACGGCACGTACTTCAACCGGGGCAACCCCATTTTCTTTGGTATATGGCATGGAAGCTGTCTTACCCATGGAAGTTCAGATTCCTTCTTTAAGGATTATGAAGGACGCTGGTTTGAATGAAGACGATTGGATTCAGACCCGATTTGATCAACTCAATTTGATTGACGAAAAACGACTCGCTGCTGTTTTCCACGGTCAGACGTATCAAAAACGGATGATCAAGGCTTTCAACAAGAAAGTTAGACGTCAAGTATATCAAGTCGAAGATCTCGTAATCAAGCGGATTATCTTGCCACAAAGTGATCCCAGGGGCAAATGGACTCCTACATACGAAGGACCATTTGTGATCAAGAGCATATTTTCTGGTGGTGCAATGATTCTGACCACCATGGACGGTGACGATTTTCCGCACCCTGCGAACGCAGACATAGTCAGAAGATACTACGCATAAAATAACCCGACAAGTCGAAAACCCGAAAGGGCGGCTTGGGAAAAAATGGGCATCCCGGTGAACCGAAAACCCGAAAGGGCGGTTCAGGCAAAAATTAGGGATAAAACAAAAAAATCTGTACACCCGGCAAGTTGAAAACTCGAAAGGGCGGCTTGGGCAAAAATGGGTTTCCCGGTGGATCGAAAACCCGAAAGGGCGATCCAGGCAAAAGTTAGGAAATTAAAGCGTATGACTATGTCTCGTCGGATCACTTTAAAGGACAATCTCTTCATCAACCAGCTCCAGGCTTCTGATTAATCCAGTTACCGGCAGACGAAGCATTGAATGGACAAATATTCAGAGTTGTGAAGGCTATAGCAGAATGGAATCCCATGGAATTGTTGCACATAACCATCTTTCTTTTGTATAAATTTTTCAATTTTTACGACGACGTCCTCTTACTAGGATGCCTGTTTCTTTTGTACAAAGATATACATAGAAAGTTAATACAAATACTTTTCCAAATACAGAAATTTGCTTTGACTTCCTTTTTCTCTTTTACACTTATGATTTATTTGAGAAACGTCCAATGTTTTGTTAAATAGGCATATGCATTTGAACATAATCATTTTCCTTACAAATCAAGAAAGATGATTGTCGACAGGTTGAAGATACAGATAGATATCTTGATACCCTTTCAGAAGAAATCCCCCGCAGATTTAAACTCCAAATTCCTCGGCAAGGTTAAAATCCAAAACTTAATTCCCCAAACAGAGTTAAACTTCAGGATCCTCGGCAGAAGAAGCTTTCTAAAAAAAAACTGATTTCCCCAGCCAGAGAGCCTTCCGAAACTCAATTCCCCGTAGAGTTAAGTTTCAGTATCCCCAGTGGAGCCTTAAGAATCTGAAAATCCTAGCCCCAGCGGAGCTAAGACTTTCAACTATCAAATCCCCAGCGGAACCAGATTAATGAACCTTCTCCCCACAGAGGTACCTCCCGTCAGATTGTAGATTCTTAGTCTTACTCCTCCAACATGAGCCTCCCAGGTTCTGGACTCCCCAGTAGAGATCATCAGAATTCTCTAGCCCCGCAAGTCACCAAGGAGTTCCAATCCCCAGCAGTGGTCCTAAGATCCCTCAACAATGGAAGATCTTGTTCCCCAAGCAGTCAGTAGTCAACAAGGATGTCTCATCCTCAGCAATAAAAAATTCTTGCAATCCCCTGCAGCAGTCAAGGACTCACTTTCCCTGGCAACAGTCAAGTTTCTATTATCTCCAGCCATCCAGGATTCATCTATCCTCAGCAAGACAGCTCATCAACTTACATGTGCATTCATTACATTCATCTCATGAACATCGATATAACATTATATTGCATCATACATTACATGCAGCATAACTTTGTGTTCAGCTAACATTTTGTCCTTTTCAGGATAAGAATAAAAGGCTATCATTAACAATCTAGATGCAGTTTTTATACAGACTCATCATCAGGCGACCCTACACCGATTCCTTCTTCAACTTCAAGACTTCTGAAAACAGTTCATGGGTTCTCCAGTAACGGATGTTAACCTATCGCTTGTTCAGATTCTTCTCAACTTCTGAAAACAGTATACGGATTCTCCAGTAACGGATGTTAATCTATCGCTTGTTTAGACTCAAGACTTCTGAAAACAGTTCACGGGTTCTCCAGTAACGGATGTTAACCTATCGCTTGTTCAGGTTCTTCTCAACTTCTGAAAACAGTTTACGAATTCTCCAGTAACGGATGTTAATCTATCGCTTGTTCAGACTCAAGACTTCTGAAAACAGTTCACGGGTTCTCCAGTAACGGATGTTAACCTATCGCTTGTTCAGATTCTTCTCAACTTCTGAAAACAGTTTACAGATTCTCCAGTAACGGATGTTAATCCATCGCTTGTTCAGACTCAAGACTTCTGAAAACAGTTCACGAGTTCTCCAGTAACGGATGTTAACCTATCGCTTGTTCAGATTCTTCTCAACTTCTGAAAACAGTTTACGGATTCTCCAGTAACAGATGTTAATCTATCGCTTGTTCAGACTCAACTTCTGAAAACAGTTTACGGATTCTCCAGTAACGGATGTTAATCTATCGCTTGTTCAGACTCAACTTCTGAAAATAGTTTACGGATTCTCCAGTAACAAATGTTAATCTATCGCTTGTTCAGACTCAACTTCTGAAAACAGTTTACGGGTTCTCCAGTAACGGATGTTAACCTATCGCTTGTTCAGACTCAACTTTTGAAAACAGTTTACGGACGCCTCCCAACATGGATGCTGATCTATTGCTTATTCAACTTCAACTCCTGAAAATAGTTTACGGATGCTTCCAGATACGGATGTCAATCTTTTGCTTATTCAGACCCCCAGTTCAGAGATGTTCCAGAGCATGGACACCTCTCTGATATTCATTCCAGATGGCATCTTTAAGCCCATCCCCGATAAAATTCTGTCATCCCTCCAGATGGAATCTTTAAGCCCATCTCCAAATGGCATCTCTAAGCCCATTCCCGCATTCATGTCTTGGCGAGTGCAAATTTAAGGGCACTCTAGTGTCCAATCTCCTTTTACCTTCGAGACGCGAAAGGCAAACCTGCCAATCTAACTCTTCAGGTGCAAGAAAATTGAACAGGGGAAACTGTTGTACCCCAAAATTTGCCCTCTCATTTCATCAATATTTTCTCACCACAAGACCCTTGGAGCTCAAGATCAAGTTAGGGTTTGCTCTGCTCAAGACTCCTCCTTGCACTGTTGACCCAAGTTAGGGTTTGAGTTTGCACAAAGATGTTTTGACCTAAGATTCCCAAAGTGACTTTCATGCTTCATGTTGAACTCACAAGTATATCCATACCAAGTTTCAAGCCTTGATTCCAATCTTTGCCCAGTCAATTGGACAGTTGACCTAAAAATCAGCTGTATTGGGGAAAAAGTCAACTGTGGCCAATTGACAGTCAAGCCTCATAAATTTTGATCCACATCAACATAATGAATTCATATGAACCATTTGGTCAAGTTTGGATCACAATTCCACAAGAAATTTGATCAAATCACCAAAAGGGCAAAATGGTCATTTTTAGGGTTTTGACTGCAAAAAGGCAATTTTTGACTGTTTGACCTAGCCAATGGAAAACCAAGATCACATATGGACTCAAGGACACAATGGCATTGTCTTGACACATTCAACAAGTTCAAAAGATCCCAAATGCACAGGATTGACAGATGAATTTTTCAGTCAACTGACCAAAATTTGACTGTATACTGAAAAGTCAAACTTTGACTTTTTGGTCAAAATTAAGTGCCAAGATTCATTTTTCATCAAGACATGTCAAATTATGAAACTTGTTCATCAAGAAACCAAAAATTGCAATTTAGGGTTTAGAATGAAGAAATTTCATAACTTAGAAATTTTCTAAGTTATGAAATTTCCTAATTTTTTCCTAACTTTGTCCCATTTTTTCATCAAGATGTAAATGGATTCAAGAAAAACTCAAAATATGAAAGTTATATTCCATTGCAAAATCTACAACTTTTATTCACAAAGTTTTTTCAAAAGAAGCTTTTAGCTCAAGTTATGATTTTTGGAATAGGGGTGCAAAACATTCTTAACTTAGAAAATTTTTGACCTCTTTTAGGCAGGATTTTTACCCAACTTCATGGCCACTTTTCACATGCTTCCACTTGGAATTTCAACTTGCATTACAAATATGGATTGTAGTACACATTCCAAGCTTTCCAAATTGTCCAAGAACTTCTCAAACACCCTTGTGGTTAGGGAGAATCAAATTTGCAAAGTTGGGAAAAATCCACTTTTGTTCTTGACTAAGGCATGTTCATACACTTTGCATTTTCAAACTCAGCATGGTTCAAGCTAGATTACAGGCCTCTAATCCCATTTACACTCAATAATTAAATGCCAATCCATTGTGTTCTAGCATTATTTTGTTCATATAGTCATTACACAAAGAATTAACCTTTAAATGGAAAAAGCAAGTTTGCCATTTTGAAAAAGCAATGCTTTATGTCAAAGTCCATATCTTGGAAGTACAAGCAGATCTTTGAGGCACAAGTTTGTGGACAAATCCCACAGATCAAGAAAAGAAAATGCAGCATGCTTGAGGGGCCTGTATTAGCCTATAACCCAACTTGACAATCTTTGCTTAGATAAGAAGAAACATTGCAAAAGATATCCAACTTGGATCTCCTGTCAACACAAGCCTAAACAAACTTCCTAAACACTTTCCGTACATCAAACCTGACCTAAAACACGAATCCACCACAGCTCAAACCTTCTCATTCATCAAAACACCACTTTTCTGCAAGAAACAGGGCATTCTGCATTTTGACTTGGCCAGCATCATTCACTCACGCGTTTTTGCCCAAACAAGTTCCAATACACTCCCTACCTTCCATTGAAGCTATCCCAAGCCTTAGATACAAGCTGTAACATCCATATCCAAGTTTGCCATTTCCACTTTTCAGTTTTGCAGGTTGACTTCCATAGCTCGATACAATTAGATTCAAAGCAAGCTAAGTGTTGGAGAAGGTTCCTGGGACCTTAAGCAAGATGTACAAGTCCTCAAACACCATTGAAGTTGGCCATATTACTCTGTTTAAGTCAAGCTGAAACAGGTAAAATGTGAACTTCTATCTCTCTATCCAAGCATATTTAGGCTTAAGTTTGTGAAGAAAGTGTGTTCTACTCATAGCCCTGAAGCTATCCATGTAGTTACTTTTTTTTTATATTGCGTGTGCTATGAGAATTTTGGACCTGGACATGAAAAAAAAGCTAGGTAAGAAATTGGGGGAGAAGAAATTCTCTTTCGTTTCTGAGAGTTATAACAACTTTTTTATATATTTGAAATCGTGACATGATGCTCTACATTATTGATGTTATAAGTTTTTGCTAAAAGTCAAAGAATCAGGAAGTTTGAATCAAGCATGGAGGGCGCGCGTTTTTGAGACAGAAATGGCTAGAGGTTGAAGACAAGCCACTTGGGCTGGGCCTGAGTTGTTTTTACTTTCTGCACTATTTTTCTCATTTTGCACCCCCCTGGCCCATTGTGTGAAATATCCATTATTTTTGACTTTTTATATTTTCTTCTGACTTGATATTTTTTGTTGAAACATAAAAAATATTAAAAAATATTTTTTCACATTATTTTACATTTTTTGGCATTTATTTGCTTTATTAAACATATACATGTAAATAAATATATATACTTTTTTTATTTAAAACCCTAGAAAATAATACAAAAATATTTTTTTTTAGTTGTTATTTTTTATTTACATTTTGGAAATATTTTCTAAAAATATACTTTTTTTAAATAGTTAATATTTCATTTTGTATATATTTAGTATATTTAATATGTAATATAAATACTTGTACATATTTTATTAAATATTTAGGACAAAAACATGAAAATAATACTCTTTTATTTTTATTAATATTTGACATCAAAAAAAATACTTTTTTATAATATACTTTTTATTTTTTGTATATAATTAATACATATTATACATAATTAATAAGTAAATACCATTTATTCAAAAATTAACCTTTTCATTTTTGTTTATATTTTACATTGAAAAACACTTTTACATACATAAAAAACCATTTTTGTGCATAACACATTTTGCATTTTATATTTGTTTAAATATTGTACAATTTATTATTTGTCTATTCAATATGGATGTAATAGTTTAGATTTAAATTTCTTGCTAAATATCCCCATTCAAACATTTGTACCCCCATCCCCATAATTATGTTGTAATAATTTAGGATTTTAATTTCCCGCATTTAAAAGCTTTCCAATTATGCCATGATAGACCTAGGGTTTGTATGCGAAAATCAAATAACAAATAGCTTGACCTAATTCAAAGACAAAAAGCATGAAAATGAACAACACCAATCACACTTGCACCCTTAGGGTTACTCCACTTGTTGCCTTCAAAAATGAGCCATGCTTGCACGTTGAGTTTCCTTGGCAAAACAAAACAAATCAAATGATCATAGTCCCTCGATGACGCTTTCAAAGTTGCCTAAAAAATGATCAAGTCCCTTAAAGGAAAATTTGCCAAAGACACTTGGCATTATTGAATTCATGGTCTAAACGATGACCCGCGCCTATCCCGTTAACATCCTAACACAAGATTGTCCACCAAATACAATGGTGGAACAAAACTGTTAAAAGGGTTAAAACATGAGAAAAATCTTTGAGTAAATTTAGGGGTAGACAACTCTTAGTTACTTGATCAACTTGCAAAAATACACTTACCTACTTTTCAAAACACACTCCACAAATACAATTTCCAAACAACTTTCAAAAACATTGAAACATCTTTTCAAAAAGACGCATACCTTTGTAAAACATTCGAGTAAAGAATTGTTACAAGGGTTGCCTAGACAAGGCATCTTTTTCAAAACATTTTCAAACCCACACACAAAGCACCATTTCAAACAATTGGAAATGCAAGGAAAGTGATCTAAGCAAGTAAATAAGATCCCATGGATAACCATGGATAGAAAGGGTGCTAATACCTTCCCTTTCTATAATCTACTCCCCGAACCCATGAAAACATCTCAAAGGTTTTTCCTGTGCTTTTTAACCTTTCCTTTAGGATAAAATAAAAATTAGGTGGCGACTCTTTCTAAACCGAAACATTTGTAAAAACAAACGCAAAACCTCAAGTCAGTTCTCCCACCGTATCACACATTGCAAGAAAAGTCTCCAAGTGGCTCAAGTTTGCTCAAGAGTTGGACAGTCAAGCTATCTCCTAAGGCAGTCAACCCCAAATTAGGGTTTTGTGTTGCATCAAGATATTTGAATCCAAATGACCTCAAGTGATAACCAATGTCCTAATATGTTCTCAAGGTCATCCATGTCAAGTTTCAAGCCTTGCAGAGGAAGTTTGCTCAGTCAATTGCTCAAAGGGTCCAAAAATCGACTGTGTTAGGGCAAAAGTCAATTGTGACCTATAAACAGTCAAACTTCAAGATTTTTTGTCAACATTCTCATTTTGAATGATATTTCATCATTTTATCAAGGGTTGATAATGATTCATCTAGGATTTCCCAAAATTCATCAAGACTCAAAAGTTGCTAAATTAGGGTTTTGTAGGAAAAGTCAACTCAACTTTGACCAAACATAACTTTCTCATACTTTATGAGAAATGACCCATCCAAAGCTCATTTTGAAGAGGATGCAATTTACTACAATCCATATTCATACCCCAAGATCAATAAATGCACTCACAAGAAGTTATGAATTTGGACATTATAGGTCATTTTTTAAAATCAACAAAAACACCTTTTTTGCCAAAGCTCATAACTTGAGCATGGAATATCAAAATGAGATGAGACCAAAAGGGCTGGTTAGAGGACATCCAAGATTTCTAAAAATTCCAAGAACACCTCCAAAAGTTAAAAATTGAAGAAGTTATGCATTGTTGAAGTTTGGAATTTTTGCAAAATTGCCAAAAGCCAACTATCCCCAAAACTTCAAATTTTGTCAAATGGGCCCATTCTTTTCCACTTGATTTGAGCTTGCATCATTGTCCACGTGTACTAGCTTCATCCATGAGCCCATATCTTATTTTTATTATTTTATTTGATTTTTTATTGAATTATTTAATTTTTAATCAAATAAAATCCAAACTTTGATTACCTAAGATCTTTTTGGTTGTTTTAGGTCTTAATTATCATCATGATCATCATCAAAACTCGTATCAAGCATATCATGTACAAAAAGATGGAGATTTGATAAATTGGCAAGCTTTAAAGAGGAAATCAAATCAAATATGGGTGCATTAATTTAGAGAGATTCAATCCATAATTCTTAACCTAATGCATTCCATAGTACATAAGGAAGCCACAAGAAATGTGAATAGAAGTTGGAGGCTGCAAGCATAGACAGAACAAAGTTTGAAAAAAGTGGTAAAAAGCTTAAGATCAAAATCGTGTCTAGAGGTGTTTTCAGAAGCCAAGAACGATCTCAATAGATTCCTTGACGATCACTGAAGTGAAACCAATCCCAAGAAAGCCTCCACGCGCATCACAAAGCACTGTAAGTGTCACAATAATCCGCTTATTTCTTGAATTCGTAAATCACCATTCTTGCATCATTTGAGTAAATTATTGGTATATTTGAAATCCTCATAACATTTCCAAACTATTGGCATTGCTTAATTTTGTTTATCTGACCTATACTGTGAGATGCCATAGCTAGGGTTTCTTGGTTGTTTTTGGGCGTTTCTATTTCAGGGATAATTGGCCACCAAGAAGGGCATAGTTAGGACCGGGAGGTCAAGACGAGCATGACCATGCTCTTGAAATGCATTTTTGTGGCTCGTAGCAAGTTTTGGAGATGGCTTGGCTTATAGCTACGGACTGTTGTCCGTTGGTATAAGTTTGGATTGTTTTAGCCACGGTCCAACGACAGGGACGATGGCGTGTCATTCTCCCATTCGCGTGTTCAAATCGCGCGCATATTTTTTTTTATTTCTGACCAATAATTATTGCTTTGGCATATTATCTTTGTTGTTTAACATATTAACAAATGAAGCAAAGCGTCCTAGCGGCAAGCATGCACGTTCAATAGCCTACAGGACCTGGGTTCGAATCCCAGGTCCCCCCAATTTCCATTTATTTTTCTTCTTCAGGTGATTGTGTGCAGATCCAAGCGCGAAGCCCACCATACACCCTTAAGCATATGATGGCCAGATGGCCATAGGCCAAATCTGGTGGCCAGAAACTGACGGTCCACCAAAGACCAAGTCAGCACGCGCGCATGGAATCAAAAAGGGTCAAACAAGGCCAGCACTATTGGGCTTCTCATTTGCTAATCACACCCAAATTTCAGGCCAATACCTCTTTTCTCTTATATTTACTTATTTTGTTTTACTTAATTATTTTATTATTTTTCTTTATTCAATTACTAACCAATTAAAATCCTTTTCTTTATAAAATAAAATCACCAAAAATATTTTTTTATCAAATTAAACTTTAACTTTTATTTTATTAATAAATACTAACAAATAAATTTAGGTTTTAATTCTAAAATAATTTTAACATATTTTTGTAATAATTAAAATTAAATTAGACTTAATTAGGTTTTTACTAATTCAATTAATTTTTATTTCTTTCTTAAAATACCAAAACCCAAAAATAATTTATTTTTATTAATTAATTTATTTATTTAATTTAGCAATTAATTTGGATTAATTTCTTTCATAAAATAAAAAACAACAAAAAATCTTTTCTTTAAACAAAAAGGGTCAAAACCCTAGAACTTTGCGCTCGATTTAATTTCCCGCATGTGATTTACCTTCTTGTATCCATTAATGTGTCTGATTCCGGATTGTAATAGCTTAATAGGACCTTTATTATTTTTTATTGCTTTATTTATTTTTAAGGGTTTATCTTTGGCGATGTAAATACTCGACGCCTTGTAATTTAAATTCCGCATTTTTATTTCCGCAAAATATAAACTGTTAGATGCTTGATAATAGGTATGCATGACAAGATTAAATGTTTTAACCTAAAATCAACTTAGATCACCATTAACATGTACAAAGACAAAAATTAACTGAAAACAACACACTCGCACATGCGCACTCTAAGGGTACACCCCACTTGGTTGCCTTCTTACGCGGTCATTGAGTATAGGTCACTTTAGAGGTTGTCCTCTTGTCTAAAGATCATAGTCGCCTCGAAACGGTTGCCTCAGATATTGTTGCCTCAAACAAATGATCTAAGACATTAGGGTTACCGCTAAGGCGTCTTAACATTTCTTTAGTGACCGTATGTCCCTAAATTCGAATTGACCCTTAAACTCCAATGACGGTGCTACCTACTCATTCATAGTGGGATAACATTGTCTAAAGGAAGATAACATAGAACGATTCCTTTTTCGAGTAGGTAGATGGTTCTTAGATACTTGCTCATCCAAAACAAAACAAATCTTTTCACACTTACACTCCTTTTCGAACAAAGTTTTCAAAACACTTCATTACACTCTTGAGGACAGAAGCAAGAGTTAAATCGAAGTTTTCAAACAAAAACTTTTTCAAAACCCACAAGCACAAAGAAAACAACTTTTGAAAATAATTGAGCAAGTACCTAAGAGCCCGTGGATAACCACGGATAGAAAGGGTGCTAACACCTTCCCTTTCTATAATCTACCCCCCGAACCCGAGAAATATCTCGAAAAAGGAATTTTTCTGTGCTTTTTTCCTTTCCTGTTGGATAAAATAAAAGTCGGTTGCGACTCTTGCTTACCGCGACATTTTGGGAAAACAAACGCAAAACGAAAAACCAACATTCCAAAAAACAGTCAGTTCTTCCCACCGTATCACACCCTTTCTCAGCCAAAACCCTAATTTTGACCATTTTCCCCTTTTGATGATTTGATCAAATTTCTTGAGGAATTATGGTCCAAACTTGATCAAATGATACATATGAGTCTAAAATGTTGACGTGGATAAAAAATTATGAAGTTTGACTGTAAATTGGCCATGGTTGACTTTTTCCCCAATACAGCTGATTTTTAGTTCAACTGTCCAATTGACTTATCAAAAGTGTGATTCAAGGCTTGAAACTTGTGATGAGTAAACTTATGGGTCCATAATGATACTTGAAAGCCATATGAAACATTGATAGTCCAAAAATATTTGTGAAATTCCAAACCCTAATTTTGGGTTATCAGTGCATGATGAGATGTCTTGAGCTGGTCAAACCCTAATCCAGTCATGAGTCAAAGAGATCTTGTGAGAAAAGTCTTGATAAATGAGAGGGAAAATTTTGGGGTACAACAGCTGCCCCTGTTCAATCTTCTTAAACCTGAAGAGTTAGATTGGCGAGTTTTGTCGTTCGTGACTTGAAGGTGAAAGAATGATTGGACACTAGAGTGCCCATAAATTTGCGCTCGATGATGTGATGATAGAAGGAATGGGCTTACAGATGCCATTTAGAAAGGTGATAGAATCTTGTCGGAGATGGGCTTGTAGATGCCATCCAAGAATGTTTGTTGAATTGTAAGTTGTAAGCTGAAAGAATAAGTATCAGAATGGTGTCCGTGTCTGGAGCGTATCTGAAGTGTATCTGAAAGGTCGAATCTGAATGAGTATCCAAATGGAATCCGTGTTTGGAGCGTATCTGTACTGTATCTGAAAGTTGAATCTGAATGAGTATCAGAATGGCATCCGTGTCTGGAGTGTATTCGTACTGTATCTGAAAGTTGAATCTGAATGATTATCAGAATGGCATCCGTGTCTCGAGTGTATCCGTACTGTATCTGAAAGTTGAATCTGAATGAGTATCAGAATGACATCCGTGTCTGGAGCGTATCCGTACTATATCTGAAAGTTGAATCTGAATGAGTATCAGAATGGCATCCGCGTCTGGAGCGTATCCGTACTGTATCTGAAAGTTGAATCTGAATGAGTATCAGAATGGCATCCGCGCTTGGAGCGTATCTGAACTGTATCATGATTGCATATTGTTAATGGTAGCTGTTAATCTTATCCTGAAAAGGGTAAAATGTTAGTTGAAATACAAAGTTATGTTTGCATGAAATGTATGATGCAATGTATTTGCTTCATTAATCTTTATAATATATGGATGCAATGTATGCGCATGTGAGCTGATTTGTTGTATTGTTGTTCGTTTGAGGAAAATAAATTCCTGAATGTTGTTGAGGATATGTTGAATTTCATGTCTTAAAGTTGAAGTACTAGTGAACTTTTGTTGAGAGAAGTAAATTTTGTTGTGAGGGCGATGCCATGTACTGCATGTAAGATCTGCTTGGGGAATCATGAGAAATTTGACGATTTATACTGGGGATTAAAAACTTGAAGTTTTGTTCCGCTGGGGATTTAAATGATGTACTGTAGGGGATTACTTATGGAATAGCCTAGAGACATTTTCCTTTTCTTTCAACCCATTAGTAATTGTCTCTCCCATTTGTTTTATTTGTACACAGTAATTATGTTCAAATGCATATGTTCATCAATGAATCATTGGACGTTTTTTGTAAACAAAACACAAGTGTAAAGAAAAAGACAAATCGTTTTTGCACTTTCAAAGGGGTATCTTTGTATTGACTTTGAATAAATATTTTGTACAAAGGGGACAAACATTCTAGTAAGAGAATGTTGTCGTAAAACAAGAAAAATTTATACAGAGAAGGATAACTACGTGTAATAATCCCACAGGGTTCCCATTCTGCTATAGACTTCGCATTCTATGAGTATCTTGTCTATTTGCCTTGTCCGAAGATGATTGAATTGATCAGAAACTCTGAGTTAGTGGAAGCCAAAGGTTGTCTATCAAGTGATCCGACGGGACATAGTCATACGCTTGAATTCCCTAACTTTTGCCTGGACCGCCCTTTCGGGATTCAGTCCATCGGGAAACCCTTTTTTGCCTAAGTCGCCCTTTCGGGTTTTCAACTTGTTGGGTGTACAGATTTTTTTTATTTTATCCCTAATTTTTTCCTGAACCTTTTGGTTCGCCGGGATGCCTCTTGTTTTGCCTAGGTGTGTCAACCTAGTGGGTCTCTTATGTGTAGTATCTTTTGACTATGTCCGTGTTCGCAGGGTGTGGCAGGTCGTCTCCATCCATGGTGGTCAAGATCATTGCCCCACCGTAGAATATGTTTTTTATTACAAACGGTCCTTCATAGATAGGAGTCCATTTGCCCCTGGGATCACTTTGTGGCAAGATGATACGTTTGATCACTAGATACCCAACTTTATATACTTGGCGCCTGACTTTCTTATTGAAAGCCTTGATCATCCATTTTTGATACATCTGACCATGGAAAACAGCAACAAGTCTCTTTTCATCAATTAAGTTCAATTGATCAAGTCGAGTTTTTATCCAATCATCTTCATTCAAACCTTCATCTTTCATAATCCTCAGAGAGGGGATCTGAACCTCAATAGGTAGGATATCTTCCATGATGTATACCAAAGAATAGGGTGTTGCCCCAGTTGATGTGCGAGCCGTGGTACGATAACCGTGGAGAGCGAATGGTAGCATCTCATGCCAGTCTTTGTATGTGACTGTCATTTTCTGTATGATCTTCTTAATGTTTTTATTTGCAGCTTCGACAACACCATTCATCTTTGGCCGATATGGAGAAGAATTGTGATGCTGGATCTTGAATTGCTCGCATAATACGGTGATCATAGTGTTGTTAAGATTTGTACCATTGTTAGTGATGATCCTTTCCGGGATACCATACCGGCAAATAAGGTTTTGCTTGATGAAGTGGGAAACAACATTCTTGGTAACAGAAGCGAATGAAGCTGCTTCGACCCACTTTGTAAAATAGTCAATGGCCGCTAGGATGAAGCGGTGTCCATTGGGGGCTGTAGGCTTGATCTCTCTAATCATATCAATTCCCCACATAACAAAGGGCCAAGGAGCCATCAAGATATTCAGAGGAACCGGAGGTACGTGCACCTTGTCAGCATAAATTTGGCATTTATGACAGGTTCGAGAATGTTGATAGCAATCTGCTTCCATGGTAGACCAATAATAGCCTGCCCGTAGGATTTTCTTTGCCATCGTTTGCCCACTGGAATAGGTTCCAAAAGTACCTTCATGTAATTCAGCCATGATCTTTTCAGCTTCAAACTTATCCACACACCGAAGCAAAATGGAGTCATGATTGCGTTTGTACAGGATGCCATTACTAAGGAAGAATTTAGCAGAGAATCTCCTTAAGAACTTCTTATCATTGATTGAAGCTCCTTTTGGATATTCTTGAGCCTCGAGATACCTCTTGACCTCATGAAACCAAGGTTGGTCCACTACCTCTTCAATATTAATCTCGTGACAATACGTCAGTTCATCCATTCGTTCGATGGTGATCTGGGGAGCCTCGTTATCCCAATTAAGTTTAAGCATAGATGACATTGTGGCTAGAGCGTCTGCTAGTTAATTTTCTTCTCGCGGGAAATGCTCGAAGGTAATCTTATCAAAATGTGGTAGCAATGTCAAAACATGTTCTTTGTAAGGGATAAGGTTTGGGTGCTTAATGTCCCATTCCCCTTTGATCTAACTGATGACCAAAGTTGAATCTCCAAACACATCTAAAGATTTGATTCCCAAGTCTATGGCAGCTCTGAGACCAAAGATGCACGCTTCATATTCCGCCATGTTATTTGTACAGTTGAAGCAAAGTCTGGCAGTAAAGGGAGTATGACACCCTTCTGGAGATATGAGTACAATGCCGATGTCATTACCAAGTGCATTGGATGCTCCATCAAAGAACAGGGTCCATCGGGATCCTTGTTCAGGACCGTCATATGGTCTGATTTCTTCACAGTTGTCTAATGTCATGATGTCTTCATCCGGAAATTCAAACTTCATGAACTGATAGTCTTCTACAGCTTGGTGAGCAAGGTGATCAGCCAATACACTTCCCTTTATAGCTTTTTGGCTAGTATACTGTATGTCGTACTCCGTTAGGATCATCTTCCATCTCTCTATTCTCCCATAAAGAGCAGGTTTTTCGAAGATGTACTTTATCAGATCCATTTTAGATATCAACAAGGTAGTATGAGTCAGCATATACTGTCTTAGCTGGCGAGCAGCCCATGCCAGAGCGTATCAAGTTTTCTCGAGCAGTGAATATCTGGTTTCACATTCGGTAAACTTTTTGCTCAGGTAATAAATAGTGTGCTCTTTTCGGCCAGACTCGTCATGTTACCCCAATACACACCCCATTGAGTTTTCTAAATTAGTCAGATACATGATCAACGGTCTTCCCTCGACTAGTGGCATCAGTACAGGAGGCTCTTGTAAGTACTCTTTGATTTTGTCAAAAGAAACATGGCGTTTATCATTCCATCTGACTACTTGATCTTTCTTCAATAGTTTGAAGATTGGCTCACAAGTAGCTGTTAGGTGAGAGATGAACCTGGCAATATAGTTCAAGCGTCCGAAGAATCCTCTGACTTCCTTCTAAGTATGACGAGAATGCATCTCTTGTATTGCTTTAACTTTGGCAGGATCGACCTCAATACCTTTGTTACTGACGATAAAGCCTAGGAGTTTACCGGACCGTACTCCAAATGTGCACTTGTTTGGATTCAACCTCAGCTTGTACTTCTTCAGTCTCTCAAATAGCTTTTGTAAGTGATCAAGGTGCTCTTCTTCTGTTTGCGATCTGGCTATCATATCGTCTATGTAGACCTCTATTTCATGATGTATCATGTCGTGAAATAAAGCTACCAAGGCACGTTCATAGGTTGCCCCAGCATTCTTCAATCTAAATGGCATCATCTTGTAGCAGAATGTGCCCCACTGTGTGACAATTTTTATTTTCTCCATGTCTTCAGGTGCCATTTTGATTTGGTTGTAACCTGAGAATCCGTCCATGAAGGAAAACACTTTGTGTTGGGCCGTATTGTCAACCAGGATATCGATGTGGGGGAGTGAAAAATCATATTTAGGGCTTGCCCTCTTCAAATCTCTATAGTCCACGCACATTCGTACTTTGCCATCTTTTTTAGGTACGGGAACAATGTTGGCAACCCATTGAGGGTAGGAAGTGACAGCCAAGAATCCAGTATTGAATTGTTTCATGACCTCCGCCTTGATCTTTTCTGACATATCAGGTCTCATGTGGCGGACTTTTTGTTTTACTGGTGGACAATATTCTCTTGTAGGCAGACAATGTACCATGATGTCTGTATCAAGTCCCGACATATCTTCATATGACCAAGCAAAGATCTCAACATAATCATGCAACAGCTGAATCAGACGCTCCTTGACACTGGGCTCCAGATTGGCACCCACCTTGACCTCTTTTTTATCCTCCTCGGTACCCAGGTTGATTGTATCCATAGGTTCCCCGTGAGGCTGAATGGTTCTTTCCTCTTGTTGTAGTAGTCTGGCAAGTTCCCCAGGTACTTCACAATCTTCCTCACCTTCGTCTTCGGCTTGGTAGATTAGATCCTTAGAGTCACAAAAGGCCATAGCAGTATCGTTACCCATGGGATCCAGAATGGAAGGATACCTGCATTTGTGAGTGTGGGTGTGTGTAAGGGTATAGCCATCCTTAAAAATAAAATGTAAAAGAAAAAACAATGAGAACAAAAGTTGGTATGCGAAAAACGTCCATGATTCATTGAATGTCATATGAAGATGAAATAATAACCCTTACAAATGGACCATTGTGCCTCGGGCAAGACACAAGGTTTTAAGAGTGCGAATTGTTTTTGAATATTACAAATCCAAAAAAAAGTAAAGGTAAATTACCGAGGGATGAAAGTTATTGGGACAAAGTCTCTGGCCTCCCAATTGCGGAGTCCTCCATCGATAGTCAGAAAGATCCAATCCACCAAGTTGCAATCCTCTTCACCATCTTCTACCGTATTGACCTCTCGATTTCTAATCATCAAGGGTGGCCCTCTATTGTACCCCAATTTTTGCCCCTTAGATCCCTTCATCATACCATATTGTTTCAATCACCACAAAATCACATTAGGGCTTTTGGTTCTTCTCCCTATCTTTAACCTTGCTCTTTGATGAGTCACCAAGCACCTTGACTTGTTTTCTTTGGTGATCATGGATATTTTGCTTTTATATTCTCTCTAAGTTAAAAAATACAATGTTGGTTTGTCCTACTTGTTAATAATGTAGGTGAAAGCAATGAGGTTTAGCAAGTTGCATCATGGGTTCATGAGTTTATTTCCATGCCCTAGTCAAAAGCTTGAGAGATTCAAACCTCACCATTGAATTTGTTTTGAAGTTGTTATGGGAGTAGTTTTGGTGGCCATGATTCCTAATCATCATCCTCAACAAATTCTATTCACAAAGGAAGAATATTGGCACAGAAAGTTTGTTCAAACTTGGAAAAATTCCACCAAGCATTCTCTTGATCTAGAGGCTAAGTTTTGGACTTCAGAGGGGCATATCTTGCTCATCTTTTGGTATTTTTGAGTGATTCCAAAAACATTCTTCTCTTCAAAGAGTTACCAATAAATCACTTCAAAAGTCCCAAGGAGTTTTCATGTGGAAGAAACTTGGTGAAGAGGAAAGATTACAAGTCATCCAGATGAACCCTCAATTTTTCATAATGTGATTTCAAATGATCATAACTTGGTCAATTTTTATCACCTTGAGCCCATTATTTTTTCATGATTATCCTAAGGATGTGTCCTTCATGCCTTATTTTATGAGCAAAGTGAAAAAATGGATGGAAGTTGCCTTAAGAATATAAGAGATTATAGGTCATTTCATGATTTTTGGCCAAATTCAACAAGTCATAACTTGATCATTTTTTTGAGATTTTGAGTGGTTCAAATTGCTAAGTGTCATTCAAGAGGTCTACTTCATTCCATATTTTTTGGTCAAGAGCAAATTCTAAGTGGAAGGCCATATTTGGATGCAAATGATTATAGGTCATTTTTAAAGAAGAATTTGAGATATTTCTAAGTATGGAAAGTCAACTCTTTTTCTTCAACTTTGACTCCATGTAGTTTTCAGCTCAAGCCTCCATTTGATTCCATTCTTTTTCCATTGCAAATCTTGTTACCTCATCTTTCTAAAGCATTAAGAATTTTGTCCTAAGACCCCCTGAGGTGGAAATGCCATTGGATTGAACTTGGTAACTTGGAACTGAAGTTTCACCATAAGTCAGAATTTGAAATCAATATTTTGGCCTTTAAACATCAAATTAGCACGCGTTTATGGTCTAAACATATTTAACCAAGTTGCCAAAGTGGATTAGAGCCTTGAAATGCAAGGATTTGTTTAGTTTTAATGCAAATTAGATCACACTTTGCTCGTGCATCAGGTTCACACGATTTCCCTCCAATTTGCATCATTCCACACGCTTGAGCATTCCATTTGATTCCCTATAAATAGAGGGACATCCCCCATTCAATTTCCCAAGCTTAGATAGCCAGAATCACCCTGCCAAACTTGCTTCACAACTCAGAATTCAGCTACTTCGAATCCTATTCTCAAGCCTCTTTCAATCCATTTTTTCCATCAATTCACCTTCCTTAATCTTCCCTGAACCTAACCATATAATTACATTCAAGAATCGTTCCCTACATTGCTCCATAGAAGTCCAGTTTCAGAGCTCTGCAACTAAACTTCAATAGGTAGATTCCTTCATCAATTCTTAAAAAATTTGGTATCATTGTGTTGCTCTCATTGCCCTGGTTCTAGCCGCAACATTCACTTTCATCTGGAAGCACGTTTTGACCATGAATTTTCAAATCCCCTTTCAAAACTTTCTTTCCAAATTGCTTGATTTACAGTTTATAAAAATTGGGCGCGAAGGTGTTATTATCTTCGTCTTGAAGAGACGAAGCGAATGACATAGGTCTGCGCTTCTAATTTTACAGTTGGAGAGACCTGCAATTCGTGAGGGCTGGAGGTTGAAGATGACCAACGTGTCATATTCTAACCAATGAAAGCGTGACATTTATTTTTTCAAATTCTGATTTATTTAATGATCCTGTACATTATTCAGTATAGACCATGATATGCACAGCGCGCCAGATCCTTTGGATTTGATTACTAACGCGTTTTGACTCTCATCTAATGGTCCACATCTTTTTCTTTTATTTTATTTTTCTGATTTTTATATTTTAATTGTTTTAAATTTCAAAAAATCATAGAAAATTCATTTTTAGTCCAAAAAATCTGAAAAAATTATGAAAAATATTTTTGATTATTCTCTTTCTTATATTTATTTTTTCACAATTTATTTTTGTGTTTTGGTATTTTTTATGAATTTTACACTTATTTGATTTATTTAAAATGTTAAAAATACTTTTACACATTTTTAAATTCTGAAAAAATTATAGAATGATCCAATGATATTGTGTCAAATATTGGTGACCTTATTTTATTTTTGTTTCTTACTTTGCTATTTTTTTACTATTTTTTTACTATTTTTGTTTATTTTACCCATTTATTTTAATTTTTAAAAATAGTTTGACTTTTAAAAATCCCCAAAAAATTTTGTAAAAATTACTTGGCCCCTTTTATGATTTTTCCATGGTCTTATTTTTCATTTCTTGATTAATTTGAATATAATTGGCATTTTCTTCATTATTTTCCATTTTTAAAAATAAACATTTTTAAACCCTTTAATGTATATATTAATTATACTATTATTTTGTGAATATTTTCTGGCTGTCTTGGGTTGATTTTTTTGTTCATGGCTTTATTAACATCATTGGATCCATGATATTGAGTTTAACTCCACAAAAAATGGATGAATGATTTTAATAATAATTTGATTAAATATTAATTCAAGTGTGGTTTTTCTTTTTACCCTAATTCCTTTTCATCTCATTCCCTCCTTATTGCACTAAATGTTGTTAGAGCATGATCTATATATCATGTCTCAAAATAAATGGTGCATAAATTGCTATTGACCGGCCTCAAAATAGGTGCGACTTCTATATAAGTCCACTTACGATTGCTTAACATAGCGCTAAATTTTGTCCCGATTCGAATAAATGATCATTTGTGGCCCAAACTTATGATTGCAAGCCCAAGTATGTTAATTTGATCTCTTTGATCTAATAACCTTGAGATTCATTATGTGGAGGCTTTGGTTCTACCAATCCTCTAATGGATCTACAACACCTTTGATCAACGCGGATCACTTAAACATCATTGATCATTAAATGGTACTTATGAGAATTCTAAATGGATGATATACTTGACAAAAAGCAAATGAAACTTGTTGTGTGGAGGCTTTGGTTCTACCAATCCTCTAATGAATTCCAAATGCAAGTTTCAAGATGGTCATCCAACTAACCACTAATTATTGACTTGTTTTATTTTATGCTTTTATTCTTTTATGCTTTATGCACTATTTATTTTTTAGAATTTTATATTTCATGCCATTTTCATCTTTGCTCACTTGAGCATTTATTTTCTTGTCATTTTTACTTTGCTCACTTGAGCTTTTCTTTTTCTTTTTTCTAAGATACTTAATAACCAACTTAAACCCCTAAAAACTCTTAATGGTACTTGGACTATTTGGTTACTATCCTTGGCATGATGGAGTAGTGGACTTTTCATGGACTTAGAATTAGAAACCTTGGCCTATCTTGGATACCTTGTGATCTTATCTAATTATTTTGTCTGGAGCTCTTGAGGTTTACCTCAAGACATTGGGTTGCTTGTTTGTTTTTGTGTGCAGGTTTTTGTGATTATATCCTCCATTTGTAATATGGAATTCACCCGTATACAGCCGTTACTCTGCCCAATTTTTGTAAAGACTTAATACATTTGAAGAGGTCTAGTATCTTTACTTGCTTGGTTTCACTCCAAATAATGGGAATTCTATCTTGACTCATAATGTCAAGTTTTGGCTTCTTGTTGGTTAGATGGTCCTTATCCTTAGCTTTTATCTTATGCTTTAGGATAGCCTCTTCTTCTCCTCCCATCTTCTTTAATTTCAAAAATCTTCTCCCTCCTTTTGAAAACCCTTCTTGTTTTGATACTTAAACACTTTCATAATAAACTTGGACTTAGGTCCATGCATTTTCAAAAATCATTTTAATAAATAAACTTCAATCAATTTAATAATACTTTGACACTTTTTTGTGAGAAGACTAAAAGTCAACCAATCTCATTTCAAACCATTTTGCCACTTTGGCTTTTACCTTTAAACTTTTTCTCAAAAGGTTAGACTCTTGTCAATCCTTGTAGTGATGCAAACAACTATACTTCTACAATATGTAGTGAAGTGAGATATTTTCCACTTGGGTGTTGAGTGAGGCATTATTGATTTTAAAATCCAAGCCATATCCTCCACTTTGAGATGATGCAAATTCTCCTTTCTCATGATTGTGGGTAGTAATTATGTTTTTCCACACGGACAATGATGATGATGTCTTATCTCTTAAAATTAATCAACATACTTGTGTTTCAAATTTTTTAAAAGAGGAACTACATGTACCCTGATCCCCTATTGCACGAAAGGTGGTACGTAGGCACTAAAGGTTCGCAACCGCGGCGGGTGCAAAAATCATTAAAAATATATATATTTCTTTTCTCACCTCCACCATCCATTTTATGTACAATACATTTTTATATCCAAAATATACAGATTTTACAAAGAGGTTCCTGCGGAGTACCGTAGATGTTTAGGATGCTAATACCTTCCCTTTGCATAACCAACCCCCTTACCTTGAATCTTTCCCCTCTTTTTGGGTTATTCGCTCTTTTCCCATTTCTTTGGAAACAATAAAGCGTGGTGGCGATTTTTATTTTGATTTGTATAAAGTCTAGTCAATCCAATGGCTTAGTCTTGAACATTTCTACCGCTACAGAAAAATGGCGACTTCACTGGGGATAGATTGACCTCTTGTTGGTCCATCCCTAAGTGGGTTGAGCCTATCTTTGTTTATACCTGTATATATGTTGTTGTTGATTATGTGTTATATTTTGTATATATGTTTGTCTGGATTTTCCTGGTTTTCAGGATGCTTGGTGATTACTCATAAGTCCTATACCCAGACTTGGGAAAACTTTAAGATAGGATGGGCGGTATAGTCATGTTAACTTTGAGGGAGTAATCCCAAAAAAGGAGGCATGAGATCCCCCACTCAGTGGAGGCCCCTTTGACTGTAGTATCGTTTACCGAGTAATCGGGAAGACGTACTGCTTTTGACCTGGGAGCCTGCTGAAACTGAGGACCGTAGAATACCAAACCCATCTTGGCCTTTTAGGTATAGTGCGGAAGCTATGACGGAGTAATCCAGAAATAGTTGTCACGCGATACTGCGCTCAGATGAGTCTTTCTTGAGAATATTACTAATTACCGAGTTAATCGGGAAGTTGGTAATATCCGAAGGAAGGATGTAGACTCTGGGAACCTTTAGAACCTTGTTCGACAGGTGATAACTTTTTAGACCAATACCTTATGGGTAGTACCTTCGACCTCATGCTCGTGATGTTGAACCTATGAACCCTATATGTGTGATCTTGTGTGTGATTGTTGCATCATGCATCCATGCACTCATAAGCATCTTTTGAAGAAAACAATATTTCAAGGGATTTAAAGGTTGACTATTTGTGAATATCTCAGGTACTTTTAACCATGGATTCTGGAAAGAGAAAGACTGGGAAATACAGTTTCAAGGATCCCAAGATAGATGAGTTGTTAAGTCTAATTCCAGAGATCGAGTGTTCTGCAGACTTTCGGAAGAAGTATGGATCCATTATTCCTCTCATGAAGCTGAAGATAAAGGAGGGTATTCTCTCGACCTTGGTCCAGTTCTATGATCCGATGTATCATTGCTTTACTTTTCTCGACTATCAGTTGATGCCTGCACCGGAGGAGTATTCTTATCTATTGGATTTACGTGTCACCGATCGTGTTCCTTTTACTGGTTTGGAGGGTGAGCCAAAACAACATGAGATTGCTGCTTTGATTCATCTGGGGAAGTCTGAGGTGGAAGCCCATATGACTACCAAAGGAGGGATTAGAGGATTACCAGCTCAGTTCTTATTGGAGAAAGCTCGTTACTTTGAGGCCATCTTTGCTTTAGTTGCTTATGGATTATTCTTATTTCCTAATGTGGACAAGTTTGTCGACATTAATGCTATCAGGATCTTCATGATTGGAAACCCAGTTCCTACACTGTTGGGTGATGCTTATTACTCTGTTCATCTTCGGAGCTCCTATCATGGGGGAATGATTATCTGTTGTACGCCTTTGTGGTACCAGTGGTTCATCTCTCATATGCCTTTGTCTGATGCTTTTTTAGATGTCAAGAAGGAACCTCGTTGGGCTCCTAAGGTCATGGCACTTACTCACTCGGATATTGATTGGTATCATCGAGCTTATCAGGATGTGGAGATTATTGACAGTTGTGGTAGTTTCCCAAATGTACCTCTTCTTGGTACTAAGGGAGGAATTAACTATAACCCTGTTCTTACACGGAGACAACTTGGTTATCCGATAAGAGATAAGCTGAAAAATATTCATTTGAGTAGTTTCTTTCTGAAGGAAGGAGAAGACCACAAGGAAGCTAGGGAGAAGATTACGAAGGCCTGAAGCCACATTCATAAGAAGAGTAGGAAGGATTTGGGACCTAGGGGTGCTGTTTCTTTGGAGCCATATCTTCAGTGGGTCCGATCGAGGGCCATCCAGTTGAAGATGTCGTATAATCGAGAGACACCCATGCCTGATCTGTTTTTGAAGACCACTCCTCCTTTATTAGATGATCTAGAAGAGTTGCAGCTTGCTTTAGTTAGGATGCAACAAGAAAGGGATGCTTGGAAGAACAAGTTCCAGACTTTAGAGAGTTCCTATAGAGCAGACTTGAAGGAGAAAGATGATTTGATCGAGATCCTTGAAAGTCGAGCGATAGAGTCTATGGAGAGGCAAGGGGATTTATTTTCCCCTAAGCCTAAAACAGGTGTTGTTTGTTCACTTCCTGATTCAGATGATTGGAAAGAGGTTTCCATCAGACATGTGGAAGAAAACCAGAGGTTGAGAGCTCAGATTGCCAGGCTCACAAGGAAGCGCCAACGTACAGATTGATCTCTATCAGTTTCTTTCTCTCATGATTTTTAGATTGTATTTTCATCTTGTACTTGGGATCATTGAAACTTGTAACCCATTTTGAATTTATTATAATAAAAGTTTTCAGTATTTCAAATGCGTTATTATTTTGATGTTTGCAATATGTCTATAAACGTTAAATCCCTTGAAATATTAAAAGATAAAGTAAAAATAATCATGTACATTGCATATCATGCATCATATTGCACATATTTCTTGCATTTGTTATGCATACCCAGGTGTCTTACCCAGCTTCTTTACTTCATTCAGCAAACTGACTCATCACTACAACACTTGGACTAACTTCAAAAAGAAGATGGACAACTTAGAACAGGAGAATCGCAAGCTACGCGAAGAAGTTTCTGCTTTGAAGGCTGGTTTGGAAAATTTGACTACTCTGATGGAAGCTTTGGTGGTTGCTCAGAATCATCCACCGAGTGTTCAACCTCAACCAACAAGGGAAAATGCTCAAGTCTCTGTTGTTCATGTATCCGCTACTCCGAATGTTGTTCAAAACCGCATGCCTCAGGGTTATCCGTGGGGAATGCCGGAGAATTTTGCACCTGAAGGTTTCAATTTGGGCCCCCAAGATGCTCCAGTGGTTCCAAATGTTGTTACTCCAGCACCTCCTGTGGTGCATGCTGTTCCTGCTGCACCTCCTTCGGTGAATCTGGTTCGGTTTGTTAATGAAGATGTGTGTCGTCCTTTCCCTCCGTCGAGTGAAGACTTAGGTCTTTATGACATAATGGATGATTTCCAAGAACAGTTTGATAGAATGAAAAGAGAGATGAAGGCTCTTAGGGGAAAAGAGTTATTTGGGCAGAATGTGAATGAGCTGTGTTTAGTCTCGAATGTTAAAGTGCCTGCTAAGTTCAAGGTCCCAGAGTTTGAGAAGTACAAGGGAAACAGTTGCCCTCGTGCTCACTTGGTGATGTGTGTAAGGAGAATGTCTACCCACACCGGTGATCAGCGTTTGCTGATTCACTTTTTCCAAGATAGTCTGACCGGCGCAGTGTTGAAATGGTACATGAGTTTAGACAGCGCCAACATACATACCTTTAATGATTTGGGAGAAGCATTTATAAAACAATACAAGTACAATGTGGACATGGAACCTGATCATGACCAGCTTAGAGCCATGGTTCAGAAAGACAGAGAATCATTCAAAGAGTACGTGCAGAGGTGGCGCGAAGTGGCTGCACAAGTGATTCCTCCCATAGAGGAGAAGGAAATGACTAAAAATTTTCTGAAGACGTTAAGCGCTTTATACTACGAAAGAATGGTAGCAAGTGCCCCGAGTGATTTTACAGAGATGGTAGGAATGGGCGTCCACCTAGAAGAGGAAGTAAGAGAAGGCCGTTTGACAAAGGGAGAAGGATCCAGAAGTGTGAAGAAGCCAGCTTATGGGTTTACAAAAAAGAAAGAGGGGGATTCCAATGTTGTCATACAATATAGGAGGGTGAATGCTCCTAGAAGGAATTACCAGCGTCACCAGCAAGTTGCCTCAATTACTCCTGTAATAAGTGCCGCTCCGACTACCGTTGCTTATCAAAGACCATCCCAGCAGGGGAACCAAGGGAATAATCAGAGAAGGGAGAACTATGACCCTATTCCCATGAGCTATGCAGAGCTACTACCAGCGTTGATCCAGAAGAAGTTAGTCCAGACACGACCACCTCCAGCAATACCATCTCAATTGCCTTGGTATTACAAAGTAGACCAGACGTGTGCCTTTCATCAGGGAGCACCAGGGCATAGTGTTGAAAATTGTTATCCTTTAAAGACTGAAGTGCAAAAGTTGGTGAAGTCTAGAATTCTATCTTTCAAAGACATGGGACCTAATGTGAAAGACAATCCTCTGCCCAAGCATGGGGGAGTGAGTGCTGTGAATATGGTAGCCAGTTGTCCAGGTGATTTCCAGATTTTTGACATTAATTTGGTTAGAGGGGATTTGGTGAAAATGCACGCAGACCTCTACGAATTCAGTTATTATACGCATGACCACACCGGTTGTGCTGTTTGTAGTACAAATATACAGGGTTGCGAGAAGATAAAGGCTGATTTACAGGAGATGATGGATGAAGGTTTAATCCATATAATCAGGCCTAGGGAAGAGTATGAAGAGGAAGTGAATATGGTTTCTGGATGTCCTGGTGAATTCAGAATTTTGATGTGAAGCATTTGAATGAAGATCTCGTACAGTTTCATGCTACCTTCTGCCGTACTACTGGTCAGGTGGAACACCATTATGGATCTTGTATAGTTTGCTGTCGAAACCCCCGAGGATGTTCTATTGTGAGAGAGGGTGTTCAATTGCCGTTAGACAATGGGACTATCAAGATCACAGGTCGGAGAGATTATTATAACGAGATTGATATGGTTGAAGTTTGTTTGATGGGAGAGGAGTCAGAGGAAGAGTATGCCTCCGCGGATGAGTATTTCTCTTCAGGCGAAGAATTGTTTGTCGGAAATGGTATTTTGAAGGCTGATTGTGTCGAGGAAGGTGTAAATGTCATTGTACCTTGTTTTGGTGCACCCGCTCACCTTGAGGTGGAATACCATAGCAAACCAGCTGTTACCCCATTGGTAATTAGTCTGCCATGACTTGTTCCCTATAAATCAGATAAGGTTGTGTCTTATAAATACAACACTACAATCTTGGAAGATGGGGTGGAAGTTCCCATCCAGCCAATGCCAGATGTTGGAAATATAGCTGATAATAGCAGGGTGACCCGTAATGGTCGTGTGTTTGCGCCGGTTATTCGAAGAGATATTATTGTTGGAAAGAAAATTACTGAGAATGATGAGCCGAAGAAGACTGCAGGAGAGACTAGTGGAGCTACATTAGAGAAAGAAGTGGATGATATCTTGAAAATAATTAAAATGAGCGACTACAAAATTGTGGACCAGCTATTGTAGACTCCTTCAAATATATCCATCCTAGCTTTATTGATGAATTCCTCCGCTCATAGAGAATCACTGATGAGAGTACTAGATCAAGCTTTTGTAGAGAATGACATGCCATTAGATCAATTCAGCAGTGTAATTGGAAACATTACGTCATGTAACAACTTGAGTTTCTGCGATGATGAGTTACCAGATGAAGGGAGGAGTCATAACCTGGCCCTCCACATATCTATGAATTGCAAGAAGGATTCGCTGTCCAATGTGTTAATTGATAATGGATCCGCGTTGAATGTTATACCAAGAAGTACTATCATGAAGTTAAAGTATCAGGAAACACCTATGCGCCCGAGTGGCATCATTGTGAAGGCTTTTGATGGGTCGAGGAAATCTGTCATCGGTGAAGTGGACTTGCCCATCCATATAGGACCACACTTGTTCTTGATAACTTTCTAGGTATTGGATATTATTCCCGCGTATAGTTGTTTTCTAGGACGGCCATGGATACACGAAGCAAGGGCTGTCACTTCAACTCTGCATCAGAAGTTAAAATTTGTGCGTGAAGGGAAGGTAGTGGTCATAAATGGGGAACAAGCGTTGTTGATATCCCATCTATCCTCTTTCAGTATTGTAGAAGCGGATGAGGCTGCTATTGGAACCCAGTTCCAAGCCCTATCCATTGATAACATAAGGAAGAATGAGGATTCTGTGGTTTCCCTGAAGGATGCGCAGCAGGTTGTGCGCAATGGTCATAATGCAGTATGGGGACGACTTGTGGATCCACCCGTGAACAAAAACAGAATTGGTTTGGGTTTCTCTTCGAGGAATGGCAAAGGAGAAAGTCTGAAGTTGAAGTCTTCTGTGAACAGTTATGATGATGTTTTTCGCAGCGGAAGCTACCTCCATCCGATTGGTCCCGAAATTAATGTTGTTGAAGAGGATGAAGCAGAGCAGGAAGCACCGAATTATATGACGCATGGAGTCCGAGTTAAGAACTAGGTCACCATCGATATTCCTTCTTGCATACATGTTTCAAAGTAATTTGTTTTATTAATCTGTTTCTTTCTTTTGGAAGACTTTCACTCTGCCCAAAGTGGAAGTATTAATGTTGTAGGGCTTATCTATTTGCTATAATTGTTAAGATCATTAATAAAAGTTGTCTTTGCTTCCAAAATTATGTCTTTTATTTTCTACCTTTTTCTTGGGAAATGGTAATAATAAAAAAAACCTTTCAAAATAAATAATAACTGAAAATTAATCTGCATGATCACTTGTTATATGTGTCAGTTTCTAAAAACAATCATAAATCACATGTGCAGATTAATTAAAAAACCCGTTGAATACAATGACCCTGCACCCTCTCCCAACTTTGAATATCCTGCGTTTGGGGATGAAGAAGAAGATTATGGTGAGATTCCAGAAGAGGTCTAACGGTTTCTTGATCACGAGGAAAATACCATTCAACCATACAAAGAGCCTTTGGAAGTGGTTAATTTGGGTTCAGAAGAAGATCCGAAGGAAGTCAAGATTGGAGCATCGTTGCGTCCTGATGTAAAGAGTGGGTTGATTGAGCTGTTGAAAGAATATGTGGATATTTTTGCTTGGTCTTATCAAGATATACCTGGTCTAGATACAGATATTGTCGAGCATCATTTGCCGTTGAAGCCAGAGTGTCCGCCAGTTAAACAAAAGTTGAGAAGAACCCACCCGGATATGGCAGTAAAGATCAAAGAGGAGGTCCTAAAGCAGATTAATGCTGGTTTTCTTGTGACATCAGTGTATCCTCAGTGGATTGCCAATATCGTCCCAGTACTGAAAAAGGACGGAAAAGTCCGCATGTGCGTAGATTACAGAGATCTAAATAAAGCTAGTCCAAAAAATGATTTCCCATTGCCTCAGATTGACATGTTAGTGGATAGCACAACAAAATTCAAGGTATTCTCGTTCATGGACGGATTTTCCGGGTATAATCAAATAAGAATGGCTCCAGAGGACATGGAAAAAACAACATTTATCACACCCTGGGGAACATTCTATTACAGAGTGATGCCCTTCGGGTTGAAGAACGCTGGTGCAACGTACCAGAGGGCTATGACAATCCTATTCCATGATCTGATGCACAAAGAAATCGAAGTATATGTTGATGATATGACAGCCAAATCCCAAACTGAAGAAGGGCATATAGAAGATTTATTGAAGTTGTTTCAGCGTTTGAGGAAGTATCGTCTCCGCTTGAATCCAAATAAACGCACCTTCGGAGTTAGATCGAGGAAATTGTTGGGTTTTATTGTTAGCCATAAAGGAATTGAAGTTGACCCTGACAAAGTCAAAGAAATTCAAGAAATGCCAGCACCAAGAACTTAAAAGCAAGTCAGGGGTTTCCTCGGGCGTTTGAATTACATCTCCAGATTTATTTCCCACATGACCGCAACGTATGAACCGATCTTTAAGTTATTAAAGAAAGATCAAGGTTGTGTATGGACGGATAATTGCCAAAGGGCATTTGAAAGTATTAAAGAATATTTGCTTGAACCTCCTATGTTGCTCCCTCCCGTAGAAGGAAGATCGTTGATTATGTATCTAACAGTGTTGGATAAATCCATGGGTTGTATTCTGGGACAACAGGATGAAACGGGAAAGAAAGAGTTCGCCATTTATTATCTTAGCAAAAAGTTTACTGATTGTGAGTCGCGGTATTCCATGCTAGAAAAAACATGTTGTGCTTTGGTCTGGGCGACAAAGCGTTTGTGGCAGTATATGTTGAATCATACCACTTGGTTGATCTCCAAAATGGATCCAATCAAGTATATTTTTGAAAATCCTGCTCTTACTGGGAGAATTGCCCGTTGGAAGATGTTGTTGTCTAAATATGATATCGAATACCGCACTTAAAAAGCTATCAAAAATAGTGTGTTGGCAGATTACCTTGCTCAACAGCCGGTGGAAGATCATCAATCTGCAGAATATGAATTCCCCGATGAAGATGTGATGTTCTTAAAAGTAAAAGATTGTGATGAGCCATTGCCCGAGGAGGGTCCCGACCTTGAATCTCGTTGGAGTATGGTATTTGATGGAGCTGTGAATGTTTATGGTAAAGGAATTGGTGTTGTGATTGTTACTCCTCATGGATCACACATTCCTTTTACTGCAAGGTTAACATTTGATTGCACTAATAATATGGCGGAATATGAGGCTTGCATCATGGGTCTTGAAGAAGCTATTGATCTTCGAATCAAAATTATAGATGTGTATGGTGATTCAGCTTTGGTAATAAATTAGATTAAAGGGGAATGGGACACTCATCACCCTGGCTTGATCCCTTACAAAGATTATGCTAGAAGATTACTACCCTTCTTCAATAAAGTTGAATTCCATCACATTCCTAGGGATGAAAATCAAATGGCAGATGCTCTGGCAACTCTGGCTTCCATGTACCAAGTAAATGCTTGGAATGATATACCCCGAATTACAGTTCCACGGCTTGATAGGCCCGCTCATGTGTTTGCGACAGAGGAGGTAGCAGATGAAAAACCTTGGTACTATGATATCAAGCATTTTCTTCAGACTCAGGAATACCCGTTTGATGCGTCAAATAAAGATAGAAAGACACTGAGAAGATTGGCATGAAGTTTCTTCCTCAGTGAAAATGTGTTGTACAAGAGAAATTTTGACATGGTCTTACTCAGATGCGTGGATAGACACGAAGTAGACATGTTGATGCATGAGATCCATGAAGGTTGATTTGGCACTCATGCTAATGGACATTCAATGGCTAAAAATATGCTAAGGGAAGGTTACTATTGGCTGACAATGGAATCTGATTATTACAAATTTGCAAAGAAGTGCCATAAATGCCAGATTTACGCAGATAAGATCCATGTACCTCTGACACTGCTCAATGTGATTTCCTCCCCGTGGCCTTTCTCTATGTGGGGTATTGACATGATCGGGATGATAGAACCCAAAGCTTCGAATGTATACCGTTTCATCTTGGTAGCAATTGACTACTTTACCAAATGGGTAAAGGTTGCTTCATATGCCAATGTTACTAAAAAGGTGGTTGTGCGCTTCATTAAGAATAACCTTATATGTCGGTATGGTGTGCCGAGCAGAATCATCACTGACAATGGCTCGAATTTAAACAACGAGATGATGACTGAACTGTGCGAAGAATTCAAGATTGTCCATCACAATTCATCTCCATACAGGCCAAAGATGAATGGGGCTGTTGAAGCTTCTAATAAGAATATCAAGAGAATTATCTAGAAAATGGTTGTCACTTATAAGGATTGGCATGAAATGCTCCCTTTTGCTCTGCATGGATATCGAACATTTGTTCGCACTTCAATAGGAGCAACCCCGTTTTCTCTAGTTTATGGAGTGGAAGTTGTACTCCCTGTCGAAGTTGAGATTCCCTCGTTGCGTGTGATAATGGAAGCCAAATTGACAGAGGCTGAATGGGTTCAGAACAGGTTTGACCAATTGAATTTGATTGAAGAGAAGAGAATGAAAGCTTTGTGTCATGGGCAGTTATATCAGAAAAGAATGAAGAAAGCATTTGACAAAAACGTCAAACCTCGTGAATTCAGAGAAGGCGACCTCGTGCTCAGGAAGATCATGTATTTCAACGCTGATTCTAGGGGAAAGTGGACTCCTAATTTTGAAGGCCCGTATGTTGTCAAGAAAGCCTTCTCTGGTGGTGCATTAATTCTTGAAACTATGGATGACGAGTAGTTCCCACGTCCCATGAATGCTGACGCAGTCAAGAAATACTTCGCCTAAAGAAATAAAAGAACAGCTCGCTAAGTTGAAAACCCGAAAGGGCGGCTTAGGCAAAAAAGGAGCATCTCGGTAGGTCGAAAACCCGAAAGGGTGGTCTAGGAAAAAATTAGAGACATAAACAGAATAAACTTCTCGCTAAGTTAAAAACCTACAAGGGCAGCTTAGGAAAAAGTTAGGGACTTTCTTGGCAAGTAACTACGTCAGACGAGACTTGATCGTTGAAGCAACAATCTTCTCGGATCCTCACCATACTTCAACGGAAGCTGCTGCCCAGGATTTCAAAATTTGTTAGGGGGGATAGTGGTCATTGTATCTCAATGTATCTTTTCCATTATGTATTACCATTCCCCAAAATTTGTAATCATCCATGGAGTCTCGCCATTCGCAGAATACCATTCTATTAATGAAATTCGAGCTTTTTCCCAACTCTTTGTGTTCTTATTTTTATTTAGCTTGCAAAGACATCATTTATTACTGATAATAACTGTTAAAGCAAAAAGATTAAAAAGCAAAATTGACTTTTCAAAAAAAAGAGAGATCTTTACAAATTCAATTTACTTTGGGATTTGTGATGAAACAATGACAACAAGAATGGTGGTCCCAATAATGGACAAACTCCGGTTGTTTTAAGAAAATTTACTCCCTTCATGAAAGTTTTCTCAGGTCATTTTGCTGGTAGGTGCACAATCCTTGTGTGTTTCTCAGATAGTTAGAGATGATATTTGTGGGTGCAAGGTACAGTATTGGGTTTATGATCTCGTTATCCCCAGTCAGGTCTTGATTCGTTTTTTGGGGTTTGCATGGTCAGAAGCCTCTATCTGAAATTCCCCAGCAAGTTTTCCCTCATATGATGAAATTTTTAGCATTAATATTGACTTCTTGATTTCCCAGGAAGGTTATCCTAGGGTATCTCTTGTTGGAATGAGTATTTATGATGAAATTTTTCTCCAGGGAGGTAGGCTTGAATCCCCCAATAAGGTTTGGTTGTGTTGGCGTCAGTCTGCTTTATTTGAGGTTGGTCTCGCAATCTCCAGTAGGCATATTGCTTTTGGAAAACTGTTTTCTCTGATGAAACCGGAAGAAGGATGTTCTATCCCGATATCTGTTTGATTTGGCTACGTCCAGATTATGTTTCTCCTCAGTAAAGTTAAAGCAGGAAATGGGTTTGGTTTCTGCAGTTGCTTTTACTCTTCTTGGATTGATCTTTCTGGTTGAAGTTTAGCCCAATGTTGTTAGTACCTGAGGCGGTTTTGTTTGTTTGTACTGATTATGTATCCTTTTACCAGCATATGCACGATAGCACTCATACATTTATACATACATCATGCATTACTAAAAACCATCGTTCATTAGCATGATGTTCTGACCTTTTCCTGCAGCGCTCTTTGCATAGTTGAATTTGGTTTTCCCTCTTGAGTTTATTTCTCAAAATATGTATCTGCACTGGCCGTCTTGCTCCAGTTTATTTCTGATTTGGATTTATGGATCTCTGAAATTTTTGAGTTTTGGTTTGTGCATTTATTTTTCACAGGAAGACTTTATCTCCTCAGCAGGAATATCGTGACATGTCCCCGGGAAGCCATATTGCTATTCCCAGAAAGTCATTTCTCTTTCTAAATCCCCTTGACAATGAGTGGGGGTCTCTTTATTTGAGACAGATTACGTATTACCCTTTCCAGGCAGATTTCCTTGGTTAAAGAAGAAGTTGAGACCCGTTCTTGGAAAAACACCAGAATCTTAGGAAACTTGATATATTTTCTCTTTCTACCTTCAGTAAACGTTGGTAGTACATCGGCAATGAATGTCGGTGTTTGTTATCTTTTGCTATCTTCAGTGAATGTTGGTAGTACATCGGCAGTGAACGTCAGTGTTTCTTATCTTTTTGCTATCTTCAGTGAACGTTGGTAGTACATCGTCAGTGAACGTCGGTGTTTGTTTTCTCTTTCTACCTTCAGTAAACGTTGGTAGTACATCGGCAGTGAACGTCGGTGTTTGTCATCTTTTGCTATCTTCAGTGAATGTTGGTAGTACATCGGCAGTGAACGTTGGTGTTTCTTATCTTTTTGCTATCTTCAGTGAACGTTGGTAGTACATCGGCAATGAACGTTGGTGTTTGTTTTCTCTTTATACCTTCAGTAAACATTGGTAGTACATCGGCAGTGAACGTCGGTGTTTGTTATCTTTTTGTTATCTTTAGTGAACGTTGATAGTTCATCGTCAGTGAACAGCGGTGATATGATATATTTTCTCTTTCTACCTTCAGTGAACGTTGGTAGTACATCGCCAGCGAACGTCGGTGTTTCTTATCTTTTTGCTATCTTCAGTGAGCGTTGATATTTCATCATCAGTGAACGACGGTGATATGATATATTTTCTCTTTCTACCTTTAGTGAATGTTGGTAGTACATCGGCAGTGAACATCGATGCTTGTTATCCTCCTCTCTGATTCTTTTCTTGTGGTTTACCATTGATTTATTTTCTTGGTGGGAATGCTCTTTTGTTTCTACATTTCATGTTGCATCCCCAATGTTACTTTGCATCTCTTTTATTCCATTCATACGCATTCATATGCATAAATGTTTGCATGGTATCTTAGGGCCAAAAATAGGGTTTGTTTTATATTTAAGTGTCTTCGATTTCGTCGACACGAAGATTTTTAACCTTCGTATCTCCGGAGAGAAGAAACTTAAATAAGGGCAGCTGTTGAAACCCAATTTTCGCCGCTAAGATCCCTTCATCATACCATATTGTTTCAATCACCACAAAATCACATTAGGGCTTTTGGTTCTTCTCCCTATCTTTAACCTTACTCTTTGATGAGTCACCAAGCACCTTGACTTGTTTTCTTTGGTGATCATGGATATTTTGCTTTGGTTTTCTCTCTAAATTAACAAATACAATGTTGGTTTATCCTACTTGTTAATAATGTAGGTGAAAGCAATGAGGTTTAGCAAGTTGCATCATGGGTTCATGAGTTTATTTCCATGCCCTAGTCAAAAGCTTGAGAGATTCAAACCTCACCATTGAAGTTGTTTTGAAGTTGGTATGGAAGTATTTTTGGTGGCCATGAGTCCTCATCATCATCCTGAACAAATTCTATTCACAAAGGTAGAATATTGTCACAAAAAGTTTGTTCAAACTTGGCAAAATTCCACCAAGCATTCTCTTGATCTAGAGGCTATGGTTTTGGACTTCTGAGGGGCATATTTTTCTCATCTTTTGGTATTTTTGAGTGATTCCAAAAACATTCTTCTCTTCAAAGATTTACCAACAAATCACTTCAAAAGTCACAAGGAGTTTTCATGTGGAAGAAACTTGGTGAAGAGGAAAGATTACAAGTCATCTACATGAACCCCCAATTTTTTATAATGTGATTTCAAATTATCATAACTTGGTCAATTTTTATCACCTTGAGCCCATTATTTTTTCATGATGATCCTATGGATGTGTCCTTCATGCCTTATTTTATGTGCAAAGTGAAAAAATGGATGGAAGTTTCCTTAAGAATGCAAGAGATTATAGGTCCTTTCATGATTTTTAGCCAACTTCAATAAGTCATAACTTGCTCAATTTTTGGATATTTTGAGTGGCTCAAATTTCAAAGTGTCATTCAAGAGGTCTACTTCATTCTATCTTTTTTGGTCAAGAGCAAATTCTAAGTGGAAGGCCATGTTTGGATGCAAAAGATTATAGGTCATTTTTAAAGAAGAATTTAAGATATTTCTAAGTATGGAAAGTCAACTCTTTTTCTTCAACTTTGACTCCATGTAATTTTCAGCTCAAGCCTCCATTTCATTCCATTCTTTTTCCATTGCAAAGCTTGTTACCTCATCTTTCTAAATCATTAAGAATTTTGTCCTAAGACCCCCTGAGGTGGAAATGCCATTGGATTGAACTTGGTAACTTGGAACTGAAGTTTCACCATAAGTCAGAATTTGAAATCCATATTTTGGCCTTTAAACATTAAATTAGCACGCGTTTATGGTCTAAACATGTTTAACCAAGTTGCCAAAGTGGATTAGAGCCTTGAAACGCAAGGATTTGTTGAGTTTTGATGCAAATCAAATCACACTTTGCTCGTGCGTCAGGTTCACACGTTTTCCCTCTAATTTGCATCATTCCACACACTTGAGCATTCCATTTGATTCCCTATAAATGGAGGGTCTTCCCCCATTCAATTCCCCAAGCTTAGATAGCCAGAATCACCCTGCTAAACTTGCTTCACAACTCAGAATTCCGCTACTTCGAATCCTATTCTCAAGCCTTTTTCAATCCATTTTTTCTATCAATTCACCTTCCTTGATCTTCCCTGAACCTAACCATATAATTACATTCAAGAATCGTGCCCTACATTGCTCCATAGAAGTCCAGTTTCAGAGCTCTGCAACTCAACTTCAATAGGTAGGTTCCTTCATCAATTCTTCAAAACTTTGGTATCATTGTGTTGCTATCATTGCCCTGGTTCTAGTCGCAACATTCACTTTCATCTGGAAGCACGTTTTGATCATGAATTTTTAAATCCCCTTTCAAAACTTTCTTTCCAAATTGCTTGAGTTACAATTTATATAAATTGGGCGCGAAGGTGTGGTTGTCTTCTTCTTAAAGAGACGAAGCGAATGACATAGGTCTGAGCTTCTAATTTTACAATTAGAGAGACCTGCAATTCGTGAGGGCTGGAGGTTGAAGATGACCAACGTGTCATCTTCTAACCAATGAAAACGTGACATTTGTTATTTTCAAATTCTGATTTATTTAATGATCCTGTACATTATTCAGTAAAGACCATGATATGCACAGCGCACCAGATCCTTTGGATTTGATTACTAACGCGTTTCGACTCTCATCCAATGGTCCACATCTTTTTCTTTTATTTTCTTTTTCTGATTTTTATATTTTAATTGTTTTAAATTTCAAAAAATCATAGAAAATTCATTTTTAGTCCAAAAAATCTGAAAAAAATTATGAAAAATATTCTTGATTATTCTCTTTCTGATTTTTATTTTTTCACAATTTATTTTTGTGTTTTGGTATTTTTTATGAATTTTACACTTATTTGATTTGTTTAAAATGTTAAATATACTTTTACACATTTTTAAATTCTGAAAAAATTATGGAATGACCCAATGATATTGTAGCAAATATTGGTGATCTTATTTTATTTTTGTTTCTGACTTTGCTATTTTTTTACTATTTTTGTTTATTTTACCCATTTATTTTAATTTTTAAAAATCCCCAAAAATTTTGTAAAAATTACTTGGCCCCTTTTCTGATTTTTCCGTGGTCTTATTTTTCATTTCTTGATTAATTTGAATATAATTGGCATTTTATTCATTATTTTCCATTTAAAAAAACATTTTAAAACCCTTTAATGTATATATTAATTATACTATTATTTTGTGAATATTTTCTGGATGTCTCGGGTTGATTTTTTTGGTCATGGCTTTATTAACATCATTGGATCCATGATGTTGAGTTTAACTCCACAAAAAATGGATGAATGATTTTAATAATAGTTTGATTAAATATTAATTCAAGTGTGGTTTTTCTTTTTACCCTAATTCTTCTTCATCTCATTCCCTTCTTATTGCACTAAATGTTGTTAGAGCATGATCTCTATATCATGTCTCAAAACAAATGGTGCATAGATTGCTATTGACCGGCCTCAAAATAGGTGCGAGTTCTATATAAGTCCACTTACGATTGCTTAACATAGCGCTAAATTTTGTCCCGATTCGAATAAATGATCATTCGTGGCCCAAACTTATGATTGCAAGCCCAAGTATGTTATTTTGATCTCTTTGATCTAATAACCTTGAGATTCATTGTGTGGAGGCTTTGGTTCTACCAATCCTCTAATGGATCTACAACACCTTTGGTCAACGCGGATCACTTAGACATCGTTGATCATTAAATGGTACTTATGAGAATTCCAAATGGATGATATACTTGACAAAAAGCAAATGCAACTTATTGTGTGGAGGCTTTGGTTCTACCAATCCTCTAATGAGTTCCAAATGGAAGTTTCAAGATGGTCATCCAACTAACCACTAATTGTTGACTTGTTTTATTTTATGCTTTTATTCTTTTATGCTTTATGCACTATTTATTTTTTAGCATTTTACATTTCATGCCATTTTCATCTTTGCTCACTTGAGCATTTATTTTCTTGTCATTTTTACTTTGCTCACTTGAGCTTTTCTTTTTCTTTTTTCTAAGATACTTAATAACCAACTTAAACCCCTAAAAACTCTTAATGATACTTGGACTATTTGGTTACTATCCTTGGCATGATGGAGCAGTGGACTTTTCTTGGACTTAGGATTATAAACCTTGGCCTATCTTAGATACCTTGTGATCTTATCTGATTATTTTGTCTGGAGCTCTTGAGGTTTACCTCAAGACATTGGGTTGCTTGTTTGTTTTTGTGTGCAGGTTTTTGTGATTACATCCTCTGTTTGTAATCTAGAATTCACATGTATACAGCCGTTACTCTGCCCAATTTTTGTGAAGACTTAATACATTTGAAGAGGTCTAGTATCTTTGCTTGCTTGGTTTCACTCCAAAGAATGGGAATTATATCTTGGCTCATAAAGTCAAGTTTTGGCTTCTTGTTGGTTAGATGGTCCTTATCCTTAGCTTTTACCTTATGCTTTAGGATAGCCTCTTCTTCTCCTCCCATCTTCTTTAATTTCAAAAATCTTCTCCCTCCTTTTGAAAACCCTTCTTGTTTTGAAACTTAAACACTTTCATAATAAACTTGGACTTAGGTCCATGCATTTTCAAAAATCATTTTCATAAATAAACTTCAATCAATTTAATATTACTTTGACACTTTTATGTGAGAAGACTAAAAGTTAACCAATCTCATTTCAAACCATTTTGACACTTTGGCTTTTACCTTTAAACTTTTTCTCAAAAGGTTAGACTCTTGTCAATCCTTCTAGTGATGAAAACAACTATACTTCTACAATATATAGTGAAGTGAGATATTTTCCACTTGGGTGTTGAGTGAGGCATTGTTGATTTTAAAATCCAAGCCATATTCTCCACTTTGAGATGATGCAAATTCTCCTTTCTCATGATTGTGGGTAATAAGTATGTTTTTCCACACGGACAATGACGATGATGTCTTATCTCTTAAAATTAATCAACATACTTGTGTTTCCAATTTTTTAAAAGAGGAACTACATGTACCCTGATCCCCTATTGCATGAAAGGTGGTACGTAGGCACTAAAGGTTCGCAATTGCGGCGGGTGCAAAAATCATTAAAAAAAAATATTTCTTTTCTCATCTCCACCATCCATTTTATGTACAACATATTTTTATAGCCAAAATATACAAATTTTACAAAGAGGTTTGTGCGGAGTACTGCAGATGATTAGGGTGCTAATACCTTCCCTTTGCATAACCAACCCCCTTACCTTGAATCTTTCCCCTCTTTTTGGGTTATTCTCTCTTTTCTCATTGCTTTGGAAACAATAAAGCGCGGTGGCGATTTTGATTTTGATTTGTATAAAGTCTAGTCAATCCAATGACTTAGTCTTGAGCATTTCTACCGCTACACCCTCCAGCACGGGCACGTCGTACAACCTTCTGAGCGCTTGAAGTGAAACCTAAGCCAAATTTGTCAGATTTATACAGAATATCCGGAAGTTGCCCCCAGATGGTGCATCCATCCTCCTCTACTACTTCTTTGGCGTCCTTCAGAGATGACATCCGGAGTGGAGGTCTTGTAATCTTGGGAATCTGGGACACAATCTTGGTTACGGCTACCTCTTGGGGGACCTCTTCGAAATGTTGAAAAGGAATTTCAATGAACTCGCCGTCCAATTCCATATACCTGAAGGAATTGAGGTGGCTAATCATATATTCTTCCTCTCCATGGACAATGATAATATTTCCTTGGACCGGATATTTCAGCATCTGGTGCAGTGTAGAGGTGACAGCGCCAGCATTATGGACCCACGGCCGTCCTAGAAGACAGGAGTAAGAGGGGAGGATGTCCATTACATAAAAGGCTGAATTGAAAGTCTGAGTCCCAACCTTTATGGGGATATCCACCTCCCCGTGTACCATCCTCTTTGAGCCATCAAATTCCCTTACGACTATGTTACTTGGTTTTAACAGCAGTCCTTCGTAGTCCAGTCTGTCGAGAGCTTTCTTCGGTAAAACATTCAAAGATGAGCCAGTGTCCACCAAGACATGGGCCAGAGTTGTGCCTCTATATTCCAAAGAGACATGTAATGCCTCGTTGTGCTTTCTTCCCCTTGGTGTCAGATCAGCATCTGAGAAGCCTAGGCCGTTATCTGTTGTCAAGCTGCCCACACAATCTTGAAATTGATCAGCAGACGTCTCTTGAGGCACATGTGATGTCTTTAGGAACTTCACCAAGGCTTTTGTATGTACCTCGAAACACAGTAGCAATGCCAGCATGGAGATTTTGGAGGGAGTTTGCCCCAACTGTTCAACTACATCGTAGTCGCTCCTCTTTATTATTTTTAGAATCTCCTCCATTTCTTTCTTGGAGGTCTCGGGTATAGTCAGTGATTGAGCCTTCATCTAGACAGGCTCCACTTGAATATTTTTTCCTCGAGTTTCAGTAGCAGGAGTGTTGGTAGGAATGTTAGTAGGGGTTATAACGGCTTCGTCAATAGGAGCACTTGCAGAGATGATTATTGGTACAGAAGTAACCTTTGGAGCAGCCACGGGTCCAAAAACTGCCTTTGAGGGGGAAATCTCTGGAGAAAAGATCCTACCGCTTCGGGTAATCTTACTAGTTCCGGCAATATTGCTAATGTCGGAATCTTCTTCTTCTGAGTTTATCTCTTCAGCAGCCAACCCATCTTGTTTGATTCCATGGTAGTAGATGTCCCCACCGTAATTCCACGGCACAGTTTTGTCTGATTCATATGGGACTGGCCCATGCATTGTGATTATAAGAGGAGTAGTTTTCGGAACCGATGTAATTCTAACGGGTCTTTTGGGGACCCTGGAAGAATTGGTGGAGATGGTAATGATTGAAACATCTTCAATAGGAACAAGTGAAATAGGAGTACTTTCAAACAGGATCTCTTTGTTGTCTATCAAGTGTTAAATGTTTGTTTTCAACAAAGGGAAAACAGTTGGTGAGGATAAGCAGAGGTGGCAGTCTTCATTACAACCCGAGAATACACCGACTTTCAACAAGTTTATCTTAATGATTGGGAGTGGAGTCACGAGTTCTTCAATTATGGTAACAAACAAATCTTCTTCAATAGCATGGGTGTTGTGACCATGTCTAGGCATAGGAGCAGAAATGACGTTTGGCTTCTCGGGCGCATCAAACTCAATTTCTTTCGCCTCTATAAGGTCTTGAATTTTTTTTTTCAAAGCCCAACAGTTGTTAGTGTCGTGACCCGGAATTTCGGAGTGATATGCGCAACGGGCATTTGGGTGATAATGAGGGGACGCTGTGTTGGGGGTTTTTTAGAGCTTCTTTTAAAGTTGCCAAATTGGATTTCAGAAGATGCGGTAATACTTGGGACAAAGTCATATTGATTCTGGTGAATTTCCGGACTGGCCTTTCCACCCTCGGTTGATTACTTCTTGGTTGATCAGATGTAGGCTTTGGGATCATAACAACCCCTAGCATTGGTCGGCGTTCGTCTCTCCCTTTGTTCCTTTTTGGATATATAACAGCTACTTATTTCTTCCCAATAAAAGGCTTCCTTACAACTGTAGAAGAAGATGAATCCTTCTGAATCTTTCCACTTTTTATGCCAGCTTCCACCCTCTCTCCGGTCAGTATTAACTCAGTAAATCCTGCAGATGAGCTTCCAATTAAATGGTTGAAGAAAGGGCCTGGTAGAGTGCCTAAGAACATGTCCACCAATTCCCTTTCAGACAGAAGGGGTTGAACTCTTCCAGCTAGATCTCTCAATTTCTGCGCGTAATCCTTGAAACTCTCATTGGAAGCCATAGCCATACTCTGAAGTTTAGTACGGGTAGGCGCCAAATCAAAATTATATTGATATTGCTTGTAGAAAGTTGTGGCAAGATCTTCCCAATTGTGGACGTTGGCCCTTTCCAGTTGGTAAAACCAGTCAAGTTGTGTTCTAGATAGACTATCTTGGAAAAAATGCACCCACAAGTCTTTATCAGCGGAGTATGGTTGGATCTTTCTCACATATGATCGGAGGTGCATCTTAGGACATGACACTCCATCATATTTTGCGAACATAGGCACTTTGAATTTCGGAGGAATCACAATTCCTGACACTAATCCCAATTCTTCAAAGTCTAGGCCTGGCACCTTTTTGTATTTCCACAAGGCTCAAACGCTCTTCAAGATGTCTGTACTTATCATCAGCTGGAGGATACTGTTCCTCAGAGTAATCTTCCTCCTCTTCAGATTCTGACGGAACCGCTGTTTCCTTTCCCTTTTCCCTCTCCTTCACCGAATGTTGTTGCAAAATTCAAGGTTCTTCTAGTCTGCCCCTGAAATCTTCTCCCCATGTTTAAAACCCCAGTGACTTTCTTTGTTTTCTTTTTCCTTTCTTCAGCCAGCAGAGTCTTCAACTCTTCTTGCCCCTTGGCTAGGGTCGTGAGTAACTATTGAAACTGCGTGTTCTGAGCTTGGAGATCTTTGACTGTCTATTCGAGATCCATATTACTGAGATAAACAGTAGAGAGATGAGGAAACTCGTTGCAAAAGACATGTTTATGTTATGATGAATGATATGTGCATATGCAATGTTTTCAAGGATTTCAAAGATTCAAGTTCATTTTAGACAAAAAAAGGAAACACACGTTATATTAATAAGATAAAGCTTGAGCACATCAATGCCCCTTGGACAAAATAATACGAAACTCTAAGATAAAAAAGTAGTTCACGTCCTTTTTGGTGCAATGTAGGCATTTAGAGTCTGCTCCTCATGAAGTAGCCTAGTGAGTTCCAAAACCTTCTTCTCGCTTGCGTAGAATTGGGCTTCGAAAGTATCTCGTTCTCCTTTGAGCTGTATCTAATCCCTTTGTAGGTCTTCAAGAGATGTGGGCATGTCAGGATGTAGGATAGTGTATGAAACACCTCCTTCCTTAACAGGCTCAATAATTACCGGAAGAATAAGGCATCATAAGACTTTGAGTGCGGGTCCGTACCCATTTGAGGTAAGGCTCAAGAGGGATGGAATTATTGTGTCCAATAGTCTTACTATCCACCTTGTTTAGCATCCTCCAAGCTTGGATGAATCTCTGGCGAAGACCTTGACCGTCGTTGTCGTAGTCGAATACCAAACCTTGAATCAGCATCTCGTACGGGCCATCCCTTCGGGCATAACCAAACTGTCTTAAAGCTAAGAATGGATTATAGGTGATGCCTCCCCTAATTCCAAGTATAGGGACATTAGGGAATTCCCCATAACGATCAACAATGATAAAATTCTCTTTGAATCGGGAGCACCAATGAGTATCTGAATGTTTGAGCGTCATTAACCTTTGTGACCACCTTGAACCTTGCTCATTCTTTAAGACTTACTGCCAGGAGAGGAGTGTAACACATAAGGACAACTCTTTTCCTCATTGTGCGAGTGTGAAAAGAGTGTAGGATATCCCCTAGCAATGTAGGCACCGGATTACGTGACATGAAGACTTTGACAGCACACATCTATGAGTTGGTCAGGATTGGGAAATAAGACCATCCCATAGATAAGAAGAGCCACAATTTCCTCAAAGGCTTGCAAGTCTAAGTAATTCCAACAGCTTTGGGCTTTCTCAAACAGAAACTTTGCTAAGAAGCCTTTGACACCACTCCTAGTTTCCTAATGAGTTATGGCATCAGATGAGTGCAAGTGCAGAGCTTGAGTAATCTCTTCTGGCTTTGGGTCTCTCTCTGTACCGTTGAAAGGTAATTGATTGAGAATGGAAACCCTCAAGAGTTGAGAGAATTCTTCCAAAGTAGGCACAAGCTGATAGTCGAGAAATGTGAAGCAATGGTGCAAAGGATCAAAGAATTGAAAGAGCACCTTCATCATATCCTCATCTGTGTTGGAGGTGACCAAGTTGAGTAGACGACCATGTCTCTCGGTGAATGGAGAGTTCTCATGGATCCTTGAAGCTAGCTTCTTAAGTTGTGGAGGAATTCTTACAAGGTTGATTTGGATAGTTTTCCTGCGAAGTGAATCCATATCCTACAAAACAAGAACAAAGATGAATCTAAAAAATCCTTGAAATGGTTAGTAGATGTATGTGATGTTCATTATGTCCATGATGTTATGTACAAGTATGCATATACAAGAAAAGTAAACAAGTTATTAGTTTAGGCTTGCATGGAGTTTTATAGGTAAGTACCCTCTTGAAGTTTAGTTGGCTCAATCCTGTCCTAGTAATGGTAACCGGGTTCTGAGGAGCTCAATATCACTGGATTGTTTCCTTGGTCATTGTTTCAGCTCAAGCCTCTTTAATGGCGACTGAAATATCCCAAGAAACCAACCCTCAATGAGTGTAGTATCGAGTATCTACCAACTTCGGACTGCACCAAAGCCGGTCATCTCACTACATCCTAAAGGCCAAGTTGGTCAAGTAAGGGTTCTATAAGTTCATTAGTGCTTTATGACATCACTCAGCGGCCCCGTATTCTCTTTCATTGACTCAAAGGCTACTGGTACCCACAAATATGTCACACTAACATAGCTATTGCTTAGACCATGTCGGTATACCCCGTACAGTTTCCATAACGTATTTCTATTTACCTATAATGTATCCCAAATCCGGGTAGAGGATTTTAAACCCAAACAAAGAACTGTAACGTAAATCATACAAGTCAAACAATGTAAGCAAATAAATGTGATCTAGCCATAAGGTAACCCCACTTTTATAATAATCCCCAGCAGAGTCTCCAGTTCTGTGATACGGTGGGAGAATGTTGCGGTTAGCAATAGTCACCACCGATTTTTCTTTTATCTAAAAAGGAAAGGTGAAAAAGCACAGGAAAGACCTTTGAGATTGTTTCTTTAGTTCGGAGGGTAGATTATGAAAAGGGAAGGCATTAGCACCCTTTTCATCCATGGTTTTCCATGGGCTCTTAGTTACTTGCTAGATCACTTTTTTTTTGTTTCAAAATTGTGCTTTGTATGGTTTTGAAAGTATTTTGTAAAAGAGGCCATTGTTAGGAAATTTTTGTAATGATTCTCGTTCGTAAGAATGTATACGAAGATGTTTGCCTTTTTGAAAATGCTTTTCAATCTATGTAAGATGTTTGGAAATGTGCGTGCTTGTTTTGAAAATAGCAAGGATAGTTGTTTTGAAATGAAGCAAGCAACTAGAAGTAATCTACCTACTCAAAATGTCTTTCTTGTTCATTTTCTTTTCCTTTGTTATTGTTGTCTTACCATTGATTTGGTAAGCAACCCTATCTTTGGATGTAAACGGGACGGGCGTGGGTCATCATATAACCATGATTAGCAATGTTGCAAAGTATCTTGGCATTTTTTGAGGGACTAAGATCATTTTGTAAGGCAACTTTGAATAGCGTCATCGAGGGACTATGATCTTATACTTGTTTGTTTTTGCCAAGATACTTCGCATGCGTAATATGGACATTTTGTATAAGGCAACCAAGTGGAGTAACCCTAAGGGTGCTTGTGTGCAAGTGTATTATTTTCATGCTTGATTTTGTCTTGGATTAGGGTTTTCTATTTGATTTGTTTTGATCTTGCCATTCAAACCCTAATTACTAGCATGGTATATAAAAGCGGTAAATTGTGTAATTTAAAGATTACTACGCTATTACAACATTTTATAGGAGGGGGGTGTGATCGGTGGATCTGGAACTGACTGTTTAACGCTGGTTCGCGAAATGTCGCGGAAGCAAGAGTCGCCACCGTCTTTTATTTTCTCCAATTGGAAAGGACAAAAGCACAGAAAAATTCCTTAAAGAGATTGCTCTCGGTTCGGGAGGTAGGTTATAGAAAGGGAAGGTGTTAGCACCCTTTCTATCCATGGTTATCCATGGGCTCTTAGATACTTGCTCATTTGTGTTTTCAAAAATGGTTTGTTTGCTTTTCAACTGTGGGTTTTAAAAAGTTTCTTTGAAAATTCCAGTTCGACTCGTACGTCAGAGTGTTTGAAAAGTTTGCTTTGAAAGCTTTTGAAAATGTGTTGGTGTGAAAAGTATTTTGATTTGTTTGAAATTAGAGCAAGTATCTATGAGAACCTACCTACCCTAAGGAATTCGTCTGTGTAAATGTCCTTTAAAGTAGTGCCATCCCACCATTGAGAGGTAAGTAGCACCACCGTTGGAGGTGTTCGGGTCAATTCGAGGTTCGGGACATGGTGATCACCAGAGCAATAGGAAGATACCTTAGAAGCTACCCTCATGCCAGGTTCCCGGATCATGAGGACTTACTAAGACATCCTCTACTCGACGATCACCTTTCGAGGCAAGGCAACAGTGAGGCGTACCCTAGGGGTGGTGTGTGCGGTTCGTGTGTCGTTTTCATTTGCATTTATCTTTTGTCAAGTTCATTGTGATCTACGCTTGATTTTATTATGTCCATTCATTCTTGCATGCTTATTTATCAGTTAAAAGTTGCGGGAAAATAAATCTACAACTATTACAAATGGCGCGGGTCCACATCGCCAAAATTAAACCGGACCCGATTTGACTGAAAAATAAATAAAGCGAATAAAAGTGCGAGAAATATAAATTGTTACAACGCTTTGGGAGAATTACATAATTATAATAAACGACATAAAATAAATGCGCGAAATTAAATAAATTATGAACATGGGCGTTGGACCCTTTTGCAAAATATTAAATTAATAAGGAATTAAAATGAAAAATGAAAATTAAATGTTTTTGGTATTTTTTGTATTTTTTTAAGATTTAATAGAAAGAATAATTAATTAAAATTAAAATGAAGCGTCAAACCCTAATTCTAATGTTTTTTAAGTTTATTGTGAAAATATTAAGTTTTAAACTAATTTAAATCTAAGTTAATTTACATGCATTTTTTAATTTATGAAAATAAATAAAATAAATATTATTATTGTTGAAAGGAAATTAAAAGGAATAAAATTAACAATTAACCTAATTCTACTTATTTTTTATTTAATATGAAAAGAATTAAAATTGCAAACATCCTAATTAAAACTAAATTCATTATATGTTAATTTATTTACAAGAAAATAATTATAATAAAAATATTTATTATTTTTGGTCTTTTCTGAGTTTTTATGTATTTTTGTAAACAATAATTAATTAAGTAAATTAAAGCAATAAAATAAACAAAACAATAATTGGAGAAAATAAAAATATGAAAAAAATGCAAACCAGGGGGGGTGCAGGCCCCAATATGGAGGTATGGATCAGGAAATTTTGGCCCATTTAGTATTGAACTCATTGACTTTTCCAGGCATCTTGTGACACTTTTGACCAGGGTGTAGAGCGTATCTTCAATCCCAACCTTTGGTTTGATCTTGATAGAGGCGTGTCATGTTGGACTTGGAGGATGTATGGTATACTGGGACGCTTATGCTGCATGGGAGTTGTGAATGAAAAACAATATTGAAATAGCATGAGACCTGGGGTTCTAACCCAGGTCTTGGATATTGCCAAGAGAGATACCTGCCAGCTGAGCTGTTTGGATTATTTGATATATTAATAATACACAAACAACAAAAAGAAAGAACAAGCGCATTAGTGATTGAACGCGCGAAATTCAAATGTGCCTATCACGTTTTGACACGGAGTCGTCTTCCTCATTTTTTCTGAAACATGAAAGTATGGCAACGGTTTTCCACGCATTGCTGTAGACGACCTACAAGAAAATAACGATTAGATGCTGAGTGTATATAAATTGATCGCGAGGGTCAAGCTCTCTTCGTCTTGATGAGCTGATTGCAATGGTGGTACTGGGATGGTCTAATTTTGCTTGTATTAAGAATCCCTAATTTTGAAACCTGCAAACCCTAAATCTCATTCATGGCATCATCTCGTATAGCACAGAAAAACGCAATTAAAGGTATCAGTTAGCTTCAAAACATTATGATAAACATGAATCAATGGACAAAATGCTGTAAAAACGTTTAAATCATGATGCACGATTTTGGAAATTTTACTATACAGTTCGAGTTCAAACTACCAGTTCTTGAAGTTTGGCTTGTTGTTTGTGATTGGTACACGTTCAGAATTACCCAAGGAAGCTAATGGGATCAAGATTAAGGCTTGAATCGACCTCTAGAGTTGATTTCAGTTTTGAGTTTTTCAAGCAATTTTTCAAGTTTGTCCTAGCCTCTTATGCGCAGCTTTCGTCCTCTTGCCATTAGGTTTTCATTCCTGATCATATAGTGAGCATATTAGGTTAAGAAAATTGTACAAAATCTTTTGAATTCAATAGTTTCAATATTTGATTTTATAAAATCTTTTTGAATCTTTTTCACATGGTTCTTTGTGTCAATTAGCTCCAATCACACCAATTCTTTCCATAATTGAACAAGCACGAAATATTGAGAGTAGAATGTGCACAAAAAGATTTTTTTAGGTCAAGTTTATATTTTCTACATATTTAAATGATTTAAATGAATTAATATTAATATAAATTCAAATAAATAATTAAAAAATGAGAAAATACTTCCCTTTGGGCCAAGTGGTCGTGCATAGGCTTAGAATGATGAATCATGGAAGAAAAATAGGCCCATTAGCATTTTTGGATCATTTGCATCAATGTTGACTTTTCAAAATTCCCAAAAATTTCCCAACTTCCACAAGGCACAACTTGCTCAATTTTTAAGCTTTTCACATGTTCTTGGACATTTTGGAAAGGTCTTTGAGTCCTCTAACCAATGCCTTTGGTCCCATGTCATTTTTATTTACCAATCTCAAGTTATGGCCTTTGACTTAAAGTCCCTTTTTGTTGACTTTTGAAAATGACCTATAATGTTGAAATTGATAACTTTTTGTGAGAGCATTTCTTGGACTTGGAATATGAAGATGAGTTGTAGGAAATGTCTTTCTCTTCAAAATGAGCTTTGGATGGAATTTTTCTGATAATCCATGTGAAAGTTATGCCCTGGTCAATTTCAGTTGACTTTTTCAACTGTCCAAATATAGCAACTTTTGCATCTTTGATGATTTCTGAGCCAAATTTTGAGAATCATGATCAAGCATTGATCAAATGATGTTTGTGGCTTCAAAATGATATGTTGACCAAAATTTTGAACTTTTGACTGTCAAATGACCATTTTGCCCCTACAGTTGACTGTAGTGCAATTTAGGGTTTTGACTGTGCAATTTTGAGCTGAATGCCTTGAAACTTGATATGAGGATACTTGACCATCTTTGTAGGCATATGAGACTTGATTGGGCCTTTGAAAACTTCCTTTTCTTGATCAGAACCCAAACCCTAGTTTTGACTGTATGAGAGACTGTTGAGCTGTGCAATCCTTGGGGAAATTTGTGACTTGGCTTGGCAATTTCTTGAAGAATATGGGAGGGCAAATTTTGGGGTGCAACAGTTGCCCCTGTTCAATCTTCTTAGACCTGAGGATGCAGATTGGCTGACGTGCCTTTCGTAATCCGAGGGTAGAAGATGATTGGACACTAGAGTGCCCAGAAATTTGCGCTCGCATGCTAGCAATGAATGGGGGAATGGGCTTATAGATGCCATTTAGAGGTTGCTGGATAGGGTGATGGGCTTATAGATGCCATCTGGATGCTGATTGCGTAAGAGATTCCTTAGCGAGAACCTGCTTACCTGCAAAAGAGAAAAATGAGTACCTGACACGTTGCAGGAGCTGATTTTAGATGCTTGGTATAGATGTGTCCTGACTGGTTACAGGAGCTGAGTCTGGAGTTTCAAATGCTGATGAATGGACCAGAGATGGTTACTGCCTTAGCATGAATGGTAAGAGAACCTTGGGCGACTTTAGCTTCAACAACGCTCGTTGAGGAAAATCTTGGCGGGAATTACCATCTTTGCAGTATCGGGAAGAGAACCATAGAATTATAATCTGAAAGGAATGATCACCTCACACTCATCGTCGGAGAGGGAAATATCTGAAAAGGAATTGTCACCTCACACACCGTCGGAGAGGGAACTATAAGAGACTATCACCTCACACTCATCGTCGGAGAGGGAAACATCTGAAAAAGGGATTACCACCTCACGCACTTGCCGGAGAGGGGACCATAGGAGACTATCACCTTACACTCATCGTCGGAGAGGGAAACATCTGAAGAAGGAATTACCACCTCACGCACTTGCCGGAGAGGGGACCATAGGAAAAGGAATTGTCACCTCACACACCGTTGGAGAGGGAACCATGGGAGACTATCACCTCACACTCATCGTCGGAGAGGGAAACATCACTTCTGCTGAGTCTTTATCAGAAAAATCTGTTGGGAGTCGATTTAGCTGGACTAGAGAAGGCCTTGAAATATGTTTGAGAATGATGTGATGAAGGAATCTGAGACGATTGCTACTCCAAATCTATGATGAAGGAATCTGGGACGATTACTACCTCAGCAGAATGATGAAGGAATCTGGGACGATTACTACCTCAGCAGAATGATGAAGGAATCTGGGACGATTACTACCTCAGCAGGATGATGAAGGGATCTGGGACGATTACTACCTCAGCGGGATGATGAAGGAATCTGGGACGATTACTACCTCAGCAAGATGATGAAGGAATCTGGGACGATTACTACCTCAGTGGGATGATGAAGGAATCTGGGACGATTACTACCTCAGCAAGATGATGAAGGAATCTGAGACGATTGCTACCTCAACGGGATGATGAAGGAATCTGGGACGATTACTACCTCAGCAAGATGATGAAGGAATCTGAGACGATTGCTACTCCAAATATATGATGAAGGAATCTGGGACGATTACTACCTCAACGGTGATGAAGGAATCTGAGACGATTGCTACTCCAAATATATGATGAAGGAATCTGGGACGATTACTACCTCAACGGGTGATGAAGGAATCTGAGACGATTGCTACTCCAAATATATGATGAAGGAATCTGGGACGATTACTACCTCAACGGGTGATGAAGGAATCCGAGACGATTGCTACTCCAAATATATGATGAAGGAATCTGGGACGATTACTACCTCAACGGGTGATGAAGGAATCTGAGACGATTACTACCTCAACGGGTGATGAAGGAATCTGAGGCGATTGCTACTCCAACGGGTAAAGACTTTTGTCTGTTGATCGTTCTTTCCTGAAAAAGTAAGAATTAGTTGTATGCAATGTCATAATGCATGAATTGCCTGATTTTAAGATGTTCTCAAAAATAGATGAGATTGGGGTGATATGATGCGTCTATGCATGCTATAATGATGTATGTGACGATTTATGAATGTGTTTTTCGTCTAGGAAAGTAAATCCTTGACGAGTGCAGGGAAGTCGTATCCTGGGCTGATGTTGAAGAATAGATTTTGCTTCCGCTGGGGATGATAACTGCAAGAATACCGGTAGGAGAAGATGACTCGGTTGCGGAATAAACTTGGCAAATGGAAGATTTTGCGGGGAGAAAAGATACTTTAGCGACCATGCTGGGAAGCAATACTCTGTGGGAAGAGGGATGCCTTGCTGAGTGTTGATAATAGTTTGCTGGGGATAGGAAGACTTTGTCGACAACGCTCTTTCCGTGGCTTTTTGGCTGAGGATAACCCAGTTATATCCTATTAAGGAAATAACTCTTTAAATCAAGCCGGACGACGCGTTCGTGCTCTGTGAGGGGATAAGCTTCCAGAATCTACTGGGGATAAGCTTATTGCTTGGGGAGATAAATTCCAACTTTCCTGGGGAATCAGATTGGACTCTCCTGGGGAAGTTTTGAACTGTACCGGGGAAGTGACTCCTTTGCATGTTGATAGAACGCCGGGGAACAATCTTAAATCAAGACTGCCGGGGATGCTTGTTAAGACGGTATGCTGCTGGGGGTTGAGATCTGTGGGAGGATACCCAACTTCCTTAAGGTTGATAACTGCTTTGCTTGAGGAGAGTATACTGCTTGCTGGCTCACTCTCTGGGGAATTAAGATACCTGGTTGTGTTCTTCAGCTGAACCTACTTTGATACCTTGGGGGATAGAACAACTGGATTGCTTAGACAACTCTTTATTGCCCCTGTTTCTGTGGGAGAAGATACCTGTGGCGGTGCTTGATGACTGCCGATTGACAAATCTTCTTCTGGTAGGAAAGTGACGAGATGACGGAACATAGTCGTACACTTTGATCCCTAACTTTTGCCTGGACCGCCCTTTCGGGTTTTCAGTCCACCGGGATACCCATTTTTGCCCAAGCCGCCTTTTCAGGTTTTTGACTTGCCGGGTGTACAGTTTTTTCATATTCATCCCTTGTTTTTGCCCGAACCCTTTTGGTTCGCCGGGAAGCCCTTATTTTTGCCTAGGTGTGTCAACCTAGCGGGTCTTTTGATTATGCGTAGTCTTTTTTCGACTATATCCATGCTCTCAAAATGTAGGGAGGTGCCCCCGTTGGAAGTATTTTGCCATGCCCCAGATAATGGGCAATGCTCCTACTGTGCCTCTTGACTGGAGGTACTTCTGTTCACAAGGTGTTCATCGTGCGACTTTCCCTGCTGTTCAAACAAAAATTCATACGCAAACAAAGTTATGTTAAAAATGCAAAGCTTATGTCTGTTTTGAAGATTTTGAAAATGCGTTTTTTTCATAAAACAAGTGATTGTTTGTAAAACGTGATGTCAACTCTGTATTTACCGTAGCCTTAAGGAGTCAGGATACCTTCGTAACAGTATGCTTTCGAACTAACCCATGCTTCAGCTAGGACTTTTGAGGGTTATAACGTGGCCTGGTTCACGGTTTAAGAAACAAAGGATAAAGGCTCAAATTTTATCTGTACCCTCCCGCTCTTCGTGATGTTCTCCAAACCTAAACTCAGTTGATCATGCGTTAGACCTTGCTTGAGTCTTTGCTTTGATGTTCCAGTAATGGTTCAGATGTTGATGACTTATTTTGAATAGGCAGTCATTCCTTTTGTTGAGGGTTCGTATGACCTCTTTCTCTTTGATTTTTGTTATCCCTATTTTTTTTGCCTGAACTGTTTCCTTTTTGGAATTACAGTCAGCGGGATGCCCCAGTTTCGTAAGTCCCCTTTATAGGTTTTGACTTTTTGGGCTTTTCATTTATGAATTTTTGATAATGACTGCCTGTCTTTACGATTGTTCGGAACCATCACTGCATTTCTTTTTTGGAAAAACTCATTTGGTGCCATTCATTGTGCACTTGGATCAACTGAGAAGACTACCCTGCCCCGGGTTATGATTAAGGGTTTCAATTTTCGAAAATAAAAACTCCTACTTCTTTGGCTCAGAGGGGTTGACGAGGGATTATCTTCCTTATTACTCCAGTGTTTAGGAATTGAAACAATGCCTGTACTTCATAAGCGGGGTCTGTTCAAAAGCATACTGTAAAGATCGTGGTATCGTTTTCGTCATCCTCCCTCAAGAGGCTTAGAATTATTGATTGAGAGCTGACATCAGAAAAAATATGAAAATAATTTGCATTTAGTGAATACGAATATATTGTTTCAGAACAGACATATGCGATGCATTAATGAAATAACAAAGTTTGACATGAATAAAATGTTTGAACAATCAAAGAAAATTACAAATTGAAAATTCTAATGAACGAAAGACATTCTCGATGATTTGGTGTAGGATCAGCGTTCAAACTCGACCTCCTTGGCGTCAATCAAGTCTTGGATCTTGTTCTTCAGGGTCCAGCAGTCGTCGGTGTCATGTCCAGGACTGTCAGAATGATAGGCACATCTCACACCCGGGTTGTACTTGGGAGAGGAAGTGTCAGGATTTTGAGGAGGATCCTTTAGTGTGATCATTTTCGCCTTCAGCAATTGCTGTAATGCCTGGGACAAAGACATGTTGATGTCAGTATACTTCCTATCCTGAGGCTTTATCCTACGCCTATTGCTCTTTCTTGGTTGAACGGGCGTGGAATCAGAAATCTGGATTGCCCCTACATCATGACGACCCTTTTTACCATGTATAGCATTGGACTCTTTCTTTCCACTGTGGGGCTTTTTCTGAGTATCAGTAGGTGCGGTTTCTTGAATCTTCCCCGACCGGATGCCAGCTTCTATCCGCTCTCCAGTCAAGATAAGATCTGTGAATCCAGCAGACGAATTCCCAATCAGGTGGTTATAAAATGGACCAGACAAGGTCCCCAAGAACATGTCCACAAGTTCCCGATCAGTCAGAGGTGGTTGTACCCTTCCAGCAAGATCCCTCCATTTCTGCGCATATTCTTTAAAACCTTCACTTGATCCTAACGACATACCCTGGAGTTGGGTACGCGTAGGGGCAAGGTCGGCATTATATTGATACTGCTTGTAGAAAGCAGTAGCCAACTCCTCCCAGTTACGAACCTTGGTCCCATCCAGCTGATAGAACCATTCGAGATGAGTCCCTGAAAGACTCTCCTGGAAGAAGTGGATCCACAAATTCTTGTCTACCGTATAGGGTTGAATCTTCCGAACATAGGACCTGAGATGTAACTTGGGACAAGACGCCCCGTCATACTTAGAGAAGGGTGGTGCTTTGAACTTCCGAGGAATAACCACACCAGTTGACAAACCCAGATCTCCGAAATCCAGCCCAGGTACCTGTTGAACCTCCATAGCCTTCAACCTATCCTCCAACCGTTTGTACTTGTCCTCAGCCGGAGGGTACTGTTCGTCGTCGAAATCTGTTTCATTGTCAGAGACCACTGGACTGGGCACCTCCCTCTCATGGTGACTGCTTTCCCTCACAGATGGGGTAGTCCTCTCAGTTTCAGTCTGCGGTGTATTCCCAGATCTGCGTCTAGGGCTGAACAAAACAGTCCTCTTCTTTTTCTTGTCCTTCTTCAAAAGCAGAGCCTTCAGGTCTTGTTGCCCCTGGGTCAAATTCATGATCAGCTCTTGGAACTGGGCGTTCTGAGCCTGGAGGTCCTTGATAGTCTGCTCGGCTGATGATTCAGGATTCATGGCGATCGGCTGAAATAAACAGCGAGGAAGGGTAAGCAACCTGTCAAGGGATACCTACAATGCAATGAGATGTATGACATGCATGTAATGTTTTCAAGGATCTCGCAGGGTAAACAGAGAAACTTGTTAGAGTTGGAAACTGGCAACTTGATTTGAAGGAACTTCCTGTTGTAGAGAGCCCTTCTTCAAGGGTCAAAGGCTCACCATATCCAGTGGGTCATAGCCCCTGACAACCTTGGCTAGAGGAAAATAAATCCTCCTTGCCCCTTGCTGGGATGTTTGATTTATCATGACCTGCACCACAAGCCCTTGAGATCCTTGAAATGGGTTAGGATGTATGCAATGGTATGATGTCATGCTATGCATGGGGTAATGTGAGTAACCCTGTTATGAGTCCCAATTAAGGACTATAAACAACCCTGCAAGAATTTTAGTACCCTGTTATGAGTCCCAATTAAGGACTATAAACAAGACCTGCAAGAAACTTAGTACCCTGTTATGAGTCCCAATTAAGGACTATAAACAAGACCTGCAAGAAACTTAGTACCCTGTTATGAGTCCCAATTAAGGACTATAAACAAGACCTGCAAGAAACAAGTGTCAGGTAACAAGCACACAGATAGTCAAGTACGAAGGCACACAAGTCACGCAAGAAAAGCCCCTAGAGTTTAGGCCAGCATGAGGTCTAGGTATTACCCTCTTTCAGTTGGTTGGTTCATACCTGTCCTATCGAAGTAACCGGGTTCTTAGAGGATCCCAATATCATTGACTACCCTCAATCGGTCATAACTCCAGCATCGCAATCTTTTCTTGCGGCCAGAACCATCACGAGAGTTTAGCCTCAATGGGCGTAGCATACTGCTACAATTCTAAAGGCCAAGTTGTGTCAATTAAGGTTCTAAGGTTGTTGGTGCTTAATGACTCCTTAGAAGACCCATATTCTCCTCGTTGCGACACAAGGGATATCGGTACAGACTAAGGTGCCACACCAACGTAGCCACTGCTTCACCTGTGTCGGTCTACGCCGGACAGGTCCCTCACAGCTTATGCTACCTAGACAGGGTATCCCCAGATCCGGGTTAGGATCTATGTATCTCCGATGCAACCCACAATAGTAAAGCAAGCAAAACAATACAAGCGAAAACACAGTTATGACCTAGCCCTACGGTACACCTCACTTTAAGTTTTACTTCCCCAGCAGAGTCGCCAGTTCTGTGATCGGTGGATCTGGAACTGACTGTTTAACGCTGGTTCGCGAAATGTCGCGGAAGCAAGAGTCGCCACCGTCTTTTATTTTCTCCAATTGGAAAGGACAAAAGCACAGAAAAATTCCTTAAAGAGATTGCTCTCGGTTCGGGAGGTAGGTTATAGAAAGGGAAGGTGTTAGCACCCTTTCTATCCATGGTTATCCATGGGCTCTTAGATACTTGCTCATTTGTGTTTTCAAAAATGGTTTGTTTGCTTTTCAACTGTGGGTTTTAAAAAGTTTCTTTGAAAATTCCAGTTCGACTCGTACGTCAGAGTGTTTGAAAAGTTTGCTTTGAAAGCTTTTGAAAATGTGTTGGTGTGAAAAGTATTTTGATTTGTTTGAAATTAGAGCAAGTATCTATGAGAACCTACCTACCCTAAGGAATTCGTCTGTGTAAATGTCCTTTAAAGTAGTGCCATCCCACCATTGAGAGGTAAGTAGCACCACCGTTGGAGGTGTTCGGGTCAATTCGAGGTTCGGGACATGGTGATCACCAGAGCAATAGGAAGATACCTTAGAAGCTACCCTCATGCCAGGTTCCCGGATCATGAGGACTTACTAAGACATCCTCTACTCGACGATCACCTTTCGAGGCAAGGCAACAGTGAGGCGTACCCTAGGGGTGGTGTGTGCGGTTCGTGTGTCGTTTTCATTTGCATTTATCTTTTGTCAAGTTCATTGTGATCTACGCTTGATTTTATTATGTCCATTCATTCTTGCATGCTTATTTATCAGTTAAAAGTTGCGGGAAAATAAATCTACAACTATTACAAATGGCGCGGGTCCACATCGCCAAAATTAAACCGGACCCGATTTGACTGAAAAATAAATAAAGCGAATAAAAGTGCGAGAAATATAAATTGTTACAACGCTTTGGGAGAATTACATAATTATAATAAACGACATAAAATAAATGCGCGAAATTAAATAAATTATGAACATGGGCGTTGGACCCTTTTGCAAAATATTAAATTAATAAGGAATTAAAATGAAAAATGAAAATTAAATGTTTTTGGTATTTTTTGTATTTTTTTAAGATTTAATAGAAAGAATAATTAATTAAAATTAAAATGAAGCGTCAAACCCTAATTCTAATGTTTTTTAAGTTTATTGTGAAAATATTAAGTTTTAAACTAATTTAAATCTAAGTTAATTTACATGCATTTTTTAATTTATGAAAATAAATAAAATAAATATTATTATTGTTGAAAGGAAATTAAAAGGAATAAAATTAACAATTAACCTAATTCTACTTATTTTTTATTTAATATGAAAAGAATTAAAATTGCAAACATCCTAATTAAAACTAAATTCATTATATGTTAATTTATTTACAAGAAAATAATTATAATAAAAATATTTATTATTTTTGGTCTTTTCTGAGTTTTTATGTATTTTTGTAAACAATAATTAATTAAGTAAATTAAAGCAATAAAATAAACAAAACAATAATTGGAGAAAATAAAAATATGAAAAAAATGCAAACCAGGGGGGGTGCAGGCCCCAATATGGAGGTATGGATCAGGAAATTTTGGCCCATTTAGTATTGAACTCATTGACTTTTCCAGGCATCTTGTGACACTTTTGACCAGGGTGTAGAGCGTATCTTCAATCCCAACCTTTGGTTTGATCTTGATAGAGGCGTGTCATGTTGGACTTGGAGGATGTATGGTATACTGGGACGCTTATGCTGCATGGGAGTTGTGAATGAAAAACAATATTGAAATAGCATGAGACCTGGGGTTCGAACCCAGGTCTTGGATATTGCCAAGAGAGATACCTGCCAGCTGAGCTGTTTGGATTATTTGATATATTAATAATACACAAACAACAAAAAGAAAGAACAAGCGCATTAGTGATTGAACGCGCGAAATTCAAATGTGCCTATCACGTTTTGACACGGAGTCGTCTTCCTCATTTTTTCTGAAACATGAAAGTATGGCAACGGTTTTCCACGCATTGCTGTAGACGACCTACAAGAAAATAACGATTAGATGCTGAGTGTATATAAATTGATCGCGAGGGTCAAGCTCTCTTCGTCTTGATGAGCTGATTGCAATGGTGGTACTGGGATGGTCTAATTTTGCTTGTATTAAGAATCCCTAATTTTGAAACCTGCAAACCCTAAATCTCATTCATGGCATCATCTCGTATAGCACAGAAAAACGCAATTAAAGGTATCAGTTAGCTTCAAAACATTATGATAAACATGAATCAATGGACAAAATGCTGTAAAAACGTTTAAATCATGATGCACGATTTTGGAAATTTTACTATACAGTTCGAGTTCAAACTACCAGTTCTTGAAGTTTGGCTTGTTGTTTGTGATTGGTACACGTTCAGAATTACCCAAGGAAGCTAATGGGATCAAGATTAGGGCTTGAATCGACCTCTAGAGTTGATTTCAGTTTTGAGTTTTTCAAGCAATTTTTCAAGTTTGTCCTAGCCTCTTATGCGCAGCTTTCGTCCTCTTGCCATTAGGTTTTCATTCCTGATCATATAGTGAGCATATTAGGTTAAGAAAATTGTACAAAATCTTTTGAATTCAATAGTTTCAATATTTGATTTTATAAAATCTTTTTGAATCTTTTTCACATGGTTCTTTGTGTCAATTAGCTCCAATCACACCAATTCTTTCCATAATTGAACAAGCACGAAATATTGAGAGTAGAATGTGCACAAAAAGATTTTTTTAGGTCAAGTTTATATTTTCTACATATTTAAATGATTTAAATGAATTAATATTAATATAAATTCAAATAAATAATTAAAAAATGAGAAAATACTTCCCTTTGGTCCAAGTGGTCGTGCATAGGCTTAGAATGATGAATCATGGAAGAAAAATAGGCCCATTAGCATTTTTGGATCATTTGCATCAATGTTGACTTTTCAAAATTCCCAAAAATTTCCCAACTTCCACAAGGCACAACTTGCTCAATTTTTACGATTTTCACATGTTCTTGGACATTTTGGAAAGGTCTTTGAGTCCTCTAACCAATGCCTTTGGTCCCATGTCATTTTTATTTACCAATCTCAAGTTATGGCCTTTGACTTAAAGTCCCTTTTTGTTGACTTTTGAAAATGACCTATAATGTTGAAATTGATAACTTTTTGTGAGAGCATTTCTTGGACTTGGAATATGAAGATGAGTTGTAGGAAATGTCTTTCTCTTCAAAATGAGCTTTGGATGGAATTTTTCTGATAATCCATGTGAAAGTTATGCCCTGGTCAATTTCAGTTGACTTTTTCAACTGTCCAAATATAGCAACTTTTGCATCTTTGATGATTTCTGAGCCAAATTTTGAGAATCATGATCAAGCATTGATCAAATGATGTTTGTGGCTTCAAAATGATATGTTGACCAAAATTTTGAACTTTTGACTGTCAAATGACCATTTTGCCCCTACAGTTGACTGTAGTGCAATTTAGGGTTTTGACTGTGCAATTTTGAGCTGAATGCCTTGAAACTTGATATGAGGATACTTGACCATCTTTGTAGGCATATGAGACTTGATTGGGCCTTTGAAAACTTCCTTTTCTTGATCAGAACCCAAACCCTAGTTTTGACTGTATGAGAGACTGTTGAGCTGTGCAATCCTTGGGGAAATTTGTGACTTGGCTTGGCAATTTCTTGAAGAATATGGGAGGGCAAATTTTGGGGTGCAACAGGGGGATATACAAATTATGAATGGGGATTTGCAATAATGTGAATCTAATTAAGCTATTACAACCAAATCAAATTTGTACGAATATTTGAATAAATAATATACAATATAAATATGCAATGGTATGTATGCAAGAAAAAGATTTTTGTTTTGTTTTTCATATAAAGAAGAGTTTTGAATTAAACCTAATAATATTAAAAAAAGGAAATTATTTCTTGAAAAGTGGTTAACCCTAATTTATAATTTAAGAAAATAAAGTTCTTTAAGTATTATTTTTGTGTATTTTTTGTCTTAAAATAATAAATAATATTTATAAAAATATTTAGTACTTTTATATGTCAAAATAAACATTTACAAGTATGAAGAAAAAGGGATAAAAATATATCTAAGTTTATTTTATTTTACAAGTTTATTTAAGAAAAATAGTTAGTATATAATTTAATAAAAATGTTTTTTTATGTGAAAATAAAATAAAATAAACAAAATGAAATATTTATCATGTTTTATATTTTTTAATGATTTTTTTATGTTAAAGAAAATATTTAATAAAATGAACAAAAATAAAATAAATAAATGAAAATAAATTGGGCCAGGGGTGTCCTGAGTAATCAGGAGATAACATTAGAAAAAACATAAGCCCAAATGAACAAAAGCCCAGCGCTGCAAAAATGAGAAAAATGGAAAGAAAAGAGAAAATATACAAAAGGCAGGCACCAAGGCTCGAACCCATGACTTTGGCATTCTCAGCGCGCTTCCTTGCCACTAGGGTGGCTGTACATTCGTTAGTTCATATGAAATAAAAAACACATAACACATTACGCCTCCTTGCCCTGTACTTCATCTTCTTCCTCAAGCTAGCCAGAACCTCTGTATCTTTCTCAATTCTCCATGAAAATGGAAACTTCAAACATGAAAATGGTAGTACTTTTTCCCACGATTTCAACCATGTAACTCATGTAAACTATCAGTCAAAAATCAAAGCTAATTTCAATGGCCCTAATTTTAAACCTAATTTTTACATAAATTTGAAATCTAAAATTTTCTATACATAATGAACATAAATGAAATCTATGCACATGGTTGGCTTTAGCACAATAATATCTACATTTTCCTTTCACAAATCGAGACCAATGGATGTCTGTATGAAGAGATAGAAGTTAGAGTTCTTACCTCTTTCAGCTGAGATCGTGAATGGAGTTTGAGTGATTTTTATGAAGGCCTGGAGATTCCTTTAGCTTGCCTGAACCTCCCTGAGTGTGTTCCAATCCTTGTCTTGCTTTGAAAGTGCCTGAATCTCTCCATCCAAGTCAACCTACAAACATGAAATGCAAAAATGGAAGATGGAGAAGGAGGAGTTACAATAAAGGGGTGATGGTCTGGAACACTTAGATATGAGGTAGTTTAAGTGTTTGAGTGATTAGAACTTGAAGCGCACGAGTAAATTTTTGGATTGCTATGCTTGGTATCAAACTGCAAGTTATGACAGGTTTTTGGTGATAGGGAGTTTTAGAGATTTTATGGCCTTGAGCAATCATGTGTTAGGTTGTAATGTGTTTGTGTATAAGTATAGAGAAGGTTTCAAGTCATCTCCACAACAGATTTCTCAATTGTAGGCTTTTTGCTCTATTGCTTGTCCTCTAAGAAAAGTGAGGAGACAACTCTCTACATGCTTCTACAGGCCTTCTTGGAGTTGGTACAAGTCCTAGACAATTTGCTTTTGGTTTATAGGACTTGTGTGTGTAGAGAGAACAGGTGCAAAGCTCAAGAAGTGAAAAGTTGCAAAAGTTATGCTTTACTAAAATGGCAATGGCAACTTTGTGCCATTTATGGAATTAAAGCTTGGACAAAGACTCTTATGCTTGGATTAAGGATTTATCAACTGTGTAAGCATTAAATTATGAAGTGAGAAACAAGTTTGATACCTGTAAAGCAAGGATTAGGCAGCATAGGTTCAGATTTGAATTTTGTTCTTCATGGAATGGCTTGAAATCAAAGTGAGAAATTTCCAACTTCATCTCTTCGATTCTCCCTACTCAAAAATGATCTCAAGGAGTTCTTGGAAATTTTGGAAAGCTTGCAATGTTCTATATAACTCATCTTTGAAATGCATTTCAAGATTCCTCTTGGAACTAGGTGAAAAGTTTGCATGAAGTTAGGTCAAAAACCTGCCCAAATTAGGGCAAAATTTCACTAAGTTATTTTAGTTCATGGGCATGTATTCACAAAATTATATCTTGAGATCCAAGCATCTTTAGGAGAAAATGTGTGAATAAAAGTTGTATATTTCATGGAGATCTAAAACTTTCATGTTGGGAACATTCTTTGAATCATCTTGTATCATGGTGAAAAATTTGCTTAAAGTTGAGAAAAAATAAGAAATTTTCTATACTTAAAAAAAATTCTAAGTTAAGAAAATTTCAAATTTCAAAACCAAATCTTCAATCTTTGATTTCTTGATGAACAAGTTTCAAATTTTTACATGTTTTGATGAATTGTGATCCTTGGCATTTGATTTTGACCAAAAAGTCAAAATTTGACTTCTTAGTATACAGTTGACTTTTGATCAGTTGACTGCAAATTTCATCTGTCAATCTAATGGATTTGAAATTTTGTGAACCATGTAATTAGGTCATGATGATGCAATTGAGTCCTTGGAATCATGCTTCAAATCAATTGGTCATTTGCTAGGTCAAAAATCAGAAATTGCCCTTTCTCAGCCAAAACCCTAATTTTGACCATTTTCCCCTTTTGATGATTTGATCAAGTTTCTTGAGGAATTATGGTCTAAACTTGATCAAATGATACATATGAGTCTAAAATGTTGATGTAGATAAAAAATTATGAAGTTTTACTGTAAATTGGCCATGGTTGACTTTTCCCCCAATACAGTTGATTTTTAGGTCAACTGTCCAATTGACTGATCAAAAGTGTGATTCAAGGCTTGAAACTTGTCATGAGTAAACTTAGGGGTCCATAATGATACTTGAAAGCCATATGAAACATTGATAGTCCAAAAATATTTGTGCAATTCCAAACCCTAATTTTGGGTTATCAGTGCATGATGAGATGTCTTGAGCTGGTCAAACCCTAATCCAGTCTTGAGTCAAAGAGATATTGTGAGAAAAGTCTTGATAAATGAGAGGTCAAATTTTGGGGTACAATAGTTCCGACCAAATATTTGTCGATACTCGATACTACACTCATTGAGGCTGAACTTTTAGGATTTTTCGACCGCAATACTTCGGTGCGGAGCTGAAACAATTTCTGAAGGGAAGGTCAGTGATATTGAGGCTCCTTAGAACCCGGTTACTATTAATAGGACAGGTTGAGCCAACTGAACATTCAAGAGGGTACTTACCTACAAACCTAAGGCTGCTTGTGTGATTTGTTTGCTTTCAACTTGAATTACTTGTAGGATTTTATTATCTAACAACATGATTTCCTTGCAGGATTTGTTTACAGTCATTATCCAATAACTTGGATTTCTTGTAGGGTTTACTTGCTTACATCACCTTACACTTTTGCTTAGCGTATAGAATACACATCATAACATCATGCCACAACATTTCCTTAACCATTTCAAGGATCTCAAGGGTTTGTGATGCAGGTTATGATAAATCAGACGTCTAGCAAGGGGCAAGGGGATTTATTTTCCTCTAGCCAATGTCGTCAAAAGATCAAAATTCAACAACTTGAGTCAGGGGCTATGACCCACTTGATATGGTGAGCTTGAATCTCGTAGAAGGACGTTCAACGACATGAAAGTTCTTCAATCAAAGCTACAAACTTCAACTGCTGACATCTTCTTGTTTACCCCACGAGTCCTTGAAAACATTGCATACGTATATCATACATGTTATTTCATAAACAGGTTTCAAAGCAGGGTCCTTGTCTTATTCGCGGTTTATTTCAGCAAGTAAATAAATGGCTCTTGAACAAACATTAAAATACCTTCAAGCTCAAAGCGCTCAATTCTCGCAAATGTTACTAACTCTGGCTCAGGGGCAAGAAGAGTTGAAAGCACTCCTTGCTGGGGACCTGGCCAAGAAAAGTCCTGAAGACGATAAGAATGAATGGTTGGAACAACTGAAAGACGAGGTAGAAGAAATGAGAACCCAGATGCTGGGGAAGATGGCTCTTATCCAAGGCCTAGCCCGGGGACAAGAAGAGTTAAGGGTCACTATCAACGAACTTCATCAAGACAGATACAATCGTATGAAGCAAGCAGTCGAGGATGGGGACCAAGTCATTAATCAACCTCCAAGAAGATAAGAGGTTGGTTTGGTGAAGAGTGGACCTTTCCAAATTGCTATTGCCTAATGGGTCCAACAACAACCTCACCAAAAATAACGGGTTAATCAGAGTAAGCCGGATACACCCAAGAGGCAGTTTACCAAACTCAACATGCCGCTGTCTCAAGCTTTACAACACATGTTGAGGATGAATCTGGTTATGTTGATAGGGCCTCATCCTAATCCCAAGACTTCTTCCCCTAACTACAACCCTGATGCAAGGTGTGCATATCACTCCAACAGTCCGGGGTATGATACTGAAGATTGTTGGATGTTGAAATACAAAATTCAAAACTTGATTGATGAAGGAGTGCTGGAGTTTACACAAGACGATCAGGCTGAGTTCTTCTGCTATCCCTCCAAGGCACATCATCTGAAGTGACAAGATCAGACGAAGAAGCTTTTGTTCATTAGAATTTTCAATTTATAATTTTCTTTTGATTGCTTGAACATTTAGTCATGTCAAACCTTGTTATTTCATCAATGCATTGCACATGTTTGTCTTGTATTAATTTCTTTGCACTATGTTTGAACTGCTTTCTTACTTCCTTTTGTGATATTCAACTCTCGATCAAAAGCTCTAAGCCTTTAGATGGAGGATGACGAAAATGATGCCACAATCCATACAATGTGCTTTTGAACAGACCTTGCTGACGATGTACAAGCGTTGTTTCAAATCCAAAACAGTGGAGTTATAAGGAAGATAATCCCTAGTCAACCCCTTTGAACCAAAGAAGTAGGAGTTTTTCTTTCACACAAATTAAAACCCTTAATCATAACCTGAGGCAGGGTAGTTTTCTTAGTTAATTTAGATGTGCAATATTCTACTTCATACGTAATGAATGGCATCGAAGACATTCTTCCAAATCAAAAGACGGTGATGGTTCCGCATAATCGTCAAGACAGGAAATCATTATCTCTCACAATAAAAGCCCGCTAAGTAAAAACCTATGAAGGAGACTTAAGGGAAAAAACTGGGGCATCCCGATGACTGTAATCACAAAAAGAAACAGTTCAGGCAAAAGACAGGGATAACGAAAACAAAAAAGAAAGAGGTACTACAAATCCTCAACAAAAAGAAAAGGTCACAAAAATGGTTGCCTTCTCAAACAAATATTCAATCTCTGAACCATCACCGGAATATCAAGGACGTTCCAAAACTCAACTGGGAGTCAAAATACGCAATTAACTGAGCATATGACTGAAGAACATCACGAAGAAAGGGCGGGTACAAATAAATTTTGAGCCTTTATCCTTTGTTGCTTCAACCATGAACCAGGCCACGTTACAACCCTTAAAAGTCCTAGCTGAAGCATGGGTTAGTTTGAGAGCATATTGTTATAATGGTATCCTGACTCCTATAGGACTTGCTATAAATCCTGAGTTGATATCACTCTCTTAAAAATTTTGTTTTACTAAAAAAAAATGAATTTTCAAAAACTTCAAGACAGACATAAGCTTTGCATTCTTAAAATATCATTGCTTGCATATGACTTTTTGTTCAACAACAGAGAAATTCGCATGATGAATACCTAGTGAGCAAAAACTTTCTCAATGAAAAGGTTCACCTCAAGTGGAAAAACACTTCCAACCAAGGGGCGCAACATGATCATTGTCCATCATTTGGGGCAGTCAAGTCAAGATTCAAGGAATCTCTCAAAAATGCCGAATAGCCAAGGGCAGATCTCCATCTGAATCACTTGGGACATTGGACATGAATTCCAGCAGCGAATCCTATACAATCGAACAATCATCTTCTGGCAGTGTGGCAACACTTACTACTATGGATAATGACAATTCTCCGTACCTGGTGAACATGGACATAGTCGAAAAATACTCTGCATGTAAAAGACCCGCTAGGTTGACAGGCCTAGGCAAAATTAAGGGCATCCCGGTGAACCAAAAGGGTTCGGGCAAAAATTAGGAATAAAAACAAAAAAAAAAATTGTACAGTCGACAAGTCAAAAACCTGAAAAGGCGGCTTGGGCAAAAAAGGGTATCCCGGTGGACTGAAAAGACAGTCCAGGAAAAATTTAGGGATTAAAGCGAACGACTACATCCCGTCATCTTGTCATTTATTCATCAGTAGAAGACTTATCATCTTTATCACCATCTACAAAATCCCCGGTTGATATTTTTCTACAACAAGTATCGAGACAGGGGCGTTCTACTACAAGGTCACTACCATGTTCTTAGAATGCATCCTATTGAGGCCAGGTGTTATCATACCCTCGACAGAGAAAAATCTCCAAATTACTACTCCAATGAAAATTCCCCAATGAAGTCGCCAAGCTTCTCAGGATTCCCCAAGCAGATTATAGAGTTTCCCTTCCCCGACAGAAACATTCTAAATAAAGCAGATTCTCATCTAGAAACAGTTCAGGTACGATCCAAGAACGGATGTCATCCTGACACTTACTCCAGATTCTCATCTAGAAACAGGTCAGGTACGATCCAAGAACGGATGTCATCCTGACACTTACTCCATATTCTCATCTAGAAACGGTTCAGGTACGATCCAAGAACGAGTGTCATCCTGACAATTACTCCATATTCTCATCTAGAAATAGTTCAGGTATGATCCAAGAACGGATGTAATCCAGACACTTCCTCCAGATTCTCATCTAGAAATAGTTCAGGTACGATCCAAGATGGATGTCATCCTGATAATTATTCAGATCATCTTCTAGTAACAGTTCAGGTACGATCTAAGACGGATGTCATCCTGATACTTAGTCCAGATTATCTCCTAGAAATAGTTCAGGTACAGTCCAAGGACGGATATCATCCTGATACTTAGTCCAGATTATCTTCTAGCAACATTTCAGGTACGATCCAAGACGTATGTCATCCTGATACTTAGTCCAGATTATCTCATAGCAACAGTTCAGGTACGATCTAGAGACGGATATCATCCTGATACTTATCCAGACCATCTTTCAAGTACAATGCAGATACGATCCAGAGACGGATGTCATTATGAAACTCATTCAACACATGTTTCAAGTACAGTGCAAATACCATCCAGAGACGGATGTCATTCTTACACTCATTCAATACATGTTCAAGTACAATCCTGACATAGATCCATCCGCGAGATCTCCAGCAGACACAGGGGCAGAAACATCCTGATGCAAAGTCATTGTTGTATCCTCAGCATACGATCCCGTGACATCTATGTTCCCCATAGAGCAGAAACAACCAGAGTTTTTCCATCTCCTTCCCCAAGCAGGGATTACCTTCTCCAACTGAAGTCTGTTTTCCCCAACCAAGTTTTATAATTTCAAATAGTTATAAAACCTCCCCCCGGGTAGAGTTTATTTCTCCAACTACGGAAGTTTATTCCCCAACAGAGTTTATTTCTCTACATCGGGAGAATCTTCCAACAAGCATCTCTCTCCACAGAGTTATTCTCGAGTAGAATCAATTCTCAAGCAAAATCAATCCCCAGTAGTTTATCCTCGAATAGAAAGAGGAAATCCCCAGCGAATCATCTCTATTCATCATCCCCAGCGGAAATGAAAGATTCAGATTCCCAATACTCTCCAGCAGTAGTCCGGGATTTATTTTCCTAGACTGGGAAACATCTCAATAATATCCCATATTCATACATCATGGCATGTGCATACACATCTCATTTATTTTGAGAACATCATCACAATGCATTTCATACATCATGGCATTGCATATGACTAATCCTTTACCTTTTTCAGAGAAAAATCAAGTCAACAAACACCGTTGACTACTTATGTAACCTGGTAGTCCTCTCACAAACTACGTCTAATGGAGGGTTATTTCAGCAGTTTCCTCAGAAAGATACCCTCGCAAGACCTTCGCTGGATCAGTAAGATCGGCACTAAGATTTCCCTGATTCTTGTTCCAGTTGAAGATATTCCAAGACTTTTGTTTGGTTCAGCTAAATTGATCCTAAGATTTCTCTGATTCTTATCCAGTCAATGTTAATCCAAGACCTTCTCTGGTTCAGTCAGATCGATGCTAAGATCTCCTTGATTCTTATTCCAGTTGAAGATATTCCAAGACTTTCGTCTAGTTCAGTTAAATCGATCCCAAGATTTCTCTTATTCTTATCGAGTCAAAGTTAATCCAAGACCTTCTCTGGTTCAGTCAGATCGACACTAAGATATCCCTGATTCTTATTCCAGTTGAAGATATTCCAAGACTTTTGTCTGGTTCAGTTAAATTGAGCCTAGGATTTTTCTGATTCTTACCCGGTCAAAGTTAATCCAAGACCTTCTCTGGTTAGTCAGATCGACACTAAGATCTCCATGATTCTTATTCCAGTTGAAGATATTCCAAAACTTTTGTCTGGTTCAGTTAAATTGAGCCTAAGATTTTTCTGATTATTATCCAGTCAAAGTTAATCCAAGACCTTCTCTGGTTCAGTCAGATCGACACTAAGATCTCTATGATTCTTATTCCAGTTGAAGATATTCCAAGACTTTTGTATGGTTCAGTTAAATTGATTCTAAGATTTTTATGATTCTTATCCAGTCAAAGTTAATCCAAGACCTTCTCTGGTTCAGTCAGATCAACACTAAGATCTCCCTGATTCTTATTCCAGTTGAAGATATTCCAAGACTTTCGTCTGGTTCAGTTAAATCGATTCTAAGATTTTTATGATTCTTATCCAATCAAAGTTAATCCAATACCTTCTCTAGTTCAATCAGATCGACACTAACATCTCCCTGATTCTTATTCCAGTTGAAGATGATACAATACTTTCGTATGGTTCAACTAAATTGATCCTAAGATTTTTCTGATTCTTATCCAGTCAAAGTTAATTCAAGACCTCTACTGGTTCAGTTCAATTCTACCATTGATTTGTGATTGATTCTTTTCTGGTAGACCTTTATTGGTTTAGTTAAATCGACCCTAAGATTTTTTTGATTCTTATCCAGTCAAAGTTAATTCAAGACCTCCGCTGGTTCAGTTCGAATCGACCATGGATTCTTTGCTGATTTCTTAACAGTTTAATATCATCTCCCCAGTAAGTCGCTGTGAATCCTGGAGCATGACCAGACAACAGCCAGCCTCATCATCCTCAGCAAGTCACTGCAAAGCCTGGATCCTGACCAGATAGCAGTTCACTTCCGTCTCTTCAATTAAGAGATGACTCCCCAATAGAGTAACGGACTACTAAAGCTCCTAAAACTCTATGTTCCTAGACATAGATCAACATTCCTCAGCGAACTCCTCCTCAGACAACAGGAACATGAATCCCCAAAAAGGAGTATCTCATGAAATTAACATTCTTCTGGATGGCATCTTTAAGCCCATCTTTGACGACTCTCTGTCATGTTTCGTGGATGGCATCTTTAAGCCCATCTTCGACAGTCTCCTGTCACCTTTTCCAAATGGCATCTGTAAGCCCATTCCCAATACTATCTACACAGTCAAGTATCATCTCAGACGAGTGCAAATTTCTGGTCACTCTAGTGTTCAATCATCTTCCACCTTCAGATCACGAAAGGTAGACAATCCAATCTGCATCTTCAGGTTTAAGAAGATTGAACAGGGGCAGTTGTTGTACCCCAAACTTTTCCCTCTCATTTTTTACAAAATCTTCTCTTACATGGGTGGTCATAAACACTTGCTTGAAGAAAAATAAAAAATTTTGAAGTTGGTCAAAGTGCCTTTCGATTGGCCTCTCCAAAGTGCCTTTCGATTGGCATCTCCAAAATGCCTTTTGATTGGCATCTGCAAAATTCCTTTCGATTGGAATCTCTAAAATTCCTTTCGATTGGCATCTGCATAGCGCCCTTCGATTGGCATCGACAAAGGTCCTTCAATTGGCCTGTTAACAAGGCCTTTCGATTGGCATTTTAGCAAAGTCTTTCGATTGGCATCAGAACAAATTATCTTTCGATTGGCCTCATGGCCAAGCCCTTTGATTGGAATGGATACAAGGCCTTTCGATTGGCCTCATGACAAGCCTTTCGATTGGCATGGCAAGGAATCCTTTGATTTAACATCTCAAATCAAGCAGCTTCGACAGACATGTTAACCAAGACCCTTCTATTGGACTTTTGGCAAGACCCTTCTATTGGACTTTTGGCAAGACCCTTCAATTGGACTTTTGGCAAGACCCTTCATTTGGCCTTTTGGCAAGACCCTTCGATTGGCCTTTTGGCAAGACCCTTCAATTGGACTTTTGGCAAGACCCTTCAATTGACGTTTTAACAAATACCCTTAGAGTGGTATTTGGGCGAAGGATGTTCAAATGACAAGAGGGTGTTCGAAGGAATCAAGTGTCCAGGTTCATCCCAAGATTTCCAAAGAGACATGAATGTTCGAAAAGGGAATGCTTTTAATTTGTCTGATTCTTGTCTCATGGCTTTAATGGCCTGTTTAAATGGTTCTCTCTTGCTGTTACTGGACCATCACTCTACTATAAATACAGGGCAAGCATACAGTGCCAAGGGGAAAAAAGAGCAAACGAAAGGGACAAAAGAACGAAAGAGAGGACATAGGCGAACAAAGAGAGAGGGAGATATACTTCTACACCCGAACAGATCACGCTTCCATATTGCAAATCGAAAGACCCTTTTTTGCAGGCACCTTTAGCCCGAACGAAGACCAGAGCCTTGTTCCCTCATCCAGGAGTCCACCCCAACTCCTAAGCAAACATCTCCTCACCCAGAGTCACAGGTCATCATCTTCGATTGGTAAGGGTTTGCAAAACCAAAATTGCATCTTCATAACATTTAACTACATGTTGCATATATATCCTTGTTATTACTGATTGTACTGCATGTAAGCTGAAGAGTAGGTAATAGATCATTCCATTGCTGGGGCATGATCTAAGTTTTCCCTTCGAATCTCGGGACAACACAAACCTAGGTCCAGACTCAGCAGATTCGAATTAAGGGAGAAGCCGAATTGGAAGGATATTCGAATCAGGGAGGTAAAGTCCCCCCTGGACTTCTAACGTTTGTTTCGTTTTGTCGGGAATACCTTCTCAAAACCTTGTTCAGAGCTTCAAAGCAGCTCAACTTCGAACCGAATCCAAGTTTCCCAGATCGAAGTATTGATATATCCAGATCGAATACTCCAAAGTGCATCCCCTCATGCACCTTTGATCAAGCCTCTTCACTGGATCGAAAGACAGCCCAAGCCTCTTTCGATCCAGGCCTCCAGAATTACTCCTTCTTCGATCCATCGCCTGTTACTTCGATTGCAATTTTGTTTCAACTATTTTATCTCCTTTTTTTTTAATCAACATAAAATCAATCCAAAAAACCACAAAAAACATTAGGATAGTTTTTTTTACTAAATTAATTTTATTAATTAATCGTCTAATTATCATAAAATTTTCCCAAAAATAAAATAAAACAACAAAAAGATTTTATTCTTAGGATTTTTAGATGTTATTTTCAAATTCGCGCGCATTTTATTTTACTATAACTGCTCACAATTGTAATAGCTTTAGATTTAAAATTTCGCACTTTTAGTTTCTTGCATTTTTTATGTAACTGTCCCGAAGCCTTGTAATAGCGCAGTGTTGTACCCCAAAATTTGCCTTCCCATATTCTTCAAAATTTGCCACGTCAAAGCTTCAAAATCTCCCCAAGGGTTGCACAGTTCAAGGGCCTCCTAACAATCAAAATTAGGGTTTTGGTTCTGACAAAGTAAATGAAGTTTCCAAGGGCCCAATCAAGTCCCACATGCCTACAAACATGGTCAAGCATCCTCATAACAAGTTTCAAGACCTACAGCACAAAATTGCACAGTCAAAAACCCTAATTGCACTACAGTCAACTGTAGGGGCAAAATGGTCATTTGATTGTCAAAAGTCCAAATTTTTGGTAAACATCTCATTTTGAAGCCACAAACATCATTTGGTCAATTCTTGATCATGATTCTCAAAGCTTGGCTCAAAAATCATCAAGATGCAAAAGTTTCCATATTTGGACAGCTGAAAAAGTCAACTGTAAATTGACCAGGGCATAACTTTCACATGGATTATCAGAAAAATTCCATCCAAAGATCATTTTGAAGATAAAGACATTTCCTACAACTCCTCTTCACACTTCAAGTCCAAGAAATGCTCTCACAAAAAGTTATCAATTTCAACATTATAGGTCATTTTCAAAAGTCAACAAAAAGGGACTTTAAGTCAAAGGCCATAACTTGAGATTGGTAAATCAAAATTACATGGGACCAAAGGAATTTGTTATAGGACTCAAAGACCTTTCCAAAATGTCCAAGAACATGAGCAAAACTTAAAAATTGAGCAAGTTATGCCTTGTGGAAGTTGGGAAATTTTTGGATATTTTGAAAAGTCAACATTGCTTCAAATGACCTAAAATTGCTAATGGGCCTCTTTTTCTTCCACAATTCATCATCCAAGACATGTGCACGACCATTTGGCCCAAAGGGAAGTTTTTTTATCATTTTTATTTATTTATTTGGATTTTTAATTATTAATAATTCATTTAATTAATTAAAATACATGAAAAATACCAAACCAATGCAATCAAATCTTTTTATGCAGGGAATGAGCTTAAGATTTCGTGCATGACCTAATATAGAAAGAATCAAGTCAATTGGCCATGATTTGTATCAAATATGCTTGAAAAAGATTGGAAAATTATGGTTTGAAAATCAAATATTTTTCACATCAATGCATGGATTTTTGATCAATTTCTCAACCCTAAAACCTTCACAAATACATATATAGTGCAACCCTAATTCATAGAGACTCCCAGCTGCGCCATAGACCAAAAAGAAAACTTGAGTTTTTTTGCAAAAAAAGTGGGAAACTGAAAACTAGGTTCTAAGGTGATTCAAGCCACAATACTTATTCCATTGTGTTCCTGAGGCTTCAAGGAACATATACAGATCAATAGGTAGAACGATCTTGGCCGGTTCAAGCTTTTTTTCAGATTCTTGAAACATAATTCATGCATTATTTGTGAATTCTAATATTGGATTTGTATTCATTATATCATTCTGAAGCTAACAGTGTACTTTGATTGAATTTTTATGCACCATACGCGATTTCACCATGAACGAGACCTAGGGTTTTCAAAACTGTGAATTGGGGTTTCCCAGTTAAGGAAAAATTGGGACGTGAGGTTTGGACCATTAGAACCAGAAGACCATGGCCAATCAATTCCATATCTCGCGCCTAATTTATGAGCCAAGAATCTCTAATCGTTATTTTTGGTATTTGATTATTTTTTTGTTTTCAGATGAAACGCAGGGATGAAGAAGACAACCCAGTGGCAATCAGTGATTGGCCTATTTGAATTTTCGCGCTGGAATTCCACTAACCCTTATTTTCGCTTATGTTATTTGTGTATTATTTTATATACAAAGCGCGTTGGATAGCTCAGTGGTGAAGCGTGGCATTGGTAATCTTCAGGACCTGGGTTCGAGCCCCAGGTCCCCACTCTCTTTCAATATTTTTTCTATAAACCTAATCCTATGCAGTTTCAACACAAGGAGTCCACCGTGCAACTTACCATCTGGCTTGCCACGTACACGCTAAGATTAATCCAAGGGCCATAGTTGGAAGAGCATCATGGACATGAGTCAAAGAGGCTACGCGCTGGCAAGGAAAGTCAATTGAGGCCTTAAACAAATGGGCCTAATCACTATAACATACCTCCAATTGGGGACAGACCCCCCTAGGTTTGCAAGCTTTTTTACATTTTTTTCATTCTTTTTATTTATTTCAATTATTGTTTTTTTAATTAATTTCTTTAATTTGAATATTTTCATAAAAAATATAAAAAAACAATATAAAATCAGAAAAAGACAAAAATAAGTATTTTTTGTCTAATATTTTAATATTTTGTAAATAAACATCATTAATTGATTTTAGTGTTAAATTAGGTTTAAATCTTAATTTTTTTTCAATAAAACCTAAAATTGGTAGAATTAGGGTTTCAAGCATTTTTCATCCGTTTTTTTATTTTACTATATTAATTATTAATTCTTAATTAGTTATTTTCATAAATCAAGTTGCAATTAATTAATTAGGCTTAATTTTAGATAATTGTCATACTTTCTTAATAAATTAAAAAATTGTAGAATTAGGTTTTTAATTTCATTAAATTCTCATAAATGCAAAAAAATCTCAAAAACAATTTCTTTTCTCATTTTAATTTAATTAGTTTAATAATTTAATTTAATTTCATTAAAAAGGGTCCAACGCCCTCGTTTCCAATCTTATTTCAATTCGCGCGTTTTATTTCGTTTCTTATAATTTTTATGTACCTCTCCCAAAGCCAGGTAAATATTTATCTTTCGCACTTTACTTTAATTATTTATTTTCTGTCAAATCGGGTCCTGGAAATTTTGGCGATGTGGACCCGCGCCTTTTGTAATAGTTTAGAACTTTACCTTCCTCGCACTTTTTTAACTGTTAATAAATGCATGCAAGAATGAATGGCCTTAAATAAAAACAAACGCGTAGATCACCCATAACATGACAAGATAAAATATCTGAATCTGACACATAAATCACACACCACCCCTAGGGTATGCCTCACTGTTGCCTTGCCTCGAAAGGTGATCGTCGAGTAGAGGATGTCTTAGTAAGTCCTCATGATCCGGGAACCTGGCATGAGGGTAGCTTCTAAGGTGTCTTCCCATTGCTCTGGTGATCACCATGTCCCGAACCTCGAATTGACCCGAACACCTCCAACGGTGGTGCTACCTACCTCTCAATGGTGGGATGGCACTACTTTAAAGGACATTTACACAGACGAATTCCTTAGGGTAGGTAGATTCTCGTAGATACTTGCTCTAATTTCAAAACAAATTCAAAAATACTTTTCACACCAACACATTTTCAAAAGCTTTCGAAAGCAATTTTTCAAACACTCTTGAGGACTGATACAAGAGTCGAACTGGAATTTTCAAAAAAACATTTTAAAACCCACAGTTGAAAAGCAAACAAACCATTTTTGAAAACACAATGAGCAAGTATCTAAGAGCCCATGGATAACCATGGATAGAAAGGGTGCTAACACCTTCCCTTTCTATAACCTACCTCCCGAACCGAGAGCAATCTCTTTAAGGAATTTTTCTGTGCTTTTGTCCTTTCCATTTGGAGAAAATAAAAGACGGTGGCGACTCTTGCTTCCGCGACATTTCGCGAACCAGCGTTAAACAGTCAGTTCCAGATCCACCGATCACAGAACTGGCGACTCTGCTGGGGATATCTTTATAAAGTGAGGTGTACCTTAGGACTAAGATCACTGTGTTTTCAATTGCTTTCTTTGCTTGCTTTAAATTGTGGGACAGTCTTGGGAGTTCTATAGATCCTAACCCGGATCTGGGGATACCTTCTTAGAAAGTAGCAACAAGGCTGTGAGGGAACTGTGCGGGGTATACCGACATGGTTGAAACAGTCTGCTACGTTGATGTGGCACTTTGGTGTGTACCGGTAACCCTTGAGTTCAGTCAAGGAGAGTACGGGGCCTCCGCGTGGTGTCGTGAAGCATCAACTGACCTTAGGAACCTTAATTGAACTATCTTGGCCTCTTCAGGGTAGTGAGATAACTGACTTTGGTGCAGTCCGAGGTTGGTTGATACTCGATACTACACCCAATTGAGGGTTGCTTTCCTGGAATATTTCGGTCCCCAGTTCAGTGGCTAAATCGAAACGATGAACAATGAAAGCAATCCCGTGATATTGGGACCCTTAGAACCCGGTTACTTCTAATAGGACAGGTTGAACCCACCAACTTCAAGAGGGTACTACCCAGACCCCATGCTGGCCTTAAACCCTAAGGGCTTGTCTTGTGTGCCTTGTGTGCCTTACATGTTTGTCTTTGTAAATATCTGTGGTGTGTTTATTCATAGCATCATGACATCATCCAGCATCATATGCATTGACTAACCATTTCAGGGGTTCGAATCTTCATCTTTGTTCTTGTTTTGTAGGACATGGAAACTGTTCGCAGAAAGACAATTCAAATCAGCCTTGTAAGGGTCCCTCCTCAGCTTAAGGAGCTTATATCCAGGATTCCCGAGAACTCTTCATTCAGTGAAAGACATAGAAGTCTCATCAGCTTGGTCAATACCAACATTGAGGAAGATATGATAAAGGTCCTGTTCTAATTCTTTGACCCTCTGCATCACTGTTTCACTTTCTTGGATTATCAACTGGTACCTACATTGGAGGAGTTCTCCCGGCTCCTGAAGATCCCTATCCTAGATCAACTACCCTACAACGGTACGGAAAAGGAACCCAAACTTGAAGAGATTACTAAAGCCTTGCACCTACAGTCATCTGACCTCAAGGGACATTGGGAAGTTAGAAGTGGTATCAAGGGGTTCTTAGCCAGGTTTCTGTTTGAAAAGGCCCATGAATGTTGGAACTCCCTTGACTTACAAGCTTTCGAAGAAGTTGTGGCCCTCCTTGTCTATGGTTTGGTGTTGTTCCCTAACCCAGATCAGCTTATAGATATCAGTGTTGTCCAGATCTTTATGTCCAGGAATCCTATACCTACGTTGCTGGGGGACATCCTCCACTCATGTTACACTCGAACCATGAGGAAAAGAGGTGTCCTTATGTGTTGCACTCCTCTCCTGGGAAGGTGGTTTATTTCGCACCTTCCACAATCAGTTTTGAAGAACGAGCGGGGTTTGAGATGGTCACAACGGTTGATGACTCTCACACATGCAGATATACATTGGTGCCCTAGGTCCAGAGAGGATGTCACTATCATTGATCGTTGCGGAGAGTACCCTAATGTTCCTTTACTTGGAATCAGAGGAGGTATTACTTACAACCCATGCCTGGCTTGGAGACAGTTTGGTTATGCTCGGAGGGATGGTCCTCATGACATGTTAATTCCTGACATAGTTTTTGACTTCGACAATGATACTCAAGGACTTCGCCAGAGATTTATCAGAGCCTGGAGGATGCCAAGTAGGATAGACAGTAAGACACTGGGGCACAGGAACTCCATCCCGTTGGAACCTTATCTCAAGTGGGTACGAGCCCGCTCCCAGAAGTTAGTGATGCCTTATCCCCATACGCTCCCTGTGATCAAAGAGCCAGTCTTGGAAGGAGAGGTGTCCTACACTATTCAGCACCCTGATATGCCCACATCCTGGGAAGAGATGCAGAAGAGCTGGATCCAGCTTAAGGAAGAACGGAATTCTCTTGAGACCAGTCTACATGCTAGTGAAAGGGAGGTCTTGGAGCTCACCTGCCTGTTGCATGAGGAGAGGAATCTCAACACTTACATAGCTCCAAAGAGGATGCGTAGTATATTTTGGGATTGATTTGCTTTTGTATTATTTTGCCCATGAGGCTTTGATGTACTGAACAATTATTTCCTTAATGATAACGTGTGTTCCTTTTTGTCTACAACAAATTTGAACTTTCGAACCCTTGAATGCATTGCATAAGCACATATCATTCATCATGTGCATAGCAGGTTTTCCTCTTTTCACGTTGCTTACGGTTCTTCGTTGTTTATTTCAGCATCATGAATCCTGACTCATCATCAACCGAGATGTCCATCAAAGCTCTACAGGCGCAGAATGCGCAATTTCAGGAACTAATCATGGGTTTGGCTCAGGGCCAAGAAGAGCTGAAGGCTCTGCTCCTGAAGAAGGAAAAGAAGAAGAAGAGAAGAACTGTTCTATTCAACTCGGGCCGAAGGTTTGGCAACACTCTGCAGAATGAAGAGGCTGGTTCTTCTATTGGCAAGGGTACTCCTCAAGAGGGAAAGGGTCCTAGTCCGGTAGTCTCCGACAACGAGACTGATTTTGATGAAGAGCAATATCCTCCGGCAGAAGACCGTTACAAGCAGTTGGAGGACAGGCTGAACGCTATGGAGATACAACAGGTACTTGGGCTGGATTTCGGAGATTTGGGTTTGTCTACCGGTGTGATTATTCCTCGTAAGTTCAAAGCACCATCTTTCACTAAGTACGACGGGGCGTCTTGTCCCAAGCTACACCTCAGGTCTTATGTGCGGAAGATTCAACCGTACTCAGTGGATAAGAATTTGTGGATCCACTTCTTCCAGGAGAGTCTTTCAGGGACACATCTCGAATGGTTCTATCAGCTGGATGGGACCAAGGTTCGTAACTGGGAGGAGTTGGCTACTGCTTTCTATAAGCAGTATCAGTATAATGCCGACCTTGCCCCTACACGTACCCAACTCCAGGGTATGTCGTTAGGTTCAAGTGAAGGTTTTAAAGAGTACGCTCAAAAGTGGAGGGATCTGGCTGGCAGAGTGCAGCCTCCGTTGACTGATCGGGAGTTGGTGGACATGTTCTTGGGGACCCTATCTGGGCCATTTTTCAACCATCTTATCGGTAACTCGTCTGCAGGGTTTACTGATCTTATTCTGACTGGAGAGAGAATTGAGGCTGGGTTGAAGTCTGGAAAGATTCCGAAGGGTGCATCGTCTAGTTCAGAGAAGAAACCCTTCAAGAAGGATGCTAGTGTTGTGTACGGGTCCAGGAGACAAGAGAAATCTGAGCGCCGCCAATCTGTCAGTGCGGTAATGATTACTAAGCCTGCTGCCGCTCCTCGGCAAACCAATCCTCAAAGGACTGAAAGACCCCGGAGAGAGTTCACCCGTTTGAGCATGACCCTATCCCAAATCTTGCCGCAGTTACTATCCACCAATCTAGTGACTACCAGAGAGGCGCCAAAGGCTGTGAACACTGCCTCCCCCAAATACAACCCAAATGCCCGCTGTGCGTACCATTCTGATAGCCCGGGGCACTCCACTGATGACTGTTGGGCATTAAGGAATAAGGTGCAAGACCTTATTGACGCAAAGGAGATACAGTTTGAAGCGCCTGAGAGGCCGAATGTGGTTACTGCTCCTATGCCTCAGCATGGGGTAAATGCTGTTGATGAAGAGGTGTACGCTATTTCTGTCAATGATCTAGCCACTCCCTTAATAACTGTCAAGAAGAACCTACTGCTGGCCGGTTTATTTCCGGGTTGCAGTGAGGGTTGCCTGTTCTGTGTTGTTTCCCTATCTGGTTGTCCCTTGCTGAAGTTAGGCATCCAAAGCCTGATGGACAGTAAGGAGATTCTGTTCAAAAAGTCTGTTGTTCAGTTGGTTCCGGTAGAAGAAGTTTCTGTGGTTACCATCTTCAATAATCCAATCAAGGCTCTCCCGAAGAAGCCTGTCCAAATCATGATTGTCGCACCTGTTGTTATCACTGTTCCGGGGCCTCTTCCCTACGTATCTGATAAAGCTGTCCCCTGGCATTATGGGGCAGACGTATATGTGAATGGAATCAAACAAGAATTCAACACTGGCGCCAGTATCTGCGATATCACTGGCCCAGCCAAGGTTACCCGCAGTGGCAGGCTCTTCTCGCCTGACATTGCACCGCCCGCTACTCGAAGACCCCTCCTTATAACACCTACAAGTGTACCTGTTCCTGTTGCTGATCAAGTTGTTTCCCCTGCCGCCGAGTCGTCTAATGCTCGGGGAAAAGGGATTGAAGTTGAGCCTGCCCGGATGGAGGCACCAATACCTATAACTGCTGAAGCCTCCCAACAAGAAATGGAGGAAATCCTGAAAATAATAAAGAAGAGTGACTTTAATGTTGTGGAACAGCTGGGGCATACGCCCTCCAAAATCTCCATGCTCTCCTTATTGCTGTGCTCCGAGGCCCATGCTAAGGCCTTAATCTCATTTCTCAAGATGGCCCATGTGCCACAGGAGACATCTGCAGTCCAGTTCACTGATTGCGTAGCAAATCTGACAGCGGACAATGGCTTGGGTTTCTCAGATGCTGACCTGACTGCAAAAGGAAGAGACCACAATGACGCCCTGCATGTCTCTATTGAATGCAGGGGCACTACTCTGGCGCATGTATTGGTGGATACTAGTTCTTCCTTGAATGTTCTACCAAAGAAGGCTTTAGACCGTTTGGATTGTGAAGGCCTGGAATTAAAACCCAGCAATATCATCGTCAGAGCTTTCGACGGTTCCAAGAGGATGGTTCATGGAGAAGTGGACATTCCTATTCGTGTGGGCTCTCAGGTGTTCGACTCCACTTTCTATGTGATGGATATCCGTCCATCGTATTCTTGTCTACTGGGTCGACCTTGGATCCATAAAGCTGGGGCAGTGACCTCTACCTTGCACCAGAAGCTGAAGTACCCCCTCAGAGGGAAGATCGTCACTGTGCAAGGAGAGGAGGAGTATATGGTGAGCCACTTGAATTGCTCCAGATATATTGAGATGGACGGGGAGTTTATTGAAACCCCCTTTCAGCATTTCGAAGAGGTACTTCCAATTTCAGCAGCAGCAGAAACAACGGTCGAGGAGGATGTTCCTTTGAAGATGGCTTCCTTGAAGGATGCCCGGGCTGTGGTTCAGAAAGGTGAATGTGCTAATTGGGGCAGGCTTCCCGACTTTACACAGAAAACTGACAAATTTGGACTGGGTTTTACTGCAGAGGGTCAGAAAGCTATGCGGAAGGCGAAGACCAGAAGACCTCCTGTGCTCATTACAAATCCAGGAGTGAATGCTATTGGGGAGGATAATGAAGTGGATGAAGCTGAGTTCAATAGCTGGATCTACCCGACGACCGAAGGCGGATTGACCAATTGGATTGTCAAAGACCACACTCCTGTTACTTTTGTTACGCAGTAATAAACTTCTTTGTTTTGTTATTTGTAATAAACAATAAATAAACTCTATGGCCCGGTGTCTTACCCGAGGCACCGTGGTTTCATTTGTGAGGGCATATAAATTGTCATTTCATATATCATAAATGGAAATCTTGGACGTTTTCTCGCATTTCAAATCTTATGCTCCTTTTCTGTCTTTCCTTCCTTTACATATTTTTCAAAACAGCTGTATTTACACACACTCACTCATACAGGTTTCAATCCACTCTGGATCTCACTGGTAACGACTCTGCTACTGCCAGTTATGACTTTGAAAATCCGATCAACTTAGCCGAAGACGAAGGTGAAGATGATTGCGAAGTGCCTGGAGAGCTTGCAAGGCTGTTGCTTCAGGAAGAGAGGGCAATTCAACCACATGAAGAGCCAGTGGAGACAATAATCTTGGGTACTGAGGCAGACAGGAAAGAGGTAAAGATTGGTGCCAACCTAGAGCTCAGCGTGAAGCAACGGTTGACTAAGATGCTACATGATTATATGGAGATCTTTGCCTGGTCCTACGAAGACATGCCCGGGTTGGATACCGATATTGTGGTCCATCACTTGCCTACTAAGGAAGACTGCCCTCCGGTTAAGCAAAAGGTCCGCCGTATGCGTCCAGAGATGTCCGAGAAGATCAAAGCCAAGGTTATGAAACAGTTTGATGCTGGGTTCCTTGCAGTGACTTCTTACCCTCAGTGGGTTGCCAATGTGGTGCCGGTACCAAAGAAAGACGGTAAGGTCAGAATGTGTATCGACTACAGGGATCTGAACAGGTCCAGCCCCAAAGATGACTTCCCCCTACCTCACATTGATGTCCTTGTTGATAATACAGCTCAGCATAAGGTGTTCTCCTTCATGGATGGCTTTTCAGGTTACAATCAGATCAAGATGGCACCTGAAGACATGGAAAAAAATACCTTTGTTACCCAGTGGGGGACTTTCTGCTACAAGGTCATGCCTTTTGGACTGAAGAACGCTGGGGCAACCTACCAACGTGCCATGGTTGCTTTATTCCATGATATGATCCATCATGAAATAGAGGTGTATGTTGACGACATGATCGCGAGATCCCAGACTGAAGAAGAGCATCTAGATCATCTGCAGAAGTTGTTTGACCGTCTGAAACTGTACAAGCTGAGGTTGAACCCGAACAAGTGCACCTTCGGGGTAAGATCTGGGAAATTGCTAGGCTTCGTTGTAAGCGATAAGGGTATTCAAGTGGACCCTGCTAAGGTTAAAGCTATTCAAGAGATGCCAGTTCCTAGGACAGAGAAGGAAGTCAGAGGCTTTTTAGGACGCCTGAATTACATTGCTCGGTTCATCTCGCATCTGACTGCTACCTGTGAGCCAATCTTCAAACTGCTGAAGAAAGATCAGGTAGTACGTTGGAATGATGAATGTCAGGCCGCTTTTGACAGAATCAAGGAGTATCTCCAAGAACCACCCATCCTTATGCCACCGGTTGAAGGGAGACCTCTGATACTATACCTGACAGTGCTTGACAACTCAATGGGGTGTGTGCTGGGGCAGCATGACGAGTCTGGCCGAAAAGAGCATGCCATTTATTACCTTAGCAAAAAGTTTACCGACTGTGAGACCCGATACTCACTGCTTGAGAAAACTTGATGCGCTTTGGTATGGGCTGCTCGCCGGCTGAGACAGTATATGCTGACTCATACCACCTTGTTGATCTCAAAGATGGATCCTATAAAGTACATATTCGAAAAGCCTGCTCTGTCTGGGAGAATTGCAAGATGGCAAATGATCTTGACGGAATACGACATTCAGTACACAACCCAGAAAGCCATCAAGGGAAGTGTATTGGCAGACCACTTGGCACATCAGGCCGTAGATGACTATCAGTCAATGAACTTCGAGTTTCCGGATGAAAGCATCATGATTGTGACTGATTATGAAGTACCTGGACCGGATGAAGGACCTGAGGAAGGATCCCGATGGTCTATGCACTTTGACGGAGCCTCCAACGCTTTGGGAAACGGTATTGGCGTTGTAATCATATCTCCTTAAGGCACTCATACTCCCCTCACTGCCCGGCTATGTTTCAACTGTACCAACAACATGGTGGAGTATGAGGCGTGCATCATGGGTCTTCAAGCTGCGATCGACCTAAGGATCAAGTTTCTGAGTGTCTTCGGAGATTCCTCTCTCGTGATCAATCAGATCAAAGGAGAGTGGGATACGAAACATCCGAATCTCATTCCTTACAGAGAATGTGTGTTGACCTTGATCCCCCACTTCACGAAGATAACCTTTGAACACTTCCCGAGAGAGGAGAATCAGCTGGCGGACGCGTTAGCTACGATGTCTTCTATGTTCAAGGTCAAATGGGATAATGAGGCTCCCCGGATCATCATCTGGAAACTGGACGAACCGGCATACTGTTGTGATCTCGAGACTGAATTGGTGACTGAGAAGCCTTGGTACCATGAGGTGAAGAGGTATTTGGAAGCCCAGGAATACCCTGAAGGTGCCTCTGTCAATGATAAGAAGTTTCTGAGAAGGTTCGCAGCAAAATTCTTCCTTAGCAACGACATCTTGTACAAGCGAAACCATGATTCGACCTTACTGTGTTGTGTGGATAAGACTGAAGCAGAAAGGATCATGGAAGAGCTACATGAAGGGACCTTTGGTACACATTCCAGTGGACATACAATGGCAAAGAAGATCCTTCGGGCAGGGTATTACTGGTCCACAATGGAAGCTGACTGCTACCAACATTCCAGGACATGCCATAAGTGCCAGATTTATGCAGACAAGGTGCATGTTCCTCCAGTTCCTCTGAATGTTCTGACTGCGCCTTGGCTATTTGCAATGTGGGGCATAGACATGATCGGTGAGATTAAACCGATGGCATCTAATGGGAATCGCTTCATCCTAGTGGCGATTGATTATTTTACAAAGTGGGTTGAAGCAGCTTCCTACGCTACGGTAACCAAGACTGTTGTGGCACGGTTCATTCGGCATAATCTGATCTGTCGGTACGGCGTCCCAGAGAGGATCATTATAGACAACGGTACCAATCTGAATAATAAGATGATCACTGAGCTCTGCGAGCAGTTCAAAATACAGCACCACAATTCTTCTCCTTACAGACCGAAGATGAATGGGGCTGTAGAAGCAACAAATAAGAACATTAAGAAAATCGTGCAGAAGATGACAGTGACTTATAAAGATTGGCACGAGATGTTACCGTTCGCTCTACATGGGTACCGTACCTCAGCCAGGACGTCAACCGGGGCAACTCCTTTTTCCTTGGTTTATGGTATGGAGGCAGTCTTACCGATCGAAGTGCAAATACCCTCTCTCTGGATAATGAAGGATGCAAATCTGAACGAAGATGATTGGATCCAGACACGACTTGATCAGTTAAATCTCATTGACGAAAAGAGACTTGCTGCTATCTGTCATGGTCAGACGTATCAGAAACGGATAATCAGGGCATTTAACAAAAAGGTCAGACCACAGGAATATCAAGTTGGGGATCTGGTAATCAAGCGAATCATCCTTCCTTAGAGTGATCCAAGGGGAAATGGACCCCTACATACGAAGGGCCATTTGTGGTTAAACATGTGTTCTCAGGAGGAGCCATGATTCTAACCAACATGGATGGTGACGACCTTCCTCACCCCGCCAATGCAGACATAGTAAAAAGATACTACGCATAAAAAAGGACCCGCTAGGCTGACATGCCTAGGCAAAAATTAGGGCTTCCCGGCGAACCAAAAAGGTTCGGGAAAAATGAAGGGATGAAATGAAAAAATTGTACACCCGGCAAGTCGAAAACCTGAAAAGGCGGCTTGGGCAAAAATGGGTATCCCGATGGACTGAAAACCCGAAAGGGCAGTCCAGGCAAAAGTTAGGGATAAAGCGTAATACTATGTCTCATTGGATCACTTTGCATCCAGAATCCGGTATCTACATCAAGTTCAGACGACATCAATCAGTCAGCTTCACCTTCAACCAAGGTCATCAAGTGATGAGACGCTCGGAGTTATAAAGGCAATAGCAGAGTCGAAACCCAGTGGATCATTCATTTCACACAGCTGTTTTATTTTCTCTTGTACAAAATTTGTATAAACTCTTTTGTTCGGCGGCGTTCTCTTACTAGGACGTCAGCCTCTTGTACATAAAACGCCTATTTTATAGGCAAATTCAAAATCAATACAAAATCACTTTTCAGTTAAAATTGCCAATTGTTTTTCCTTTTCTGTTTTGTATTGCGAAGAACGTCCAAGGTTCAATTTGTGATATATGCATTGACAATAATTTGCTAACTCATAAATATTTGCATACGAAATAAAGGATTAATTACAGGTAACATTAGAAACAGGGGCAATAAAGAGTTGTCTACGCAATCTAATTGTTCTATCCACTAAGGTACCAAGGTAGGTTCAACTAAAGAACATAACCAGATATCCTAATTCCCCAGAGAGTGAGACAGCCAGTCAGAGCACTCTCAGGCAAAGTTATTGTCAAACCTTAAGGAAGTTGGGTATCCTCCAGCAGATCTCAACATTCCCCAACATATACGGATATTCTTAACAAGCATCCCCGGCAGTCCTGGTCTAAAGATTGTTCCCCGGCGGTACATCAAACATTCATCGGAGTTACTTCCAGTACAGTTCAAAACTTCCCCAAGAGAGTCCAATCTAGTTTCTTCAGGAAAGTTGGAATCCATCTCCCCAAGCAGTAAGCTTATCCCCAGTAGATTCTGGAAGCTTATCCGCGCAGAGCACGAACGCGTCGCCCGACTTTATTCAAAGAGTTATTTCCTTACCAGGATATAACTGGGTTATCCTCAGCCAAAAGACATGGAAAGATCGTCGTCAACACAGTCTTCTTATCCCCAGCGAAGTCTATTAACACTTCCAGCACAACAAGGGTACCCCCAGCAAGTTATTATCAACAACTCAGCAAAGTACCTCTCTTCCCACAGAGTATTGCTCCCCAGCAAGATCACTAGAGTACTCTTCTCCCCGCAGAGTTATCCATTCGCCAAGTTTATTCCCCAACAGAGTTATCTTCTCCTACCAGTATTCTTGCAACTACCATCCCCGGCGGAAGCAAAATCTATTCTCCAACATTAGCCCATGAGTGACTTCCCGGCACCCGTCAAGGATTTACTTTCCTAGACGAAAAACATACATTTGTAAACATCGCATACATCATTATAGCATGCATGTACGCATCATATCTTACAAATCTCATTTATGTTGAGAACATCATTGCTTGATCCATATCATGCATTGCATATGACTGACCTTTACCTTTCAGGAAAGAGCCAGTTAAAGTTCTCCGCTATATCTCAAGACCTAGACCGGTTCAGTTAAATCGACTCCAAAGATTTCTCTATTTCTTATCCAGTCAAAGGCCTTCTCTGGTTCAGTCAGATCGACCCTAAGATCTCCCTGTTGCTTATCCAGTTGAAGACATTCAAGACCTAGACCGGTTCAGTTAATCGACCCTAAGATTCTCTGTTTCTTATCCAGTCCAAGGCCTTCTCTAGTCCGGTTAAATCGACCCCAAACAGATTTTCCTGATAAAGACTCAGCAGAAGTTATCCAAGATTCTCTCAATGATTGCTATTGAGGTTGTAGTCGCCTATGGTTCTCTCCCAGATCCTGCGGAGGTAGTAATCATCCCAATATTCGCTCAACGATTGCTGTTGAAGTTGAAGTTATCCAAGATTCTCTCAATGATTGCTGTTGAGGTTGTAGTCGCCTATGGTTCTCTCCCCGATACTGCGGAGGTGGTAATCCCAAGATTCTCTCAATGATTGCTGTTGAGGTTGTAGTCGCCTATGGTTCTCTCCCCGATACTGCGGAGGTGGTAATCCCAAGATTCGCTCAACGATTGATGTTGAAGTTGAAGTTATCCAAGATTCTCTCAATGATTGCTATTGAGGTTGTAGTCGCCTATGGTTCTCTCCCCGATACTGCGGAGGTGGTAATCCCAAGATTCGCTCAACGATTGCTGTTGAAGTTGAAGTTATCCAAGATTCTCTCAATGATTGCTATTGAGGTTGTAGTCACCTATGGTTCTCTCCCCGATACTGCGGAGGTGGTAATCCCAAGATTCGCTCAACGATTGCTGTTGAAGTTGAAGTTATCCAAGATTCTCTCAATGATTGCTATTGAGGTTGTAGTCGCCTATGGTTCTCTCCCCGATACTGCGGAGGTGGTAATCCCAAGATTCGCTCAACGATTGCTGTTGAAGTTGAAGTTATCCAAGATTCTCTCAATGATTGCTGTTGAGGTTGTAGTCGCCTATGGTTCTCTCCCCGATACTGCGGAGGTGGTAATCCCAAGATTCGCTCAACGATTGCTGTTGAAGTTGAAGTTATCCAAGATTCTCTCAATGATTGCTGTTGAGGTTGTAATCATCCCAAGATTCGCTCAATGATACTATTGAAGTCGAAGTCGCCCAAGATTCTCTCAATGATTGCTATTGAGGTTGTAGTCGCCTGTGGTTCTCTCCCCGATACTGCGGAGGTAGTAACCATCCCTGGTTCATTCATCACCGTTGGAAGCTCCAGATCCAGCTCCTGTAACCAATCAGGACACATCTATACAAAGCATCTGAAGACCAGTTCCCGTAACATGTCAGGTACTCATCTTTCTTTTGCAGGTACGCAGGTTCTCACTAAGGAATCTCTTACGCGATTGACATCCAGATGGCATCTATAAGCCCATCCACTCTCCATCATCTCTTAGCATGGCATCTATAAGCCCATCATCCTATCCATCAATCTCCAAATGGCATCTGTAAGCCCATTCCCCATCACACTGCTACTATGTGAGCGCAAATTTCTGGGCACTCTAGTGTTCAATCATCTTCCACCTTCGGATTAGGAAAGGCACGTCAGCCAATCTTCATCCTCAGGTCTAAGATGATTGAACAGGGGCAACTGTTGTACCCCAAAATTTGCCCTCCCATATTCTTCAAAATTTGCCAAGTCAAAGCTTCAAAATCTCCCCAAGGGTTGCACAGTTCAAGGGCCTCCTAACAGTCAAAATTAGGGTTTTGGTTCTGACAAAGTAAATGAAGTTTCCAAGGGCCCAATCAAGTCACACATGCCTACAAACATGGTCAAGCATCCTCATAACAAGTTTCAAGACCTACAACACAAAATTGCACAGTCAAAAACCCTAATTGCACTACAGTCAACTGTAGGGGCAAAATGGTCATTTGACAGTCAAAAGTCCAAATTTTTGGTAAACATATCATTTTGAAGCCACAAACATCATTTGGTCAATTCTTTATCATGATTATCAAAGCTTGGCTCAAAAATCATCAAGATGCAAAAGTTTCCATATTTGGACAGCTGAAAAAGTCAACTGTAAATTGACCAGGGCATAACTTTCACATGGATTATCAGAAAAATTCCATCCAAAGCTCATTTTGAAGATAAAGACATTTCCTACAACTCCTATTCACACTTCAAGTCCAAGAAATGCTCTCACAAAAAGTTATCAATTTCAACATTATAGGTCATTTTCAAAAGTCAACAAAAAGGGACTTTAAGTAAAAGGCCATAACTTGAGATTGGTAAATCAAAATGACATGGGACCAAAGGCATTGGTTAGAGGACTCAAATACCATTCCAAAATGTCCAAGAAAATGAGCAAATCTTAAAAATTGAGCAAGTTATGCCTTGTGGAAGTTGGGAAATTTTTGGATATTTTGAAAAGTCAACATTGCTTCAAATGACCTAAAATTGCTAATGGGCCTCTTTTTCTTCCACAATTCATCATCCAAGACATGTGCACGACCATTTGGCCCAAAGGGGAGTTTTTTTATCATTTTTATTTATTTATTTGGATTTTTAATTATTAATAATTCATTTAATTAATTAAAATACATGAAAAATACCAAACCAATGCAATCAAATCTTTTTATGCAGGGAATGAGCTTAAGATTTCGTGCATGACCTAATATAGAAAGAATCAAGTCAATTGGCCATGATTTGTATCAAATATGCTTGAAAAAGATTGGAAAATTATGGTTTGAAAATCAAATATTTTTCACATCAATGCATGGATTTTTGATCAATTTCTCAACCCTAAAACCTTCACACATACATATATAGTGCAACCCTAATGCAGAGAGACTCCCAGCTGCGCCATAGACCAAAAAGAAAACTTGAGTTTTTTTGCAAAAAAAGTGGGAAACTGAAAACTAGGTTCTAAGGTGATTCAAGCCACAATACTTATTCCATTGTGTTCCTGAGGCTTCAAGGAACATATACAGATCAAAATCATCGTCCCTAACACAAGAAATAGGTAGAACGATCTTGGCCGGTTCAAGCTTTTTTTCAGATTCTTGAAACATAATTCATGCATTATTTGTGAATTCTAATATTGGATTTGTATTCATTATATCATTCTGAAGCTAACAGTGTACTTTGATTGAATTTTTATGCACCATACGCGATTTCACCATGAACGAGACCTAGGGTTTTCAAAACTGTGAATTGGGGTTTCCCAGTTAAGGAAAAATTGGGACGTGAGGTTTGGACCATTAGAACCAGAAGACCATGGCCAATCAATTCCATATCTCGCGCCTAATTTATGAGCCAAGAATCTCTAATCGCTATTTTTGGTATTTGATTATTTTTTTGTTTTCAGATGAAACGCAGGGATGAAGAAGACGACCCAGTGGCAATCAGTGATTGGCCTATTTGAATTTTCGCGCTGGAATTCCACTAACCCTTATTTTCGCTTATGTTATTTGTGTATTATTATATATACAAAGCGCGTTGGATAGCTCAGTGGTGAAGCGTGGCATTGGTAATCTTCAGGACCTGGGTTCGAGCCCCAGGTCCCCACTCTCTTTCAATATTTTTTCTATAAACCTAATCCTATGCAGTTTCAACACAAGGAGTCCACCGTGCAACTTACCATCTGGCTTGCCACGTACACGCTAAGATTAATCCAAGGGCCATAGTTGGAAGAGCATCATGGACATGAGTCAAAGAGGCTACGCGCTGGCAAGGAAAGTCAATTGAGGCCTTAAACAAATGGGCCTAATCACTATAACATACCTCCAATTGGGGACAGACCCCCCTAGGTTTGCAAGCTTTTTTACATTTTTTTCATTCTTTTTATTTATTTCAATTATTGTTTTTTAATTAATTTCTTTAATTTGAATATTTTCATAAAAAATATAAAAAAGCAATATAAAATCAGAAAAAGACAAAAATAAGTATTTTTAGTCTAATATTTTAATATTTTGTAAATAAACATCATTAATTGATTTTAGTGTTAAATTAGGTTTAAATCTTAATTTTTTTTCAATAAAACCTAAAATTGGTAGAATTAGGGTTTCAAGCATTTTTCATCCGTTTTTTTTTTATTTTACTATATTAATTATTAATTCTTAATTAGTTATTTTCATAAATCAAGTTGCAATTAATTAATTAGGCTTAATTTTAGATAATTGTCATACTTTCTTAATAAATTAAAAAATTGTAGAATTAGGTTTTTAATTTCATTAAATTCTCATAAATGCAAAAAAATCTCAAAAACAATTTCTTTTCTCATTTTAATTTAATTAGTTTAATAATTTAATTTAATTTCATTAAAAAGGGTCCAACGCCCTCGTTTCCAATCTTATTTCAATTCGCGCGTTTTATTTCGTTTCTTATAATTTTTGTGTACCTCTCCCAAAGCCACGTAAATATTTATCTTTCGCACTTTACTTTAATTATTTATTTTCTGTCAAATCGGGTCCTGGAAATTTTGGCGATATGGACCCGCGCCTTTTGTAATAGTTTAGAACTTTACCTTCCTCGCACTTTTTTAACTGTTAAATAAATGCATGCAAGAATGAATGGCCTTAAATAAAAACAAACGCGTAGATCACCCATAACATGACAAGATAAAATATCTGAATCTGACACACAAATCACACACCACCCCTAGGGTACGCCTCACTGTTGCCTTGCCTCGAAAGGTGATCGTCGAGTAGAGGATGTCTTAGTAAGTCCTCATGATCCGGGAACCTGGCATGAGGGTAGCTTCTAAGGTGTCTTCCCATTGCTCTGGTGATCACTATGTCCCGAACCTCGAATTGACCCGAACACCTCCAACGGTGGTGCTACCTACCTCTCAATGGTGGGATGGCACTACTTTAAAGGACATTTACACAGACGAATTCCTTAGGGTAGGTAGATTCTCGTAGATACTTGCTCTAATTTCAAAACAAATTCAAAAATACTTTTCACACCAACACATTTTCAAAAGCTTTCGAAAGCAATTTTTCAAACACTCTTGAGGACTGATACAAGAGTCGAACTGGAATTTTCAAAGAAACTTTTTAAAACCCACAGTTGAAAAGCAAACAAACCATTTTTGAAAACACAATGAGCAAGTATCTAAGAGCCCATGGATAACCATGGATAGAAAGGGTGCTAACACCTTTCCTTTCTATAACCTACCTCCCGAACCGAGAGCAATCTCTTTAAGGAATTTTTCTGTGCTTTTGTCCTTTCCATTTGGAGAAAATAAAAGACGGTGGCGACTCTTGCTTCTGCGACATTTTGCGAACCAGCGTTAAACAGTCAGTTCCAGATCCACCGATCACACGCAGGATTTACGATTCCTGCATTTTAAATTCCTGTACATATATTAACTGCTTAGATAACTAGGATTGCATGACAAGATTTGAAAACAAATGGTAGAACACCTAAATGTTTAAAGATAAATAACTGAAACACAACACATTTGCACACCAGCACCTCTAAGGTACGCCCACTTTGGTTGCCTTTAAAAAATAGTCATGAGGCATGAATGCTTTATCAAATACCCGTGAAATCAAAAGATCATAGTCCCTCGATGACCCTACAGTTGCCTTCTTGATAAATGATCTAGTCCCTTAAACAAAATTGCTAAAGCATCTCCATAATTACCTTCGTGACTGTAACGTCCCTTTGAATGTCCCTCAACATCCAACGATAGGGCTACCTACTCACTAATAGTAGGATAGCACTGTCTAAAGGATAGGAGGAAAAGAACACCCTTTTCGAGTATAAAAGTAGATAGCTGTCAGAAGTTTGCTCAAATACTTTTTTGCACTTACACACAAATACTACTTTTCAAAAAAATAATTTCAAAACATTTTGCTTTGTTAACACTCTTGAGGGCCAATACAAGAGTTAAACACAAAGCAAATCGCCGCACTAAATCTTTTCAAAACATTTTCAAATACAAAGCACAAAAGCATTTCAAAAATGAGCAAACCTCTAAGAGCCCGTGGAAAACCACTGATGGAAAGGGTGCTAACACCTTCCCTTTCCATAATCTACCCCCCTTACTCAGAAATATATCGAAAAGGTCTTTTTCTGTTCTTTTCACCCTTTCCTTTTGTTGGATAAAAGAAAAGACGATGGCGACTCTTGCTTACCGCATATTTGCAAACAAAAAACGCAAAAACCAACATATTAAACAGTCGGTTCTGCCACCGTATCATACACATTGAAAGCAAAGAGACAAAATGCATTGGTTGCAGGATGGTGATTGTAATACAAGGTTTTTTCACCAATCTCCTACAGCTAGAAAGAAGTTCAAAATAATTGAAATGTTGGTTCATGAAAATGGAGAGGAAACAAGGGAGCAGTCTGATATGTATAATATTGCTAAGCTGTATTTTGAATCACTCTTCACGGCTAAGCCTGAAAATTATGATTCAGTAGTTTCTAAAATCAATCCAATAATATCTCAAACGAATAATGTGAAGTTGTTGCAGTAGGTCACGAAATAGGAACTGCATGAAGCACTCTTTGATATGAATCCAGATAAATCACCGGGTCCCGACGGCTTCAATCCGGCATTTTACCATAAACACTGGGATTTATGTGGTGATGACATTTTTGCAGCAGTAACACAGTGGCTTGACATACGGTATTTTCCAGCTCCCATTTGTGACACAAATATCTGCCTTATTCCCAAATGCACCAAACCTAGTGATATGAGGGATTTTCGACCAATCTCGTTGTGCAATGTGATTTACAAAATAGTTTCCAAAGTTCTCGCTAATAGATTGAAACCTTTGTTGGAGAAGTGCATATTGGAAGAACAATCAAATTTTGTGGAAGGGCGCTTGATTCTTCATAATGCTATGATAACAATTGGTTATCCACACGCTTAAGTGGAAGATAAGAGGTGACAAAGCTCATTTGACTCTAAAAATTGATATTAGCAAAGCTTATGATAAGGTGGATTTGGGTTTTCTCATAATCATGTTGAGTCGTATGGGATTTGTAGATTGATGGATATATTGGGTGATGACGTGTGTGACTTTGGTGCACTATTCTGTGATCGCTAACTTAGATAACATTGAACCTATAGAACCAGGAAGAGGACTAAGGCAAGGGGACCCACTGTCTCCTTACTTATTCATCCTTATCACATAATGACTTTTGGCCCTCATTAAGGGATCAGTTGTGCAGAGTGATATTTACGGGATTCAAATCTGCAGAGGGGCACCTAGTGTGTCCCATCTGCTTTTTGGTGACGACTGTTTTTATTTTACAGGCTAACTTAACAGAAGTATGAAACCTTATGAAGACTCTTCAGATTTACTCTGAAGCATCGAGGAAGGAGATTAACATGTCTAAATCGGAAGTGTTCTTTAGCAAGAATTTGAGTAAACTGACACAAGAAGAAACTGTGAACATCATGGGCATTAAACATGTTATGGGAACTGGCAAGTATTTAGGCTTACCATCAATGATTGAGAGGAGTAAAAAGGCCATGCTTTCGTTTATAAAGGATCATATTTGGAAAAGGATCAATACGTGGCAAGGGAGATCATTGTCAAAAACAGGAAAATAAGTCATGATTAAGGTTGTCCTTCAAGCTATCCCAACTTATATCATGAGTATTTTCATTCTTCCCGATGGAATTACTAATGAGATCGAAAGTATGTTAAACTTTTTTTGGTGGGTAGGAGGAAATAACAACCGAGGTATAAGATGGAAGGCTTGGGATAAACTAGCTTTCCTTAAGAAAGAAGGAGGGTTGGGTTTTCGGGATTTCAAAGCATTCAATATGGTAATGGTGGCTAAACAAAATTGGTTCCTTCTAACAAAACCTCAAGCATTAATGTCAAGAGTTTTTAAAGCTAGGTACTATCCCAGAACCTCTCTGTTAGATGTGAGTATCGGTTATAATCCTAGTCTAGTTTGGAAAATCCTTTAGAAAGCAAGAGAGTTTCTTTTATTGGGCTGCAGGTGGAGTATAGGTGATGACAGAGAAATTCCAATTATGAATGAACCTTGGATGCATGGAAAAAGAGAATGCTTTATGGCGGGTCCTCAGAGAGCAGACGCCTATAACATCATTGTGAATAATCTTCTATTACCATCTATTAAGTAGTTAGATGTTCGTCGAGTTGGAGAATTGTTTGATGACTCAGCAACGACAAAGATTTTACAAGTTTCATTGGTGGATGACGTAGCGGTAGATAAGATGATCTGGAAAGACGATAAATTAGGTAACTAAACAATTCGTTCGGGTTACCGTGTATGGAGGAACATGCATAAAAAACCTTGATGTGGCTGCAGGGGAAAACTGGAATGTGTTGTGGTTAATCAAAGCGTCGTGAGGGTTAAATATCTGCTTTGGAGAACATGTGCAGGGTGCTTACAGACGAGAATGAATCTCCACAGTCACCATGTTTCTTGGCCTTTAATTTTTCCATTGTGCAAGAGTTGTGACAAGGATAAACGACACATCATGTTCGAATGTTCAACAATAATGCACAATTGGAGAGTTACCAATTTACTTTCATTAATGGAGACGAGGCTGCAAAAATTCAGTTAAATCAAGGACCTTATCTTTGATCTGTGTGGTAAAGAGGATCGAGCAACAACGGGTAAAATCCTATCACAATTTTAGTCAATATATCAAGATATGTGACATGATATTCGGATACAAAGAAAATACGCTAACACTTTACTCCCCCTTTTTATCCAAAATTGACAAAAAATAGAGTAAATGTAGAAAAAAATTGGAAGCACACAATGCTTACAAGCATAAACACAGATGGAAGCACACACATAACAGTGGAAACAAACAAAAATCAAATGGAAACACACATTCATGAACATATTCAGGTGGTATTCCACCTCTTGCTTCCGTCAAAGACCCTTCTGCACCTCTTGTTGTTCTCATCATCCATTATGTCAATAAAAATTTGTATATGCTTATCATGCCTCAGAATATAGAGGAAAGGCGTATAATTTGATGCATTCATCCATAACTGTAATTGTTATAACTCCTTAATAGTGCAGGCTCCTGGCCCACTGCTTATATTCTCAAATTATTTTGCATATAAATCTTCAGCAAACATAACAGTCAGTTGATCCTTAGTGTCCATATACTTTAGAATAACAACCTTTCCTTCAACAAGATTCTTGATTAGTTGATTAGGACTATCAAGGTTCTTGTTCCAGCCATGTTGAATGAGATATCTGATAACATTATGATCTACACAGTGTAATGTCTTGACATCCTGCTTGACATTATACTTCTTCAACATCTGTTTCACTCTTATCAGTTCAGAGAAACATCTTCATGTTCCAATGATGCAATAAAATATCCTCTTTTATTGAATAATAGGACTCATCCTTGGTTCAATTTTAGAAACAAGACATGAAATCGATATTTCCTTATTGAGTTTTGTAATGTCTACTTCATTAGAGTGTCTTGTAATGATCTCATTAAGTTTCTCTATCTGAACCCTAATAGAGAGACCTGACTTTACTTTAGAGTTATCTGGACCAACACTTATGGACTTACAAGTTACTTCATTTCTAACCTCATCAGTCTGCACAGAGGATATTCCAACATTGTCTTCAACATTCATCCTTTGTTCAGAAATTGAGTGATCAATCACCAAACTTGTGGATTCCATTGTAACTCCAGTTATGGAGTCAAAAACTCTATAGGCCATGTTATTTGAAGAATAACCTAGAAATATCCATTCATCACTTATGGGATTCTTCTTACCCTTCTGATCTTTGTCAGTCAATACATGGCATTTACTTCCAAAGGTATGAAAGTATTTGATTGTAGGCTTCACTCCTTTACATATCTCATAGAGAGGGGTTGAAGTACCTCCTCTCAAAATGACCCTATTATGAATGTAGCGTGCAGTATTCATAGCTTTAGGCTAAAACTTCAATGGCAATTTCTTAGCATGAAGCATGACTCTTGCTGATTCTTGTATAACTCTAGTCTTTTGCTCAACAATTCCATCTTGTTTAAAAGTGATGGAAAAAGAAAATTCATAACAGATACCTTCAAAAGGAACCAAAATTCAGAGAAACTTGCATCCTCAAACTCTTTGTTATGTTCACTTTTAACCTTAACAATCACATCATTCTTTTCCTCTTGAATCCTTTGACATGGATCTTTGAAGACCTCAAAAGTGTCTGATTTTTCCCTCAGAAAGTTCACCCATGTAAACCCAGAAAAATAATTTATAATCACATAGACATACCACTTTCCACCCAAGCTTTCTATCTGCATTGGTCTAATTAAATCCATGTGAATAAGTTCTAACACTTTGGAAGTAGTATGATGTTGCAACATTGGGTGTGACATCATGGTTTGCTTCCTAATTTCACACTCACTACATGCTTTCCATTCTTCAATATTGAGTTTCGAAATTCCTATAATAGCTCCTTCAGATATAAATTCCTTCATTATTTTGAAATAAAGGTGTTCAAGTTTATGGTTCCACAACTTTATTTCACCCTCCTTGGTGTTTAAACACGTGGAAGAATAAGCAGTTATTTGAGGTTCCCATAGATAAAAATAGTCTTTAGACCTTATTCCCTTCATCATAATAACATATTTCTCATCTTTGACAATACATTCTGATTTTAAGAAATTTACTAACAATCTTTGGTCACATAACTCACTAATGCTGATAAGATTAGAAGTTAGTCATTTCACAAGAAGAACATCTTCCAAACTATGTCATCCAACATACATCAATTTTCCAACTCATTTAATTTCACCTTTAAATCTACCACCAAATATGACAGAACCTATGGGATGAGGTTTGATGTCTACAAGCAACTTTTGAACCCCTGTCATGTGTCTAGAGCATCCACTGTCAAAATACTAGTCTTTCTTAGTTGAAGCTCTCAAAGAAGTATGAGTTATAAGTTTGTTGTTGTACCCCAAAATTTGCCCTCTCATTTCTCAATTAATATCTCACAAGATCTCCTTTGATTCAAGACTGCACTAAGGTTGATCGGCTCAAGACATCTCCTCAAGCACTGATGACTGAAAATTAAGGTTTGAGTTTGCACAAGGACAAATGGACTTTTAATGCCCCATTTGACTTTCATGGATAATTTTGGACTCTCAAGATTGCTCATGTCAAGTTTCAGGTCTTGGATCGCATTTTTGCTCAGTCAATTGATCAAATGACCTAAAATCAGTCGTATTGGTGAAAAAGTCAACTGTAGCACCAAAAGTCAAACTTTGACTTTTTGGTCAACATTAAGTTTCAAATATCACAATTCATCAAGAAATTCAAAAATATCAAGCTTGATCATCAAGAAGTTAAGAAAGTCAAAAGTCAACTTGAAAAGTCAAGATTTCCAAGACTTAGAAATTTTCTAAGTGTTTATATACATGATAATTTCATCACTTCATGCCATTCTTTCACAAAGATGTAAGATGATTCAAAAGAAGCTTTCAACATGAAAGTTGTATATCTCCATGATATCTACAACATTGCTTTACACAACTTCTCCTAAATATGCTTGGATCTCAAGTTATAAATTCATGAAGTCATGACATTTTCATTTAATACTTAGAGAAATTTTCAGTAGTTTTGGTCAGGTTTTTATCCCAACTTCTTGGCCAATTTTCATCAAGTTCCAATTTTATTTAACAAAAGTGGTCAACATGAAAGTTATAGAGGGTGTTTCAAGCTTTCCAAAACATCCAAGAGCATGAATTTATCATACTTGAGCTAGGAGATTCAAGGGCATGAAGTTGGGCATCCACCCTTGATTTGCAAGTCATTCTATTGAAGAACACACAACAAAACCCTTATGCTATGCTGCATAATCTTATGTTGTAGGCATTCTTGCTTGAAAATCTCTACATAATTTAATTTTTACACCCACTTTTGAGCTATTACCTAAGTGTTTAAGCCATTGTCCGAAGAATCTTTCCATTTATGGCATAAAGGCACCATTGTTATTCTTGAAAAGCAAGCTTTTGTACAAAACTTGTCTTGAGCCCATAATTTGTTTGTTTCTGATTTTACTCCACCATAAAACATGGAAATCAACCCCTCTAAACCAGTAACTTTGGTACTTTATCTTGGAACCATGGATTACTTGACATAGTTTGATACTTACATCCCAACCAAACCATAACATGTTGTCTTGTAAACCTATTCAGCTTTTGTTCACAAGTCCTTTGCCTATAAATATAAGAAGCATTTGCAAGACAAAGGGGTTAGAAAAAAGAGGGAGAGAATAGAGAAAAGGGAGAAAGAAAACCAGAAGTTTTATTGACAAACTCTCAAAAATCTCATAACTGAAAGAAGGTCATGACAGTCCACAAAGCAACACCTCAAGCTCAAAACATAAATTCTAGCTGCAAGGTAAGTCTCATTAAATTTAAACTCTTCATTTCAATCATCATCATTTGGTTCATTTTTTAGGCTAAAATGCAGTGACCTTTGAAGAAAAGGTTTGTAAAAAATCATGAACAATTGCCAAGATTGAGTAAAAGGTTTTCCATGAAATAGCATCATGAACAGGCAGGTTTAAGGCAGTTGTTTTTCAAAATCATACAGTGTGCAATCGATTGCACAACCATGCAAATCGATTGCACGGGGTTCCAATAGCCAAATTTCTAATTTTTTTGAGTGTGCAATCGATTGAACAACCATGAAAATCGATTGCACGGGGTTCCAGTAGCCAAATTTCCAAATTTTTTGACTGTGCAATCGATTGTACAACCATGCAAATCGATTGCACTGGAAGTCAGTAGCCAATGTTTTGAAAAACTGAAGCATGCAATCAATTGCACTAACATGCAAATCAATTGCACTTAAATGAAAATTAAAATTTTGCTTTGAAAAGACTTGAACAAAGAGTTGGACAATATAAAATGTCTCCTTTTGACCATTGAGCATCTATATCTTAAGTTCAAGGTAAGTATCATCATTATACCTTGAAATTTGATAAGGGGCTTAAACCAAAGACTTCATCCAAAGAGGCTTTTAGCTTGATCAATAATTTTTGCATTCTTTATCAATCATGATTTGTCTTCATCAAAACCAAAGTGCATTCGAGAAGCTTGATTTTACGGCATGTGTCGACACATAATGATCCAAAATGTTTTCTTTTCCTTTCATTTTTCTTTATTTTTATGTGCTTCATATATTTTCTTCATGACTATTCAATATGGTTGTAATAGATAATTAGGACTTTAATTTCTTGCAATCCCCATTTGTAAATTTGTACGCCCCATCCCCAAATGATTGGAATAACGTAGGATATTTACTTTCCGCAATTTATCGCTTTATATAACATGTTAATAATTAGGGTTTGTATGGCAAGATAAAACCAATCAAATAGAAAACCCTAATTTAAGACAAAATCATGCATGAAAATGACACACTTGCACACAAACACCCCTAGGGTTACTCCACTTGGTTGCCTTGAACAAAATGACCATATTACACATGTAAGGTATCTTAGCAAAACAAACAAAAAACAAGAACATAGTCCCTCGATGACGCTATTCAAAGTTGCCTTACAAAAAAATGATCTTAATCCCTCAAAATGCTAAGATACTTTGCAACATTGCTAATCATGGTCATACGATGACCCATGCCCATCCCGTTTACATCCAAAGATAGGGTTGCTTACCAAATCAATGGTAAGACAACAATATTAAAGGAAAAGAAAATGAACAAGAAAGACATTTGAGTAGGTAGATTACTTTTAGTTGCTTGCTCCATTTCAAACAAATATCCTTGCTATTTTCAAAAACAAACACACACATTTCAAAACATCTTACAAACTTGAAAACATTTTCAAAAAGACAAACATCTTTATATACATTCTTACGAAAGAGAATCATTACAAAGATTGCCTAAACAATGGTCTCTTTTACAAAATACTTTCAAAATCACACAAAGCACAATTTCAAACAAAAGCAAATGATCTAGCAAGTAACTAAGAGTCCATGGAAAACCATGGATGAAAAGGGTACTAATACCTTCCCTTTTCATAATCTATCCCCCGAACTCAAGAAACAATCTCAAAGATATTTCCTGTGCTTTTTCACCTTTCCTTTTGGATAAAAGAAAAGTTGGTGGCGACTCTTGCTAACCGCAACATTTGCAATAATACGCAAAACAATCAAGTCAGTTCTCCCACCGCATCACAGAACTGGCGACTCTGCTGGGGAGAATTCTAAAAGTGGGGTTACCTTAGGGATATATCACACTTACTTTCTTACATTGTTTGACTTGTATGCTTTACATTATGGTTCTATGTTTGGGTTTGAATCCTCTACCCGGATTTGGGATACATTATAGGTAAGTAGCAATACATTGTGGAAACTGTGCGGGGTATACCGACATGGTCTAAGCAATAACTATGTTAGTGCAACATATTTGTGGGTACCGGTAGCCTTTGAGTTAATCAAAGAGAATATGGGACCGCTGAGTGATGTCATGAAGCACTAATGAACTTCTAGAACCTTTACTTGACCAACTTGGCCTTTTAGGATGTAGTGAGATGACCGACTTTGGTGCAGTCCGAAGTTGGTAGATACTCGATACTACACTCATTGAGGTTTGGTTTCTTGGAATATTTCAGTCGCCATTAAAGAGGCTTGAGCTGAAACAATGCCCGAGAAAACAAATAAGTGATATTGAGCTCCTTAGAACCCGGTTACTATTACTAGGACAGGTTTGAGCCAACTAAACTTCAAGAGGGTACTTACTTATGAGACTCCATGCAAGCCTAAACCTAAGGACTTGTTTGCTTTGTTTGTATATATGCATACTTGTACATAACATGATGGACATCATGAACATCATATACATCCACTAACCATTTCAAGGATTTTGGGATTCATCTTTGTTCTTGTTTTGTAGGAAATGGATTCACTTCGCAGGAAAACTATTCAAATCAACCTTGTGAGAATTCCTCTACAACTAAAGAAGCTAGCTTCAAGAATTCCTGAAAACTATCCATTCACCGAGAGACATGGTCGTCTACTCAACTTGGTCACCTCCAACACAGATGAGGATATGATGAAGGTGCTCTTTCAGTTCTTTGATCCTTTGCACCATTTCTTTACATTTCCCGACTATCAACTTGTGCCTACTTTGGAAGAATTATCTCAACTCTTGAGGGTTCTCATTCTCAATCAACTACCTTTCAATGGTACGTAAAGAGACCCAAAGCAAGAAGAGATTGCTCAAGCTTTACACTTGCACTCATCTGATGTCACAACCCATTGGGAAACTAGGAGTGGTGTCAAAGGTTTCTTAGTAAAGTTCTTATTTGAGAAAGCCCAAAGCTGTTGGAATTCCTTAGACTTGAAAGCCTTTGAGGAAATTGTGGCTCTCCTCATCTATGGGATGGTTTTGTTTCCAAATCCTAACCAACTCATAGATGTGAACACCGTTGAAATCTTCATGTCACGCAACCCGGTGCCTACATTGCTAGGGGATATCCTACACTCTTTTCACACTCGCACAATGATGAAAAGAGGTGTCCTTATGTGTTGCACTCCTCTCTTGGAAAGATGGTTTGTTTCTCATCTTCCCCAATCAGTATTAAAGAATGGGCAAGGTTCAAGGTGGTCACAAAGGTTGATGACGCTCAAACATTGAGACATTCATTGGTGCTCCCGTTCCAAAGAGAATGTTATCATTGTCGACCGTTATGGAGAATTTCCTAATGTCCCTTTATTTGTAATTATGGGAGGAATCACCTACAACCCATGCTTAGCCTTAAGACAGTTTGGTTACGCCCGAAGGGATGGCCCGCACGAGATGCTGATTCAAGGTTTGGTATTCGAATACGACAACGACAACCAAGGTCTTCGCCCGAGACTTATCCAAGCTTGGAGGATGCTAAACAAGGTGGATAACAAGACTTTGGGGCACAATAATTCCATCCCTCTTGAGCCTTACCTCAAATGGGTACGAACTCGCGCTCAGAATCTTATGATGCCTTACCCCTCCATTCTCCCGGTAATCATTGAGCCTGTCATGGAGGGAGACGTTCCATACACTATCCTACATCCTGACATGCCCACATCTCTTGAATACCTACAAAGGGATTGGATACAACTCAAAGGGGAGCGAGATACTTTCGAAGCCCGATTCTATGCAAGCGAGAAGAAGGTTTTGGAGCTCACTAGGCTACTTCATGAGGAGTAGACTCTGAATACCTATATTGCGCCAAAGAGGATGTGCACTACTTTTCTATCTTAGAGTTTTTGTATTATTTTGCCCAGGGGGCATTGATGTACTCAAACTTTATCTTATTAATATAACGTGTGTTTCCTTTTTTTCTAAAACAAATTTGAATCTTTGAAATCCTTGAAAACATTGCATATGCATATATCATTCATCATAACATAAACATGTCTTTTGCAACAGGTCTCCTTATCTTCTTACTGTTTATTTCAGTAAGATGGATATGGAACAAACGGTGAAAGGCATCCAGGCTCAAAACGCTCAACTTCAAGAGATGTTCTTGAACTTGTCCAAGGGGAAAGAAGAGGTGAAAGCTCTCTTCACAAGGGGGATGGTCATCAAGAATCCGGAGGGCACCAAGGATGATCAGTTGGAAAGGCTATAAATTGAAATGGAAACAATGAAAGTCTAGATGATGGGACAACTGGTGGGCCAGACAGCTCTTATTCAAAACCTGGCCCAAGGACAAGAAGAACTGAGAGTCCTCATCAACAAGCTTTGTCGGGATGGATGTAACCAAATGGGGCAAACATCTAGGATTGGGGATCAAGTCATCATTCAGCCACCCATGAGACAAGAATCCGGTTTAAGGGAGAGAAGACCTCCCCAATTTGCTTCCACGTCACAAACCCAACAACCACCTCGTCAACAAGGATAGGGTAACCAAAGTAAACAGGTCCCAGCCATTAGGAAGTTTACCAAACTCGACATGCCTATATCGCAGGTCTTACATCACCTGCTGAAGTTGAATTTGGTCACATTAAGGGATCCTCCTCGGAATCCCAATACCTCTGCTCCTAACTATCATCCTAATGCATTATGTGCATACCACTCCAATAATCCTGGGCATGATATGAATGAATGTTGGGTTTTGAAAAATAAGATCCAAGACTTGATTGTTAGAGGAATGCTGGAGTTTACACAAGATGGCCAGACTGAGTTCTTCTGCCGTCTCTCAAAGGCTCGTCAGCTGAAGTGAAAAATTCAAACAAAGAGGCTTCTGTTTCATTTGAATTTTCAAGTTATAATTTCTTTTGTTATTCAAATAATTATCTATTAATGTCAAACTTTCTTTCATTAATGCATTGCATATGTTTGTCTTGATTTGATCCACTCATTTTCATTACATTTAAACTATGCTTTTTATTCACTTTATGACATTCAACTCTTGCTAAAAGTTACAAGCCTTTAGAGGGAGGATGACGAAAACAATGCCATAATCTCCTACAGTATGCTTTTGAATAGACCTTGCTGACGATGTACAGGAGTTCTTTCAAATCCTAAACACTGGAGTTATAAGGAAGATAATCCCTAGTCAACCCCTTCAAGCCAAAGAAGTAGAATTTTTCTTTTTACACAAATTGAAACCTTTAAATCGAAACATGGGGCAGGATAGTCTCTTAATTGATTCAAATGCACGTTTAGCCACAAAATCTCATTTCGTAATACAACAAATGACATCAAAAAAGTTCCTCTGGAATCAAAAGACAGTGAGGGTTCCCTACCAAATAGGCAGTCATTATCTCTCAAAAAGAAAATCCCACTAAGTCAAAACCTACGAAGGAGACTTAAAGAAAACTGGGGCATCCCGCTGACTGTAATCTCAAAACAAGAACGGTCAGGCAAAATCAGGGATAATAAATAAAAAAGAGGTCACTACAGATCCTCGACCAACATGAAAAATGTTGCAAAAATGACTGCCTTCACCAAAACGTCATTGGAGTTCAAACGCACAATTAACTGAGTTTAGGACTAAAGAACATCACGAAGAACGGGTGGGTACAAACACATTTTGAACCTTTATCCTTTGTTTCTTAAACCGTGAACCAAGCCACGTTACAACCCTTCAAAATTCCTAATTGAAGCATGAGTTAGTTCGAAAGCATACTGTTACAAAAGGTATCCTGACTCCTGTAAGGCTTTACTCTAAATCCTGAGTTTGAATTTTCTTACAAAATTTCTTTACTTGCTAAAATGCATTTTCAAAACTTCAAGACAAGCATAAACTTTGCATTACTTGAATATCACTGTTTGCATATGGCTATTTGATTTACAGCAAAAACATTCACACAATGAATATCCAGTGAATGAAAGCTTTATCAGTAAACAAAATCACTTCAAGAAGGATGACACTCCCATTGACAAATCTCATATCAACAAGGGGACATGACATGTCACTATCCAGCACACCTGAGGCAGTCCAGTCAAGATCCCAAGAAATCTCTCAAGAATTGCAGAGTAACCAGGGACAGGTCTCCATCTCCATTACTTGGGGAATTGAACGTCAATCTCAGCGAAAGGTCTCCATCTCCATTACTTGGGGAATTGAACGTCAATCTCAGCGAAAGGTTACGTACAATCAAACATTTTCTGGCAATACCACAAACATTTGCCGCTAGGGGCAATGACAAATCTGCCCAAAATTCTTCTCATCGGATGATTCCCCAGCAAGAGTTTAGTCTCTGAAAACCTTTCCCCAGCTGAGACAACCTTAAAGAGTCCTCAAGGATTTTCCCCAACAAAGTTGTCACCTCTCTAGCAGACCGGAAACAGGGTTTATTTCCCCAACAAACTACAGATTCCCCAGTTTGAGTTTTCCTTTCCAACTACTACAAATCAAAACACCACAACTCCCTTTCACAAGTAGACTACTCTACAATCCCCAAAAAGTTATTGTGAAACCTGGACCCGACCAGATATCAGTTCAACTTCGACCCCAGTAGAGAAACGGACAACCAAGACTCCAGAACTCTTTTCCCAAGTGTTGTACCCCAAAATTTGCCCTCCTCTTTTTCCACAAGAAATCACAGCTTCGGGATTTTCCTGATTTTTCAAATTGGCGTAAGAATCAGTCAAACAGATTTTTTCTTATTAGTCTATACAAAATTAGGGTTTTCATGGCTCTGGAACAGTTCAAGCAAATTGCTAGGGTTTTGTTTGAGTTTGGCTCAGGTTTTGATCAGGCGGACGTTTCTTTGGCGTTTAATCAAGAACTAGGGTTTGTAGGCGCAGAAAGAATTAATTCTACAGTTCTTTTCAGTTTACTCTGGGATATGAACTGAGGTTTCTGATTGGGAGTTTACAATGTTTGATTGAATCAGTAAAAGAAAAGGCATGTGGATGTTTTGTTTGATTAACTGTGCAATGTTTTGGATTATTCGGAATGCCAGACTTTTATTAATTATTTCTTTTTCTAAGTCAAAATAATTGGATTTACTTCCAGTTGTTTCAATTTAAGAAATTCAAATGATTAAATAAACAGGGAATTGAAAGAAGGAATTAACTGACAAAAAGGGATTTTTATTCATATTTAATTGTTTGTTACAAATTATTATTTAAACAACTGTAAATTTATTTACATTTTGTTTCCAATGATAATGTTACAAATAATTGAAGAATAAATTGAAACTATCCTAAAATTTCCTAAGTCTTCATCTTTTATCCAATGCTCCTTTGCTCAATTATCTTTACCTGCAAAAAGAAAAGAAAAGAAGTCAAAAGCAGATAAAATAAAAGAGCAGACACAGTTAATTTAAGGGACTCATCATTAAAAGTAACTGGCCGGAATCAGTTGTTCCCCTCTCTGCAAATCACAAGATTTCTCTTGGTTCACAAAGAGGAATGGAAACATGCTTGCAAAAACATGAAATGCACAAAGTTGTAATATTGCACAAATTCAAAATGGTCAAACAAACTGCATAGTTCATGATTCAAAATTGTCAAGCAAGACTGCATAAAATGCCAAACAAAGTCCAAAAGGCAAACTGAACTACACATGCCTAACCAAAGTCCAAACTGGACAGCAAACTAACCAAACTGTCAAAGGTACAAGAGCTTCCAAAAAGGCTATCCAAAAGCTGTCCAAGAGATATAAAAAGATATCAAGAAGTACAAAGTATGCAGAGGAAAACTAGTGTGCAAGCAACATCCAAGTTACATCATTTTCAGCCAGCTACCTTTTCAGAGAAATAGTACATCTAAGCAATATTTTATGCTTTAATACTGGAGAGAGAGAAGAGAGAAGAGAAAATGGCTTACAGGGCTTAGGCTTAAGAATATAAAACAAACTGTTATAGAACAGTAAAAGGGAGGCAGAACCAACACATAACAAAAAAACAACACAAAGCCAAATTGCCTCCAACCTGTGTGGAACTATAACAGAAGCACATCAAGCTTCAAGCTTAAACATACAAACAACTTGCCTCCTTTGTCAAACACAAACTGAAGCTTGTAACCTGTCAAACATTCAAACATAAACAGATCCACACAAGCCTAACCAGCCCCTAAACAGCAAGCCATGAACCAGAAGCCTAAACTATCAAACAAGAGCCTCAAACCTGTTGCAACTCAGTAAATGTCAAGCCTAACCTGTCTCCAAATAACTGAAACCTGCATAAGCCTTCATCCAAACCAGTTCCAACCAAAACTCTAAACCCTCAGAGCAATCTCATCATAGGGTTAGGGCAACCATACTCCAAAATCAACATCAACAAACAATATTCAGAATCATAAACATCATCAAGGCCATCACTCAGAAGCATATCAGAGAGGCAAATATATCAAGCATTTCAAGGCAACCAAACATATCAAGCATTCAAGGTAACTCAGAGTCAAGCAATCCAAACCCTCATAATTGCTTCATCATAGGGTGCAACAACATCAATATTTCTCAGATTCAGAGGTATACAGAAACGAGGAAAAGAAGCAATCAGGGCCAAGTATATCAAGCTTATCCAGAAGCGAGGCAAAGAAGCAGAAGAAGAAAAGAAGTGATAAAGCAAGGGTTTTCAGCATGCATCATTAAACCGTAAAAAGGGCAAAGATACAAACCAAGAAGCAAAAGCTCAGCATTGTATCCCTCCACCCTTGGCCGCCTAGGACGCCACCGTCCACCTCTTCTCCTCTCCAAAGGTTTACTTCTTTCTTCCTTTTCTTTCATACCTCACACCAATAATAATAACATAAAAAAAGAGTCAGAATTTATCAAGGCATGCAAAGCGTAAAACATATAGAACCAAGAAATCAAACCTTGTAGCCACCGCCTGCGTGATCTTGGAGGAGAGGAGGTAGAGGCGACGTTCGGTGGCCATAGACACGAAGGATTTTGCTCAGAGTCCACAGCTTGAGAAGAAGAAGAAGAGGACAAAGAAGCGATGAAGGGACGGCGTCGCGCCTCTGTAACTCTGAAACCCTATTTCCCAAATGGAACGAACACATTGAAAACCCTAAACGAAAATGTGTCAAACTTGTGTCTTGGGCCTTTCCCTGTCCGACAAAGCCTAAGCCCAATGATTCAATGCGCCAGACCCCCTTTTCAATACGCATACCCCCTTTTTGTTGATTCTCATGCAATTTCTGTTTGGGCCAGAATTCTACCTAGGCCCATTTAATTCTTTTTAAACTAACTCACACTAATGTTTTTGTTTAAATAAAAAGAATGATACAATTAAAATTCTTTTTTAAAAATGTCTATTAATACTTTTTTTTTATATATTTAGGAGTATATAGAAATAAGATTTTTCTAACTTAAATAATATTCTTTTTTTAAAATTTTTATTTAATACCATTTTGTACATAAACCAAAAATGTAAATGATAATTTTCTCTAAAAGCTTAAAACATTTTCTTTTTCTTTTCTTAAGAATCTTTTCTTTATACATAAAAATAATAATTAAAATACATTAATATTAATACATAAAAAAATAGAACTTAAAACATTTTCTTTTCTTTTATTAAATTTTCTTGTTTGTACATATTCAACAAAAATACAAAAATAAATAAACAATACTTAATTTTTCATTAAGTTAACATTTTTTGTCACTTGTAAATAATTACATGCACTTACACAAATACATTTACACATACACATTTGCTTATTCCTATACATTGATACATATTACATTTGAGATGCAATTCGATTTGGTTGTAAATATTTGGACACTACTCTCCTATTAAAGTTTCATCCCCATTTGTAAATATTTGTACCCTCACTCCCGGATACTTATTTGTAATAGCGTAGACTTTAAATTCTCGCAATTTATCGCTTTCAAATATACCATGTTTAGACCTAGGGTTTGTATGTACATAAAATCAAACGCTAGATAACCTAAACACAAAGATAAATGCATGACAATCAACACACTATTCACACTTGCACCCCTAGGGTAATCCCACTCGTTGCCTTCCAAAATGGGCCATGCTTGCACGTTGAATTTCTTTGGCAAAACAAAACAATTCAAATGATCATAGTCCCTCGATGACGCTTTCGAAAGTTGCCTATCAAAATGATCATAGTCCCTTCAAGAAAAATTGCCAAAGACACTTGGCACCATTGCATTCATGGTCTATACGATGACCCGCGCCTGTCCTGTTAACATCCTAACGCAAGATTGTCCACCAAATACAATGGTGGAACAAAATTGTTAAATGGGTTAAAACATGAGAAAAACCTTTGAGTACAATAGGGTAGACAAACTCTTAGTTACTTGATCAAAACTTGCAAAAAACACTTGCCTAATTTTCAAAACCCACTCCACAAAACACTTTCAAAACAAACTTCCAAAAACATTTGAAACATCTTTTCGAAAAGATACACACCTTTGTATATACTCAAACACGAGTCATTACAATGGTTGCCTAGACAAGGCCTCTTTTTCAAAACATTTTCAAACACACACACACACCACAATTTCAAGCAATTGAAAATAAAGGTAAGTGATCTAAACAAGTAACTAAGAGCCCATGGATAACCATGGATGAAAAGGGTGCTAATACCTTCCCTTTTCATAATCTACCCCCCGAACCCACGAAACATCTCAAAAGGTTTTTCCTGTGCTTTTTAACCTTTCCTTAGGATAAAATAAAAAGTCGGTGGCGACTCTTGCTAAACCGAACAAGTGCGAATACCAACGCAAAAACCCAAGTCAGTTCTCCCACCGTATCACAGAATTGGCGACTCTGCTGGGGAGAAATCCAAAAGTGGGTTACCTTAGGGTTTAGATCACCCTTACATACTTGCTTTGATTGCTTTGATTGCTTTACTTTTTGGGTCCTTGTTTGGGTTTGTTGTAAATCCTACACCCGGATTTGGGGGCACCTTTTTAGGTAAATAGCAAAAAAACTGTGAGGGAACTGTGCGGGGTATACCGACACGGTTGAAGCAGTAAGCTATGTTAGTGTGATATATTTGTGAGTACCGGTAACCCTTGAGTTCAATCAAGGAGAGTACGGGGCCGCTGAGTGATGTCGTGAAGCACTAACGAACTCTTAGAACCTTAATTGACATCCTAGCCTTTTTAGGGGTAGTGAGATGACCGACTTTGGTGCAGTCCGAAGTTGGTAGATACTCGACACTACACTCATTGAGGTTTGTTTTCTTGGAATATTTTGGTCGCCAGTTAAGTGGCTAAACCAAAACAATGAACACAGAAAACAATCCAGTGATATTGAGCTCCTTAGAACCCGGTTTCTATTTTAGGACAGGATGAGCCAACTAACTTCAAGAGGGTACTTACCTACAAACCCCATGCAAGCCTAAACCTAAGGACTTGTTTGCTTTGTGTGAATATGATTGCCTGTATATACACTTACTTGCTTTTGCATGCATGTACATAACATCATGACATCATACCATAGCATTTTTCAATAACCATTTCAAGGATCTCGAGGGTTCTTTTGATGCAGGGTTACGTTGAACCAGACGTCTACCAAGGGGCAAGGGGTTTTCTCCTCTAAGAAAATGCCATCAAAGATCAAGTACAACAACTTGAATCAGGGGCTATGACCCACTTGACATGGTGAGCTTGATTCTCGTGAAAAGACATCCACCGGTGCAAAGTTCTCCAATCAAAGATCAAGTATAACAACTTGAATCAGGGGCTATGACCCACTTGACATGGTGAGCTTGATTCTCGTGGAAAGACATCCATCGGTGCAAAGTTCTCCAATCAAAGATCAAAGTTCAACATCTAACATTCTCTTGTGTTTACCCCAAGAGATCCTCGAAAACATTGCATATATATATCATACATATCATTACATAACAGGTTTCTCCCATACAGGTCTCCTTATCTTCCTACTGTTTATTTCAGTAAGATGGATATGGAACAAACAGTAAAGGATCTCTAGGCTCAAAATGCTCAATTCCAACAAATGCTGCTGGCTATGGGTAAAGGGCAAGAAGATCTAAAAGCTATCCTTCTCAAAGACAAGGGGGTCAGTCTTAAAGAAGACTGCAATCTGGAGATTGATGAAGCTGACTACTCCGAGGAACAGTATCCTCCCGCTGATGACAAATACAAACAGTTGGAGGATCGCCTCAATGCTATGGAGGTTCAACAAGTACCTGACTTGGACTTAGGAGACTTGGGTTTAGTTCCTGGATTGGTCATTCCGCCAAAGTTCAAAGTCCCTACCTTTGCTCTGTACGATGGAGTCTCTTGCCCTAAGATGCATCTAATGTCTTATGTCCGCAAGATTCAACCATACGCAACTGATCCAAGGCTTTGGATCCATTTCTTCCAAGAAAGTCTGGTAGGGGCTCAACTTGAGTGGTTCTATCAATTGAAGAGTTCTCGCATCCACACCTAGAAGGACTTAGCTTTTGCTTTCTATGAGCAGTATCAGTACAATGCTGATCTTGCACTAACTCGTGTGCAATTGCAGAGCATGACCATGGGTTCCAACGAGAGCTTCAAGGGATATGCCCAAAAGTGGAGAGATCTGGCTGGTAGGGTGCAACCCCCTTTAACTGACAGAGAGCTAATTGACATCTTCATGGGAACTTTGATGGGGCCTTTCTTTAATCACTTAATTGGAAGCTCCTCAGTTGGGTTCACCGAGCTAGTACTAACCGGCGAAAGGGTCGAAGCTGACATCAAAAGCGGGAAGATCCAAGGAGCTACTCCCTCTGATGTTCAGAAAATCCCCTATAATGGGAAGAAAGAGTCCAATGCAGTGACTGGTCAAAAGAGTCGTCTTGATCAACATGCTGGGGCAATCTTGATCTCTGATCCCACGACTATTCAACAAAAACGGGGCAAGAGGCGTAGGGTGAGATATCAAGAAAGGCAGTACACTGACATCAACATGCCTTTGTCTCAAGCATTACAACATTTGCTGGAGTTGAAGCTGATCACGCTGAAGGATCCTCCTCAAAATCCTGATACTTCCTCTTCCAAGTACAACTCGAGTGAGAGATGTGCCTACCATTCTGACAGCCCTGGGCATGACACCGACAGCTGTTGGACTTTGAAGAACCAGATTCAAGACTTGATTGATGCCAAGGAGATCAAGTTTTGACCCTCCGGAGACTCCAAATATGATCACTGCTGCTATGCCAAATCATTGAGAGCGTCTTTGTTTCTTTGAATTTTCAAAGTTGTAATCTTTTGTTATTAAAACAATTATCTTTTAATGTCAAACTCTGTTTCATTAATGCATTGCATATGTTTGTCTTGAATTCATACATTCGTTTTCACTACTCTTATGCTTTCTTTATGATATTTAACTCTTGATAAAAAGCTACGAGCCTTTAGAGGGAGGATGACGAAACAATACCATAATCTCATACGATATGCTTTTGAACAGACCTTGCTGATGATGTACAGGCATTTCTTTCAATTCCCAAACACTGGAGTTATAAGGAAGATAATCCCTAGTCAACCCCTTCGAGCCAAAGAAGTAGGAGTTCTCTGTTCTAAATAATAAAAACCTTTGATATAAACCTGGGGCAGGGTAGTATCTCAGTTAATTCAAAAAGGTGCGCATCAGGGTCGCAAACTCTCAGTTCGTAATACAACGAACGACGACAAAGAAAAGCATTCCTTTGGAATCAAAAGACAGTGATGGTTCCTTATCTCATAGGCAGTCATTATCTCTCAAAAAAAAAAAGCCCACTGAGCCAAAACCTGTAAAGGAGGCTTAAGAAAGCTGGGGCATCCCGCTGACTGTAATCTCGAAAACAGAAACAGTCAGGCAAAAGTTAGGGATAACAAATCAAAATCAAAATAAAGAGGTCATTACAAATCCTCAACAACATGAAAAATGTTGAAAAAGAAAAAAAAAGGAGATGATGATTGTCTCCCAAATTCAATTAGTGAACCATCACCCAAAAATTCGTTCCAAACTCGAATAGAGTGCGACGCACAATTAACTGAGCTTAGGATTGAAGAACATCACGAAGAGCGGGTGGGTACAAATATACTTTGAGCCTTTATCCTTTGTTTCTTAAACCGTGAACCAAGCCACGTTACAACCCTTCAAAAGTCCTAATTGAAGCATGGGTTAGTTCGAAAGTATACTGTTACAAAAGGTATCCTGACTCCTGTAAGGCTTTGCTCTAAAATCTTGTGTTGATTTTGTCTTATGAAAAGTTTTCTGCTAAAAAACGCATTTTTCAAAACTTCGAGACAAACATAAACTTTGCATTGCTTGAATATCACTGTTTGCATTTGACTATTTGTTTGACAGCGAAGAAATTCATACAGCGAATGTTCGGAGGAACGAAAACTCTCTCAGTGAACAAAAATCACTTCAAAAGGATGACACTTCCAACGACAAGTCTCCTATCAACAAGGGACATGACATGTCACCATCCAGCACGTCTGGGGCAGTCCAGTCAAGGTTTCAACAGATCTTTCAAAGTTCAGTTAACCTGGGGCAGTCCAGTCAAGATTTCAACAAAATCTCTCAATTGCAGATTAACCTGGGGCAAGTCTCCCTCACCATCACTTGGGGCATTCGAATGTCAATCTCAAGGGTTACGAACAGACCAAGTTTCCTGGCAATATCACAAGCATCTGATACTGGGGGCAGTGATGAAACCTCTCTAACAGACCAGCAATCATGGGTTTATTTCCCCAACATTTGTCAAGGATTTATTCTCCAAAACAAATTACCTTTCAATAGCATTCTTAACATATGCAGTCTGATCAACAGGTTCCTTCATCTTGAAGTAGTAATCATCAAGGTTTCTTCATCTTGAAGTAGTAATCATCAAGGTTCCTTCATCTTGAAGTAGTAATCATCAAGGTTCCTTCATCTTGAAGTAGTAATCATCAAGGTTCCTTCATCCTGAAGTAGTAATCATCAAGGTTCCTTCATCCTGAAGTAGTAATCATCAAGGTTCCTTCATCTTGAAGTAGTAATCATCAAGGTTCCTTCATCTTGAAGTAGTAATCATCAAGGTTCCTTTATCTTGAAGTAGTAATCATCAAGGTTCCTTCATCTTGAAGTAGTAATCATCAAGGTTCCTTCATCCTGAAGTAGTAATCATCAAGGTTCCTTCATCCTGAAGTAGTAATCATCAAGGTTCCTTCATCCTGAAGTAGTAATCATCAAGGTTCCTTCATCTTGAAGTAGTAATCATCAAGGTTCCTTCATATTGAAGTAGTAATCATCAAGGTTCCTTCATCTGTTGAAGTAGTAATCATCAAGGTTCCTTCATCTGTTGAAGTAGTAATCGTCAAGGTTCCTTCATCTTTTGAAGTAGTAATCAAGGTTCCTTCATCTTTTGAAGTAGTAATCATCAAAAAATTTCACATCACCTGCTGGAAACTACAAACCACCAACAAGGTAACAGACAACTGAAAAATCTATTTCTCTCAAGAATGAAGACTCTCATCCTCAAAACCTCAAAAGATTGGTATACTCCCAGTTTCTGACTGTTAACAGCATGAAGATTCTCATCACCTCAGAAGATTGGTATACTCCCAATTTTTGACCCTTAACAAAATCAAGATCTAGAGATAGTTCAGATGTGACCCTGATTTGGCGACATTCTATAACTTATTCCAGATTTCCTTCTAGATATAGTTCAAGATGTGACCCATGTTTGGCGACATTCCGTAACTTATTCCAGATTTCCTTCTAGATATAGTTCAAGATGTGACCCAGATGGCGACATTCAGTAACTTATTCCAGATCAACACCTGCAGCAATCAAAATATTCTTGCAATCCCCATCCAGAGAGCCTTACAGAATCTAATTCCCCTCAGAGTCAAGATTCAAAATCCCCAGCAGAGCTTAAACTTCCAACTATCAATCCCCAAGCAGAGTGAAGACTCTCATTCTCATTTCCTCACAGGATATTCGAATATTCCTCAGTGAAGATCTTCTCAAGACAGGAATCCCCAGTAGACTGGCATACAATCCAAGCTTCTGATTCCCCAACAGTGGTCCCAGGACTTCTCATTTTCAACGATCAAAAGATTCTTTCCCTCCCCTACAGCAGTCAATGATCACTTTCCCCGACAGCAGGCAAGATTCTTTTATCTTCAGCCATCCAGGATTCATCTATCCTTAGCAAGATAGCTCATCAGCTTACATGCGCATTCATCACATTCATATCATAAACATTGATATAACATACATTGCATCATGCATCATGACATTGCATACAACTAACTCTTCACCTTTTCAGGTAAGATCAGTCGACAGACAAAGATCATCATCTTCCGAGATTCTTTCCAGAGATAGTTCAGATGTGACCCAGACATGGCGACATTCTGATACTTATTCCAGATTCATCCAGAGATAGTTCAGATGTGACCCAGACACGGCGACATTCTGATACTTATTCCAGATTTATCCAGAGATAGTTCAGATGTGACCCAGACACGGCGACATTCTGATACTTATTCCAGATTCATCCAGATGCAGTTTTACACGGACTCATCATCAGGAAACCTTACACCGGTTCCTTCTCAACCTCAAGACCTCTGAAAACAGTTCACGGGTTCTCCAGTAACGGATGTTAATCTATCGCTTATTCAGATTCTTCTCAACTTTTGAAAACAGTTTACGGACGCCTCCCAACAACGGATGCTACTCTATTGCTTATTCAACTCCAACTCCTGAAAACAGTTTACGGATTCTCCAAACATGGATGTCAATCCATTGCTTGTTCAGACCCCCAGTTCAGAGATGTTCCAAAACATGGATGCCTTTCTGATACTCGTCCACTCACCAATGACATACAGTTCAACAATCACCTTCAGATGGCATCTATAAGCCCATCCGCCTCCAGACATTTCCAGATGGCATCTTTAAGCCCATCCTCCTACCAGCAATTCCCAGATGGCATCTTTAAGCCCATCCCCCGACAAGATTCTGTCACATCTCCAGATGGCATCTTTAAGCCCATCACCAAATGGCATCTGTAAGCCCATTCCCTCTACCATCACATCACCGAGTGAAAATTTTCTGGGCACTCTAGTGTCCAATCTCCTTTTACCCTCGAGTCGCGAAAGGCAAACTTGCCAATCTAACTCTTCAGGTTCAAGAAGATTGAACAGGGGCAACTGTTGTACCCCAAAATTTGCCCTCCTCTTTTTCTACAAGAAATCACAGCTTCGGGCTTTTCCTGATTTTTCAAATTGGCGTAAGAATCAGTCAAACAGATTTTTTCTTATCAGTCTATACAAAATTAGGGTTTTCATGGCTCTGGAACAGTTCAAGCAAATTGCTAGGGTTTTGTTTGAGTTTGGCTCAGGTTTTGATCAGGCGAACTTTTCTTTGGCGTTTAATCAAGAACTAGGGTTTATGGGCGCAAAAAGAATTAATTCTACAGTTCTTTTCAGTTTACTCTGGGATATGAACTGAGGTTTCTGATTGGGAGTTTACAATGTTTGATTGAATCAGTAAAAGAAAAGGCATGTGGACGTTTTGTTTGATTAACTGTGCAATGTTTTGGATTATTCGGAACGCCGGACTTTTATTAATTATTTCTTTTTCTAAGTTAAAATAATTGGATTTACTTCCAGTTGTTTCAATTTAAGAAATTCAAATGATTAAATAAACAGGGAATTGAAAGAAGGAATTAACTGACAAAAAGGGATTTTTATTCATATTTAATTGTTTGTTACAAATTATTATTTAAACAACTGTAAATTTATTTACATTTTGTTTCCAATGATAATGTTACAAATAATTGAAGAATAAATTGAAACTATCCTAAAATTTCCTAAGTCTTCATCTTCTATCCAATGCTCCTTTGCTCAATTATCTTTACCTGCAAAAAGAAAAGAAAAGAAGTCAAAAGCAGATAAAATAAAAGAGCAGACACAGTTAATTTAAGGGACTCATCATTAAAAGTAACTGGCCGGAATCAGTTGTTCCCCTCTCTGCAAATCACAAGATTTTTCTTGGTTCACAAAGAGGAATGGAAACATGCTTGCAAAAACATGAAATGCACAAAGTTGTAATATTGCACAAATTCAAAATGGTCAAACAAACTGCATAGTTCATGATTCAAAATTGTCAAGCAAGACTGCATAAAATGCCAAACAAAGTCCAAAAGGCAAACTGAACTACACATGCCTAACCAAAGTCCAAACTGGACAGCAAACTAACCAAACTGTCAAAGGTACAAGAGCTTCCAAAAAGTCTATCCAAAATCTGTCCAAGAGATATAAAAAGATATCAAGAAGTACAAAGTATGCAGAGGAAAACTAGTGTGCAAGCAACATCATTTTCAGCCAGCTACCTTTTCAGAGAAATAGTACATCTAAGCAATATTTTATGCTTTAATACTGGAGAGAGAGAAGAGAGAAAAGAAAAAGGCTTACAAGGCTTAGGCTTAAGAATATAAAACAAACTGTTATAGAACAGTAAAAGGGAGGCAGAACCAACACATAACAAAAAAACAACACAAAGCCAAATTGCCTCCAACCTGTGTGGAACTATAACAGAAGCACATCAAGCTTCAAGCTTAAACATACAAACAGCCTGCCTCCTTTGTCAAACACAAACTGAAGCTTGTAACCTGTCAAACATTCAAACATAAATAGATCCACACAAGCCTAACCAGCCCCTAAACAGCAAGCCATGAACCAGAAGCCTAAACTATCAAACAAGAGCCTCAAACCTGTTGCAACTCAGTAAATGTCAAGCCTAACCTGTCTCCAAATAACTGAAACCTGCATAAGCCTTCATCCAAACCAGTTCCAACCAAAACTCTAAACCCTCAGAGCAATCTCATCATAGGGTTAGGGCAACCATACTCCAAAATCAACATCAACAAACAATATTCAGAATCATAAACATCATCAAGGCCATCACTCAGAAGCATATCAGAGAGGCAAATATATCAAGCATTTCAAGGCAACCAAACATATCAAGAATTCAAAGCAACTCAGAGTCAAGCAATCCAAACCCTCAGAATTGCTTCATCATAGGGTGCAACAACATCAATATTTCTCAGATTCAGAGGTATACAGAAACGAGGAAAAGAAGCAATCAGAGCCAAGTATATCAAGCTTATCCAGAAGCGAGGCAAATAAGCAGAAAAAGAAAAGAAGTGATAAAGCAAGGGTTTTCAGCATGCATCATTAAACCGTAAAAAGGGCAAAGATACAAACCAGGAAGCAAAAGCTCAGCATTGTATCCCTCCGCCCTTGGCCGCCTAGGACGCCACCGTCCACCTCTTCTCCTCTCCAAAGGTTTACTTCTTTCTTCCTTTTCTTTCATACCTCACACCAATAATAATAACATAAAAAAAGAGTCAGAATTTATCAAGGGATGCAAAGCGTAAAACATATAGAACCAAGAAATCAAACCTTGTAGCCACCGCCTGCGTGATCTTGGAGGAGAGGAGGTAGAGGCGACGTTTGGTGGCCATAGACACGAAGGGTTTTGCTCAGAGTCCACAGCTTGAGAAGAAGAAGAAGAGGACAAAGAAGGGGTGAAGGGACGGCGCCGCGCCTCTGTAACTCTGAAACCCTATTTCCCAAATGGAACGAACACATTGAAAACCCTAAACGAAAATGTGTCAAACTTATGTCTTGGGCCTTGCCCTGTCCAACAAAGCCTAAGCCCAATGATTCAATGCGCCAGACCCCCTTTTCAATACGCATACCCCCTTTTTGTTGATTCTCATGCAATTTCTGTTTGGGCCAGAATTCTACCTTGGCCCATTTAATTCTTTTTAAACTAACTCACACTAATGTTTTTGTTTAAATAAAAAGAATGATACAATTAAAATTCTTTTTTAAAAATGTCTATTAATACTTTTTTTATATATATTTAGGAGTATATAGAAATAAGATTTTTCTAACTTAAATAATATTCTTTTTTTTAAATTTTTATTTAATACCCTTTTGTACATAAACCAAAAATGTAAATGATAATTTTCTCTAAAAGCTTAAAACATTTTCTTTTTCTTTTCTTAAGAATCTTTTCTTTATACATAAAAATACTAATTAAAATACATTAATATTAATACATAAAAAAATAGAACTTAAAACATTTTCTTTTCTTTTATTAAATTTTCTTGTTTGTACATATTCAACAAAAATACAAAAATAAATAAACAATACTTAATTTTTCATTAAGTTAACATTTTTTGTCACTTGTAAATAATTACATGCACTTACACAAATACATTTACACATACACATTTGCTTATTCCTATACATTGATACATATTACATTTGAGATGCAATTAGATTTGGTTGTAAATATTTGGACAATACTCTCCTATTAAAGTCTCATCCCCATTTGTAAATATTTGTACCCCCACTCCCGGATACTTATTTGTAATAGCGTAGACTTTAAATTCTCGCAATTTATCGCTTTCAAATATACCATGTTTAGACCTAGGGTTTGTATGTACATAAAATCAAACGCTAGATAACCTAAACACAAAGATAAATGCATGACAATCAACACACTATTCACACTTGCACCCCTAGGGTAATCCCACTCGTTGCCTTCCAAAATGGGCCATGCTTGCATGTTGAATTTCTTTGGCAAAACAAAACAATTCAAATGATCATAGTCCCTCGATGACGCTTTCGAAAGTTGCCTATCAAAATGATCATAGTCCCTTCAAGCAAAATTGCCAAAGACACTTGGCACCATTGCATTCATGGTCCATACGATGACCCGCGCCTGTTCCGTTAACATCCTAACGCAAGATTGTCCACCAAATACAATGGTGGAACAAAATTGTTAAAAGGGTTAAAACATGAGAAAAACCTTTGAGTACAATAGGGTAGACAAACTCTTAGTTACTTGATCAAAACTTGCAAAAAACACTTGCCTAATTTTCAAAACCCACTCCACAAAACACTTTCAAAACAAACTTCCAAAAACATTTGAAACATCTTTTCGAAAAGATACACACCTTTGTATATACTCAAACACAAGTCATTACAATGGTTTCCTAGACAAGACCTCTTTTTCAAAACATTTTCAAACACACACACACACACACACACCACAATTTCAAGCGATTGAAAATCAAGACAAGTGATCTAAACAAGTAACTAAGAGCCCATGGATAACCATGGATGAAAAGGGTGTTAATACCTTCCCTTTTCATAATCTACCCCCCGAACCCACGAAACATCTCAAAAGGTTTTTCCTGTGCTTTTTAACCTTTCCTTAGGATAAAATAAAAAGTCGGTGGCGACTCTTGCTAAACAGAACAAGTGCGAATACAAACGCAAAAACCCAAGTCAGTTCTCCCACCGTATCACACCAAGCAGGAATCAAGACTCTCCAACAAAGTTTTCAATATTCTCCAACAGAGTTCTCCTCAAACAACAAAACAGGAATCCTCGGTGGAAATATTTTAAGCAAAGTATGAAGACACACCAACTCTTCAACAGCAGTTCAGGATTTAACAACTCCCCAGCATTTATCAAGGATTTATTTTCCCTGACAAAGATACACTTCAATAAACACTTCGCGTCTCATACATGATAAGTGCATACGACACCATCTCATTTATTTTTGAGAACATCGTGACATCATGCATTTCATACATCATGACATTGCATATAGCTAACGTTTTACCTTTTTCAGGAAAAGCTCAATCAACAGATGGCTCCCATCAACCTTTTCAAGTTCCAGATTAATACCTGTAACAAGCCAGGAAAACTATCTGTGGACGACTGATTGTAGATTAATACTTGTAACAAGCCAGGAAAACTATCTACATGAAGAGATTGAAGATTAACACCTGTAACAAGCCAGGAAAACTATCTTTCTTTCTCAGGTCAGAGATTAATACCTGAAACCAGACAGGACAACTATCTACTTGACCATCATGAAGCAACCCTACACAGGTTCCTTCTCTTTCCAAGATGCATTTTTACACGGACTCATCATCAGGCAACCCTACACAGGTTCCTCCTCTTTCCCAGATGAAGTTTTACACAGACTCATCATCGAGCAGCCCTACGCAGGCAACCAAAGACCTCCTCTGGTTAGATTTATTTCTTCCAATTAATGACAGGCGACCAAAGACCTCCTCTGGTTAGATTTATTTCTTCCAGTTAATGACAGGCGACCAAAGACCTCCTATGGTTAGATTTATTTTTTCCAGTTAATGACAGGCGACCAAAGACCTCCTCTGGTTAGATTTATTTCTTCCAGTTAATGACAGGCAACCAAAAATCTCCTCTGGTTAGATTTATTTCTTCCAGTTAATGATAGGCGACCAAAGACCTCCTCTGGTTAGATTTATTTCTTCCAGTTAATGACAGGCAACCAGAGACCTTTTCCAGAAACAGGGCAGATGAGATACAGTTCAGATACGCTCCAGACACGGATGCCATTCTGATACTCATTCAGATTCAACTTTCAAGATACAGTTCAGATATGCTCCAAACACGAATGCCATTCTGATATTCATTTAGATTCAAGCTCCAGATATAGCTCAAATACACTCCAGACACGGACTCCATTCTGATACTCACTCAGTTTCAGCTTACAGATACAATCCAACAATCATTTCTAGATGGCATCTACAAGCCCATCTCCAACAACTCTCTATCATCCCTCCAAATGGCATATTTAAGCCCATTCCCTCTACCATCACATCACCGAGTGCAAATTTCTGGGCACTCTAGTGTCCAATCATCTTCCACCTTCAGATCACGAATGACAAAACTCGCCAATCTAACTCTTCAGGCTTAAGAAGATTGAACAGGGGCAGCTGTTATACCCCAAAATTTTCCCTCTCATTTCTTAATTAATATCTCACAAGATCTCCTTTGATTTAAGACTGCACTAAGGTTGATCAGCTCAAGACATCTCCTCAAGCACTGATGACTGAAAATTAAGGTTTGAGTTTGCACAAGGACAAATGGACTTTTAATGCCCCATTTGACTTTCATGGATCATTTTGGACTCTCAAGATTGCTCATGTAAAGTTTCAGGTCTTGGATCGCATTTTTGCTCAGTCAATTGATCAGATGACCTAAAATCAGTCGTATTGGTGAAAAAGTCAATTGTAGCACCAAAAGTCAAACTTTGACTTTTTGGGAAACATTAAGTTTCAAATATCATAATTAATCAAAACATTCAAAAATATCAAGCTTGATCATCAAGAAGTTAAGAAAGTCAAAAGTCAACTTGAAAAGTCAAGATTTCCAAGACTTAGAAATTTTCTAAGTGTTTTTATACATGATAATTTCATCACTTCATGCCATTCTTTCACCAAGATGTAAGATGATTCAAAAGAAGCTTTCAACATGAAAGTTGTAGATCTCTATGATATCTACAACATTTCTTTACACAACTTCTCCTAAATATGCTTGGATCTCAAGTTATAAATTCATGAAGTCATGACATTTTCATTTAACACTTAGAGAAATTTTCAGCAGTTTTGGTCAGGTTTTTATCCCAACTTCTTGGCCAATTTTCATCAAGTTCCAATTTGATTTGACAAAAGTGGTCAACATGAAAGTTATAGAGGGTGTTTCAAGCTTTCCAAAACATCCAAGAGCATGAATTTATCATACTTGAGCTAGGAGATTCAAGGGCGTGAAGTTGGGCATCCACCCTTGATTTGCAAGTCATTCTATTGAAGAACACACAACAAAACCCTTATGCTATGCTGCATAATCTTATGTTGCAGGCCTTCTTGCTGGCAAATCTCTACATAATTTAATGTTTACACCCACTTTTGAGCTATTACCCAAGTGTTTAAGCCATTGTCCAAAGGATTTTTCCATTTATGGCATAAAGGCACCATTGTTATTCTTGAAAAGCAAGCTTTTTGTACAAAACTTGTCTTGAGCCCATACTTTGTTTCTGATTTTACTCCACCATAAAACATGGAAATCAACCCCTCTAAACCAGCAACTTTGGTACTTTATCTTGGCTATTCAATATGGTTGTAATAGATAATTAGGACTTTAATTTCTTGCAATCCCCATTTGTAAATTTGTACACCCCATCCCCAAATGATTGTAATAGCGTAGGATATTTATTTTCCATAATTTATCGCTTTATATAACATGTTAATAATTAGGGTTTGTATGGCAAGATAAAACCAATCAAATAGAAAACCCTAATTCAAGACAAAATCAAGCATGAAAATGACACACTTGCACACAAACACCCCATAGGGTTACTCCACTTGGTTGCCTTGAACAAAATGGCCATATTACGCATGTAAGGTATCTTAGCAAAACAAACAAAAAAAACAAGATCATAGTCCCTCGATGACGCTATTCAAAGTTGTCTTACAAAAAAATGATCTTAGTCTCTCAAAATGCTAAGATACTTTGCAACATTGCTAATCATGGTCATACGATGACCCACGCCCGTCCCGTTTACATCCAAAGATAGGGTTGCTTACCAAATCAATGGTAAGACAACAATATCAAAGGAAAATAAAATGAACAAGAAAGACATTTGAGTAGGTAGATTACTTTTAGTTGCTTGCTCCATTTCAAACAAATATCCTTGCTATTTTCAAAAACAAATACACACATTTCAAAACATCTTACAAACTTGAAAACATTTTCAAAAAGACAATCATCTTTATATACATTCTTACGAACGAGAATCATTACAAAGATTTCCTAAACAATGGCCCTTTTTACAAAATACTTTCAAAACCACATAAAGCACAATTTCAAACAAAAGCAAGTGATCTAGAAAGTAACTAAGAGCCCATGGAAAACCATGGATGAAAAGGGTGCTAATACCTTCCCTTTTCATAATCTATCCCCCGAACTCAAGAAACAATCTCAAAGGTCTTTCCTGTGCTTTTTCACCTTTCCTTTTGGATAAAAGAAAAGTCGGTGGCGACTCTTGCTAACCGCAAGATTTGTGATAAAACGCAAAATAATCAAGTTAGTTCTCCCATCGCATCATAGTTGTCATATCTATCTTTAAAACTTTTCTTCCTACTCACTTGACTAGCCTTGGATTGATCTGAAGATTTTTTTATCTCCATACAATTTTTAACAAAAAGAATTTACATGACCATACTCACCATAATAATGACATTTCCAAGACGAGGATTGGAATTCAGTTGAAGTTACATAATGTCTTCCAGGATGTTGTGACATATGGGTGTACATGTTGATCATTCTTTTCTTTTCAGAAGGAAAGAACTTTTCTACATATATTTTCTCTTGTTTATTATCAAATGAATTATTAACCCCAGTATCTTCAGCCTCTTTCATCATATAAGCTCCATTTTTCATTCTTCTCAAAGAATCTGTCATGTTATTAAGTTTGGAATTTAAGAAAGTTACCTCACTTTGAAGATGAGAAACAATACATAGAAGCTTATTTTTTTTCATTATCCAACTCAGCTATGATCTTTCAATGATTTTCCAATGTCTTAAGACTTTCCTCACACCCGTCACAAGTATCCTTGTAGATCACATCCAGATCTCCATAGAGGATATTTTTATCACGAGAATCAACTTTATTTGTCCATCTACCAGAGAGAGCATTCACATATTTGACACTTTTAGTGTTAGATTTATCTTCTGACTCATCATCATCAGACAAAGATACAACAAAGCCTTCACACTCGTAACATTGAATTCATTTGCTTTAATTGGACTTTTAATCAGTTCTAGTATTTTCTGAAAACCATCATCATTGGTGATTTCAGATGAGATGTTCCTGACATTTGATCTTCCTCTTTTATCCATTATTTTTAGAATTCTATTGAATTGCTTTCTAAGTAATACAATGGTATTTGAAAACCCTTACTCATTGTCCAAATCTAACAGACTCTTTTTACCTTCAAAAATGGTACAAAATTTATGCTCTTGTTCTTTTTATAATATTTGTCACTAATAGCTAAATAAAAAGTTTGAAATGACCCAACAAGTTCATCAACCCTCATGTTGCTGATGTCATGAGCTTCTTCAATGGATGTCACCTTCATATTAAATCTCTTAGGTAGAGACCTAAGAATCTTCCTAACAAGCTTTTCTTTTGGCATCTTCTCTCCCAAGGCACTAGATGCATTTTTTATTTAAAAAACATTCCTGTGAAAGTCTTGAATGCTTTCATCATCATTCATATTTAGGTTCTCAAATCTAGTAGTGAGAAGTTGAAGTCTGGACTCTTCATTTTGGATGTACCTTCATGATTTTCCTTGCCAAGCATCTTTAGCTACAATACATGAATTTATTAACCCGGAGACATTCTTGTCCACTCCATTGAATAAAGAATTCAAGGCTTTGGAATTTATAGGAGCTAATTCATCTTACTCCTTAGACCAATCTTCTTATGGTTTCAATGACTCATTCTCATCTTTGTCCTTCACAAAAGGATGATTCCATCCTTTCAACACAATCTTCCTAGATTTTGTGTCCATGAATTTCAAGAAGGCTACCATTCTAACCTTTCAATAATCATAATTTTCACCATCTAACAGATGTGGTCTGTTATTGTATCCTCCTTCTTTATCCATAGTATCCAAAATTATTTTCTCTGAAGCTCACCCAAACACAGAACAGGGTACCTGCTCTGATATCAATTAAAATTCTAGAACTATAAAGCAGACGTCAAGACTGATGGTCCAACACCAAACACAATATCAGGAAAAATGTTAAGATAGTATCTACTTGATACAACAGTTTGCAGAAGATGAATTATGCAAAAAAATAAATTATTGAAGATAAAATAACAGATAATTGTTAACCTAATTCACTGAAACATCACCTACTCTGGGGGCTACCAAGCCAGGAAGGAAATTCATTATGATAGTACTAGTTCAAAGCTAAACAACCCTAGCTTACAACTTATCACCTAATTACTACCTTGTGAAACTTCTACCTAGAAACCCTCTAGATATGAGATCCCCATCTCACTTTCCATAATCACCTCAATGATAAAGCCAATCATAAACCAGTGACAATAACCAAAACAGAAGATTGCACTTTCAATAAACAACACTCAACTCTTTGATTAAAAGCTCATGAGTGAGAAAAATAACTTGATACACAATCAACTATTTGCTTAAAAGCTCGTGAGTGATTGCCTAGTAACAATAAACAATCAATCTACCTCAACGTATCAAAAGATACAGGAGTGACACACAAAAACAAATGAAGCACCTAAAGTACTCTCAAAACCCTAAACCCTAATACACTCACGGTTTCTTGTTGTGAATGTTTGCTATTTTAAGTTTAACAAGTCCTTATTTATATACTCTTGTAGTATGGACTTGGACTCTTCAATCAAATCCAATCTTCTAATTTTAAATCAGCTGCAAGATCTTTTACAAAAATAGCAACCAATCTTCAAAGTTTTCTAAAAAGTATCAAAGATCTTTTTTATGAAACCAAACAAAATCTGCGCTTGTTCATAAAATATCCTTGATTAGATGCGCATGTATGAGAACTAAAATCATCCAAAATCTCTTATTTTTTAACCAAATCTTCAAGGATTTAAATATTTGTAATATTTTGATGTTCTGGTATAACATGTCACAACCTCTGTCAAAACAAATATCAACAATACTAATCGCAGACTCTGTTGTACCAGTTGATCAAAATGTCATGACATCTTGCTCAACATATGCTATGAACCATATTTTAGCAAAATTTATGACAATCATAAAATCATGGATCTAACATTAATGATTATATGTTCTCATTGATTCTTAGTGAATGAGAAATGTATCTAAGTTTTAACACTTCATACTCGGTGATTTTAGATAAATATGAGCGTAATGATGTCCGCACACCTAAATTTGTGAACACACGTTGTACAATAGAACTCGACTAAACATCACAAAAATCAGTAAATATGTCATTAAAGGAAGAATTATATCCAGAAGAAATATTAGTAAGGGTTAAATAAGTTTTTGGTCCCTCTAAATATAGCGGTTTTCAACTTTAGTCCCTCTAAACATTTCCTTCAAAGAATGGCCCTCCTAAAAATTTTAATTTTAAGTTTTGGTCCCTCCTGCAATTTAGCGACAATTTTTTATAATTTAACGACAATTTTTTACAATTTAGCGACAATTTTAGCGACAGTTTTTTATTTAGCGACTGAACTAGAGATCATTTTAGTTATGATTTTGCCACGAGGGACCAAAATTTAAAATTAAAATTTTTTAAGAGGATTATTCTTAAAAAAAAAATATTTAGAAGAACTAAAATTAAAATTATTATATTTAAAAGGACTAAAATATATTTAACCCTATTAATAATAAGATATACATATCTAGGTTGTCGTTGACACTTTCTAATCATAGAGCTCCTTTCAAATTTTAATGGATGCAATTTTCTTTGATCATTGCATTTGCAATGACTATTAATAAGTATTTCAAAATATAAAATAGGTATTAATGGTCTATTAAAAAAAAAATTGATCGCTCTATTACAATTATTTATTCAACCATAACATCGCATGTGTGTGACGTATAATTTTTATTCTATTTTTTCATCTCTTTTACTTTATTTACCTTTTATTTAAAAGCGTGGAAAATTATGTAATATTATATTACTAAAATATAAATATAAATTAAGTTTGTGAAATTTTTATCATTAATGTTAATTTAAAGTATATTTTCGTGCATCACACGTAGGTAGACTATATATATAAATAAGTAGATTTCATAAAATTGAAAGAGTAATAAATAAAATAAGATAGAAAGCAAAAACTCAATAATATAAATAAGAAAAGTACTTTCTTTGTTCTTTTTTATTTTGTTTTAGAATATACAATCTTTGTAATTTTCTATAAACAAAAAATAATTCTTATTTATCTAGAATAAAAGATAATTAGCATATGCATTTTATTTCCTTTAATTGGTAGAAAAATTAAAGGCATGTCATTAAATTTTATTTTCTTTTGTATTTTTGACCATTCAATTAATTAGTTTGAATTTAGACAAAAGATTTAACTTTTTATTTATTGATATTGAATAAATCATATATATATATATATATATATATATATATATATATATATATATATATATATATATATATATATATATATATATATATATATATATATATATATATATATATATATATATATATATATATATATATATATATATATATATATATATATATATATATATATATATATATATATATATATATATATATATATATATATATATATATATATATATATATATATAATTCAGTCAAACTTTCTTTATATTTTATTTTATTTTGAAGGGAGTATGTTTTAAAAGTTTATTATATATAACTTTTATAAAAACAATTTCACTGCATTATTTATATTTTTCGGTTTCAGTTTTCTCAAAACCAGTTGAAAGCACCTAGATTCCTCTGATTTTACTTCTTACAAAAATATTTGTATTATGAAACAAAAAAAAAAAATTCAAAGTTCACCCGACCCTTTTTAAATCGCTGATTTCTTTCTACTTCATCATTTTTCTCTTTCTCTCATTTTATATTTCTCTCTCATTTACCTTATATAAGGCCTAGATCCAATAATAAAAAGAAAAAATGAAATGATGGTTCCATCTCAGTTGCTTTCTATGAACTTAAACGATGAAACATGTGCTCTTTGTATAGACGGGGGAGATTTAATTTGTTGTGATAGTTGTCCTTCTGTTTTTCACCAAAGCTGCTTGAATATAAATGTATGTGTCTCAATATATTTTATGAGTACTTTTTAGTTGTTTTTTAATATTTTGTTCAATAATTTTAAAATATTTATTTTTATTTTTCATTATATATCAATTGTTAATAATTAATGATATAATTATCTAGTAAAAATAAAATATTGTAAATTTATATTTGACATTGGTTTTTAACAAATAAAATTATTAAGTATTTAATACTTGCATATGCTGAAACTCCTTAGTGAGGTTGAAAATCAAAATTTTATTGATCAATTGAGTTGCATATATATGTTTTTAGAGAATAATACTAACAGTTTAAACTATTTTTACACGGTCGGTTAATAATAACTGTTAGATTTTTATAAATTATTAACTTTTATAATTACATTAAATTATTATATATAAATTGATTGTGATGCATCAATTACACTGAAAATGTATAACAATTAATCTCATATTATTATCATCAATCAAAAGTTTAATATATAATTACGAACACTTTTTTAATTGATTTTCATCAATTCTTTTATTTTATAGCATTCTTTTTATTTTATTATATATCGTTTGTTAAGCATTTTTTTTTTTTTTTACTAAATTAATTAGAATATAGAATTCATCATTTATTTTCTTTTGCAGGAACTTCCATCGGGTGACTGGCACTGCATTTTTTGTTGTTGTAAATTTTGTGGGTTATTTGCAGAAAATAAAAAGCAAAATACTATATATAATCGAAACTATGGATGTGTGCTTCTAACTTGTCAATCATGCAGGAAAAAATGTATTTTCTCATATTTTATAATAAATACATCCTCTTTGTTTTTGTTGGTTCATTGATTACTAGTTTGTGAAGAATGTACTTTCTTTTTCCACAAAAATTAACTAATTTTTTCCTCGATAAATAATAGGTAAACATAAAATCTAAACATCTAATCGTAAGTATATAGTCTCTTAACATTTTTTATTTAAATTTGTTTTTTTTTTTAGATCACGAAACTTGTCTCGAGGCCAATAATGATGAGACCATTCACTTTAACCGTGCATCTGTATGTGGAAAAACATGTCAAGAGGTATGTTACTTTTTTATATTTTAGAACCTTAAATACTATTCTAATTTTTTTAGTGATGCAATGATATTTTGAGATTGATAAATTAAATATTTATGATTGTTATGTATTTATCAAATTTTATGCTTGAGCTATTGTGAGTTAATCTTAATGAGGCAAGTGTATATTTCTTTTTTTCCAAGTGAAGCCGTTTAATTTTATGATGATTAAAGTATGTTGTTTTCTTTATATCTATGATTTTTCTATTAATTATTAAAATAATTTATATTTTATAAATGTCATGTTGACTAAGTCTGTTGGAGGGTATTTTAATATTTTATTATACCTTAATATTGTATATAAATAGTCTAATAATATGTAGGTTAATGTATTCATTACTCTTTATTTTGTAGCCTTCATTTAATATATTCATTTTGTTTTTCATCTCTTCTTTGTGCACCAATAATCGATATTTAGAGCTCTGGTTCGAAATTCACGGGGAAACACGGAAAACACGAGTGAACAGTGATGTGTTGTGTGATTAAGAATCATATTTTTTATGATTCTGAGAGATTTGAGAAATACTGTGTGTTAGTGAATTTTTGAGTGAACTGTACAAGGTTGAAGATGAACGGAAACGTCAATATCAGTTCCAAGTTTCCAGTGTTTGATGGCAAAAATTGGAATTGTTGGAAAATCCAGATGCGTGTGTTGTTCGGTTCTCAAAATGTGTTAGATTTTGTCACCGATGACTATGCTTCATTAGCAGCAGATGCGACGGAGGCACAGAAGACAACGCAGAAGGCGATAAGGAAGAAAGATCAAAAAACATTGTTCTACATCTATCAATGTATGGGTGCGAATGTGATTGAGAAGATTGCTTACTCTGAAACAGCAAAGGTTACGTGAGGCACACTGATCAGATGTTACGGTGGTGATGTATCAGTGAAGAAGGTGAAGCTTCAGTCCCTAACAAAGCAATATGAGAATCTCAACATGAAGGACAACGGAAAGGTTTCTGAGTACATCTCTAGAGTGATTCTGATCACTAATGAGATGAAAGCTTATGGAGAAATCATTTCCGAACAAGTAATCATAGAGAAGTTATTGAGATCTTTAACTTCTCAGTTTGATTACATTGTGGTAGCAATTGAATATTCCAAAGATCTGAATACCATGAGAGTTGAAGAGCTGCAAAGTAGTCTAGAGGCATATGAGTTGCATATGACTGAGAGAATTTCTGAGAGGGAAGGAGAGCAACAGGCTCTGAAAGAAACTTTTGGTAAAAAGTATCAGAAGCAGACTTGGTCAGAAGTCAGGAAGAAAACTAATGGTGGTCAGAGGTCAGAAGCTTCAACCTCTAATAGGCAGAAGAATGTCCAGAAAAGAAATGAGAAGTCTGACAAGAAGAATGTTCAGTGTTACTTTTGCAAGAACTTTGGTCACTATGCCAAAGATTGTTGGTCAAATAAAGAAAGGAAGTCAGAAGAAGCAAATATAGCCAGAGGAGAGTCTGATGATGAACCTGTGCTATTGTTGGCTTATGAATCTGATGATATGAATTCATCAGAATAGTGGTATATAGACACATGGTGTTCAAACCATCTTACTGGAAACAAGAAATGGTTGGTTGATTTTGACTCTGGGAAGAGTATAAAGATAAAATATGTGGAAGATAAATACCTCAATGCAGAAGGTATGGGAAATGTCAGAGTCATTCTAAACAATAGGAAAACATCAGTGGTCCAGAATGTGTAGTATGTACCTGGTATGAAAAATAATATGATGAGTATGGGACAACTGATTGAGAAAGATTTTTCAGTTACCATGAAGGACGATCTTTTGAAGTTGTATGACTGTAATCAAAAGCTTATTATGGAGTCAGAACAAAGAAGGAACAAAATATTCAAAATGAATGTTAGAACTACAGACTCTGAATGTCTTAGTGCAACAAATATTGTCAAGGAAAGTGAGTTGTGGCACAGAAGATTTGGTCATCTGAGTTTCAGAAGCTTAGAGCATCTGAAATCGAAGAAGCTGGTACATATAATTCCTACAATCAAGAAGCCTGGTAATTCATGGAAGGTGTGCATGGAAGGGAAGCAACCAAGATTTCCATTTGCGTCAGAAGTAGCTCCAAGAGAAAAGTATGATTTAAGAGTAGTGCATTCTGGTGTGTGTGATCCATTTCCAGTAGCATCAATGGGAGGGAATAAATACTTTGTTTCATTTGTTAATGAGTTCACAAGAATGACACGGGCATCTCTCATAAAGTTCAAACACAAAGTGTTTGTTGAATTCAAGAAGTTCATACTAAAGGTTGAGAATCAGAGTGGCCAGACTCTGAAGATTCTTAGAACTGACGGTGGTGGTGAGTATAACTCCACATAGTTCATAAGTTTTTGTGAGGAGAATGGAATTGAGTATGAGGTTACTGCTCCCTATACTCTTCAACACAATGGTCTTACTGAAAGAAGAAATCGTACTTTGCTTGATATGGTGAGAAGCATGCTGAAAGAGAATAAGCTTCCTCATAATTTTTGGGGAGAAGTTGTTGCCACTGCATGTTATGTGCTCAACAGATATCCAACAACGAATTTGAAGGAAATAGTTTCCATTCAGAAGTGGAATGGAGAAAAGAAAAGTGTTAGTCATCTGAAGGTGTTTGGTTATGTATGTTACAAACATGTCTCAGAAGCCAGAAGACAAAAGTTATATAATAGAAGTAAAGTAATATTACTGGCGGGGTACCATATTACTGGTTTGTATAACTTTATTGTCCATAAACTAACAAAGTTGAGTTCAGCAGAGACGTCATTGTAAAACAAATAGAACTCTGAAATTAGGAAAAGTCTCATTCTGACTCTGATGAGAGAACTTCTGAAGAAAAGTCAGAAACACATGTTTCTGAAGCTAGTAAAGATTTTGAATCTGAAGACGAGTCTGATGGTGACTCTGACTCTGAAGTAGATTCAGAAGGTGAAGATGATTCTGACCCCGATGGTGATTCAGAAGGTGAAGATGATTCTGACTCTGACTTCGATGGTGATTCAGACTCTGGGAATTTTCAGGACTCTGAAGACAGTCACAATTCTGGAGAAAGTCCAATTTATGAAGCAAGAGCTTCTGAAGGGGAAAGTTTTGGTGTCTGAGGTTCTGAAGTTCAAGTTCAGAGGCAATAAAGAGTCAGAAGCATCCCAAGAAGATTGGAAGATTTTGACATGCTGCAAGACACTGAAGTAGACTCCGAAGGAGAAGTTATTCAGTGTGCAATGTTAGTAGACTATGAATCCATGAGTACGAAAGAGGCTCTTAAGCAGCAAGTCTGGTTGCAGGCCATGAAAGAAGAACTTGATTCTATAGAGAAAGACAAGACTTGGAAGCTGACAAAACTTCCAAAAGGCAAGAAATCCAATAGCGTCAGATGGGTTTTCAAGCAGAAGCTAAAGGCAGATGGATCAATTAGCAAACACAAAGCAAGATTAGTAGCAAGAGATTTTCTATAGAAGCACGGGTTGGATTACTCTGAAGTGTTTGCACCTGTAGCGAGATATGAAACAATCAGACTAGTTATTGTAATAGCTGCTAACAAGAATTAGCCTCTGATGAGTTTAGATGTAAAATCTGCATTTCTGAATGGTACATTACAAGAAGAGGTATACGTGTCACAATATCTTGGATTTAAGAAAAAGAATCAGGAATAGATGATGTTTAGATTACACAAATCCTTGTATGGATTAAAGCAAGCGCCCAAAGCCTGAAATATGAAGATTGATTCATTTTTCAAGGAACAAGGATTTCAGAAGTGTGAGATGGAATATGGTGTTTATGTTCAACATACTTCAGAAGGCAATATGATTCTGGTATGTTTGTATGTTGATGACATATTACTAACAGGAAGTTTTGAACAAGAGATATATCGGTTCAAGAATGTTTTGATGAATGAGTTTGAGATGACACATCTTGGGAAAATGAGTTACTTTCTAAGGATGTAGTTTATGTACTCTGAGAAAGGAATCATTTTGCATCAGATGAAGTATGAACTTGAGCTTCTGAAGAGATTTAAGCAGGAGAATTGTAAAACTGCCATCACACCTGCTGATACGAATCAGAAGTTGGACTCTAATTCTGATAGAGAGGATGTGGATGCTACAACCTTCAAACAGTTGGTTGATTCTCTGAGGTATTTGTGTAATACCAGACCTGATATTTGCTATGCAGTTAAAATGGTTAGCAGATTTATGAGTAAACCAAAATGGTCTCATTACCAAGCTGTTGTTAGGATTTTGAGGTATGTGAAGGGAACTCTGAAGTATGGAATGTTATTTCCTTCTGAAAGAAAGACTGAATCAGAACTTCTGAGTTATTCAGACTCTGATTGGTGTGGAGACAGAGTTGACATAAGTATTTTTGGATACTTATTCAAATTTCTAGGAGGCCCTATTTCTTGGTGTTCCAAGAAGCAACCTGTGAAGCTGAATATATTGCAGGCGCTCTGACTGCATGTCAAGTTATGTGGATTCTGAACTTGCTGCAGGATCTAAAGATCGAGGTAAACAAGCATCTGAAGTTGGTGATTGATAACAAGTCTGCAACCAATTTTGCCAAGAACCTAGTGTTGCATGGGAGAAGCAAACATATCGAGACCAAATATCACTTTCTGAGAAATCAGGTTCAGAGTGGAATATTAGAAGTTGTGCACTGTAGCACCCAGAAGCAGCTGATGGACGTTCTAACAAAGGTTATCAAGACTGATCAATTTCTTCGTTTGAGGGATGAAATTGATGTTGTTAGTTTTGTGTAAATATAAATTAAGGGATGATGTTGGAAATAATTTTAGAAGGTATTTTAATATTTTATTATACCCTAATATTGTGTATAAATAGTCTAATAGTAGGTAGGTTAATATATTCATTACTTCTTATTTTATAACCGTCATTTAATATATTCATTTTATCTTTCATCTCTCGTTTATGCACCTACATCAACGATATATTTTCCAATCATTGTAATAACTAATAGTTAAAAGTTGTCATTTCAGATATTTGAGAGGTTCGAAATACTTCTACGGGGTAAACATGATGTAGGAAATGGATTTTATGTCACTTTGTTTTGTAAATCACATGACATTGGTTGGAGTGGTTCAAAGATTGATATGGCATTATCAATAATGTACGAATGTTTTCAACCTACTTTTGTCAATCATAATGGCAATCAGATTGATATGATCCCAAATATTTTATCTAGCAGCTGGTAAGGTCATTTTGATAATATATTATTACTGCAAAGTAATCACCTATTTTGTCTATAACTAGCATTCAACAAAATTGGCCAATCAACTTTAGTGGAGTTAGAATCAAAACCTATTTTTATATTAATTGTGTTCAACTAAAAATCTAATCATCATATTATAGATATTTTTATGGGTATTAATATCCTTACTATTTATTTTGGTTAGGTCAAGTTCTCTTGCAATTAATTATGCTGGATTTTTTACTGTACTACTGGAGGAAGGTGGCCATGCAATTAGTGTTGCGACAGTAAGGTAAATCTCTTTCTATATTTCTTATAAATGCTCATGCAACTTTCAAAGAAATTATTGGAAAAATTTGACTGAAGAGAGTGAAATATATGTAATTGTGTAATTTATTAATTGGTGAATAGGATTCATGAAAACCAGTATGCAGAGATGCCATTTATTGGAACACGCTTTATGTATAGAAAAAGAGGAATGTGTCATCGACTCATGAATGCCATCGAATTAGTAAGTTCATAGCTAAAAATTATATATAAAATATTAAATTTTTTTATATATATATGTGTCTAGAATAAGTATTAAATTTTGTTTATTTCACTCGATATAATTTTTTTATATTTTGTCGCAGTATATTAGTACCATGTAAGTAAGTATACTAATAGAATAAATATTTTTGTTTTTGATTCAGATGCTAAGTTACTTAAATGTTGAGATGTTAATCATTCCATCTGCTCAAGAAGTATTACACACTTGGATTTCTTGTTTTGGATTTGAGCCACTTGACATGACCACCAAAAATTTAATCAAGAACAAAAATGTTGTGAAATTCTTTGGAGTAGAAATGTTGCAGAAGAGAATAAGCAAAGTATGATCTTTCTTCTAAAAATTTGAATTGTATTGAAAGTAAAAGGAAAGTTCTAGTTGAGCTACATTTTAGCACTAAAGCTCTTGAGATTATTACAAACGGAAATAATAGTGAAGCTCTTCCAAATCATATATGAAGGAGAGTATTGAGTATTGGTTATAAGACAAGAATAACTCTAGTATATTATTATTGGAGCTACTAGTTAGTTTTTCATTTTCATTTGCATGGATCTAGAATTCCTTTACAAGATCAATATAAGTTGGTTTGTAGAGTCGAAAGAAGAAATAACCCCAACCTTGCTTAGATAATTCGTCAAGAAGATCAACACCATTTTCTGTGATGTTGTCAAAAACTATCATGAGTTCGCTCAAAACTTCAAATTGATTTAGAGGGGTATCAAGATTAGTTATGACATGGCCACTGAGAATGCTTTCTAGGGCTTTAACGGATTTTTCTGGGTTTTGAGAGGCTGTAGTAAGAGATTGTGAAGATGATTGTGGTTGAGAAGAGGAACCGCCTTTTGCCAGTTGGTCCATTTCTTGAGAGAATTGTACCGGTTTACGCTCAATGTGATTATTCATGGAAGAAAGAGAGAGAGGACAACAAGAAAGAACACAAAGGGTACTGAAAGTGACGTTAGAGAAGATTATGAAAAGGAGAGGGTTTTGAAAGGTATTTATAGAGAATTTTGAAAACAATTGTTGAAACTAAAAAAACGTACATGAAAAGTAAAACAGTTGTTGCTCTGATGTTTTTACATACATCAGGCCAAGGTTAGATGTACCCTTCAGATATTTGAGGATTCTCTTAACTGCAGTTAGGTGAGTCTCCTTAGGATCTGACTGAAAGCGAGCACATAAGCAAACACTATATAGAATATCTGGTCGTGAGGCTGTAAGATAGAGAAGAGAGTCAATCATACCACGATATAGCTTATGACAAACTTTTTTACTTTTTTCATCTTTTTCTAGAATGCATGTAGGATGCATAGGGGTCTTAGCAGGTTTACTTTCTACATATCAAACTTTTTTAGAATTTCTTTGGTGTATTTTCCTTTATGAATATGTGTAGCTTCAGGTGCTTGAATAATTTGAATTCCCAGAAAGTACTTCAGTTTTTGCATTAAGCTCATTTCAAATTATGCCTGCATTAACTTAGAAAATTCTCGACAGACAAATGGATTAGCAAAACCAAATATAATATCATCAACATATATTTGACATATTATAAGATTGTTTCCATTATTTTACAAGAGTTTTGTGTCCACTTGTCCTCTTGAGAATCCATTATCAAGTAAGAAGGAACTTAATCTTTCATACCATGTTCTGAGAGCTTGTTTAAGTCCATATAAAGATTTCTTTAATTTAAAGACATGTTTTGGAGATGTTAGGCTTTCAAAACCAGGAGGTTGATGAACATAGACATCTTCAAAAATATACCCGTTTAGAAATGCAATTTTAACATCCATTTGATATAACGTGATATTGTTATGAATAGAAAATGAAATGAGTATACAAATAGATTCTAACCTGGCGACTGGAGAAAATATTTCATTATAGTAAATACCTTCTTGTTGACTGTATCCTTGAGAAACTAATTATGCCTTGTTTCTGACAAATTTACCTTTCTCATTTAGCTTGTTTCTGAAAACCCACTTTGTGCCTATAACGTGAACTCCTTTGGGTTTGGGTACCAGATCCCAGACATCATTTCTAGAGAATTGATTAAGTTCTTGCGTTGCTAGGATCCACTAATTATCTTGAAGTGCTTATGTAATTGATATTGGTTCAATTAGAGAAACTAATCCTAGAATGGTTTCCTCAGGTTGCTTGAAGGTGGATCTTATTCTGACTGGTTTTGTCTTGTTTCCCAGAATGAGTTCTTCAGAGTGATCTTGTCTCAATTTATGTATGTAGTTGTTTAGGTATTGGCTTGCATTTTTGGTAAAACCCAAGTGTATGTGTGAATGTCATGACTGATGTCATAACATTCTAGTTTAGTTTGTACTGACTCATTAGGTACCTTTGCAGAAAAATATTGTAATTCAAGTACTGATGTTTATAAGTGTGTATCTGAGCATTTTGCAAAATGATCACATTTTGCTAAATCAGTAGACAGGTTTTCTCAGATGTCATAACAGATGTTATGACATCCTGTTCTGAACTAACAGGTTTGCAGGTTGGATAAGTCTGAGTTTTTTCAGGAAAATAACTCAGTCTTTCCTGAACAGAATCCTGCGTTTTCTGAGGGGTAACCTAGCTCAACCCTAACCTGGTTAATAAAGTCCTGTGACCTGGTCTTTGGGTCAAACGGAATTAACCCTAGGTTTTTGTGGAAACCCTAACTGAAGTTGCAGCTGCTATATATTCAACAGAGCTGTTGTTTTGCAAGGCATCCCTTTTTATTGATCAGAAGATCATTTGTAATCTGTATAGATTTGATTATTGTACTCCAAACAATTATCATTGTGATAAGTGACTTGGAATAGGTTTCAAATTGTAAGGGCTGTGTAGCACTCAAAGCTTTGAAGCAAGAGTGTTTGAATGTTCGTTGACTGAAGCTGTGAAGCAGAGTCAAGTTAGTTGTGTGGATCACTCAAAGCTGTGAAGCAAGAGTGATTGTGTTGCTTGATTAAAAAGCTGTGAAGCTTAATCAAGTGTTTGTTTTTGAAGAGTGTCTTCATCAACTCTTAAGTCAAATTGTTTTATGTATCACTGTTGTGATTGAGGGGGAGTGAGTAGGAACTCAGGTTTAAGTTGTACTTAGATTGGAATTGCATTGGGTAGGTCTTAAGTGAAGGAGATAAACTGGTTGGTTTATTCCTGAATTAACATCTCTTATAGTGGATTTCCTCCCTGGCTTGGTAGCCCCCAGAGTAGGTGTTGTTGCACACTGAACTGGGTAAACAATTGACTGTGTTCTTTATTGCTTTTGTATTTACTGTCATATAGTAAGTCAGATACGGTGTCATAACATTGAACGTGACATTGAGTATCTGCAGCCATAATTTCAATTGGCATCAGAGCAGGCACCCTGCCTGTATTACTGGATGAGATCTAGGGATATCACTTTCTGGAACTATGGACAAAGAAGGAGTTTTTGGAAACAGACCACCCATTCTGGATGGAACTAATTATGACTACTGGAAACCTCGTATGATTGCCTTCCTAAAATCTCTGGACAAAAAGGCTTGGAGAGCTGCTGACAAAGGATGGATTCATCCCACCATAACTGAGAAAGATGGGACAATCAGTCTGAAGCCTGAGGAAGATTGGAGTAAAGAATAAGATGAGTTAGCCCTGGGAAATTCCAAAGCTTTAAATGCCTTGTTCAATGGAATTGATAGAAACATCTTCAGATTAGTACATCAATATGAACTGGCCAAGGAAGTTTGGGACACTCTCAAAATTACTCATGAGGGCACTCCCAAAGTAAAAATGTCAAGGCTTCAGATGTTGACTACCAAATTTGAGAATCTAAAAATGATGGAAGATGAAACCATTCATGAGTTTCACATGAACATCTTGGAGATTGCCAACACCTCAGGAGCACTGGGAGAAAAGATGCCAGAAGAAAAACTGGTGAGGAAGATTCTCAGATCCTTGCCTAAAAGATTTGCAATGAAGGTAACTGCCATAGAGGAAGCCCAGGACATTAGAAAGTTGAAAGTGGATGAACTTATTGGGTCTCTTCAGACTTTTGAGATGGGAATCACTGATAATGGTGTCAAGAAGAACAAGAGCATAACACTTATGTCCAACACTGATGTTGAAGAAAACATTTCAGAAGCTGTAGCCATGCTTGGAAGACAGTTCAACAAACTCATCAAAAGAATAGATCCAAAGTCAAGGTCTAATGTTCATAACATTCCCTCTGACATTGACAGTTCCAGCAGAAGACCAAGGTCAGAAGAGAAGGGAATTCAAGGCAGAGGAATTCAATGCCATGGTTGTGAAGGATATGGGCATATTCGAGCTGAATGTCCTACCTTTCTTAAGAAACAAAAAGGAATGACAGTTACTTGGTCTGACTGTGATTCAGAAAGTAATTCTGAAGAAGAATCTGCCAAACGAGTTACTGCTTTAACTGGTGTGTGTACCTCTGAAAGTGACATCAGTGATGAAGAAGTGACTTTTAAAGAATTGGCTGATACTTACAAGAAATTGTGTATCAGAAGTACTGAAGTCTGTGTGCAGAATGAGAAACAATCAAAACTCATCATAAAGCTGGAGGCTGAAAAAAGGGCAAACCTTGAAACTATAAGTCATCTAGAAGGAGAAGTTCAATTGCTGAACTCACAACTGAATCGAATGACCAAATCTGTCAAGATGTTGACAAATGGAACAGACAAATTGGAAGAGATCCTTCAGGTTGGACAAAATGTGGGAAATAAATCTGGACTAGGATTTATGGAAGCAAAGAAATCTGGTACTGGTAAGCAAATGTAAAAACAGATGTCTCAACACAACTCTCAACATCAGGAACAGAGACATATGAAGAAAAGGTACCAAAGATGGAAATGTCATCATTGTGGGAGATATGGCCACATAAAGCCCTTCTGCTTCAGACTACATGGATATCTTAATCAAAACTCAGGTGTCAAACCTAAGCCTAAAAAGGTACCACATGCTCCTAAATGGAAGAAAAAGGCTACTGCACTGATAGCTCACACTTCCCTGAGGGTCTCTGCAAAGGAAGACTGGTACTTTGACAGTGGATGTTCCAGACACATGACTGGAATCAAGAACCTCCTCAATAATGTTAAGCCTCACACCACCAGTTTTGTGACCTTTGGAGATGGGGCTAAAGGTGAAATCAAAGGAGTTGGTGATTTGGACTGCCCTGGAGTTCCAAGTCTGAATGAAGTACTGCTGGTGAAAGGGCTGACCGCTAATCTCATTAGTATCAGTCAATTGTGTGATCTAGGATTCAAGGTCAATTTCTCAAAATCTGAATGCCTTGTAATCAATGACAAACAAGAGATAATAATGAAAGGAGTCAGATCCAAAGACAACTGTTACTTGTGGGAGCCTGAGAACACTAATTTCTCATCTGTGTGTTCCATTGCAAGAGAAGAAAAAGAGGTGAAACTGTGGCACCAAAAACTTGGCCATCTTCATCTAAGGGGTATGAAGAGGATCATCTCCTTGGAGGCAGTCAGAGGAATTCCAAGACTGCAAATTGATGAAGGAAGAGTTTGTGGTGAATGTCAGGTTGGTAAGCAGACTAGGATGTCACATCCAAAGTCAAGACATCTGACCACCTCTAAGGTTTTAGAACTCCTCCATATGGATCTGATGGGACCAATGCAAGTAGAGAGTCTTGGTGGTAAAAGATATGCCTATGTGGTTGTGGATGATTTTTCCAGATTCACCTGGATTAATTTCATTAGGAAAAAATCAGATGTATTTGAAGTTTTTAAAGAATTGTACAAAAGAATTCAAAGAGAGAAGGAAGGATGTATTGTCAGAATCAGAAGTGATCATGGCAAGGAATTTGAAAACAGCAAGTTTGGTGATTTCTGCTCTTCAGAAGGAATTAGTCATGAGTTTTCTTCTCCTATAACACCTCAACAAAATGGAGTTGTGGAAAAAAAAAACAGGACCATGTAGGAATCTGCCAGAGCAATGTTACATGCCAAAAGACTTCCTATGTACTTTTGGGCTGAAGCTATGAATACAGCCTGCTATGTTCATAACAGGGTCACCTTGAGGAAGGGAACCTCATCCACCATATATGAACTCTGGAAAGGAAGAAAACCAACTGTGAAGTACTTCCATGTGTTTGGAAGCAAATGCTATATTCTGGCTGATCGTGAACAAAGAAGAAAACTGGATCCTAAAAGTGATGAAGGCATATTTCTAGGATACTCCTCAAACAGCAGAGCTTATAGAGTATTCAACTCCAGAACCAAAACCATGATGGAATCAATAAATGTTATAATTGATGACTATCATGAAGAAATAGATGTTCCTTGTACTGTTGAGACATTCTTTGAGACTTCAACCCAACAGAATGACCTACCCAACTCCACTACAACAGAATCCGAATCAAAGGAAGCTAACAAGATCCCTTCCATCAGAATTCAGAAGGATCATCCAAAAGAGCTCATCATAGGAGATCCCAATAGTGGAGTCATCACAAGATCTAGAGAAATCATCTCAAACTCTTGTTTTGTGTCCAAAATGGAACCAAGAAATGTCAAGGAAGCCTTAACTGATGAATATTGGATTGGTGCAATGCAAGATGAACTAAACCAATTCAAGCAACATGAAGTTTGGGAACTGGTTCCTAGACCTGAAGGAACCAACATCATTGGGACAAAATGGATATTCAAGAACAAGTCAGATGCTGAAGGAGTTGTCACCAGAAATAAGGCAAGACTTGTTGCTCAAGGATACACCCAGGTTGAAGGGGTTGATTTTGATGAAACCTTTGCACCTGTAGCCAGGCTGGAATCAATCAGACTCTTGTTGTCAATTGCTTGTCTTCTGAAGTTCAAGTTATTTCAGATGGATGTGAAAAGTGCCTTTCTAAATGGGTACTTGAATGAGGAAGCTTATGTGGAACAACCTAAAGGCTTTGTGGATCCAACCCACCCTGATCATGTCTACAAATTGAGAAAAGCCTTATATGGCCTGAAACAAGCTCCTAGAGCATGGTATGACAGGTTAACAAAGTTTCTCTCAGACAAAGGCTACAGAAAAGGAGGCTTGGACAAAACTCTCTTTGTCAAAACTGAAGGAGGAAAGTTGATGGTTGCCCAAATATATGTTGATGACATAGTGTTTGGAGGAATGTCAGAACATATGGTTAAACACTTTGCTGACCAAATGCAGGCTGAATTTGAAATGAGTCTCATGGGAGAACTAACTATTTTCTTGGACTACAAGTCTCACAGATGGAGGACTCAATCTTCTTATCTCAAAGCAAGTATGCTAAGAACATTGTAAAGAAGTTTGGTATGGAGAATGCAAGTCACAAAAGGACCCCTGCTCCTACTCATCTAAAGCTTTCCAAAGATTCAAGTGGGGTTAAGGTGGATCAAAGTCTGTACAGAAGCATGATAGGAAGCTTGCTGTACTTAACTGCCAGCAGACCTGATATTGCCTTTGCAGTTGGAGTTTGTGCTAGATACCAAGCTGATCCCAAAGTCAGTCATATCAATCAAGTGAAGAGAATTTTGAAGTATGTAAGTGGTACTTACAACTATGGATTGATGTATACTCATGGCTGTGAACCAGCTCTGACTGGCTACTGTGATGTTGATTGGGCTGGTAGTGCTGATGATAGAAAGAGCACCTCTGGAGGATGTTTCTTCTTGGGAAGTAATCTGGTTTCCTGGTTCAGCAAGAAACAGAATTGTGTGTCTCTTTCCACTGCTGAAGCTGAATACATTGCAGCTGGTAGTAGCTGCTCTCAAATGATATGGATGAAACAGATGCTCACTGAGTATAATGTCACACAAGATGTTATGACATTGTACTGTGACAATCTGAGTACAATCAACATATCCAAGAATCCCATTCAGCATAGCAGGACCAAACATATTGACATACGACATCACTTTATCAGAGACCTTGTAGAAGAGAAGACAATCAAATTGGAACATGTTGCCACTGAGCTACAACTGGCTGACATTTTTACCAAGGCTCTGGATGCAAATCAATTTGAAAACTTAAGGGGTAAGTTGGGTATTTGCCAACATGAGGAATTGTAGCAATTAATTTTTCTTAAAACAAGGATCAAAGGAGTTATGCCTGTTCTGATTGGTTTAAAATTGTATTTTCTCATTTCCTACAATTCTTTTAAGAAGTTGAATAGACACTCCCTTGCTTCCTTCCCCTCTCGTCTCCTCATCAAAACCCAGTCTCTCAATCAGAATTTTCTCCTCAGTTGCTGTTGGTCCTCTAGGACTGTCAAAATGTCTCAAACACCATCATCATCCAATACGACTATTTCAACCTCTTCCTCTGATCAAGATTCTAGGACAATCTCTTCTTGTCTGGACTCTGAAGTTCTGGAGATCTCTTCTCGTAGAAAAGTGGGAACTAACCCCACCAAGGTCAAAGAGTTGAGAACAAGACATGCAGGAAAGCCCCAAGCTTCTGCCTCTGGTAATCCATCTCATCCTTCTTCTTCAGTTCCCCCTGAAATTGCAAATAGGGAAGGGACAACCTATGTTAATCAAGCAATAGCAAAAATTGTTTCAAGAATTCTGAACGAGAACCACTCAGTTCCTGGCATTTCTGTTCCTCTGAACCAAGAAAGTTCAAATGCTGAAACAAATCCAGATGTCTCTAAGAATGTTGAGACATCAAACAAAGAGAAGAATGCTGACATTGCTCACAAGAAAAGAAAGAAGCCCGAATCCTCTGGATCTGATGACAGTGCTTGAAGGTTGGTTGCTGTTTGGTGGTGTTGCTGGTCAGTGCTGATATCTGGTGGAGTTTGGAAGTTTTTTTTCTGCTGCTGCTCTTATTAGTTGTTTTTGGATAACTGTATAATCATTATGAACATGTATCTTTGGCCCATTTGTGGCTAAAGAGGGGGAGAATATTTTGGTACTTAATATGTACTTGCTCAATTAGACATTCTATTTTTCTGCAGTCATTTATTTCTGCTGCTATCTATCTCTGATTGCTTAGGGTCTTTAGCCAAAAATCTGCCAAAGGGGGAGTTTGTAGTTGTTTAGGTATTGGCTTGCATTTTTGGTAAAACCCAAGTGTATGTGTGAATATCATGACTGATGTCATAACATTCTAGTTTAGTTTGTACTGACTCATTAGGTACCTTTGCAGAAAAATATTGTAATTCAAGTACTGATGTTTATAAGTGTGTATCTGAGCATTTTGCAAAATGATCACATTTTGCTAAATCAGTAGACAGGTTTTCTCAGATTTCATAACAGATGTTATGACATCCTGTTCTGAACTAACAGGTTTGCAGGTTGGATAAGTCTGAGTTTTTTCAGGAAAATAACTCAGTCTTTCCTGAACAGAATCCTGCGTTTTCTGAGGGGTAACCTAGCTCAACCCTAACCTGGTTAATAAAGTCCTGTGACCTGGTCTTTGGGTCAAACGGAATTAACCCTAGGTTTTTGTGGAAACCCTAACTGAAGTTGCAGCTGCTATATATTCAACAAAGCTGCTGTTTTGCAAGGCATCCCTTTTTATTGATCAGAAGATCATTTGTAATCTGTATAGATTTGATTATTATACTCCAAGCAATTATAATTGTGATAAGTGACTTGGAATAGGTTTCAAATTGTAAGGGCTGTGTAGCACTCAAAGCTTTGAAGCAAGAGTGTTTGAATGTTCCTTGACTGAAGCTGTGAAGCAGAGTCAAGTTAGTTGTGTGGATCACTCAAAGCTGTGAAGCAAGAGTGATTGTGTTGCTTGATTAAAAAGTTGTGAAGCTTAATCAAGTGTTTGTTTTTGAAGAGTGTCTTCATCAACTCTTAAGTCAAATTGTTTTATGTATCACTGCTGTGATTGAGGGGGAGTGAGTAGGAACTCAGGTTTAAGTTGTACTTAGATTGGAATTGCATTGGGTAGGTCTTAAGTGAAGGAGATAAACTGGTTGGTTTATTCCTGAATTAACATCTCTTATAGTGGATTTCCTCCCTGGCTTGGTAGCCCCCAGAGTAGGTGTTGTTGCACACTGAACTGGGTAAACAATTGACTGTGTTCTTTATTGCTTTTGTATTTACTGTCATATAGTAAGTCAGATACGGTGTCATAACATTGAACGTGACATTGAGTATCTGCAGCCAGAATTTCAATGTCGTTTCTGAATAGTTGATTTTTCAAATGGATCTGATGGTTTATCATCCTTGTTACTTGTATCCGTTCTTTCTTCAGAACTTGCAAGTCTTATTTCTACATCTGCAATTTGTTCACTTAGCTTTGACTTTTTAGGGTCAAGCTTATCATCAAAACTAACATGTATGGATTCCTCTACGATATGTGTTTCTGTATTGTATACTTTGTACCCTTTTGAGCGTTCAGAGTACCCTAACATAATACACTTCCGCGCTTTGGAATTGAACTTGTTCAGATTTTCTTTAGTGTTCAAGATAAAGCAATCACATCCAAAAGAATAGAAGTAGGAAATGTTTGGTTTTCTTACTTTACACAGTTCATAAGGAGTCTTCTCTAAAATAGGCCTTATATAGATTCTATTATGAATATAACATGGTGTATTTATAACTTCTTCCCAAAAGTTCTTTGCAACATTAGTTTCATTTATCATGGTTCTGACCATTTCTTGTATAGTTTTATTTTTCCTTTCTACAACTCCATTTTGATTAGGAGTTCAAGGACAAGAAAAATTATGATAAATTCTGTGAGTGTCAAACAGATTTTCAAAATCTTGATTTTCATCTCCACCATGATCGCTTCTAACTTTAATAATTTTACAGTCAAATTTATTTTGTACTTTTGCGCAGAAACTGGAGAACACAAAATGAGACTCATTCTTGTGCCTTAGGAGTTCAACCCATGTCCAGCGAATATAGTCATCTACAATGACAAGTCCATATTTCTTGCCATTTACAGACACGGTTTTAACTGGTCCAAATAAGTCAATGTGCAGAAGTTCTAGGGATTTTAAGGTAGAAACAACATTCTTAGATTTAAAACAAGTTTTAGAAAACTTTCCTTTCTAACATGATTCAGAAAGCATCTGAAGAAAACTTCAGCTTTGGTAAACCTCTGACTAACTCAAGTTTATTAAGAGGAGATATTTTTCTCAAGCTAACATGACCTAAGCGTCTGTGCCATACCCATTTCTCTTCGTCAACAGACATAAGACATTTAACATTTTGATTTTTTAAATCAGAAAGTTTAATTTTTTAAATGTTGTTTTTCCTTTTACCAGAGAACATGACTAAGCCATCCTTTTGACTAACATCTTTACACCCTTTTTGATTAAAGACTATATCATAACCGTTATCGCTTAACTGACTTATAGATAATAAGTTATGCATTAGTCCTTCAACATACATAATGTTTGAGATAGAGGGAAGAGTTCCATTACCAATAGTTCCTGATCCCTTAATTTTTTTCCTTTTTGGTTTCCTCAAAAACCCACGAATCCAGCATCTTTAAGTTCCAATTCTTGGAACATATGCTTTCTTCCCATCATGTGACACGAGCATCTAGAGTCCAGATAGTATGATTGGTGTTTGGACTTTGATGTGTAAGAGATCTACAACATTAAAAATCTTATCTTTTGGTACCCAGATATTTTTGGATCCTTTAACATTAGTCTTACCAGAGTTCTTGTGGAACCTTAGTTTTCGTGCATCATTGAATTTATGTGTCTGTGACTTTGTGTGATGATATGTGAAGGGGGGTATTGGTTTGTCTATATTCAAAGAATTCTTATCTTTATTAGAAGTGTAACCAATTCCCATCTTCCCATTTTAACCGACACCATATATCATAGAAGCCATTTTGCTTCTGTCTATGTTGCTTTTCAGAAACTCTTGAAAGGCGTCCTCATACTTACTTATAGTATTTTCTAGTGTGGATGTTTCTAAAATCACATTTCCTTCTTGACTATGAGCTTTAAGAAAGATTATTTCATTGTTTAATTTAAATTATTTTCTTTGTGAACAAAAAGTTCCTTTTCTAACTTGTTGTATTATTCGATTCCAATCTCATGAACCTTTTGCAGTTTTTTGAGTTTGTTTTGAAGCTTCTGATACTTTTCTGAGGTTTCAGATAAACAATACTCTAATTTAGAATGTGTGAAATCAGAAAATACCTCTTCAGAATCAGACTCTATGTCGGATGAGGATTCTTCAGAAGTTTTGGCCATGAGTGCCAGATTTGCATGCTCATCTTTTGACTCTGAGTCTGATGTATCAGAGTCATCCCATATTGCTATAAGACCCTTATTTTTGCTTCTGAGAGATTTCTTTTTGTATTGGTCTCTTCTGGAGTTCACCTTGTTTAATTTTGGACAAGCATTTCTATAATGTCCAGATTCTTTGCATTCATAGCACATCATTTTCTTGCTAATTTTGCCTCAAGAGAAGGAGTCTGGATGATCATCATGGTTTCTGAATCTTCTAAAACTATTCTGTATTTTCTTCTGGAGTTGTTTGATTCTTCTGGAGAGAAGATAAAACTCATCCTCGTTATCAGAATCTTTGTCCTTATACCTTTCTGTGAGTTCTTCTTCAGCTTGGAATGCTTTGTTTTTAGTTGGCTTCAATCTTTCTGATATGGATTTGAGTGGTATTGTTTTTCCTTGCTTCCGAGGTTCATCTTCCTCCAGTTCTATTTCATGGCTCCTGGGAGAGCTAATTAGTTCTTCAAGACTTATATTGTCCAGATCTTTAGCCAGTTTTTGAGCAGTGACCATTGGTTTCATTTTTTTTGGAAGACTTATGAAGATCTTCTTAACATGATCAGAAGTTGTATAGCCTTTGTCCATAACTTTTAATCCAGCTACAGGTGTTTGAAATCTAGAGAACATGGTTTCTATGTTCTTATCATCTTCTGTCTTGAAGGCTTCATATTTCTAGACTAAAGCCAAGGCCTTTGTTTCTTTTACTTTTAAGTTTCCTTCATGTGTCATTATGAGAGAATAAAAAATCTCTTTTGTAGATTCCCTATTTGTGATCTTCACCTACTCATTGTATGAGATAGCGTTCAGAAGAATGGTTCTGGCTTTGTGATGTTTTATGAGCATTTGTTTATGTTCTTCTTTCATCTCGCTTCTAGGGATTGGATTTCCTTATTTTGTTACAGGTGGTGTATACCCGTCTATAACTAGACCCCAGAGATCCAAATAATAACTAAGAAATTAGCTTTCTAACAAATCTTTCCAGCAGTCAAAATTTTCACCGTCGAAAACAAGTGTTTTAGCTTTATAACCGTCCTTTTCATTTGTGCTAGTAGACGTCATTTTGAAAAGAAGTTTCTCTAACTCCCTGAATCTCTCTACACGATTAAGTGTTTGATTTGAAAATCAATGACACAGCCGAAGCTATGATACCAATTGAAGGTTAGAGAAAACATAAGAAAGGGGGAGGGGGATTGAATTGGGTTTTCAAAATTTTCTTAAAAAAAAACTTTAGCGCACAATGATAAGTAGTTATTGTAAAATAAAACCAAATAAAAATAACACAATTATTTTTATACAAGTTCACCTTAAAACTAAGGCTACCTCTTGTCCACCCGCGAAGGTGATTTCTCCTTCAACAAGGAATTAATTCACTAATCTCAAAAGATTACACAATAACCTCTAAGAATCTAGAAAGACCTCTTAGCCCTCTCAAGTTTACAGACTAGAAAGTCACTTGAGGAAATGTACAAACTTACACGTAGAACATTGTTTTGTGTTTACAAAAATATGCTTCTATAAAGATGATAAACACTAAATTTTCTATCTAATGAAGTTACACTTTTAAGCAACAACTCAGTGTAAACAAATTTTGTAATTGATTGAGAATTTGAGCGTGTGTGTGAAACATTGTAGCTTGTTTTTTGTTATTATTGTTCTTGTTTCTTTCAAACAGTATGGATATCCTTTTATAGCCATTGTGAAAAGTGTCGTTGGGCTAGCTAGGCACATTGAGACCATTCCTCAATACACGCTTTCTCATAGATGTAATGGTTTTTACTTTTGGGGGTGTGTTTACTTCTTTCCAAGTTTTCAAGATACTGTTTGAGATAAGTAATCATTGTGTTTGCCTCGAGAATAGTGATTTCTCATATGTTGCTTCTGAATGTATATTTTGAATGTGTTTCTGATCACATGATTTTATATACTGATAGTTTCTGCAGAACTAGAGTTTTTGGTCAGCGTTACTTTTGATGTTGAGATTTCTTTAACTTTGCTAGAATGCTTCTGATTTGGTCCGTGTGGAACTTTTCATATTTCATTAGATACACCTGTATTTTATAATACTTGACATGCACACATATAATTTCACTAATTGTTATCATCAAAACTTACAAATGATTAGAAGCTTTCTTGCTCTAACATTTTACCGATCTTTTTCCTCTATTTCTATAAGGCTCCTAAATCCATAATCAAAGAGATAATTTCTCTTCAACGTTCCTTTCTTTGGGGAGGGAACGAGGTGAAAAATAAGATTTGTTGGATTATTTGGGACAAGGCGTATCTTCCAAAGAAGGATGGTGGTCTTGGTGTAAAACATTGTGGAAAGTTTAACTATCCTCTTCTTAGAAAGTGGAAGTGGCGTATTCAACAGGAAAACTCTTTATGGAATAACTTTCTTTCTTGCAGGTACTAAGATATTAAAAGAGTTATCCTTAGTGTTCCTTCTTTTCATTCAAGGAGTAGAGTTTCACTTTGGTGGAGGGATCTTTGTGCAGTTAGAGGAGAGGTTTCAGACATGCCGATAAGTTGGTTCAACTCGTCAATTTCTTGCAAGCTTGGTTCAAGTATTTTTTTTAAAAGATTTTTGGCTTGATCGTTGGTTGGGTACAACTCCGCTTGACACCCTTTTTTTGGATTTATTTCTTTTTTCAGATGCTAATCATTTGAAGGTTGCGAATATGGGTTCTTGGAGCAGGGAAAGATGGAATTGGGATGTGAATATTGTGATTGATTTGGAAGATCGAGCATCCGCACATCAATTGAGTCTCTTGACGCTTCTTATTCAACCGGTGCGGCCTAACCACCTTGTTTCAGATGGTTTTTTTTGGTGGAGGGATGTTATCGGATTTTCGGTAAGTAATTCTTATGATGCTATTATTTTGAGTGTTTTTCAGAGTCCAACTTTGGACGACTTTCTTTCTTTGTCATTCTCGCGCTTATGTAAGACTAAGGTTCCTAGTAGAATTCATCTATTTGTTTGGATATTGATTTGGAATATGCTTCCGATGAAAGTAGAGTTGCCGAAGCGTGGTGTTTTAGGTGGTGCCAATTTGTTGGCTTTCTCTTTATGCTTAGGGGTTGAGGAGAATTTAGACCACCTTTTCTTTGGTTGTGCTATTTCTAAGTTGCGGTGGAGTAAGTTATTACTTTGGCTTCGAATGTGTTGCACAGGTTTTAAAATAAATTAAATGCGACATAAGAGATGTAGCGGTAAATATTTGAGTTTAAGCCATCAATTGACTTATCTCAACACAATGAAGTCGTCACCGCACTTTATTGTTTCCAAAGAAAAATGAGAAAAAAACGAACAAAACCCATAATGAAATAGAAGATCAGAGATCGAGGTATGGGGGTCGGTTATGCAAAGGGAAGGTATTAGCACCCTAAGCATCTAAGATACTCCGCAGGATCCACTTTGTTTATTTTCTTTTAAAAAGTGTGTTATCTAAAGGCGTAAATTTCTAAAGGGAAAGAATAAATGAGTATTTGCAAACAAAAGAAAATGTTTTTTTTATAATTATTTTTGCTCGCCTTGGACCGTAAGACTTAGTGCCTACATACTCCCTCGTGCAATGGGAAAGCCAGAGCACCGTAGTTCGGCTAAAAAAGACCTGTCCGTTGATTGATTTTAAATGAAGATACAAGTCATCATTTTTAGGAGAGAAATCTCGACTAACCCCCACAAGGTGTGAGAAAGATGGACCATGCGTCAATATGAGTGAGGGTTTGAGAACGCCTCTAATACTCAAGTGGAAATGTCGACACCTTTATAACCATGGGGGATAGGAGAATGTTGCTCGACTATAAATGAATCATGTCTAATCTTGAAAAAAGTTTTAAAGGGTAAAGGTGCTCGAGCGCACAAAAAAGTTTGAATGAGTTGAAGTGTTTTTGTTAATTTTGAAAGATGTCGAAGTATGATTAAATGAATTGAATTTGTTTAAAGAAAAGAAGTTTTAAAAGAAAAGGCACTCGACGAAGTCGAGGTTTATTATGAAAGCGGTTCGAGTTTATAAACAAAGAAGCTTTTGAAAAAAATATGAGAAGGTTTTGAAAATTAAACAATAGGGAAGAGAATATCCTATGTACATGGGGTAAAAAGATAACGTAAAGAGTATATGACCGAATAAAAAACTAGTACTTGACATGTTAAAGTCAATACAATGTTCTCATCCCTTTGGGTTTAAAGCTACAGACAGATAAAGAAGCTAAGAGTATACTAAATTTCAGGTGAAAATAAATCACAAGCCGGCGGCATCATAGAAATCCAAATGTCAGATAATACTCCACGCATCATATAAAACACATCAGATGAAAATAAATCACAAGCGGAAAAAGCGTGTCAGATAAAATTTAAAGTATCAGATAAGCGCTCCAAGTATCGAATAAGAATCACTGCATTAGATAAAATATCCAACAATCAGACAAAACCAGAATAACAGGGATATAGTCCAAAAGTCCTTTGTAAACAATCCAACAATCAAGCAAACTGAATGATAAGAAATTAATCGAAAGATGAGAAAATATTTTGTATTCATTTTTATTTTGAAAATAAATTAGACTAAAATAAATAAAATAATATTGAGATTTTTTTCTACAAAAAGAAAATTAAACAAACAAAATGGTATATTTATTTTTTTGTATTATACAAAACATGAAAGAAAGAAAAAACTTAAAGTAATTAGCATGTTCATGTAACATTCCTGTACGATGCAAGTCAAGAATCATTTAATTAAACCACTCTTCAAAATTGATTAAACCAAATTCACTAAAATAAAAAAAGTTATTCAAATGAATAGAGATAGATAAAGAATGAGAGTGTTCTAAATATGTGGATGTGGTGTTATAGGTTGTTACGGTTCATACCGAGGAAGTATACGCGTGTGGCCGGAGAGTAAGCGATGATGTTGAGGTTGCTGTTAGAAATGGAGAAACGGAGGGGACCTGCTGTTATGGAAAACAGAGGCGGAGTCTGATTTTGTTCAACAGAGGAAGTTGTTCGTGAGATTAGAGAAAAGGATGTGAACATGGATCGATGGTGGGTTGAAGATTTGTTTGGAGAGTTGTTGTGTATTGCTAGCGGATGAAGGAGGGATTACAGTGATGTGTGAAGGTGGAGGGCGGACATTGAAAGCGAACATACTGTTATAATCTACGCGAAACGCATATTCATAAAATGATCAATAAAAGATGAAAATTTGAAATATTTTTCTCGTTAATTTTTCGCACAGTTTTGAATTGTTTTTAACAGTCTGTCTATAAAACCGAAATATTAATGTTATCGATGTATAAACAACTTGGAGCGATGCAAGAAGCGAATAAAGAGATAAAAATGCATGAAATAAAATATCAAGTAATTTTCAACTACAAAATGATATAAACGTTGAATTAAACTGACTTTTGATCAATTTAAATACGACTAATGATGCAAAATGTGATGAATGCAGATATTTATTAATGATTGTGACTAAATAACAAAATATGATATGAAAGTGCGACTAAAAAATTTATTGACAAAATTTATGGTGCAACAAGTTGATTGATGATCCTTTGGACGGATCGATCTTGGATTGTCTCTATTGATTGGATAATTCTTGTAACTGGACTTAAGTGCTAGATTTGGGTTGGTTTTTTGGTTTGATCTTTTGTTGGATCATTTGGAAATGTATGAACAATATTCTTTTCGATGGACTTATTTTGTCTATTTTTGATGGGATATGATTGATTAAGTTGATTTCGCGAGAATGATTTTTTGCTTTTTTAAAGAGTGGTCGTAATGTTTCGTGAACGGATTTATGTGTCGATTCGAAACCTTTATTTAGTTAAGTTGGTTTGGTTTTTGGTGGTTGTTTGGGTGGGAGTTTTGTTTCCACTCTTTTCTTTTGTTGTATTCTTGGGTTAAGCACCTTAGTGCTTCTAATTTATTTTCCCTTGCTTATAAAAAAAAAAATTAAGATTCGAGGGTTTATTAAGGGTTTCACAAAAGTGTTTCCCAGAATCATATCAATCAAATATTTGAAGTAAATCCCTCGACGATGACAATGATTTTCCTAAGAATTTCAAGGGTCATAAAACATGACAAGGAGGATTTTTTTTCATTTTCTAACTGTGTACGGTCTCTCCTTCAACTCACATATGATCTCTCCTTCAACTTCCATTTAGTATTGTGACTCACGATAAAAATTGATCATTTTGACTCTGGTTTATGATATAATCAATTTTCTTCTTCTATTTTATTTGTTATAGAAATAGATTTGTTTTTCCTTGCTAGAACTACTCATAGCTAAGATAGTGTGTGATAGTTCAATTCATCCTAGTAATGAAACACTTAATGCTACATTATCATTTATAGAAATTTTTGTCTATTGATTTGGTGTTTTAGTGCTTATTGTCTACTGACTTTTAGATCAATTTGTTTGTTCTGCTCCTTATAAATGTCTATAGCTTGTTAGATTTCTTATAAATGTGAATATGATTATAATGTTATTTTGAGTCTAGAGCAATTTGTTTGTTCTGCTCCTTAGAAATGTCTAGCTTGTTACGCCCCTTAGAACTGTGTATATGAAGATTTTGCTCCTGATTTATTTGCTATGATCTTTAGAAATGTAACTTTGGTTATGCTCCTTAAAACTGTGAGAAACATGTTGAATTGTCCCCTTAGAACTTCTTGAGATGTGTTGAATTTGCTTCTTTTGATTGAGTGTCATTTGATCTTTAAATTTTTCTTAATTTCTTTCTGTGTTAAAAGTCAGTATCTAACAATTGTGATTAGTAAATTTTTAAATAATATGTGATAATAAAATAATTGGGTTAATGCATAATGATTTGAAGTTGTTTTTTTTTAAGGATTAATATCTATTTTCTCTTCGTCAAACTGACAATTTTAAAAACTCATATAAAAAAAGTTTAGATTAACTCCATGACTCATAAAGATTATTTTATTTTAGTTTTTTATTTAATTCAGAAAAAAATGATGTGGCACTTTCTTATGGCTTTTTTTAATTTTTATTTTTTTTAAATGATGTGGATTGCTTAATTGACTTTTTTTAATTTTGATTATTTATTTTTTAAATTCCATTTTAGTTTTTATTTTCTTTTAAAATATTTTTCATCATTAATTTTGAAAATAATAAAAACAAATAAATTTGACATTTGCAAGGATTTGAAGCCACAACCTTTCACGTGTAAATATTAAAGCATTTGAATCTTTGCAAGTGTTAAATTTGTTTCTTTTTCATATATTAATGATTAAAAAGAAAATAAAAATTTAACATGGCATTTAAAAAAATATGAACACTATGATATCCTTGAGTTTAGTTAGATACTGGTACCCTTATCCAATCAAGTAATGATATTTAATGCCACATTTGAGTCGGTAGTGACATATCCATCATTTAGTTTGAGAGTGTTGTACTCCAAAATTTTCCCTCTCACTTATCAAGAATTTGTTCACAAGATTTCCTTGGGCTCAAGACTGCACTAGGGTTGATCAGCTCAAGACACCTCCTTAAGCACTGATGACCAAAATTAGGGTTTGAGATTGCACAAGGATATTTGAACTTTCAATGTTTCATATGACTTTCATGGATCATTATGGACCCCCAAGATTACTCATGTCAAGTTTCAAGCCTTGGATCACACTTTTGCTCAATCAATTGAGCAGTTGACCTAAAAATAAACTGTATTGGGGAAAAGTCAATCATGGCCAATTTACAGTCAACCTTCATAATTTTTGATCTACATCAACATTTTAAACTCATATGTATCATTTGATCAAGTTTGGACCATAATTCCTCAAGAAATTTGATCAAATCCTCAAAAGGGCAAAATGGTCAAAATTAGGGTTTTGATTAGGAAAGGGCAATTTCTGATTTTGGACCTAGAAAATGATCAATTGGTTTAATACATGATCTCAAGAGTCTAATTGAATCATTTTGACTTAATGACATGGCTCAAAACATTGCTCAAGACCAATGGATTGACATATGAATTTTCAGTCAAGTGATCAAAAATCAACTATACATTGAAAAGTCAAACTTTGACTTTTTGGTGAAAATTCAATGTCAAAGATCACAATTCATCAAAGCATGTCAAAATATGAAACTTATTCATCAAGAAATCAAAAATTTATGATTTTATTTTGAAAAGTTAAAATTTCTAAACTTAGAAATTTTTCTAAGTGTTGAAAATTTCTTATTTTTTCATAACTTTGAGCAAAATTTTCACCATGACGCAAGTTGATTCAAATGAAACTTCCAACATTAAAGTTGTAGATCTCCATGAAATATACAACTTTTCTTCACACAACTCCTTCCAAAAGTGCTTGGATCTCAAGTTATAATTTTAAGAATACATGGTCATGAAACAAAACACTTAGTGAAATTTTGCCCTAATTTAGTCAGGATTTTGACCAAACTTCATGGTACTTTTTTATATAGTTCCAAGGGAAATATTCAAAAGCAATTCAAATATGGGTAGTAGAGCACATTACAAACTTTCCAAAATGTCCAAGAACTCCTTGAGATCATTTTTTAATAGGGAAAATCGAAGAGATGAAGTTAGGGTTTTATCACTTGAATTACAAGGCATTTTGTAATGAACAAAATTCAAATTCAAAGTTATGCTGCATAAACTCTACTTTGCAGGCCTCAAACTTGTTAGTCACTCCATAATTAATGGCTTGCACAACTGTTAGAGGTCTCATCTCAAGCATTCAATGCAAGGCCATGCTTTATGTTCATTTTGGGAAGAAAGTGTACATTTCCATTTTGATAAAGTGATTTTTTGAACAAAACTTGTTCTTAAGCCTTGCACTTGTTCTCTTCTGATCATACAAGTCCCATAACCCATAAGTAACTTGTTAGACACTTACAATCACTTAGCCCATGCTTGTACTACACATTGAAACTTGTTTTCCCACTTTTCTTCAAAATCAAGTAACATAGCAATTAGCTTGAGACTTGTACTTATGATTGTCCAAAGCTCTCAAACTCTTTTGTTTATACATACACAAACCATTTTCCACAAAGAGACGAATGCTTAAGCCCTCAAACACTTTGAAATTAGAACTTACCCCAAAAACCTCCATTACTTGTCATTTCTGACCTTGAACTTCAAATACACAATCCACTCGTGCGTTTTAACTTTTAATCAATCACGAAGCTCCTATAACTCATATATAGGCTATCCAAACCCTTACTACACAACTGTAACACCATTTACCATAACCTCCATAACCAAAAAACAGAGTGTGCATCTTGACTTCTCCAGGCCATTTCAGCCACTCTCCAACCAATCTAATCATTGCATTAGCTTCCTGGGACCTCAGTGGAGCTATTCTGATCATCACAACATCTTGAGAAGTACTCATTTGCAGAACATGATTTCCAGTTTTGAGGTAAGTTATCTCAACTTTGAACTCTTCATACAAGCATTATTAAAGTTTAATTTGTGAATGAAAAATGTAGACATCATTGTTCTGAAGCTAACCATGTCTTTAGATTTCATTTATATTGCTTGAGTAGTTAGAATTTTGAATCTGAACATCCGGAAAAAATTAGGTCAGAATTTGGTACCATTCAAAATTCATGTTCATTTTGAGAATTAGTTTAAGCTGTTTATATTTCTGGAATCGTGGTAAAATTTTACACAAGTTTCATGTTTACTTTGTTGCAAATGGTTGAGAAATGAACAAGTTACAGTTGGTATGGCTGGAGGTTGAAGATGAAGTGTAAATCAGGGCGCATTTTGTATCATATATTTATTGTTTTGCTTATGTTAATAGATGTATAGCCACCCCAATGGTAGAAGCGCGCTCCTGTAACCTTTGGAACCTGGGTTCGAGCCTCAGTGGTACCCATTTGATTTTTTCCCCATATTTTTTGCAATTTTGATCTTTTCTTTTTGGCAGGCGTTGGGCCTTCCTTTGGGCCTTATGTTTTTTTCTTGTTGCTAACCCCCCTGTTTCATTTGCACACCCCTAGCCCAGTTTTATTTTCTTTTTCTTATTTTTTTATTTATTTGTTTTCTTAAATATGTTTCTAATATTAAAAAATCATAAAAAATATAAAAATAGTAGATTTATATTTTGATATAGTTTATTTATTTTTTCTCCCAAAAAATTATTTTATTTTATCATACTTTATTTATTTCACTAAATACTTTGTAAAATTAATCAAAAATTGGTTTTAGTTATTTTCTTTTACACCCATTAAAATATATTATTTTAAAACAAAAAAAAGGTCAAAAATATTTTATAACACTATAATTTATTTTCAAGACAAAAATACCAAAAAAAATACGTTTCTTATAAACTTAATTTCTTTTTAATCAATTAATATATTTAGGGTTTTATTTAAAATCTTTTCTTAGTAAATTTAGGTTTTGTTTTTTAATTAATTATTTTCTTCTAGCTAATTAGGTTAAAATCAGAACCTCTTTTCTCATGAAAAATCAAACAAATATCTATTTTCTTTGCATTTACATTCTTGCATATTTATCTATTTTTTGTACATTTATTTATTCAATTCTTGTACCAATTCAATATGGTTGTAATAGATTAATTAGGTTTATTTTCTTGTAATCCCCATTTACAATTTGTACACCCCCTCCCACAAGTATTGTAATAGCATAGTAACTTTAAATTCCACAATTTATCGCTTTATATACAATTGCTAGTAATTAGGGTTTGTATGGAAAGACTAAAATCAATCAAATAGAAAACCCTAATCAAAGATAAAATCAAGCATGAAAAACAATACACTTGCACACAAGTACCCCTAGGGTAAATCCACTTGGTTGCCTTTACAAAATGGTCATATTACGCATGTGAGGCATCTTAGCAAAAATAAAGCAAAATACAAGATCATAGTCCCTCGATGACCCTATCTAAGTTGCCTTTCAAATGATCTTAGTCCCTAAAAGAGAATGCTAAGATACATTGAAACATTGCTAATCATGGTTATACGATGACCCACGTCCATCCTGTTTACATCCAAAGATAGGGTTACTTACCAAATCAATGGTAAGATAACAATGTCAAAGGAAAAAGGAAATGAACATGAAAGACTTTTGAGTAGGTAGAATGCTCTTAATTACTTGCTCAATTTCAAACAAAGCATCCTTGCTATTTTCAAAACAAACACATACACTTTTAAAACCTCTTACAAAACTTGAAAATATTTTCAAAAGATCAACATCTTTGTATACATTCTTATGAACGAGAATCATTACAAAGATTGCCTAAACAATTGCATCTTTACAAAATACTTTCAAAAACCACACAAAGCATAATTTAAAACAAAAGTAAGTGATCTAGCAAATAACTAAGAGTCCATGGAAAACCATGGATGAAAAGGGTGCTAATACCTTCCCTTTTCATAATCTACCCCCCGAACTCAAGAAATAATCTCAAAGGTTTTTCCTGTGATTTTTCACCTTTCCTTTTGGATAAAAGAAAAGACGGTGGCGACTATTGCTAAACCGCAACATTTGCGATCAAACGCAAAACCTTCAACTTAGTTCTCCCATCGTATCACATAACTGGCGACTCTGCTGGGGATTATACTAAAAGTGGGGTTACCTTAGGGTTAGATCATATTTACTTGCTTTCTTTGTTTGACTTGTTTGCTTTACATTATGGTTCTTTGTTTGGGTTTGAATCCTCTACCCGGATTTGGGATACCTTATAAGTAAGTAGCAATACGTTGTGAAAACTGTGCGGGGTATACCGACATGGTCTAAGCAATAGCTACATTAGTGTGACATATTTGTGGGTACCGATATCCATTGAGTTAATCAAGGAGAATATGGGGCCGCTGAATGATGTCATGAAGCACTAATGAACTTTTAGAACCTTTAGTTGACCAACTTGGCCTTTAGGACATAGTGAGATGACTGGCTTTGGTGCAGTCTGAAGTTGGTAGATACTCGATACTACACTCATTAAGGTTTAGTTTTTTGGGATAATTCGGTCGCCATTAAAGAGGCTTGTGCTGAAACAATGCTCAAGGAAACAAACCAGTGATATTGATCTCCTTAGAACCCGATTACTATTACTAGGACAAGTTTGAGTCAACTAAACTTCAAGAGGGTACTTACCTATAAGACCCCACGCAAGCCTAAACCTAGGACCTATTTGCCTTGTTTGTGTATATTTACTTGTACATAACATCATAAACATCATAAACATCATATTCATTCACTAACCATTTCATGGATCTTTGGATTTACTTTTGTTCTGTTTTGTAGGACATGGATTCTATTCGCAGGAAAACTATTCAAGTCAATCTTGTAAGGATCCCTCCACAACTTAAAGAGCTAGATTCAAGGATTCCAGAAAATTCTCCATTCACTGAGACACATGGTCGCCTATTAAATTTGGTTACCTCCAACACTGATGAAGACATGATGAATATGCTCTTTCAGCTCTTTGATCCCTTACACCATTGCTTCACATTTCCCGATTATCAATTTGTGCCAACTTTGGAAGAATTCTCCCAACTCTTGAGGATTCCCATTCTCAATCAACTACCTTTCAAAGTTACTGAAAGAGACCCAAAGCCATAAGATATTGCTCAATCTCTACACTTGCAGTCATCTGATGTCACAACTAATTGGGAAACAAGGAGTGGTGTAAAAGGTTTCCTAGCAAAGTTCTTGTTTGAGAAAGCCCAAAGCTGTTGGAAATCTTTGGATTTGCAAGCCTTTGAGGAAATTGTGGCTCTCCTCATCTATGGGATGGTTTTGTTTCCAAATCCTTACCAACTCATAGATGTGAACGTCGTCAAAATCTTCATATCCTGCAACCCGGTACCTACTTTGCTAGGGGACATCCTATATTCTTTTCACACTCACACTATGAGTAAAATAGGTATCCTTATGTGTTGCACTCCTCTCTTGGCAAGATGGTTTATTTCGCATCTTCTCCGATCTGTATTAACGAACGAGCAAGGTTCAAGGTGGTCACAAAGGTTGATGACGCTCAAACATTCGGACATTCATTGGTGTTCCCGATCTATAGAGAATGTTACTATTGTCGACCATTGTGGAGAATTCCCTAATGTCCCTTTACTTGGCATTAGGGGAGGTATCACCTACAACCCCTGCTTAGCCTTAAGACAGTTTGGTTATGCCCGAAGGGATGGCCCTCATGAGATGCTCATTCAAGGTTTGGTATTTGACTACGAGAACGACGATCAAGGTCTTCGCCAGAGATTTATCCGAGCTTGGAGGATGTTGAACAAGGTAGATAGAAAGATATTGGGGCATAAGAATTCCATCCCTCTTGAGCCTTACCTCAAATGGGTACGAGCTCGTGCTCAGAGTCTAATGATGCCTTATCCCTTAATTCTCCCAGTGATCATTGAGCCTGTTATGGAAGGAGATGTTCCATACATTATCCTACATCCTTACATGCCAACCTCTCTCGAAGAATTACAAAGAGATTGGATACAACTCAAGGGAGAGCGAGATACTTTCGAAGCCCAATTCTACGCTAGTGAGAAGAAGGTTTTGGAACTCACTAAGCAACTTTATGAGGAGCAGACTCTGAATGCCTACATTGCACCAAAGAGAATGCGTACAACCTTTTTATCTTAGAGTTTTTGTATTATTTTGTCCAAAGAGGCATTGATGTACTCAAGCTTTAATTTATTAATATAACATGTGTTTTCTTTTTGTCTAAAACAAATTTGAATCTTTAAAATCCTTAAAATCATTGCATATGAATTTACCATTCATCATAACATAAGCAGGTTTCTTGCAACAAGTCTCCTCATCTTTCTACTATTTATTTCAGTAAGATGGATCTCGAGCAAATGGTGAAGGACCTCCAAGCACAAAATTCCCAGTTTCAACAGATGTTCTTAACTCTAGCCAAAGGACAAGAAGAGCTGAAGACTTTGCTGGTGGAATGGAAAAAGAAGAAAAAGAAAATAACCGGAGTTCTGAACATGGGAAGAAGATTTCAAGGGAAATCAAGAAGGACCCTGGACTTTGCAACATCATCTGGAGAGAAAGATAATCAAGATGGAAAAGGCAAGGAAGTAGTTGTCCAGCCAGATTCAGAAGAGGAAGAGGAAGATGAAGATGATTCTGAAGAACAATATCCTCCAGCCGACGACAAGTATAAGCATTTGGAAGAACGGTTAAGTGCAATGGAAATCTAAAAAGTGCCTGGACTGGATTTTGAGGAATTGGGGTTAGTATCTAGGATTGTCATCCCTCCAAAATTCAAAGCACCGGTGTTCGCCAAATATGACGGAGTTTCATGTCCCAAAATGCATCTCCGGTCCTATGTGAGGAAAATACAGCCTCACACCACTGACAAGGATTTATGGGTACACTTCTTTCAAGACAGTATGTCTGGAACTTAACTTTATTGGTTTTATCAGTTAGAAAGAGCCAATGTTCATGACTGGGAAGATCTTGCTGCTGCCTTTTACAAACAATACCAATACAACATTGATCTTGCGCCCACCCATACTCAACTCCAGAGTATGGCCATTGTGATCGGTGGGAATGATAACTGACTGTTTTGGAATGCTGGTTCGCGTTTGCGTTTCACAAAATGTCGCGGTAAGCAAGAGTCGCCACCGTCTTTTATTTAATCCAACAAGGAAAGGACAAAAGCACAACAAAATTCCTTTTCGAGATGTTTCTCGGGTTCGGGAGGTAGATTATAGAAAGGGAAGGTGTTAGCACTCTTTCTATCCGTGGTTATCCACGTGCTCTTAGGTACTTGCTCACTATGTTTTCAAAAAAGTTTTTCTTTTCTTGTGTTTGTGGGTTTTGAAAAGAGTTTTGTTTGAAAACTTCGATTTAACTCTTGTATCTGTCCTCAAGAGTGTATGAAGTGTTTGTTTGAAAACTTTTGTTTGAAAAGTGTAGGTGCGAAAAGTATTTTTGTTTTGAAAGATCAAGTACCTGAGAACCTCTACCTACTCAAAAGAAATTAAGCTGTGTAAATATCCTTTAGACAGTACTATCCCACTATTGAGAAGTAGGTAGCACCGTCGTTGGAGTTTTCGGGTCAATTCGATTATAGGGACATGTGGTCACCAAAGCAATAGTAGGACGCCTTAGCGGTAACTGTTGTACCCCAAAATTTTCCCTCCCATATTCCTCAAGATTTGCCAAGAATAATCTTCAAATTGTTCAAGATTGCTCAAGAGTTGTACAGTTCAAACCACCTCCTAAGCCAGCTGAAATTAGGGTTTTGGTTCTTTCAAGGAATTTGAGGTTTTCAATGGTTCAATCAAGTCTCATAGGCCCATATACATTCTCAAGCACCTACATGCCAAGTTTCAAGACTCACAGTGCCAATTTGCACAGTCAAAAGCTCCATTTGACCTACAGTTAACTACAAGGGCAAAATGGTCATTTTGCAGTCAAAAGTCAGAATTTTTGGGTCAACATCTCATTTTGAGTTCACAATCATCATTTGATCAAGTCTTGATCATGATTCCACAAGGATAGCTCAAAAATCATCAAGATGCAAAAGTTACTATTTTTGGACAGCAAAAAAGTCAACTGTATCTTGACCAGGGCATAACTTTTTCATGGTTTGTCAGAAAAATTCCATCCAATGCTAATTTTGAAAGGGATGTAATTTCCTACAATCCATCTTCACACTCCAAGTTCAAGAAATGCTCTCATAAAAAGTTATCAATTTCTACATTATAGGTCAAATTCAAAAGTCAACAAAAATGCACTTTGATTCAAAGGCCATAACTTGAGATTGGTAAATCCAAATGACATGGGACCAAAGGAATTGGTTAGAGGACTTCAAGAGCTTTCCAAAATGTCCAAGAACATGGTCATATGATCAAAATTGAGCAAGTTGTGCATTGGAGAAGTTGGGAAATTTTCATGAATTTGCAAAAGTCAACTTTGCTCAAAACACCTTATTTTTGCTAATGGGCCTCAAATATCTTCTTAAAACTTCATCCATGGCCTATGCATGACCCATCAAGATTAATTGGATTTATTTTCTTATTTTTATTGATTAATTGGATTTTTAATTAATATTAATTCATTTAATTAATTTAAATTGTAGGAAAATGCAAGATTTGATTTTTCAATCAATTTGTGAAGCAAATATGGTCAAGATATGCTGGCAAATTCGTGCACAAGTCAAAGATACAAAAATCTCCAAATTTGGCAACATTTTCCAATCATGAAAATCAAGAATATTTGATTTTTCAATCAAGGATTCAATCATCATTGCACATGGATTTTGCCCAGCTCTTGACCTAATTCAGTTGCCCTATATATATGCAAGCAAACCCTAACCAAAGGACGTAAAAAAGCTGCAGAAAAAACCATAGCCAATTCAAGAAATTTCCAAGAAAATTGAAAACTGATTTTGGCATTCTAGGTTGATTCAAGGGTTTTTGATCATTCAAACACATTGTAGGAGGTTCCAGGAACGTGTTGCAATCAAATTCCAGTACCAAAGCTCAAGGAATCGTTCATTATAATTCCACGGTTTGCCTTTTTTATTCCAAATCGTATTTCTTAATTCATGCATATTTAACATGTTTTCTTGGTTGTTTTGCATTGCTAGAGGTCATACCAAGCTGATGGAATGGTTTAATTGAGTTATAATGCCTTGAATCAAAAGATGCCATGAACGATTTTTTAGGGTTCTTGAGTTTTAAATTAGGGCTATTCAATCCAGGCAAAATTAGGACTTGTGAGACATATGGTTGAGATCACGAGACCAAGACGAACACAACTGACCCCTCGCGAAATATTTATATGTACCATGGTGCTAATCGCTATTTTTCGTGCAAGCGCATAGTGGAGGTTAAAAACCCCCGCTATCTGATTCTGTTTTTGCAGGTACAACGAAGAAGATGATGAGGTATTGTTGTCCCATTGGTTAATTTGAAAACACACGCGTTTTTTTTGTTTTACAGCATATTGATTTATTTCCCAATATAATAATCTCCACTTATTTCACTAACAAATAGAACAGCTTGGCTGGGTGGCAGGGACACGTGCATATGATCATTGGGACCTGGGTTCGAATCCCAGGTCCCCCAAAAGCTTATTTAATTTTTCTTTCCAGATATTCCTATGTTATGCCCAAGAGATGTCCATCATATACCTCACATCCCAGCGCGCCAAGTGGCCTCAAACTCAAATCCCATGGCCTAGATTGAAAGACTATCATGGTCCTTAGTCAATATGCGCATGGGTGATCACAAAAGTCAAACAGGCTTGTAGCAATTGGGCTTCAGGATTTCCAAATGCACCTCCTAACTTGGGCCAACACCCCCCTGGGTTATTCTTTTTTCTCTTTTTATATTTTCCATTTAACTATTTTTATTATTAATTATTATTATTATTATTTAACTAACCAAATTAATTTTTTCATAATAAAATCAGAAAACTAAAAAATAATATTATTTTTTATTATTTATTAAAATTAATTTCACCCTTTTATTATTTTTGTAAATAAATATAATTAACTAATTTAGTTTAATTAGGATAATTCTAACTTTTTTCAATAATTTAAAATCAACATAGAATTAAGGTTCTTGACAACTTTTAATCATGTTTTCTTTTCTTATTTATTTCTTTAAAACATTAAAAAACCAAAAATATTTCTTTTAATTAATTAATTAGCTTAGGTTTAATTTAATTAAATACCAAATAACAAAAAACCTCTTTCTTTCTCAAAAAAGGGTCAAAACCCTAAAAACATTCCGATTCAATTTTCTCTCGCACGTATGTTTGTTTTATTAATTTTTGATCCATTATTATGTAATTGCTCCGAGGATGTAATAGCTTTGATTAGGACCTTTTATCGCTTTTATTTAATTTTCCGCAATTTACTTTTCAAAGGGTTTGTTTTTGGCGATGTAAATACCCGACGCCTTGTAATAGCTTAGCTTACTTTCCGCAATATTTAACTGCTAGATGTGTGCTAATTAGGTTATGCATGACAAGACTTGTCTCTGAAATTAAAATCAACCCGTAGCTCACCATAACATGTGCAAAGATAACTTAATTGAAACCTGACACACTCGCACATGCCACTCCTAGGGTACGCCTCATTTGGTTGCCTCGACGTGGTCATTGAGTATATGGTATTTTAGAGGTCGCCCTCCTGTCTAAAGATCAAAGTTGCCTTGAAACGGTTGCCTCGATAAAAAATTATCTAAGACATTAGGGTTACCGCTAAGGCGTCCTACTATTACTTTGGTGATCACATGTCCCTATAATCGAATTGACCCGAAAACTCCAACGACGGTGCTACCTACTTCTCAATAGTGGGATAGTATTGTCTAAAGGACATTTACACAACTTAATTTCTTTTGAGTAGGTAGAGGTTCTTAAATACTTGCTCTTTCAAAACAAAAAATACTTTTCGCACCTACACTTTTCTGACAAAAGTTTTCAAACAAACACTTCATACACTCTTGAGGACTGATACAAGAGTTAAATCGAAGTTTTCAAACAAAACTTTTTTCAAAACCCACAAACACAAGAAAAGCAAAACTCTTTTGAAAACATAGTGAGCAAGTACCTAAGAGCCCGTGGATAACCACAGATAGAAAGGGTGCTAACACCTTCCCTTTCTATAATCTACCTCCCAAACCCGAGAAACATCTCGAAAAGGAATTTTTCTATGCTTTTTTCCTTTCCTTGTTGGATAAAATAAAAGACGGTGGCGACTCTTACTTACCGCGACATTTTGCGAAACGCAAACGCGAACCAGCATTCCAAAACAATCAGTTCTATTTCCACCGATCACAGTAACCCTAATGTCTTAGATCATTTTTTATCCGAGGCAACCGTTTCGAGGCAACTTTGATCTTTAGACAGGAGGGCGACCTCTAAAACACCCTATACTCAATGACCACGTTCGAGGCAACCAAGTGAGGCGTACCCTAGGAGTGATATGTGCAAAGGTGTCAATTTTCAGTTATGTTATCTTTGTACATGTTATGGTGAGCTACGGTTGATTTTAAGTTCAGATAGATCTTGTCATGCATAGCCTTTTATTCATACATCTAACAGTTAATAGTTGCGGAATTTAAATTGCGGAAATTAAATCTAAACTATTACAAGGCGTCAGGTATTTACATCGCCAAAAAACAAACCCTTGAAAAATAAATTGCGGGAAATTAAATAAAAGCGATAAAAAGTCCTAATTAAAGCTATTACATCCTCGGAGCAAATACAATTATATGGATAAAACATGAATAAAATAAACATACGCGCGAGCGAGATTGAATCGGAGAGTCTTTAGAGTTTTGACCCCTTTTTGAGAAAAGGAGGAAGTTTTTATTATTTATGAATTAAATTAAATTAAACCTAAAACTAATTAATTAATAAAAAAGAAATATATTTTTTTGGTTTTTTAATGTCTCAAGAAAATAAATGAAAGATGGTCAAAATTGCAGAGAAATCCTAATTCTACATTAATTTTAAATTATTGCAAAAAAATATTAAATTTAACCTAATTAAAACTAAATTAATTAATGTTAATATTTATTTACAAAATAACTAATTAAGGGTGGAATTAATTTTAATAAATAATAATAAAAAATATTATATTTTTGTTGTCTGATTTTATTATGATAAAATTAATTGGGTTAATTAAGTAATAATAATAATAATTAATAGTAAAACAATTAAATGAAAAATATAAAAGAAGAAAAGAAAAAAGGAATAAAACCCAGGGGGTGATGGGCCAACTTTGGAGGTGTTTCTGGAATTTTGAAGCCCAATAAAGCTCAAGCCTGTTTGACTTTCTGGGATATCCACACGCTTGTTGACTAAGGACTATGGTGGTCCTTCAATTTTGGCCATTGGATCCAGGCTTGGAGACACCTGGCGCCTGGAAATTGGAGGTGTATGATGGACCTCACTTTGAAGCTTGCACATGAATACCTGAAAAATAAAAGCAACAATGTTTTAGGGGACCTGGGATTCGAACCCAGGTCCCAAGGCTTCCAAATCAACACGCTAACCACTCCACTAAGCTGTTTCAACTGTTATTAAAATAAAGAGTGTGATACGGTGGGAGAACTGACTAGTGTTTTGCGTTCGTATTCGCACTTGTGCGGTTGAGCAAGAGTCGCCACCGACTTTTTATTTTATCCTAAAGGAAAGGTTAAAAAAAGCACAGCAAAAACCTTTTGAGATATTTCATGGGTTCGGGGGGTAGATTATGAAAAGGGAAGGTATTAGCACCCTTTTCATCCATGGTTATCCATGGGCTCTTAGTTACTTGGTTTTTTAGATCACTTGCCTTGATTTTTGATTGCTTGAAAAATGGTGTGTGTGTGGGTGCTTTTGAAAATATTTTGGAAGAAGATGCCTTGTCTTAGGCAACTAATGTATTTGACTCGTGATTGAGTGTTTTACAAAAGTGTGGATCTTTTCGAAAAGATGTTTCAAATGTTTTTTGGGAGTTTGTTTGAAAGTGTTGTGGATTGTGGTTTTTTGAAAAGAAGGCAAGTGTTTTTGCAAATTGATCTCAAGTAACTAAGAGTTTTGTCTACCCTATTGTACTCAAAGGTTTTTGTTATGTTTTAACCCCTTTTAACAATTTTGCTCTACCATTGAAATTGGTAGATAATCTTGCGTTTAGGAAGTTTATTCGGGACGGGCGTGGGTCATCGTATGGACCATGAATGCAATGATGCCGAGTGTCTTTGGCAATTTGCTTTGAAGGGACTATGATCATTCCGTTTAGGCAACACTTTGAGACTTATGATCATTTGATTTTTGTTTTGCCAAAGATATTCGACGTGCAAGCATGGCCCATTTTGGAAGGCAACATGTGGGATTACCCTAGAGGGTGCAAGTGTGATTGTGTATTGATTACATGTATTTGTCTTGTATTAGGTTATCTAGCGTTTGATTTTATGTACATGCAAACCCTAGGTCTAACCATGGTATAATTGGAAAACTGTAAATTGCGGAAATGTAAAATCTACGCTATTACAAAATAGTGTCCGGGAGTGGGGGTATAAATGTACAAAAGGGGATGAGACTTATAGTATCCAATAAGTTACAACCAAATCGAATTTGCGATCAAATGTAAATATCGAATATACAAATATAAGATAAACAAATGTATAGGAGCAATATGAATGTATTGTGTAAGTGTAAGTGTGAGATGTATATGTATTGTGTGTAATTATTTACAGGTGCGAAATGTGAGGTTGAAGCGTATTAGGGTATTTGTTTAGCCCAAGGAATAATTAAGCGTTTATTTAATTATTGATCTTGTATTTCTTAATATGTATAAAAGAAAAAAGTGTTTTAAATTAAATGCTCAAGTTTTAATTAAATTGTATGTTCAAGTTCTAATTGAAAAATGTATAAGATGCATCATTGTTTATTATATACAGAAAATGTTTTAATTAAGTGTTTTAAGAATTTTAATATTAGAAAAAATATGTATTTTTTCTATTATGTACAAAGATGTATTTTAATTAAAAAAAAGTTTTCAATTTTAATTATATGATATATAAAAAAGTATTTTATTATTTTATACACAAATATACATACTTAAAAGAAAAAGGATATTTTTTAATTTTAACTATATGATAAAAAAAGGTATGATATGTACAAATATATTTAAATTAAAAATTTATATACAAAAGAAAAGTATTTTCTTAAAAGAAAAGGAAAAGCTTTTTATGTTTTTATTGTGTTGTATAAAACGTTTTATAAGTAATAAAAAAAAGAGTTTTGTTAATTTAAAAGTAAAAAAAAAGAAAATGAATGTTTTGTTTTCTTTAAACAATTTACAGTTAAGACCAAGATAAATCAGGAATGGGCTTAGAGATGGGGCATTGAGACGAGGCCCATTCGTTTGGGACGAATTTTAGGGTTTGAGAACTGTTTGTCCATTTTGATAACGCGTTAGGGTTTGGGACGGCGCCGTTCGTGTTCGTTCAACGTTCTTCTTCATCTTCATCTTCCTGAGCGCTTCTCTTTCCGGCCACCAGCGTCACCCCCAAAGCCTCTCTTCCCTCCATTGACATGAGCCCTGTGGTCTTGTGATTCAAGGTTCGGTTTTAATGTTTGTGTTTCCTTTTTCTTTTCATGAATTGTACGCGTTTTTGATTTGGACTAAAACCTTGATTCTTTTATTGTTATGAGCAAAAGGAGAAAAAGAGAGGGAGATGGATGTACTACCTGACCTTGGAGAAGGAGGAGAGAAAAGGGGACGTGGCGCTCAGGAGGCCGGGACGGCGAGAGGAACGTGACGAATCTTCGCTTCTTGGTGACCCTGGTATCTTTTATCTGGTTGCTATTTTTTGCCTATGGTTTTGATGATGATTTTAACTGAAAAGCCCTATCCTGAAATAGATTCACTTCTTTATCTTTCTTTTCTACTACATGTTGCCTTTACTGCCTTGAGTTGGATGCCTTTGGAATGTGTTATTGCCCAGTGATGTATGTTTACTGAGGGCCTAGGTTGCCTCTGAATATATTGTTTTCTTCTATGCCCCTGATGCTTTGAGTTGTTGTTCTGAAACCGTTAGCCTTTTACCTGTGTTGCCCTGTGAGGAACTCAAAGTTCTGAGGGCCTAGGGTTTTGATTTGGGAATGCTTGTTGAAAACGTGTTTCTAGATGTTTGTTTATGGTGAAAGGGTTCTGAGTTCACTTCTTTCCTCTTCTCTATTGCTCACTTTGCCTTTGGATGTGCTTGCCTATGATGAAGAAATTCTGAGGCTTAGGAGTTGGACATGTTTATCGTTATTGCTTCTGTAGGTTTGGCATATGCTAGTTTACGTTTGTGACTGGTACATGGCTCTTTGGGTTAGGCAGACTGTGATGGTTTTAACAGGTTTATGTTATGTGTTTGTAATGGTTTTTGAGGTGTTTGACAGGATGTTGGGTTCTTGAGACAGGTATGAGGTTTTTTGACAACAGCAGGTATGGTTTGACAGGGGTTTTGGTGGTTAAGGCTTGACAGGCCTGTAGAGGCTTTTATTCCTTCTTTTGAACTGTGTTGTGTTTAGTTTTGGTGGCAGGCTGGTGCTGTCTTTGATTAATTGTTGATGTTCTTTGAACGGTTTTGCTGATGCAGTTTTTTTGTGTCAAGGCATCAGGTATGAACTTGGTAGCAGGCCATGCTTGCCTTGTTTCAGGTTATGAGGTTTTTGCTTTGTGATAGGTTCAGCAGGTTTAAAGGTTTGGATAATGCAGGTTTTTGTCTTTTTATGATTTTGTGAGGCTTCAGGCTTTGTATATTTTTTCTTCTCCCTCTCTATCCTGTCTCAGCATAAAACCTGAACTCTTCCTCTTATCTCTCTTTTTTTCTCTCTATGGTACAGTAGGACATTATAATATGATTTATGCTGTACTTTCTTTGTTCTGAAAGGGCCCCTTTATTCTGGGAAATGATGATTAAGATTTAAGTTGCTTGCATATAGGATTTCCTCTGCATCTTTATCCTTCTTTTGACAGCTTTGTGTGCTTTTATTGATATCTTTCCAAAATCTTTGTCAAATCTTTTTTGACAGCCTTGAGTAGATTTGTACTTTGACAGTAAATTGCTCTTTTGGCTTTTGATAGAAAGTTGGAATTGGATTATGCAGTTTGAACTTTGGAATTTATGCATTTGACATTTTAAAAATTATGCATTTTGACATTTTCCATTTATGATAAAAATCTTCCCTCTTTGTGAACCGGGAGAAATCCCGTGATTTGCAGAGAGGGTCAACTGATCCCAGTCAGTGGCCTCTAATGATGAGCAAATTTTATCAGTCTTTTTTAATTCAACTGCTTTCTGACTTTCTCTTTTCTTTTTTTTCTTTTGCAGGTGAAAAATGGAACACCGGAGCGAAGTGAAGAACGAAGAATTAGAAATAAATAGGATAGTTTTTTTATTTTCAATTTAATTTTTGTACACTATTATTATATTAAATACTTCGTAAATAAATACTTGTATCAAATAATAATTGTAACAAACATTAAATATGAAATAAAAATTCTATTGATTCAATTAAATCTTTTCAATTCCTTTTCCTTAATTGTTTACTTGTTATTTATAATTCCTTAAATTAAATAAAATGAAAGTTTAAATTTCAAATATTTAATTCTTAGAACCATAAATAATCAACTAAACCTTGTTGATCAAAATAAATGAATTCGACGTCCCCATCATTCAAAGCAACGCACAGTCGAGCACAAAAACTGATCAGACGCAATCCTCTTTTTCACTGATTCTTTTCCAAGCACTGTAATTCCAAACTGCATATTCTTTGACTGGCTCAAACAACATGAATTCAAACCACTGTCTCTTTCACTGATTAAATCAAGATAATGCGAATTTAACCCGAATCCCGGAATAAACTGCAAAGTGCTGTGGAATTTAAATCCTTCTGAGAACATGCCCATAAAACCTTAATTCTTGATTAAATGCCAAATAACGCTCGCCTGATCAAAATTGAACCAAAAATCATCCAAAACCCTAAGCCAACTGTGAAACAATCCAGAGCCCTGAAAATCAGTAAAAACCCTAATTTCGCTTGACTGACAAGAAAAGTCCGTTTGTCCGATTCTTGAGTCAGTTTAAAAAATCAGGAAAGACTTGAAGCTGAGATTTCTTGTGGAAAAATGCGAGGGCAAATTTTGGGGTACAACAGTTGCCCCTGTTCAATCTTCTTGGACCTGAAGAGTTAGATTGGCAAGTTTGCCTTTCGCGACTTGAAGGTAAAAGAAGATTGGACACTAAAGTGCCCAGAAAATTTGCACTCGGTGATATGATGGTAGATGTGAATGGGCTTACAGATGCCATTTGGTGATGGGCTTAAAGATGCCATTTGGCGAGTGCTGATAGGAGGATGGGCTTATAGATGCCATCTGGTGATGTTGAACGGTATGTCAATGGTGAGTGGACCAGTATCAGAAGGGCCTCCATGTTTCGGAACATCTCTGAATCGGGGTCCGAACAAGCAACAGATTTGACGTCCATGTCTGGAGAATCTGTAAACTATTTTCGGGAGTTGGGATTGAATAAGCAATGGAACAGCATCCGTTGTTGGGAAGCGTCCGTAAACTATTTTCAGGAATTGAGAAGAGTCTGAACAAGTTGGTAGATTGACATCCGTTGTGGGGAAGAATCCGTAAACTGTTTTTCAGAAGTCTTGAAGTTGAAGAGGGACCGGTGTAGGGTTTCCTGCTGATGCGTCTGAATGAATCTGGAATAGGTATCAGAATGTCGCCGTGTCTGGGTCGCATCTGAACTATTTTTGGATGAATCTCGGGAGATGATCTTTGTCTGTCGACTGATCTTACCTGAAAAGGTGAAGGGTTAGTTGTATGCAATGTTATGATGCATGATGCAATGTACGTGACATCAGTATTTATGAATGTGATGGATGCGCATGTGAGCTGATGAGATAATCTTGCTGAGGATAAATGAATCCGAGATGGCTGAAGATAAAAGCATCTTGATTGCTGCCGGGGAAAATAAGTCCTTGGCTGCTGCTGGGGAGGAGAATTCCTGATGACCTCTACTGGGGAGTTCCAAACTAGTAGACTCATGCTGGAGAGGCCAGATTGAGAATCTTCAGCTTAATGGGAAGTAACTCTGGTGATCTCACTGGGGAACTCAAGATTTGTCCTCCCAAAACTCTGTGGGGAGAAGGTTCAAAGGTCTGGCTCCGCTGGGGATACTGAAGCTTAAACTCTAAGGGGAATGGAATTCCGGAGGATTCTCTGGCTGGGGATTTGCAAAGATAAGTTACTGCTGGGGAATTTTGATGAACTCCGCTGGGGATAGGGAGAATTTTGGCGAGCGCGATCTTCCGTGGTGGTTAGCTTGAGAAGAATCTGAACAAGCGATAGGTTAACATCCGTTACTTGGAGAACCCGTGAACTATTTTCAGAAATCTTGAAGTTGAATCAGCAATAGAGCCGCATCCGTTGTTGGGAAGCGTCCGTAAACTAATTTCAAAGGTTGCATCTGAACAAGCTGATAGATTAACATCCGTTACTTGGGAAGAATCCATAAACTGTTTTCAGAAGTCTTGAGAAGAATCTGAACAAGTGATAGGTTAACCTCCGTTTACTTGGAGAACCCGTGAACTGTTTTCAGAAATCTCGAGATTGAATCAGCAATAGAGCCGCATCCGTTGTTGGGAAGCGTCCGTAAACTGTTTTCAAAGGTAGCGCCTGAACAAGTTGATAGATTAACATCCGTTGTTGGGAGGAATCTGTAAACTGTTTTCAGCGGTTTGGGAAAGAAACTGAACAAGCGATAGGTTAACATCCGTTTACTTGGGGAACCCGTAAACTGTTTTCAGAAAGTTGCATCTGAACAAGTGATAGATTAACATCCGTTGTTGGGATGAATCCATGAACTGTTTTCAGAAGTCTTGAGAAGAATCTGAACAAGTGATAGGTTAACATCCGTTTACTTGGAGAACCCGTGAACTATTTTCAGAAATCTTGAAGTTGAATCAGCAATAGAGCCGCATCCGTTGTTGGGAAGCGTCCGTAAACTAATTTCAAAGGTTGAGAAGAGTCTGAACAAGTTGGTAGATTAACATCCGTTGTTGGGAAGAATCCGTAAACTTGTTTCAGAAGTCTTGAAGAGGAACCGGTGTAGGGCTTCCTGATGATGAGCTTGCGTAAAACTGCATCGGTTTTTGAACACTTTTGACATTCGAATGCCCCAAGTGGTGATGTAGATAATTTCCTGGCTTATTACAGGTGTTGGTCTACAATCGGTCGTTCACAGATGTTTTCCTGGGTTGTTACAGGTGTTGATCTGGAATTCTTCAGACATGCCCTGGCTGGATACAAGAGTCGAATCTGGAAAGGTGATAGCTGATAGATATGCCCTGGCTGGATACAGGAGTCGAATCTTCAAACTCTTCAGACATGCCCTGGCTAGATACAGGAATCGAGTCTGGAAATATGATTAACAGATATGCCCTGGCTGGATACAGGAGTCGAATCCGGAAATGTGATAGTTGATAGATATGCCCTGGCTGGATACAGGAGTCGAATCTTCAAACTCTTCAGACATGCCCTGGCTAGATACAGGAATCGAGTCTGGAATGTGATAATTGATTTGTTGAACACTTTTGACATTTGAATGCCCCAAGTGGTGATGAAGGAATCTTGAATCAGATTACTCTGCATATTGAGAGATTTCTTGAAATCTTGATTGGACTGCCCCAGGTTAACTGAACTTTGAAAGATCTGTTGGACCTTGACTGGACTGCCCCAGGTTAATTGAATTGTGACAGGTCATGCCCCTTGTTGACAAGAGATTTGATGGAAGTGTTATCCTCTTGAAGTGATTTTGACTTACTGAGAGAGTTTTCGTTCCTCCGAACATTCGCTGTATGAATTTCTTTGCTGTCAAACAAAAGGGTCAAATGCAGACAGTGATATTCGAATAATGCAAAGTTTATGTTTGTCTCGAAGTTTTGAAAAATGCGTTTTTTAGCAGAAAACTTTTTCACAAGACTAGTTAACACAAGATTTAGAGCAAAGCCCTACAGGAGTCAGGATACCTTTTGTAACAGTATGCTTTCGAACTAACCCATGCTTCAATTAGGACTTTTGAAGGGTTGTAACGTGGCTTGGTTCACAGTTTAAGAAACAAAGGATATAGGCTCAAAGTATATTTGTACCCACCCGCTTTTCGTGATGTTCTTCAACCTAAACTCAGTTAATTGTGCGTCATACTCTGTTTTGAGTCTGGAACGACTTTCGGGCGATGGTTCACCAGTTGAATTTGGGGAGACAGTCATCATCTCCTTTTTCTTTTTCAACACTTTTCATGTTGTTGAGGATTTTGTAACGACCTCACTATTTTGATTTTGATTTGTTATCCCTAACTTTTGCCTGACTGTTACCGTTTTCCGGGATTACTGTCAGCGGGATGCCCCAGCTTTCTTAAGCCTCCTTTATAGGTTTTGGCTCGGCGGGCTTTTCTCTTTTGAGAGACTGACTGTCTATGTGATAGGGAACCACCCTTGTCTTTTGATTCCAAAGGAATGCTTTCTTTTTCGATGTCGTTCATTGTGTTACGAACTGAGAGTTTGCGACTTCAATGCGCATTTTCTTTTGAATTAACTGAGATACTACCCTGCCCCAGGTTTATATCAAGGGTTTTGATCGTTTCAGAACAGGAAACTCCTACTTCTTTGGCTCGAAGGGGTTGACTAGGGATTAACTTCCTTATAACTCCAGTGTTTGGGAATTGAAAGAAATGCCTGTACATCATCAGCAAGGTCTGTTCAAAAGCATACTGTATAAGATTATGGTATTGTTTCGTCATCCTCCCTCTAAAGGCTTACGGCTTTTTATCAAGAGTCAAATATCATAAAGAAAAGCAGTAGTGAAACGAATGGATGAGTTCAAGACAAACATATGCAATGCATTAATGAAAACATAGTTTAACATCAACAGATAATTGTTTGACAGCAAAAAGAAATTACAACTTTGAAAATTCAAAAATAAGCAAAAGTCTTTCAGTTTGAGCTTCGTCACTTCAAGCGGAGAACCCTTTAACGGAAGATTTTCATCTCGCCGTCTGGCATGAATTCCAGCACCCCAATGTCGATCAGATCTTGAATTTTGTTCTTCAAGGCCCAACAGTCGTTGGTGTCGTGTCCCGGGCTGTAGGAGTGGTAAACACAAAAGGCGTCGAGATTATAGTGAGGAGAGGAGGCATTGGGCTTCTGAGGAGGGTCCTTTACAGTAAGCAAATTGACCTCCAACAGGCGCTTCAGTATGAAGAATGAAGGTATTTCAGTCTCCGTGAACTGTCTTCCCGACTTTTCTTGCTTACGCCGATTGCCCCGTTGACGCTGACGAGGTTGTTGACGGGCTTGTGACCCTGAAGCTAGCAAAGGAGCTTTCCCCTTGTCTTCTTGAGTGGATGGAGGCTGAACGGTGACTTGCTCTTCGACCTCAGATGTTTGCCCCAGTTGGCTGTTTGGAAGCAGTTGGCGGACAAGAACTCTGAGTTCCTCTTGTCTTTGGGATAGGTCTTGGATGAGAGCCATCTGGCCCACCAACTGTCCCATCACTTGGGTCCTCAGTGTTGTCAGATCAAACTGCAGCTCCGCAATCTGATCACTCCTGGTATTGTTGGAACTTTCCAAGCCCTTGGTGAGGAGAGCTTTCATCTCTTCTTACCCTAGAGACAAGTTCAGGAACATCTCCTGCAGCTGAGCAGTCTGGTCTTGGATGTCTTTGACAGACCTTTCTAGAGCCATCTCTTGCTGAAATAAACAGCAGGAGAGTAAGGAAACCTGAAAAAGGAAAGATTGTCAAAATGCAATGCATGATATGTGGATGCATGCTTTCAAGGGTCTCTTGGGGTAAACACAAGAAAATGTTAGAGGTTGAACTTTGCTCTTGGATTGGAGATCTCCGCACCGGGGGACGTCTTTCCACGAGAATCAAGCTCACCATGTCGAGTGGGTCATAGCCACTGATTCAAGTTGTTGTTCTTGAACTTTTGATTGGAGAGCTTTGTGTCGGTGGATGTCTTTCTACGAGAACCAAGCTCACCATGTCGAGTGGGTCATAGCCACTGATTCAAGTTGTTGCACTTGATCTTTGATTGGACTGGTTAGAGGAGAAACCTCTTGCCTCTGGATAGATGTCTGGTTCAACGTAACCCTGCATCAAAAGAACCCTCGAGATCCTTGAAATGGTTATTGAAAATGCTATGGTATGATGTCATGATGTTATGTACATGTATGCGGAAAGCAAGTGAGTGTATATACAGGCAAACATATTCACACAAAGCACACAAGGCCTTAGGTTTAGGCTTGCATGAGGTTCAGGTACTACCCTCTTTCAGTTTGTTGGTTAAAACCTGTCCTATCAAAAGTGACCTGGTTCTAGAGGATCTCATATCATTGGCTACCCTCAATCGGTCATAACTCCAGCATCGCAACCTTTTCTCGCGGCCGGAACCATCTCGAGAGTTTAGCCTCAATGAGTGTAGCATACTGCTACTGTTCTAATGGCCAAGTTGGTCAATTTAGGGTTCTACGGTCGGTTGGTGCTTAATGACTCCTTGGAAGACCCATATTCTCCCCGTCTTAACACGAGGGATATCGGTACAGACCAAGACGCCACACCAACGTAGCCACTGCTTCACCCATGTCGGTATACGCCGGACAGGTCCCTCACAGATTATGCTACCTAAAAGGGTTTCTCCAGATCCGGGTTAGGATCTATAAAACTCCGATACAAAGCCCACAAATGTAAAGCAAACAAAACAATCAATTGAAAATAAAGGTGATCTAAACCCTAAGGTAACCCCACTTTAAAATTCTCCCCAGCAGAGTCGCCAGTTCTGTGATACGGTGGGAGAACTGACTAGTGTTTTGCGTTCGTATTCAAACTTGTGTGGTTGAGCAAGAGTCGCCACCGACTTTTTATTTTATCCTAAAGGAAAGGTTAAAAAAAGCACAGCAAAAACCTTTTGAGATATTTCATGGGTTCGGGAGGTAGATTATGAAAAGGGAAGGTATTAGCACCCTTTTCATCCATGGTTATCCATGGGCTCTTAGTTACTTGGTTTTTTAGATCACTTGCCTTGATTTTTGATTGCTTGAAAAATGGTGTGTGTGTGGGTGCTTTTGAAAATATTTTGGAAGAAGATGCCTTGTCTTAGGCAACTAATGTATTTGACTCGTGATTGAGTGTTTTACAAAAGTGTGGATCTTTTTGAAAAGATGTTTCAAATGTTTTTTGGGAGTTTGTTTGAAAGTGTTGTGGATTGTGGTTTTTTGAAAAGAAGGCAAGTGTTTTTGCAAATTGATCTCAAGTAACTAAGAGTTTTGTCTACCCTATTGTACTCAAAGGTTTTTGTTATGTTTTAACCCCTTTTAACAATTTTGCTCTACCATTGAAATTGGTAGACAATCTTGCGTTTAGGAAGTTTATTCGGGACGGGCGTGGGTCATCGTATGGACCATGAATGCAATGATGCCGAGTGTCTTTGGCAATTTGCTTTGAAGGGACTATGATCATTCAGTTTAGGCAACACTTTGAGACTTATGATCATTTGATTTTTGTTTTGCCAAAGATATTCGACGTGCAAGTATGGCCCATTTTGGAAGGCAACATGTGGGATTACCCTAGAGGGTGCAAGTGTGATTGTGTATTGATTACATGTATTTGTCTTGTATTAGGTTATCTAGCGTTTGATTTTATGTACATGCAAACCCTAGGTCTAACCATGGTATAATTGGAAAACTGTAAATTGCGGAAATGTAAAATCTACGCTATTACAAAATAGTGTCCGAGAGTGGGGGTATAAATGTACAAAAGGAGATGAGACTTATAGTATCCAATAAGTTACAACCAAATCGAATTTGCGATCAAATGTAAATATCGAATATACAAATATAAGATAAACAAATGTATAGGAGCAATATGAATGTATTGTGTAAGTGTAAGTGTGAGATGTATATGTATTGTGTGTAATTATTTACAGGTGCGAAATGTGAGGTTGAAGCGTATTAGGGTATTTGTTTAGCCCAAGGAATAATTAAGCGTTTATTTAATTATTGATCTTGTATTTCTTAATATGTATAAAAGAAAAAAGTGTTTTAAATTAAATGCTCAAGTTTTAATTAAATTGTATGTTCAAGTTCTAATTGAAAAATGTATAAGATGCATCATTGTTTATTATATACAGAAAATGTTTTAATTAAGTGTTTTAAGAATTTTAATATTAGAAAAAATATGTATTTTGTCTATTATGTACAAAGATGTATTTTAATTAAAAAAAAGTTTTCAATTTTAATTATATGATATATAAAAAAGTATTTTATTATTTTATACACAAATATACATACTTAAAAGAAAAAGGATATTTTTTAATTTTAACTATATGATAAAAAAAGGTATGATATGTACAAATATATTTAAATTAAAAATTTATATACAAAAGAAAAGTATTTTCTTAAAAGAAAAGGAAAAGCTTTTTATGTTTTTATTGTGTTGTATAAAACGTTTTATAAGTAATAAAAAAAAAGAGTTTTGTTAATTTAAAAGTAAAAAAAAAGAAAATGAATGTTTTGTTTTCTTTAAACAATTTACAGTTAAGACCAAGATAAATCAGGAATGGGCTTAGAGATGGGGCATTGAGACGAGGCCCATTCGTTTGGGACGAATTTTAGGGTTTGAGAACTGTTTGTCCATTTTGATAACGCGTTAGGGTTTGGGACGGCGCCGTTTGTGTTCGTTCAACGTTCTTCTTCATCTTCATCTTCCTGAGCGCTTCTCTTTCCGGCCACCAGCGTCACCCCCAAAGCCTCTCTTCCCTCCATTGACATGAGCCCTGTGGTCTTGTGATTCAAGGTTCGGTTTTAATGTTTGTGTTTCCTTTTTCTTTTCATGAATTGTACGCGTTTTTGATTTGGACTAAAACCTTGATTCTTTTATTGTTATGAGCAAAAGGAGAAAAAGAGAGGGAGATGGATGTACTACCTGACCTTGGAGAAGGAGGAGAGAAAAGGGGACGTGGCGCTCAGGAGGCCGGGACGGCGAGAGGAACGTGACGAATCTTCGCTTCTTGGTGACCCTGGTATCTTTTATCTGGTTGCTATTTTTTGCCTATGGTTTTGATGATGATTTTAACTGAAAAGCCCTATCCTGAAATAGATTCACTTCTTTATCTTTCTTTTCTACTACATGTTGCCTTTACTGCCTTGAGTTGGATGCCTTTGGAATGTGTTATTGCCCAGTGATGTATGTTTACTGAGGGCCTAGGTTGCCTCTGAATATATTGTTTTCTTCTATGCCCCTGATGCTTTGAGTTGTTGTTCTGAAACCGTTAGCCTTTTACCTGTGTTGCCCTGTGAGGAACTCAAAGTTCTGAGGGCCTAGGGTTTTGATTTGGGAATGCTTGTTGAAAACGTGTTTCTAGATGTTTGTTTATGGTGAAAGGGTTCTGAGTTCACTTCTTTCCTCTTCTCTATTGCTCACTTTGCCTTTGGATGTGCTTGCCTATGATGAATAAATTCTGAGGCTTAGGAGTTGGACAGGTTTATCGTTATTGCTTCTGTAGGTTTGGCATATGCTAGTTTACGTTTGTGACTGGTACATGGATCTTTGGTTTAGGCAGACTGTGATGGCTTTAACAGGTTTATGTTATGTGTTTGTAATGGTTTTTGAGGTGTTTGACAGGATGTTGGGTTCTTGAGACAGGTATGAGGTTTTTTGACAACAGCAGGTATGGTTTGACAGGGGTTTTGGTGGTTAAGGCTTGACAGGCCTGTAGAGGCTTTTATTCCTTCTTTTGAACTGTGTTGTGTTTAGTTTTGGTGGCAGGCTGGTGCTGTCTTTGATTAATTGTTGATGTTCTTTGAACGGTTTTGCTGATGCAGTTTTTTTGTGTCAAGGCATCAGGTATGAACTTGGTAGCAGGCCATGCTTGCCTTGTTTCAGGTTATGAGGTTTTTTCTTTGTGATAGGTTCAGCAGGTTTAAAGGTTTGGATAATGCAGGTTTTTGTCTTTTTGTGATTTTGTGAGGCTTCAGGCTTTGTATATTTTTTCTTCTCCCTCTCTATCCTGTCTCAGCATAAAACCTGAACTCTTCCTCTTATCTCTCTTTTTTTCTCTCTATGGTACAGTAGGACATTATAATATGATTTATGCTGTACTTTCTTTGTTCTGAAGGGGCCCCTTTATTCTGGGAAATGATGATTAAGATTTAAGTTGCTTGCATATAGGATTTCCTCTGCATCTTTATCCTTCTTTTGACAGCTTTGTGTGCTTTTATTGATATCTTTCCAAAATCTTTGTCAAATCTTTTTTGACAGCCTTGAGTAGATTTGTACTTTGACAGTAAATTGCTCTTTTGGCTTTTGATAGAAAGTTGGAATTGGATTATGCAGTTTGAACTTTGGAATTTATGCATTTGACATTTTAAAAATTATGCATTTTGACATTTTCCATTTATGATAAAAATCTTCCCTCTTTGTGAACCGGGAGAAATCCCGTGATTTGCAGAGAGGGTCAACTGATCCCAGTCAGTGGCCTCTAATGATGAGCAAATTTTATCAGTCTTTTTTAATTCAACTGCTTTCTGACTTTCTCTTTTCTTTTTTTTCTTTTGCAGGTGAAAAATGGAACACCGGAGCGAAGTGAAGAATGAAGAATTAGAAATAAATAGGATAGTTTTTTTATTTTCAATTTAATTTTTGTACACTATTATTATATTAAATACTTCGTAAATAAATACTTGTATCAAATAATAATTGTAACAAACATTAAATATGAAATAAAAATTCTATTGATTCAATTAAATCTTTTCAATTCCTTTTCCTTAATTGTTTACTTGTTATTTATAATTCCTTAAATTAAATAAAATGAAAGTTTAAATTTCAAATATTTAATTCTTAGAACCATAAATAATCAACTAAACCTTGTTGATCAAAATAAATGAATTCGACGTCCCCATCATTCAAAGCAACGCACAGTCGAGCACAAAAACTGATCAGACGCAATCCTCTTTTTCACTGATTCTTTTCCAAGCACTGTAATTCCAAACTGCATATTCTTTGACTGGCTCAAACAACATGAATTCAAACCACTGTCTCTTTCACTGATTAAATCAAGATAATGCGAATTTAACCCGAATCCCGGAATAAACTGCAAAGTGCTGTGGAATTTAAATCCTTCTGAGAACATGCCCATAAAACCTTAATTCTTGATTAAATGCCAAATAACGCTCGCCTGATCAAAATTGAACCAAAAATCATCCAAAACCCTAAGCCAACTGTGAAACAATCCAGAGCCCTGAAAATCAGTAAAAACCCTAATTTCGCTTGACTGACAAGAAAAGTCCGTTTGTCCGATTCTTGAGTCAGTTTAAAAAAATCAGGAAAGACTTGAAGCTGAGATTTCTTGTGGAAAAATGCGAGGTTGCAGGGTACTGATAGTTTATTTTGGTTCGGATACTGATAGTTTATTTTGAATAGGCAGTCATTTTGTTGAGAGGTTGCAGGATCTCTTTCTTTTTGATTTTATTATCCCTGTCTTTTTGCCTGAACTGTTTCTTTTATGATTACAGTCAGCGGGATGCCCCAATTTTTTGTAAGTCTCCTTCATAGGTTGACTTATTGAGCTTTTATTTTGAAAGATGACTGCCTGTCCTTACGATTATAGGGAACCATCACTGTCTTTTGTTTTGGAAGGACTCCTTTGATGCCATTCATTGTGCACCTGGATCAACTGAGAAAACTACCCTGTCCCGGGTTGTGATTAAGGGTTTTAATTTGTGAAAAGAAAAACTCCAACTTCTTTGGCTCAAAGGGGTTGACTAGGGATTATCTTCCTTATAACTCCACTATTTAGGATTTGAAACAATGCCTGTACCTCATCAGCGGGGTCTATTCAAAAGCATACTGTAAATATTTTGATATCATTTTCGTCATCCTCCCTCAAAAGGCTTAGAATTTTTAATCGAGAGTTGAACATCACAAAAAAATGAAAGCAATTTGAATATAGTGAATACGAATGGATTGATTCAAAACAGACATATGCAATGCATTGATAAAGTAATAAAGTTTGACATGAATGAATGTTTGAATAAGCAAAGAAAAATACAACTTGAAAATTCAAATAAAACAAAAGCCTTCAATGATTTGGCATAGGAGCAGTGATTATTGTTGGAGTCTCTGGAGGGTCAAACTGGATTTCTTTGGCATCAATCATGTCTTGAACCTTATTCTTCAGGGCCCAACAGTTGTTTGTGTCATGTCCCGGACTGTCAGAGTGGTATGCACACGTTTCATTGGGATGATAGGTAGGAGCGGAAGTGTTTGGATTCCGGAGAGGAGCCCTTAATGTAATCAACCCTGCCTTCAACATTTGATGTAGCGCTTGAGTCAGTGAAATGTTAATCTTAGTGAATTGTCTTTTAGGTGCGACCTCCTTACGTTGATGCCCCTTTCTTTGTTGAGCAGGCGTAGGATTAGAGATCAAGATTTCTCCTACGTGTTGGTCATGACGACTCTTTTGACCATACACATCATTGGACTCTTTCTTCCCATTGTAGGGCTTTTTCTGAGCATCGGAAGGTGTAGCTTATTGAATCTTCCTGCTTTTGATGCCAGCTTCAATTCTTTCACCAGTCAAGATAAGGTCTGTGAACCCGGCTGAATAGTTTCTAATCAAATGGTTAAAGAATGGAACAGACAGGGTCCCCAGAAATATATCAACAAGTTCACGATCAGTTAAGGGTGGCTGCACCCATCCAGCCAGGTCTCTCCATTTTTGAGCATATTCTTTAAATCCTTCACCCGTCCCTAGTGACATACCCTGGAGTTGGGTACGCGTAGGAGCGAGGTCGGAATTATATTGATACTGCTTATAGAACACAGTAGCCAAATCCTCCCAGTTACGGATACTGGCCCCATCCAGCTGATAGAACCACTCCAGCTGAGTCCCTGAAAGACTATCCTGGAAGAAATGGATCCACAAATTCTTGTCAGCAGTGTAAGGTTGGATCTTCCTTACATACGACCGGAGGTGCAGCTTTGGACAGGAGGCTCCGTCATATTTGGCAAAGGCAGGTGCCTTGAATTTATGAGGAATCACCACCCCATAGGATAAGCCTAGGTCTCCAAAGTCCAACCCGGGCACATTCCGTATCTCCATGGCGCTCAAGCGGTCCTCTAACTGTTTATACCTATCCTCAGCAGGAGGATATTGTTCTTCATCATAATCCGTCTCGTTTTCGGAGACCACGGGACTAGGAACCCTTCTCTCTTGTGGGCTGTCTTTCCCTACAAATGAGGTAGTCAGATCAACCTCATTCTGCAGTCCATTCCCAAATCTGCGTCCAGTGTTGAACAAGACGGTCCTCTTCTTCTTCTTCTTCCTCTCTTTCAGAATCAGAGTCTTCAAATCCTATTGACCCTGGGCTAGGCTCATAACCAACTCTTGGAATTGGGCATTCTGGGCCTGGAGGGCCTTGATAGCTTGTTCAGTGGAAGGTTCAGAAGACATGATGATTGCTGAAATAAACAACGAAGAAAATAAGTGACCTGTAATGGTACCTGTAATGCAATGATATGTATGATATATGTATGCAATGTTTTCAAGGATCTCGCGGGGTAAACAAAGAAACTTGTTAGAATTTGAATCTGGTAGCTTGATTGAAGGAACTTCATGTTGCTGAGAATCCTTCTTCAAGAGTCAGGCTCACCATATCGAGTGGGTCATAGCCCCTGACTCAAGTTATCGTGTTTTGATCTCCAAACAATCTTGGCTAGAGGAAAATAAATCCCCTTTGCCCCTTGCTAGACATTTGATTCATCATGACCTGCATCACAAACCTTTGAGATCCTTGAAATGGTTAAGGAAATGCTATGGTATGATGTTATGATGCGTATGATGTTATGTACATGTATGCAAAAGTAAGCAAGTGTATATACAGGCAGTCATATTCACACAAAGAAAACAAGTCCTTAGGTTTAGGCTTGCATGGGGTTCATAGGTAAGTACCCTCTTGAAGTTAGTTGGCTCAAAACCTGTCCTATAAATAGTAACCGGGTTCTAAGGAGCTCAATATCATTGGATTGTTTTCTATGTTCATTGTTTTAATTTAGCCACTTAACTGGCGATCAAAATATTCCAAGAAAACAACCCTCAATGAGTGTAGTATCGAGTATCTACCAACTTCGGACTGCACCAAAGTCGGTCATCTCACTACCCCTAAAAAGGCCAGGATGGTCAAGTAAGGTTCTAAGGTCAGTTGATGCTTCGCGACACCACGCGGCGGCCCCGTACTCTCCTTGACTTGACTCAAGGGTTACCGGTACTCACCAAAGTGCCACATCAACGTAGCTAATGCTTCAACCATGTCGGTATACCCTGCACAGTTCCTTCACAGTTTGTTGCTACTTCTAAAGGGTATCCCCAGATTCGGGTTAGGATTTATAAAACTCTGATACAAGCCCACAATATTAAAGCATTCAAGGCATATAGTGATCTAATCCTAAGGTACACCTCACAGAGTAATTCCCCGGCAGAGTCACCAGTTCTGTGATCGGTGGGAATGAGAACTGACTGTTTTGGAATGCTGGTTCGCGTTTGCATTTCACAAAATGTCGCGGTAAGCAAGAGTCGCCACCGTCTTTTATTTAATCTAACAAGGAAAGGACAAAAGCACAGCAAAATTCCTTTTCGAGATGTTTCTCGGGTTCGGGAGGTAGATTATAGAAAGGGAAGGTGTTAGCACCCTTTCTATCCGTGGTTATCCACGGGCTCTTAGGTACTTGCTCACTATGTTTTCAAAAAATTTTGTTTTTCTTGTGTTTTTGGGTTTTGAAAAGAGTTTTGTTTGAAAACTTCGATTTAACTCTTGTATCTGTCCTCAAGAGTGTATGAAGTGTTTGTTTGAAAACTTTTGTTTGAAAAGTGTAGGTGCGAAAAGTATTTTTGTTTTGAAAGAGCAAGTACCTGAGAACCTCTACCTACTCAAAAGAAATTAAGCTGTGTAAATGTCCTTTAGATAGTACTATCCCACTATTGAGAAGTAGGTAGCACCGTCGTTGGAGTTTTCAGGTCAATTCGATTATAGGGACATGTGGTCACTAAAGCAATAGTAGGACGCCTTAGCGGTAACCCTAATGTATTAGATCATTTTTTATCCGAGGCAACCGTTTCGAGGCAACTTTGATCTTTAGACAGGAGGGCGACCTCTAAAACACCCTATACTCAATGACCACGTTCGAGGAAACCAAGTGAGGCGTACCCTAGGAGTGGCATGTGCAAAGGTGTCAATTTTCAGTTATGTTATCTCTGTACATGTTATGGTGAGCTACGGTTGATTTTAAGTTTAGATAGATCTTGTCATGCATAGCCTTTTATTCATACATCTAGCAGTTAATAGTTGCGGAATTTAAATTGTGGAAATTAAATCTAAACTATTACAAGGCGTCGGGTATTTACATCGCCAAAAAACAAACCCTTGAAAAATAAATTGCGGGAAATTAAATAAAAGCGATAAAAAGTCCTAATTAAAGCTATTACATCCTCGGAGCAAATACAATTATATGGATAAAACATGAATAAAATAAACATACGCGCGAGCGAGATTGAATCGGAGAGTCTTTAGGGTTTTGACCCCTTTTTGAGAAAAGAAGGAAGTTTTTATTATTTATGAATTAAATTAAATTAAACCTAAAACTAATTAATTAATAAAAAATAAATATATTTTTTTGGTTTTTTAATGTCTCAAGAAAATAAATAAAAGATGGTCAAAATTGCCAAGAAACCCTAATTCTACATTAATTTTAAATTATTGCAAATTTTTTTTAAATTTAACCTAATTAAAACTAAATTAATTAATGTTAATATTTATTTACAAAATAACTAATTAAGGGTGGAATTAATTTTAATAAATAATAATAAAAAATATTATATTTTTGTTGTCTGATTTTATTATGAAAAAATTAATTGGGTTAATTAAGTAATAATAATAATTAATAGTAAAACAATTAAATGAAAAATATAAAAGAAGAAAAGAAAAAAAGGAATAAAACCCAGGGGGTGATGGGCCAACTTTGGAGGTGTTTCTAGAATTTTGAAGCCCAATAATGCTCAAGCCTGTTTGACTTTCTGGGATATCCACACGCTTGTTGACTAAGGACTATGGTGGTCCTTCAATTTTGGCCATTGGATCCAGGCTTGGAGACACCTGGCGCCTGGAAATTGGAGGTGTATGATGGACCTCACTTTGAAGCTTGCACATGAATACCTGAAAAATAAAAGCAACAATGTTTTGGGGGACCTGGGATTCGAACCCAGGTCCCAAGGCTTCCAGATCAACACGCTAACCACTCCACTAAGCTGTTTCAACTGTTATTAAAATAAAGAGCAATAATTATATATGAAAATAATCAATATGCTGTAATAAAACAAAAATAACGCGCGCTTTTCAAATTGTCCAATGGTATGTCAACACCTCATCATCTTCTTTATTCGTTCTGCATAAATAATATTAGATAGCGGGGGTTTTTAACCCCCACTAACCACTGCAAGGAAAAATAGCGATTAGCACCACAGTATATATAAATATTTCGCGAGGTATTGGTCTTGTTCGTCTGGGTCTAACGGTTTCAACCATGTGTCTTATGAGTCCTAATTTTGCCTGGTTCACAAAGCCCTAATTGAAAACTTAAGAACCCTAGAATTTTGATCATGGCATCTTTTGATTCAGGGAGTTATAGCTCAATTAAATTATGCCATTAACTTTGTATGGTTCCTAGCAATGCAAAACAATCAAAGAAACGTGTTAAATGCGCATGAATCAAGCAATACGATTTTGAATAAAAAAAGCCAAACCGTGAAACTGTAAGCGACGATTCTTTGAGCTTTAGGGTCTGAGTTTGATTGCAAAACACTCCTGAGAACTCCTGCAAGGTATTTGAATCAACAAAAACCCTTGAATCGCCCTAGAATGCAAGAACATATTTTTGATTTTCTTGGAAATTCTTGGTTTTGACAGGGTGGTTTCTGCAGCTTTCTCACGTTTCATTAGGTCAGGGTTAGCTTGCATATGTATAAGGCAATTGAATTAGGTCAAAAAGCTGGGCCAATATCCATTGCATTGATGATTGAATCCTTGATTGAAAAATCAAATATTCTTGATTTTCATGATTGAACAAACTTTCCAATTTTGTATTTTTTTATATCTTTGACTTGTGCACGAATTTTCCAGCACTTTTAGGTCATATTTGCTTCACAAAAAGATTTAAAAACCAAATATTGTATTTTCCTACAATTTAAATTGATTAAATGAATTAATATCAATTAAAAATCCAATTAATCAATAAAAATAAGAAAATAAATTTAATTAAGCTTGATGGGTCGTGCATAGGTCATGGATGAAGTTTCAACAAGATATTTGAGGCCCATTAGCAAAAAGAAAGTGTTTTGGGCAAAGTTGACTTTTGCAAATTCATAAAAATTTCCCAACTTCTCCAATGCACAACTTGCTCAATTTTGATCATATGACTATGTTCTTGGACATTTTGGAAAGCTCTTGAAGTCCTCTAACCAATTCCTTTGGTCCCATGTCATTTGGATTTAGCAATTTCAAGTTTTGGTCTTTGACTCAAAGTGTACTTTTGTTGACTTTTGAAATTGACCTATAATGTAAAAATTGGTAACTTTTTGTGAGAGAATTTCTTGAACTTGGAGTGTGAAGATGGATTGTAGGATATTGTATCATCTTCAAAATGAGCATTGGATGGAATTTTTCTGACAAACCATGAAAAAGTTATGCCTTGGTCAAGATACAGTTGACTTTTCTACTGTCCAAAAATAGTAACTTTTTGCACCTTGATGATTTTTGAGCCATTCTTGTGGAATCATGATCAAGACTTGATCAAATGATGATTGTGAACTCAAAATGAGACGTTGACCAAAAATTCTGACTTTTGACTGTAAAATGACCATTTTGCCCTTGCAGTTGACTGTGGGTCAAATGGAGCTTTTGACTGTGCAAATGGGCACTGTGAGTCTTGAAACTTGGCATGTAGGTGCTTGAGGATGCATATAGGCCCTTGAGACTTGATTGAACCGTTGAAAACCCCAACTTCCTTGAAAGAACCAAAACCCTAATTTTGAGTTGGCTTAGGAGGTGGTCTGACTATACAACCCTTGAGCCATTTTGAATAATTTGAAGATTATTCTTGACATATCTTGAGGAATATGGGATGGAAAATTTTGGGGTACAACAGTTGCCCCTGTTCAATCTTCTTAAACCTGAGGATGTAGATTGGCTTGCGTTACTTTCGTGATCCGAAGGTGGAAGATGATTGAACACTAAAGTGCCCAGAAATTTGCACTCGTATGGTGTAGTATCAGCAATGTGATGTCGGGAATGGGCTTACAGATGCCATTTGGTGAGATGATGGATAAGAGGATGGGCTTATAGATGCCATCTGGAGATTGTTGGTTGGTAATTTTGTCTTCGTTGACGAGTTGTCTTTATTGACAGGTTGTCTTCATTGACGGGTTGTCTCTATTGACGGGTTGTCTCCATTGACAGGTTGTCTTCATTGACAGGTTGTCTTCATTAACGGGTTGTCTTCATTGACGAGTTGTCTCTATTGACGAGTTTTGCCTCATAGAATCTTTAGGAATCGATTTAACTGATTTTGTCTCCATTGACTGGCTTCACCTTAGAAAGATGAGTGATAGAATGACATCCGAATCTGGATCGTATCTGGACTTTATTTCAGAGAGTGACAGAATGACATCCGAATCTGGATCGTATCTGAAGTGTATTTGAATGAATCTGGAATAAGTATCAGAATGTCGCCATATCTGGGTCACATTTGAACCATCTCTAGAAGGAATCTGGAATAAGTATCAGAATGTCGCCATGCTTGGGTCACATCTGAACCATCTCTAGAAGGAATCTGGAATAAGTATCAGAACGTCGCCATATCTGGGTCACATTTGAACTGTCTCTGGAAAGAATCTGGAATAAGTATCAGAATGTCGCCATGCTTGGGTCACATCTGAACTATCTCTTGCTCAATGGAGTAAACCACTGAGGTTATAGAACTGGTCCGTACTATGACGGAGGAGAACACCAAGATCTAGGAACTGACTCGTGCTCAATGGAGTATACCATTGAGGTTATAGTACTTGTCCACCCTATGATGTAGAGAAACTGTCGAGATTGAGAACCTTATCTGAACTTCAACCGAGGATAATCCGATTGAGATTTAAGAACTGGTTAGATCTTCGACTAAGCTGAGAACTTAACTGCATCTTTCCTAAAAGATAAAGGTCAGTCATATGCAATGCATGAGATGAATCAAGCAATGATGTTCTCAACATAAATGAGATCGTATGATATGATGCGTATATGCATGTATCATGATGTATGAAAATGTGATGTTTTAGCTGGGAAAATAAATTCCGGATAGCTGCTGGAGAATGATGTTGAATTCTTCGTTTCCGCCGGGGATGATGAAAATGATTGTGAGAATAAACCTGCAGGAGAAACGAACTCCGTTGGGGAATAAACTTGATGAAAGAGATTACTCTGTGGGGAAGAGATGTTCTGCTGAGAGTTTTAATGGGATTCCGTTGATAAGCTCTGTTGGGGATTTTGATGATGAACTCCGCTGGGGATAGAAAGAACTTCGCTGGGGATGATCTTTCCGTTGCAATTTGCTGTGGATAACCCAGTTAGACTCTTGTGGGATAACCTTCTGAATATGGCCGGGGAGATGCATCTGTACTCTGCAGAGGGCCAGCTTCCAGAATCTACTGGGGAAGATGATTCAACTCTGGCAGGGAAGCTTTTTAGACCGCACTGGGAAATGGCTCCACTGGGGGCATCTTGCATTCCGCCGGGGAACATTCTTATATTTCGTTGAGGAATATTACGACTGCCGGGGATGCTTGCTGAAGAATATCTGTATACTCTGCTGGGGAATGTTAAGATCTACTGGGGATTCCCAACCTGATGGTAGACTAACTCTGCTTGGGGGAGAGTATTGTCGATTCGTCTATGGTTGCAGGTCTCGGTGGGGAGAGCGTCCATTACTGTCTTACTCTGCAGAGAGTAAAGGTATCTTGGTCATATTCTTCAGCTGAACCTACCCTGGTATCTGGTGAGCAGAGCAGCTGTACAGTTCGGACAATTCTTATTGCCCCAGTTTCTGCGGGAGAAGGTACCTGTGGAGGTGCTTGATAACTGCCAATTGACAAATCTTCTTCTGGTAGGCAAGTGACAAGATGACGAGACATAGTCGTACGCTTTAATCCATAATTTTTGCCTGGACCATCCTTTCGGGTTTTCAGTCTATCGGGATACCCCTTTTTGCCCAAGCCTCCTTTTCAGGTTTTCGACTTGCCGGGTGTACATATATTTTTCATTTTCGTCCCTTATTTTTGCCCGAACCCTTTTGGTTCGCCGGGAAGCCCTTATTTTTGCCTAGGCCAGTCGATCTAGCGGGTCTTTGATTATGCATAGTATTTTTTGACTATGTCCACGTTCTCAGAGCGCATGGAGTTATCACTGTCAGTAGTGTTGTGTTGCCATACTACCAGAAGATGTTTGATCGTGCAAGATTCGTCGCTGGAATTCATGTCCAATGCCCAAGTGATTCAGACGGAGATCTGCCCCTGGCTATTTGGCATCTTGAGAGATTCCTTGAATCTTGACTTGACTTCCCCAGATGATGGACAATGGTTATGTCTGCCCCTTGGTTGGAAGTGTTTTTTCCACTTGAGGTGACTCTTTTTATTGAGAAGGTTTTTTGTTCACTAGATATTCGTCGTGCGAATTTCTCTGCTGTTTGAACAAATAACCATATGCAAACAATGTTATTTTAAGAATGCAAAGCTTATGTCTGTCTTGAAGTTTTTTGAACATGCAGTTTTCAATAAAACAAGTGAATTTTTGTAAAATGTGATGTCAACTCAGGATTTTACAGCAAGCCCTACAGGAGTCAGGATACCCTTTGTAACAGTATGCTTTCGAACTAACCCATGCTCCAGCTAGTACTTTTAAGGGTTATAACGTGGTCTGGTTCACGGTTTAAGAAACAAAGGATAAAGGCTCAAAATTTATTTGTACCCACCCGCTCTTCGTGATGTTCTTCGATCCTAAACTCAGCTAATTGTGCGTTAGACCTTGTTTAAGTCTTTGCTCTGATATACCAGTGATGGTTCGGATACTGATAGTTTATTTTGAATAGGCAGTCATTTTGTTGAGAGTTTGCAGGATCTCTTTCTTTTTGATTTTATTATCCCTGTCTTTTTGCCTGAACTGTTTCTTTTATGATTACAGTCAGCGGGATGCCCCAGTTTTTTGTAAGTCTCCTTCATAGGTTTTGACTTATTGGGCTTTTGTTTTGAAAGATGACTGCCTGTCCTTACGATTATAAGGAACCATCACTGTCTTTTGTTTTGGAAGGACTCCTTTGATGCCATTCATTGTGCACCTGGATCAACTGAGAAAACTACCCTGCCCCGGGTTGTGATTAAGGGTTTTAACTTGTGAAAAGAAAAACTCCAACTTCTTTGGCTCAAAGGGGTTGACTAGGGATTATCTTCCTTATAACTCCACTGTTTAGGATTTGAAACAATGCCTGTACCTCATCAGTGGGGTCTATTCAAAAGCATACTGTAAAGATTTTGATATCATTTCGTCATCCTCCCTCAAAAGGCTTAGAATTTTTAATCGAGAGTTGAACATCACAAAAAAATGAAAGCAATTTGAATATAGTGAATACGAATGGATTGATTCAAAACAGACATATGCAATGCATTGATAAAGTAATAAAGTTTGACATGAATAAATGTTTGAATAAGCAAAGAAAAATACAACTTGAAAATTCAAATAAAACAAAAGCCTTCAATGATTTGGCATAGGAGCAATGATTATGTTTGGAGTCTTTGGAGGGTCAAACTGGATTTCTTTAGCATCAATCATGTCTTGAACCTTATTCTTCAGGGCCCAACAGTTGTTTGTGTCATGTCCCAGACTATCAGAGTGGTATGCACACCTTTGGACTGAGAGACTGAAAAAATACAAGCTGAGGTTGAACCCAAATAAATGCACGTTTGGAGTGAGGTCGGGTAAACTCCTTGGCTTTGTTGTCAGCAATAAAGGTATTGAAGTGGATCCTGCCAAGGTGAAAGTTATACAAGAGATGCCTGCTCCTCGTACTGAGAAGGAAGTCAGAGGATTCTTGGGACGGTTAAAATACATTTCCAGATTCATTTCTCACCTAACATCTACTTGTGAACCAGTCTTCAAATTACTGAAGAAAGATCAAGTAGTCAAGTGGAATGACGAGTGCCAAACTTCCTTCGACAAGATCAAAGAGTACCTGCAATAGCCTCCTTTTTTGATGCCACCATTCGAGGGTAGACGCTTGATCATGTATCTAACTGTTTTGGAAAATTCAATGGGGTGTGTGCTGGGGCAGCATGACGAGTCTGGTCGAAAAGAGCATGTTATTTATTACCTGAGCAAAAAGTTTACCGACTGTGAAACAAGATATTCACAGCTCAAGAAAACTTGTTGCACTCTGGCATGGGCTGCTCGCCAGCTAAGACAGTATATGCTGACCCATACTACCTTATTGATATCTAAAATGGATCCAATAAAATACATCTTAGAGAAACCTGCCCTCTCTGGGAGAATAGTGAGATGGCAGATGATCTTGACAGAATATGACATACAATATACTACCCAAAAATAAATAAAGGGAAGTGTACTAGCTGATCACCTTGATCACCAAGCTATGGAAGACTACCAGTCCATGAAGTTCGAATCCCCAGATGAAGACATCATGATGGTAAACAACTGTGAAGAATTCAGACCATATGACTGACCTGAACAAGGATCCCGATGGGCCCTGGTTTTTGATGGGGCGTCTAACGCACTCGGCAATGCTATAGGTGTTGTACTCATATCTCTGGAAGGATGTCATACTCCCTTTACGGCAAGACTCTACTTTAATTGTACAAATAACATGGCAGAATACGAAGCGTGCATTTTTTGTCTCAAAGTTACCATAGATTTATGGATCAAATCCTTAAAGGTATTCGGAGATTCAACTTTGATCATCAGTCATATCAAAGGGGAATGGGACACTAAACACCCAAACCTTATCCCTTACAAAGAACATGTGTTGACATTGATCCCACATTTTGAGAAGATTACCTTCGAGCATTTCCCGTGAGAAGAAAATCAGCTAGCAGATGCACTAGCCACAATGTCATCCATGTTTAAAATTAAATGGGATAACGAAGCTCCCTAGATCACCATTGAACGAATGGATGAACCAACTCACTATCACGAGATTAATATTGAAGAAGTAGTGGACCAACCTTGGTTTCACGAAGTCAAGAGGTATCTCGAGGCTCAAGAATATCCGAAAGGAGCTTCAGTCAATGATAAGAAGTTATTAAGGAGATTCTCTGTGAAATTCTTCCTTAGTAATGGCATTCTCTACAAACGCAACCATGACTCGATGTTATTTCGGTGCGTAGATAAGGTTGAAGCGAAAAAGATCATGGATGATCTACATGAGGGAACTTTTGGCACCCATTCCAGTGGGAATATGATGGCAAAGAAGATCCTACGGGCAGGTTATTACTGGTCTACCATGGAAGCAAATTGCTATTAACACTCTCGAACATGCCATAAGTGTCAGATATATGCTGACAAGGTGCACGTACCTCCGGTTCCTCTGAATGTTTTGGCGGCTCCTTGGCCCTTTTCTATGTAGGGCATCAATATGATTGGGGAGATCAAACCAACAACCTCTAATGGACACGACTTCATCTTGGTGGTCATTGACTATTTTACAAAGTGGGTTGAGGAAACCTCCTTCACTTTCGTCACTAAGAATGTTGTAGCCCGGTTCATTAAACAAAATATTATCTGCCGGTATGGTATTCAGAGAGGATCATCACAGACAATGGTATGAATGTAAACAATACTATGATCACTGCCTTGTGCGAGAAGGTCAAGATCCAGCATCACAATTCTTCCCCTTACCGGCCCAAGATGAATGGTGCTGTCGAAGCTGCAAATAAGAACATTAAAAAGATCATACAGAAAATGACAGTCACGTACAAGGACTGACATGGTATGCTACCATTTGCTATCCACGGTTACCGTACCATGGCGCGCACATTAACCGGGGCAACACCATACTCTCTAGTATACGACATGGAAGATGTCTTGCCTATCGAGGTTCAGATCCCCTCTTTGAGAATTATGAAGGATGCATGGCTGAATGAAGAAGACTGGATCCATACTCGACTTGATCAACTGAACTTGATTGATGAGAAAAGGCTTACCGCTGTTTGTCATGGTCAAATGTATCAAAAACAGATGATCAAGGCTTTCAACAAAAAGGTCATACTCCAAGTATATCAAGTCAGGGATTTGGTGATCAAACGTATCATACTGCCGCAAGGTGATCCCAGGGGAAAATGGACTCCTACATACGAAGGACCATTTGTAATCAAAAGCATTTTGTCTGGTGGAGCAATGATCTTGGCTACCATGGATGGCGACGACCTGCCGCACCCTGTGAACGCGGACATAGTCAAAAGATACTACGCATAAAAGAATCGCTAGGTTGACATACCTAGGAAAAACAAGGGCATCCCGGCGAACCAAAAAGGTTCGGGCAAAAATTAGGGATAAAAAAAATGTACACCTGGCAAGTTGAAAACCCAAAAGGGCGACTTGGGCAAAAAAAGGTATCCCGGTGGACTGAAAATCCAAAAGGACGGTCTAGGAAAAATTTAGGGATTTAAAGCGTATGATTATGTCCCATTGGATCATCTTATGGACAACATGCAAACTCGACGGTTCTGATCAATTCAATCAGCTTCGGACAAGGCAACAAATAAATAAGATGCCCAGAGACACGAAGGCTATAGCAGAATAGGAACCCCATGGGATTATTGCACATAACTATCTTTTCTTTGTATCAAACTTTCATTTTTTACGACGTCATTCTCTTACTAGGATGTTTGTCTCACTGTACAAAAATACTTACTCAAAATCAATATAAAGATATCCCTTTTAAAGTGCAAAACTATCTATTTTTCTTTACTCTTGTGTTTTGTTTACAAAAACGTCCAATGATTTATTTTTGAACATATGCATTTGAACATAATTATTATTTACAAATGAACAAAATAAAAAGACAATCACTGATGGTTTTAAGATAGGGAAATATCTCTAAGTTATTTCCATAAAGTCCCCCGCAGTGTGCAGTTTAATCCCCAGCGGAACAGAGCTTCTAGTTATGAATCCCTAATAGAAGTCATCCAATTTCTCAGGATTCCCCCAACAGGATTTTACAGGCAGTATACGGCGTTTCCCTTACAACAAAGTTTATCTCTCTAAAAGGAAATTCATCAACACTTCAACTTCACAACATGAATACTTACACTTCATATCCTCAGCAACAGTCAGAGATTTATTTTCCCCAATCCAACAACAATGCAGCATATTAGCTCACATATGCATACATCGCATCTATATGACATAATCATCGATAACACGAATTCATATATCATAATCTCATTGTATCATGCATTTCATGCATCATGACATTGCATACAACTAATGTTTTTCCCTTTTCAGGATAAGATTAATAAATGGCTATCATCAACAAATTACAAAGGTCAGAAACTGATACCTAAGATAAGCCAGGACAATTATCTACACGACCAACTGAAGTAATCCAACACGGGTTCTTCAGATTCAACTTCTGATACAGTTCAGATACGCTCCAGACACGGGTGCCTTCCTGATACTCATTCAGATTCAGCTTTTCAGATGCAGTTCAGATACGCTCCAGACACGGATGCCATTCTGATACTGTTTCAGATTCAAGATTTCAGATACAATTCAGATACGCTCCAGATACGGATTCCATTCTGATACTCATTCAGATTCATCTTTCAGATACAGTTCAGATACAGTCTAGATACGGATGCCATTCTAATACTCATTCAGATTCAAGCTTTCAGATACAGTTCAGATATGCTCCAGACACGGATGCCATCCTGATATACATTCAGATTCAACTCTCAAATACAGTTCAGATACGCTAAAGACACGGATGCCATCCTGATACTCATTCATACTCAACTCTCAGATACAGTTCAGATACGCTCCAGACACGGATGCCATCCTGATACTCATTCAAATTCAACTCTCAGATACAGTTCAGATACGTTCCAGACACGGATGCCATTCTGATACTCATTCAGATTCAACTTTTAGATATAGTTCAGGTACGCTACAGACATGGATGCCATCTTGATACTCATTCAGATTCAACTTTCAGACTCAACTCAAATACGCTTCAGACACGGATGCCATTCTGACACTCATTCAGTTTCAGCTTACAAATACTGTTCATCAATCCTTTCTAGATGGCATCTGCAAGCCCATCTTTGACAAACTTTCCATCATCCTTCCAAATTGCATCTGTAAGCCCATTCCCCTACCATCGACCATCACATCACCGAGCGCAAATTTCTGGGCACTCTAGTGTCCAATCATCTTCCACCTTCGAGTCACGAATGGAAAAACTCGCTAATCTAACTCTTCAGGTTTAAGAAGATTGAAAAGGGGCAGCTGTTGTACCCCAAAATTTCCACTCTCACTTATCAAGAATTTTCTCGCAAGATCTCATTGGGCTCCTGACTGCACTAGGGTTGATCAACTCAAGACACCTCCTTAAGCACTGATTACCAAAATTAGGGTTTGAGATTGCACAAGGATATTTGAACTTTCAATGCTTCATATGACTTTCATGGATCATTATGGACCTCCAATATTACTCATGTCAAGTTTCAAGCCTTGGATCACACTTTTGCTCAGTCAATTGAGCAGTTGACCTAAAAATCAGTTGTATTGGGGAAAAAGTCAACCATGACCAATTTACAGTAAAACTTCATAATTTTTGATCCACGTCAACATTTTAAACTCATATGTATCATTTTATCAAGTTTGGACCATAATTCCTCAAGAAATTTGATCAAATCCTCAAAAGGGCAAAATGGTCAAAATAAGGGTTTTGACTGGGAAAGGGCAATTTCTGATTTTTGACCTAGAAAATGATCAATTGGTTTAAGGCATGATCTCAAGAGTCCAATTGCAAAATTTTTACCTAATGACATGGCTCAAAACATTGCTCAAGACCAATGGATTGACAGATGAATTTTCAGTCAACTGATCAAAAGGCAATTGTACACTGAAAAGTCAAACTTTGACTTTTTGGTCAAAATTTAATGTCAAAGATCACAATTCATAAAATCATATCAAAATATGAAACTTATTCATCAAGAAATCAAAAATTTAAGATTTCATTTTGAAAAGTAAAATTTCTAAACTTAGAAATTTTTCGAAGTGTTGGAAATTTCTTATTTTTTCATAACTTTGAGCAAAATTTTCACCATGATGCAAGTTGATTCAAATGAAACTTCCAACATGGAAGTTGTAGATCTCCGTGAAATCTACAACTTTTCTTCATACAACTCCTTCCGAAAGTGCTTGGATCTCAAGTTATAATTTTAAGAATACATGGTCATGAAACAAAACACTTAGTGAAATTTTGCCCTAATTTGGTCAGGATTTTGACCCAACTTCATGGAACTTTTTCATATAGTTACAAGGGGAATATTCTAAATAAATTCAAAGATGGGTTGTATATCACATTGAAATCTTTCCAAAATGTCTAAGAACTCCTTGAGATTATTTTTGAGTAGGGAGAATCGAAGAGATGAAGTTAGGGTTTTATCACTTGAATTACAAGGCATTTTGTGATGAACAAAATTCAAATTCAAAGTTATGCTGCATAAACTCTACTTTGCAGGCCTCAAACTTGTTAGGAACTCCATAATTAATTGCTTGCACAGCTGTTAGAGGTCTCATGTCAAGCATTCAATGCAAGGCCATGCTTTATGTCCATTTTGGGAAGAAAGTGTACATTGCCATTTTGATAAAGTGATTTTTTATACAAAAATTGTTCTTGAGCCTTGCACTTGTTCTCTTCTGATCATACAAGTCTCATAACCCATAAGAAACTTGTTAGACACATACAATCACTCATCCCATGCTTGTACTACACATTGAAACTAGTTTTCCCACTTTTCTTCAAAATCAAGTAACCTAGCAATTAGCTTGAGACTTGTACTTATGATTGTCCAAAGCTCTCAAACTCTTTTGTTTATACATACACAAACCATTTTCCACAAAGGACGAATGCTTAAGCCCTCAAACACTTTGAAATCAGAACTTGCACCAAAAACCTCTATTATTTGTCATTTCTGACCTTGAACTTCAAATACACAATCGACTCGTGCGTTTTCACTTTTAATCAATCACAAAGCTCCTATAACTCATATAGAGGCTATCCAAACCCTTACTACACAATTGTAACACCATTTACCCTAACCTCCATAACCAAAAAACAGAGTCTGCATCTTGACTTCTCCAGGCCATTTCAGCCACTCTCCAACCAAGCTAATCATTGCATTAGCTTCCTGGGATTTCAGTGGAGCTATTTTGATCATCACAACATCTTGAGAAGTGCTCATTTGCAGCACATGATTTCCAGTTTTGATGTAAGTTATCTTAACTTTGAACTCTTCATACAAGCATTATTAATGTTTAATTTGTGAATGAAAAATGTAGACATCATTGTTCTGAAGCTAACCATGTCTTTAGATTTCATTTATATTGATTGAGTAGTTAGAATTTTGAATCTGAACATCCTGAAAAAATTAGGTCAGAATTTGGTACCATTCCAAATTCATGTTCATTCTTGAGAATTAGTTTAAGTTGTTTACATTTCTGGAATCGTGGTAAAATTTTACACAAGTTTCATGTTTACTTTGTTGCAAATGGTTGAGAAATGAACAAGTTAAAGTTGGTCTGGCTAGAGGTCGAAGATGAAGTGTAAATTAGGACACATTTTGTATCATATATTTATTGTTTTGCTTATATTAACGGATGTATAGCCACCCCAGTGGTAGAAGTGCGCTCCTGTAACCTTTGGAACCTGGGTTCGAGCCCCAGTGGTACCCTTTTAGTTTTTTTCCCATATTTTTTGCAATTCTGATCTTTTCTTTTTGGCAGGCGCTGGGCCTCCCTTTGGGCCTTATGTTTTTTTCTTGTTGCTAACCCCCCCTGTTTCATTTACACACCCCTGGCCCAATTTTATTTTCTTTTTCTTATTTTTTTTATTTATTTGTTTTCTTAAATATTTTCCTAATATTAAAAAATCATAAAAAATATAAAAATAGTAGATTTATGTTTTGACATAGTTTATTTATTTTTTCTCCCAAAAAATTATTTTATTTTATCATACTTTATTTATTTCACTAAATACTTTGTAAGTTTAATCAAAAATAGGTTTTAGTTATTTTCTTTTACACCCATTAAAATATATTATTTTAAAACAAAAAAGGCCAAAAATATTTTATAACACTATAATTTATTTTTCAAGACAAAAATACCAAAAAAAAAATACTTTTCTTATAAACTTAATTTCTTTTTATTCAATTAATAGATTTAGGGTTTTATTTAAAATCTTTTCTTAGTATATTTAGGTTTTGTTTTTTAATTAATTATTTTCTTCTAGCTAATTAGGTTAAAATCAAAACACCTTTTCTCATGAAAAATCAAACAAATATCTATTTTCTTTGCATTTACATTCTTGCATATTTATCTATTTTTTGTACATTTATTTATTCAATTCTTGTACCAATTCAATATGGTTGTAATAGATTAATTAGGTTTATTTTATTGCAATCCCCATTTACAATTTGTACACCCCCTCCCACAAGTATTGTAATAGCGTAGTAACTTTAAATTCCGCAATTTATCGCTTTATATACAATTGCTAGTAATTAGGGTTTGTATGGAAAGATTAAAACAAATCAAATAGAAAACCCTAATCAAAGATAAAATCAAGCATGAAAAACAATACACTTGCCACAAGCACCCCTAGGGTAAATCCACTTGGTTGCCTTTACAAAATGGCCATATTACGCATGTGAGGTATCTTAGCAAAAACAAGCAAAATACAAGATCATAGTCCCTCGATGACGCTATCTATGTCGCCTTTCAAATGATCTTAGTCCCTAAAGAGAATGATAAGATATCTTGCAACATTGCTAATCATGGTTATACGATGACCCATGCCCGTCCCGTTTACATCCAAAGATAGGGTTACTTACCAAATCAATGGTAAGATAACAATGTCAAAGGAAAAAGGAAATGAACATGAAAGACTTTTGAGTAGGTAGAATGCTCCTAATTACTTGTTCAATTTCAAACAAAACATCCTTTCTATTTTCAAAACAAACACCTACACTTTAAAAACCTCATACAAAACTTGAAAACATTTTCAAAAGATTAATATCTTTTTATACATTCTTACGAACGAGAATCATTACAAAGATTGCCTAAACAATGGCCTCTTTATAAAATACTTTCAAAAACCACATAAAGCATAATTTCAAACAAAAGCAAGTGATCTAGAAAGTAACTAAGAGCCCATGGAAAACCATGGATGAAAAGGGTGCTAATACCTTCCCTTTTCATAATCTACCCCCGAACTCAAGAAATAATCTCAATGGTCTTTCCTGTGCTTTTTCACCTTTCCTTTTGGATAAAAGAAAAGTCGGTGGCGACTCTTGCTAAACCGAAACATTTGCGATCAAATGCAAAACCATTAAGTCAGTTCTCCTACCGTATCACAGAAAGGAGTAGTCATACATAATGGTGTGTTAACTGACTTTACTTCAATCATATTAAACTTATTCAAGAGCTCTCTAATACAATCATGTTGAGATGATAACATACCCTTCTTGGTTGAAATCATTTCAATTCTAAGATAATAATTAGGGAAACCAAGTTGTTTGAGAGAAAATTTCTTGGAAAGTTCTGTCATGAAATGATTTAAAAAGGTAGTATCATTGTCCTTCAAAAGTAAATCATAAACACATTCTAATAAGAAAGCTTGTATACCATATTTATTGTAAATGAATAAGGATGAATCACTTAGGCTTGTTTGAAACCCAACAGAAAAAACAAAAGCCTTAAGAGAATCATTCCATGCTCGAGGTGATATTCGTAAACCATAGATAGACTTCTTGAGTTTGCATACATGTTGGGGAAATTCAGAATAAATGAATCTAGGTGGTTGTTACATGTAGACATCTTCAGTCAATTTTCCATGCAAAAAGACATTATCAACATCCATTTGATGTAAAGACCACCCTTGAGCAAGTGCTAAAGTGAGAACCACTTTAATGGTTTGAGGTTTCATTACCGGTGCAAATGTTTCCTTAAAATCACGACCAGGTGTTTGAGTGAATCCTTTTACAGCCAACCGTGCTTTATATCGTGCCACACTTCCATCATGATTTCTTTTGATGTGAAACAACCATTTACAACCAACTAAATTAGTGTGAGCTTGACGTGGTACCATGGTCAAAGTGACATTGTTCATGGGTGCATTAAATTTTGTAGAACAAGCATCTCTCCAATGTGGTATTTTAAATGCTTGAGTAATGGTAAATGGCTCAAGATTTTCCTCTAACTCATGTTTAATGTCAGTAAATAATCTCTTGGGTTTGAATATATTATTTTGTGACCTTATTACTATAGGATCAAGGCGAACTGGATTATTTGTATGTGAAGGTTGAACCTGAGCAGGTACAATGTTGGTGGTAGAACTCATTAAATTATCACTAGTCACTGGTATCTCCATTGTTACAATTGACTCGATAGGAAGCATTGACTCAGGGACTGGTGTAGAACTCGAGGAAGGGACTGGTATAGGACTCGATACTGGAATTGACTCAATTGCAGGTGTACAACTAGGTACAGGTGATAAGGGTACAAGTGTTTGGTTTGGTACAGTGACTGGTGCAGGACTGGATACAGATATCAGAAGAACCCATGACACAGACATAGATTACTCATGTACTAGGGACTGGTTCGAGACCAGAGTTGTACTTAGATCTTGGTTAACATGAATAATACTATATACAACATAGTCTTATGGTGGAATTAGAGGACAAGTGGACGACGAATTAATTATGGATTGATATGGGAATGAATTTTCCACAAAGTTGACATGTCTTGATACATATATGATATTTGACAATGGTTCAAGACAAAAATATGCATGCTGAGACATGGAATATCCTAGGAATATGCAAGGTTTAGACATGGGTTGAAGCTTGTTTCGCATATATGGTTTTAGCCAAACACAAGCATCCAAAGGAATTAAGTTTATTATAATTTGGTGTGATTTTAAACAATACTTTAAATGGTGAGATCATATTAATGATTGGTGTAGGCATCCTGTTAATAAGGTATACAACAGTGGTGAAAGAAAATGACCATAGTTGAAAGGGTAAATTGGCACGATGAAAAAGAGCACGACCAGTTTCAGCAATATGTCGATGTCTCTTCTCTGCTGTGCCATTTACCTTAAGTGTGTGAGATGGTGTGGTTAAATGAGAAATACAATTATTGGCAAGAAAGGATTTTAATTTGATAAATTCTCCTCCATTATCAGTGAAAAGAGAAATGATCAGTAAATTAAATTATTTTTCAATAATGGACTTGAATTGAACAAACATGGAGAAGATATATGACTTATTTTTCATTGGATACAACCATACATATTTTGAAATATGATCAACAATGATTAAATATTATAAATAACCATCTAAGGATCTAATAGGAGTTGGGCCCCAAACATCAGAGTACAAAATTTCCAAAGATTTGTATGATGGTTTGAAAAAGGAAGGTTGTGGCTTTTTGCACAATGACAAGAACTACACTCGTGCGAGGCTAGAAGCTTTATTGGTAGATGATGGTTGTGTGTCAAATGCTTTATTATTTTGAAAGAAGAATGTCCTAATTTATGATTCCATATAGATGTAGAGTGGATGCTTGAATGCAATGCTTGTGGTGGACTGGATGAATTAAATGAATTGGATAGATGATAAAGGTCTTGTTTATGTGGTCCTTGAAGTAGTGGTTTACCCGAGTTCATATCCTTGACAACAAAATGATTTGGAAAAAAAATTAAACAGAATAATTATTAGATTGACATAACTTGGAAACAGATAACATGTTAGATTGAATTTTAGGCATACATAAGACTTGTTTAAGTTGAAGAGGTTTGAAAAAAGTATTAATAACAAAGTTACCAGTGTGAGTAATGTTCAAACCTGTTCCATCACCAACAATCACCCGATCTGTTCCAGGATAGGAATTTGTTAAAGTGAGCTGTTGCAGATCTTGAGCAATATGATGAGATGCTCCAGTATCCATGATCCAATTATGATGTTGTGTTGCAGCATGATTCTATGCAAAGTTAATTATTGGTTTAGGACTATTTTGTTTTGGAAATCCCTTAATTCTGTAGAAAGTTTTACCAGTGTGACCAACCTTGTCACAAAACTAACAGACCACCTTATATTCGCCATTCCGGAGAATTAGAGAAGAGCTACGATTGTTGTTGTTTTTGTTGTGATAGTTGTTGTTTCTTATGACTGTATTGGCAGTTGCAACCACAGTATCAACTGCAAGTGGATCAGCTTGGTGATGAATTATTTCAAAATCAATCAGTTTCTCATGAAGTTCAGCAAAGACAAATGGACTTTTTCTGCTTCTAAGTGCAACAAAAATTTCACGAAACTCAACACTCAAACCATTGAGAGTGTGAATTACAAGGTCAGTTTAATCAAGAAGATGATCAATGATTGAGAGTTCATCCGAAATTGCCTTTATTCCTTGAAGATATGTAGCCATCAATTGGTTTCCTTTTTTGAAATTGGAAATCCATTGTTTGAGTGCGATAATATGTACTCTTGAGCGGTCAGAATACATGGTTTTTAGAATCTCTCATGCTTGATTTGAACTTTTGACAGTTCGTAAGTGCGTGACTACTGTTGCAGCCACCAAAGATACGATACAATATAAAATTAGTTGATCTTGTCGAACCCGAAGTGTGAAGGATGGACTGACAGCTGTGGTATTGTTCTCGAGATGTTTTTACGGGAAAGGCTTAGTTCCATCAATATAACCTAGAAGATCATATCATGTTAAAAGAGCCATGAACTGGATTCTTCAGCCAGGGTAATTGTCTCCATCGAGTTTTATGGAGAGTTGAGAACCAGCATTCAAGATGATCAATTTTTCTGCTAGTGATGACATGTTGGATGTCATTTCAGTTTCAGAAGGTGAAGACATAGCAAGGATCGTAAAAAAACTTGTTTTTAAGCTTTTATGCTCTGAATACCATAAAGAGAATGATTTTCTAATATATTATTCTAGCCATAAATGCTGACTGTTTATAGATACAATTGATTCTTGATTGTATAACTAATTTCTAATCTCAAGAGATCCCTTCTGTTAATTCATAACATCTAGGCATGGATGATTCAAACTATAATAAGTCATATGCACAATAATAAAAGTGATTGGTTACACCTTAATTATAAAAATAACTTATAATTATAATTATCTATTATTATAAATTTGGATTGGAAAATAAATTAAATAAATAGGTTTGTGAGTGTGTGTGAGTAACATGCACCAAAAAGTTTATCGATTATAGTTTTTTTATAAATAAAACTAAGTGTGATGCCATGTCTAAACATATTTTCAATGCATCAATTCCAGATTTTTTTTTGGAATAACTAGGTATTAAAAAAAATTTCGCAAATAACCATGTTTCGGAGAAAAATACGCAAATAACCATGTTTCAGAAAACTCCCCAAGGGAGGAGCCATCCCACTTGGCGCCTACACCTTATCTTAAAGGGGATGCGCCATCTCACTTGGCGCCTAGGTGTTAAAGCCTTGCCCTAAGCCAAGTGAGATGGCGCCTTAGTGCAATTGGGAGGTGATTTTTCGCGATTTTTATTTTAAATGTGGTGCGTTATGTATTCAATATAGGATCAAAAAATTGACTTTTTATTTACAAAATATGATTACACGCATAACGATTACATAAAAAAATACAGATTAATCAGTGGTCCCCCGGAACCCGGTAATGACCCCTGGTTCCACATCCCCGTCCTCGCCTTTGCCGTGATGGGTTTAGTCGCATTTCCTGTTGTGGCAGGGTCAATGGCCCAGCGAAGTCAATGCGTTCCAGATCCATGAAATCGGTTAGATCTCCATATCTAGAAGATCCGCTTTGGTATAATCGGTTGCCCATACCCTCAAAGTTTGGTCGTGTTGGTGGTGGGTGGGGTTCCGTGGTTGGTCTGTAGCACTGGTTGTCTGAGTACGGGGAGTATAAAGGAAATGGATATTGGGGTGTTTGGTATTGAGGATGTTGGGTACTTTGGTGATGTTGTGATTGATGGTAAGTTGGGTCGGTTGGTTCATAATCTTCGGATAATCCCAGATCAGGGCTAAGGTTGGATGTTGAGGGGGCCATATTGGGATATGCAGAAGACTGAAATTGTGTGTGGAGTATGCGGGTATATTGGTATTGTGATTGAAATTGTGGTTGGGTGTGAGGCATATGGGGGTATTGGTACTGAGGTGTTGATTGTGGTTTATTGTGGGGAATGTGGGTGTAATTTTATTGTGGTGGTGACTGTGGTTGGCTGTTTGTGGTTTTGTTTCATCGGGGGGGTTGGTGGGAGGTTGATGTATGTTGGGTTTATTGTTGGGGAAATGAGGGTTGTTCCCATTATGTTCGTGGGTCAACCAAATACCTTGGATGAGACATGTGCATTTCAGGGGTACTAATCGATCTGTACCAAGATAAATATTGATCCGTGTGTCGCATATTACCATGGTTGAGGAAAACTTGGAATTACAAGACATGTCGGTGACGCCTCTGCCACATCTTACACCATTCTAGAGCAAAATCTTTCTAGTTGGTAAGACCCCATTGGGCGTTGGCCCTTTTGAGATGTCACGGGGACAAACAAGTCGGATCGCCAGGTATCTCTTGATGCATTCCAAACTACATCTTGACACGGTCGCGGTGGTGCATCTCCACAACATTGAACCGTATGATTGCAGTATTTGCGCTCCAAATTGATGCATCCTCGGGGTTTGGTTCATGGTCCAAACCCAAATATGGTCTCCAAACAAATTGCGGATAAAATTAAATCAGGTTAATGAAAACGTAATAAATAAATAATTTAAAAGTAGAAAATTTGAAAGGTATGACGTACATCATCCGGGCCAAGGTGATCCAATAGATTGTGGTTTAGAGCGACATTGAATCTTGGATTCTTTCCGTAATTCATACCCCTCACGCAGTACCTAAAGCAATTGAAAAATATTTTATTTTTATCATATATTTGGTGAAGAGATGAATAGTAATAAATGATATACTTTGTTGCATATGGGAAAACGAATGTGTTGTTGTTGACGGGGTTTAGGGACTCCATCCTCCACCAACCCCAGGCTTGAAGTAAAAAAGCGTAGCCATAAAATGTACCTTTTTCCTTGATTGTATTTTTACACAAGGAACTGTATAGATGGGCTAAAACAACAGAACCCCAACTATACTTTCTAGTTTTTTCGAAGTCTCTAAGTAAATTTAAATACATAAAATTTACACTATTTCCCGTACTTTCGGGAAATAAAAAGGTTCCAAATAGTATCATTATATAATTTCTAGCTTTTATTACCTTAGCTAGCTCGGAGGAATTTTCGTTCAATTCCAGAGTCGCATAATGATTTTTTAGCTCAGTAAGTAGTATACCCTGACCTCTCGCACCACCACCTTCAACCATATCCCTGCCCAACAATTATTCACACAGAGAATTGGGTTGTTGAACCGACCCGTTAACCGCCTTACCGTCGATAGGGAGACCCAGTAACATGTACACGTCCTCTAGTGTGACGGTACATTCACCTATTGGTAGATGAAATGTATGGGTCTCTGGTCTCCACCTTTCCAACATTGCAAGTATGAAATTTGAATCAATCGTGCAGTTGGAGATCTTTATAACGTTTCTGAAACCTGCGTATTCGATATAGGGTACGATCAACAGGTCAGGAGCAAGGTAGTTGTGTGACCGGATTTTGAATCTTTTAGTATCCTAAGTTAATAATGTAAACAGTGTAAGAGTAGGTAAGATGAATAAAGAATTAATAGAAGTATGAAAAATGTATAAGTATAAAAGAAACTTACAAATGCGGCAATGTTGTCCCTTGTACCTATCAGAATCGCCCATTGTGAGAAGAGCCATTGTTGAAAATGTATGAGATTATGAAAGAGTTTGAAATTGTAAGAGATTATGAAAGAGTTCGTAGCAGAGAGTGAGACGATTGTAGATGCGATAGAAGTATGTGAGGCTCTGCATTTATAGGAAAATTTTTATCATAGAGTAAGTGAGGTGGTAGGTGGGTGCATGCATGCATGATAAGTGTCACTCTTGCAGTGTAGGTGCAGGCTACGTGGCAGTGTTGGGAAGGCATCTCTGCATGCATGTAACACGATTGGACGTGAAGGTATGCGCCATTAGACTTGGTGAAAGAGTACAAAAATGAATGGTGTCTCCATCCCTGTTGGCGAATAAGAGGTGGCATGGGTTTTAGTGTAGGCGCATGCTAGGTGACAGCCTTGGAGAAGGAATCTCTGCATGCATGTAACACGATTGGACGTGATGGGAGGTGCCTTAGAGGTTGGCATGGGTTACAGTGTAGGTGCAGACTAGGTGACAACCTTGGGGAAGGCATCTCTGAATGCATGTAACACGATTGGACGTGAAGGTAGGCTCCATTGGACTTGGCGTAAGAGTACAAAAATGAAAGGTGTCGCCATCCCTGTTGGCGAATAAGAGGTGGCATGGGTTGCAGTGCAGGCGCAGGCTAGGTGAAAGCCTTAAAGAAGGCATTTTTGCATGCATGTAACACAATTGGACGTGATGGGAGGCGCCTTAGAGGTTGGCATGGGTTGCAGTGTAGGTGCAGGCTAGGTGACAACCTTGGAGAAGGCATCTCTGAATGCATGTAACACGATTGGACGTGAAGGTAGGCGCCATTGAACTTGGCGTAAGACTACAAAAATGAAAGGTGCGGCTATCCCTGTTGGCGAATAAGAGGTGGCATGGGTTACAGTGTAGGTGCAGGGTAGGTGATAGCTTTGGAGAAGGCATCTCTAAATGCATGTAACACGATTGGACGTGATGGGAGGCGCCTTAGAGGTTGACATGGGTTGCAGTGTAGGTGCAGGCTAGGTGACAACCTTGGAGAAGGCATCTTTGAATGCATGTAACACGATTAGACGTGAAGGTAGGCGTCATTGGACTTGGCGTAAGAGTACAAAAATGAAAGGTGTCACCATCCCTGTTGGCGAATAAGAGGTGGCATGGGTTGCAGTGTAGGCACAAGCTAGGTGACAGCCTTGGAGAAGGAATCTCTGCATGCATGTAACACGATTGGACGTGATGGGATGCGCCTTAGAGGATGCAGTGTAGGTGCAGGCTAGGTGACAGCCTTGGAGAGTGCTAACTATTGGTTTATTTAAATTCAGTACAACCTATTTAATCTTACATTTATCAAAACACTCATACACTTAATCTTTCAAATACTAGAACATTCAAAAATTCCAGCAATTAACTCATAAACTTCAAACCTTCAAATAGTCATACACAATGGCCTCTGCACCCCAATATGTGATCAGTGCATATTTCAATGGTGAGACATATATTTGTCACACCTCTGGGTTTTTGTTTAGAGACACTGAGAACATCTGATTTTGTTTAAACAGGAAAGCCAATTTCTTGTACTTCAAAAAAAGATTGGAGGCCAAACTTGGACGAGGTCCCGTGACACAAATATTTTATCAGAATCTAGTTTTTTTTGGTAAAAACCAAATAATATTTTATAAGGTTGAGATTCAAGATGACGAGGACCTTCAGAATATATTTTCCAGTCATGAGTATTCTGGGTACGACTCTATTGAGTTATACATTATGCTGCGAGAGACTCAACTGTCACAAGTGGTTGATCCTCTAGAGACCGAACAAGCAGAAGTAGACGCCATTGATGAAGAAGAAGAAGATGACGAGTTGGAGTTTGAAGACATGGTCAACGATGATTCCGAAGATGATGGGATACCTGGTATTCCTTCAAACGAGATCTACACACCACCTCTGCACATGACAAACTTCAACATGGGCGGAGATGAACCGTCTTCTGATTTATTTTTCAATTCGTATATGCAGTTGGATGAAAAATTAAAAGAGAAAGACAAATTTCATAACAGAGAAGAATGTATCCGAGCCATCAAAAAATTTCATATGCTTAACTCGGTCGATTTTAAGGTGGACCGTGTAAATCCAGAAAGGTACAAGATCAAGTGTGTCCACCCAGATTGTAAGTTCAAGCTCACTGCATCGTACTGATTAAGAGGTGATTGTTGGGTCATAGGTTCCATGTCTACCCACACGTGTGTCAATTCTACTCAATCACAGGATCATCGGAAATTAAATTATGATCTCATTTGTCAAGAAATTCTACCACTCGTAAGCAACGATCCATCATTGAAGGTGAAAACCATAATCTCCCACATCACTACGGTATTTAACTATACTTCGTCTTATCGAAAGGCGTGGTTAGCAAAGACCAAGGCGATTGAAAAGGTATATGGAAACTGGTAGGAGTCATACCAAGAACTTCCTTGCTACCTGAATGCACTCCAGACTTATTCTCTCGGTATTGTTTACATTCTGGAAATAGTGCCAGCATACGCCCCAGATGGTAGTCAACTCAACAGAAATGGAATATTCAGTCGAGTGTTTTGTGCTTTTCAACCTTGCATCATAGGGTTTGTGTCATGCAAACCAATTATAAAAATTGATGGGACTTGGTTGTATGGGAAATATAAAGGCACGCTACTGATGGAAGTTGCACAAGATGGAAACAACAACATTTTTCCAATTGCCTTTGCCCTAGTCGATGGGGAGACTGGTGGTGCTTGGAGCTTTTTTCTCAAGAATCTCCAAACACACGTGGCTCCTCAACTAGATCTATGTTTGATCTCTGATAGACATGCATCCATTGAAAATGCATACAACAATCCTGCAAATGGTTGGCATGACCTTCCTTCTACGCACATCTATTGCATTAGACATATCGTCCAAAATTTCACGAGGGAGATCAAAGACAAAGCTCTTAGGAAAGCGGTTATGAATGCGGGATATGCATTGACACAACCTACGTTCAAATATTATCGCAACGAGATCCGTTTGTCAAATTCGGAAGCTGGTAGGTGGATTGATAATATTCCGATAGAAAAATGGACTAGGTTATACGACAATGGACAAAGATGGGGCCACATGACAACAAATCTAATTGAATCTATGAATGAGGTATTCAAAGGCATACGAAACCTCCCAGTCACTGCTTTGGTTAAATCAACATATTTTAGGATGGCTTCGTTGTTTGCCAAAAGAGGTGAAATATGGAATGTTGTGTTGCAATCTAGATAACTATGGAGTGAAAGCTGCATGAAGTACATTAAGGCAGAAAGTGTCAAAGCCAACACCCATCTGGTTATACGGTTTGACCGACACAACCACAACTTCATTGTCAAAGATACAATCGACTACAATGAGGGCCTGCCAAGACAAGAGTATAGGGTTATACTACCTTCTCGTTGGTGCGATTGTGGCAAGTTTAAAGCCTTTCGTATGCCTTGCTCTCATGTCATTGCCGCGTGTGCCTATACTCATCAAGACGCGCTACAACTTCTGTCTCCCATTTACAAATCTGAAACCTTGCTCAACGTATACAACAACAGGTTTCCTTTGGTAGCAAAACCTGATTATTGGCCTGCATACGACGGCGAAATAATATGGCACAATGACCAAATGCGAAGGAATAAAAAGGGTCGTCCCAAAAGTAAGCGCATCACAACCGAAATAGACTCCTTTGACAAGCTGGAAAGAAAGTGTGATTTATGTCGTCATGTCGGACACAAACGCAAAAATTGTCTGAATCGGGCTACTGGCCCAACCACATAAAAATTGTATTAAAAAAAATCTTTCCTTTATTAAGTTGTAAACATTAGGGTTTTTCGTTAACAATATTTGTTACAATAAACATTGCGCGAACAAGAAATAAAACACGATAAACCGTCTACGAAATTACAACCGTTAAAACAATTTCATCTGACCCATGCATCATCAACATTACGTCGTTGTCGCAAGTGAGGTTGGTGTTCGTCTTCGCTAGATCCTTCTAATTTGTTCCCCCTCCTCGATGTCTCCCTCTAGCCATCGCATCAACTCCCTCTTCAGACGCTCCATATAGTGAATGTGTCAGAATTTCATTTTCATCGAAAGTTTTGTGGCGGGGAAAATAACGTAACCATTTCTTGTAAAAATTATGGGCGATGTCATGACGCAAATAACAGAGTAAAAAATAAGAGAACAGTGCGAGAAACTTTGAGGAATGACGGAGAAACAGACAAATTATTTATAAAAATAGCATTTTGCCCTAGGAGCAAAGTGAGATGGCGCCTCCTTTCACTTTTAAAGTGCATGCGCCGTCTAACTTGGCTAAAAGAGAGAGGAGACGCCAAGTGGGATGGCGCCTAGGGCAAAATGGGGAGTCGATGCGCCAACTAGGTTGGCTCCTCCCTTGTGGGATTTTCTGAAACATGATTATTTGCGTAATTTTCTATGAAACATAATTATTTGCGATTTTTTTTTAATACCTGATTATTCCAAAAAAAATTCCATCAATTCCCTTTACTAAATCATGGAGCAGAATATGCTTATTTGTATTTGTTGAGTTGAGATCAACAATAAAATATTCTCCCTTACTTTTGTGCTCTACAACAATGAAAGGACTAAAAGCCTCTTCAACCAAGCAACATGCATGCTAAGTGGAATTAAATAGGAGTTATATAATGTTTAATATATGGTCGTCTTTTATTTGAGTATGATATGTTGTTAGAATTGAGCTAGATGGTTGGAACCAAATAGAAACTAGGTGGTATGGAATATGTTGCAGTCTTGAATCTGGATAGCTATTTTGTTTTAATTTTTTCTAGCATAAATTTAATAACCAATAACAATTATGATATGACTTGTTTCATAGTTATTTCTTAATATTGTGGTATGTTTGACCAACAAGTGAAACCATTGTTACTTTGTTTTATTTTATCTTGTATTTTGTTCTGTTCTTTGCCTTTTATTTACTACCACTATATTATGTATGCTAGATAAAGCTTTAACACTTGATTGAAAATTATGGACAGCCTTTTTAAGATGATTTTCAAAGTATTTGGCACCAAAAAAGCTTGGGAGATTGCGTTGTCATCGAAAAATCACAAAATCGACTCTCTTGAAAAAAATGAAGAAAAAAAAATCAAACTTAAAAGAGAGTATGCTATTGAGGTTAGACATTTTATAATTTGATATAAGAGATGTAGGAGAAACGTCATTAAGATAAGGAAGAAACAGAAGAAAAAAAATAAGTTTCTTCTTAAGACTGTTTTGAATCAAAACAACTTAGAGTTGGATATAAAGGCTCTAGTAGCTTTGATATCAGCTCCTATAACTGGTACTAGTAATGTCTTACGTTCTTCTGCATCAACATATACTCCAATTAATGATTATACTCCAATTAATGATTAAGTAAGATTGAATTATATTACTTTTATTTTGCAAATCATGTTTGATGATATTAATAAAGATTTTCAGTTATTTAAAGATGAAGAGATGTAAATGTTGAGACATAGATATAGATGTTTAAGTATACTTTTATATACTCAAGATGTTATTTTGGTTATGAATGATGATCGACATTATGATATGTGCAAGAAATATGTTTTTTAATGTGAATGATGATAGAGATTTGGATATATATATATATATATATATATATATATATATATATATATATATATATATATATATATATATATATATATATATATATATATATATATATATATATATATATATATATATATATAGAATCGTATTAATTGAAACATTATAATGTGGTATTGAGTACAATCATAATGTCTAGATGACATCCTAAAATATGTACGGTACAAAAGTACACACGTAGTGTAATATGGTGGGAGAATCAATTTTTTTGGTTTTATCTAAATGTGCAGATAGTAAGAGTTGTTACCGAATTTTCTTTTATTCAATAAGAAAAGGGTGAAAAGAACAAGAAGATCTTCGAGAATTTTCTTGAGTTCGGGGGTAGATTATGAAAAGGAAAGGTGTTAGCACCCTTTTCATCCGTAGTTATCTACGGGCTCTTAATCGCTAGCTCACATTGTTTGAAAATGCTTTGTGTATGTGTTTGAAAATATTTTTAAAAATGCCTAAGTACGGCAACTTTGTAATGATTCTCGTATAAGTTAAGAATGCGTACAAAGTGTTTGTTTTTGAAAAAACTTCAGCGAAGTGTTTGTGAAAAAAGATGTTTTTGTGAGCAAGAGATTACGAGTTATCTACCTACACAAAATTATTTTGTGTTATCTTCCTCCTTCTTAGATAGTGCTATCCTACCATTAGTTAGTAGGAAGCCCTATCGTTGGATGTGTGAGGGACAGGCGCGGGTTGTCGTATAGTCATAAAGGCAACTCGTAAGGTCACTTTAGCAATTTATCGTAAGGGACTAAGATCGTTTATCGAAGTCAGCATCGAAAGGGTCATCGAGGGACGACAATCTTTTATATCGGAGGGACTTTGCTAAAGCGTCCCCACGTTCGAGGGATATGACTATTGTAATTCGAAGGTAACAAGTGAGGTTACCCTAGAGGTGAGTGTGTGAAAAGTGTGTTCAATTCAATTATTTAATCTTGATTAGGGTTATCTAACGATTGGTTTTAGATATTTCCATACATGCCCTACTTACTAGAAATTATAAGGAAAGCAGTAAAAGCAGAAAATAAAGGTCCTACGCTATTACAAAACTTCAGGGAAGGGGGTACAAAACCATAAAATCGGGGGACAAAGGAAGTAAACCCTAATTTAAGCTTTTACAACCTATTAGCAGTTACATGATTGGGAAAATTACAGCAAAAATAATAAAAGTACGCGAAGATTGTAAAATAAAGAGAAAAGATAATTAAAAATCGTTTTGTGATCGTTTGACGAAAAAGTTTTGGCAATCATCCTAAAGTCTAATTGATTTTAATTAATCGAAAAAGTTATATAATTAAATTAATCGAAACTAATTATTCTAATTAATTTAATAAATAAAAAATCAAAATTAATTTATTTGAAAGAAACTGAACCTAATTTGTGTTAATGTTGATTAAAGAAAAGTAATTAAGGTTATTAAGAAATTAAGGTTAGGGTAAAAAGAGAAAATAATGTTAGTAAAACAAAGGGAGAAAAAGAATGTTGGAGCTGAGTGTTGAACTCATGACCCCTGCCTCTCCAGTGTGCACGTCTGCCAACTGTGCTACACACCCTTGGTGCTAAGATACACATCCAGCGCGTTTTGTATCAAACCTGCAAAGATAATGGAAATATGAAAAAAAAATAGCAAAATCGGGGGATCCAATCCGTGACCTGAGAGAGGAATGACTTAGCGCGCGTGTTTTAACCACTGGGGTGGTGATACATCCATTAACCTATGTCAATTCATAAATATATAATGTAAAATAAATTCCATAAATCAGGCAATCAAACACGCGCACATGAGTGGGACCCAAATATTTTGAATGGTCCAATCATGTTGTTTCATTCTGCCACGCGACTCAACCACCGGTCAAACCACCATGGATGGTGTTTTCCGGTTATCTTCTCCGTTTGGACAAGAACCAAAATCCTACAAAATCAATCAAAATGAAAAATAAAACAACCCTAGTTGACTAATTAAGGTCCTGCGATTTCAATGGGTATGTTAGTTTGGTCTAAAAACGATCGTAGCCGGGGTTTCGAAGGAATCCGATCTCAATGCCCTAGCCATGGTGAATTCTTATTCTTGCACTAAACCTTACAAGTAATATGTCAAAACACTTCCAAACATCAATATGAACATGAATATATGCATCAAATTCATTTAAATCACATAGTTTAAAAGTTTGAATTTACGGAATACTACCCAACCAACGTGCTTGAGAGATGGAGTTCTGGCGTGCTTTAGGCTTGAGCAAGGGTATGAATTGCCTCCTGGAAATTTCAGGAATGCGTTTGGATGCTTGGAATTGATTGAGAATTTGAGAATTTTCTAGGGGTTTTTGAGGCAGCTTTTTCGTCCGTTGTTGGTCTGGTCTTGTTAGATATATATAGATCATGAGATTAGGTTAACAAAAATTGAAAGAATCGTGCATAATTATGAGAAAAAGATTTGATTTAGAATTATGTCAAACTTGCTATTTTGGCCAAGATTTGGTTCACAAAACTCCACACGGTTTTTCCATCTCACACATATTATTTTGGGCCTCCAACATGACTGAAATCAAAAGCCTTATGCCTTAGTCCATTAGTTTTATATTTTATTTAATTTATTTTGGATTTAATTGAATAAAAATAAAAATAAAAAAAACAAAAATAAAATATAATGCATGAAAGGATTTATGGATCTTTAAACATGTCATGAACACGTTTGGATCTGAAAACTTAGGCCCAATAGTTCAAAATTACAAATTTGCTCAATTTGGAATACATGCATTCTACCAAAATTTCCCAACTTACAATGGTCATAGCTCCATGAAATTTTATATTTTTAAGGTGATCTTTGACTTTTTGGAAATCTCAAGATGTCCTCCACAACCTCTATGTTGATCATTTTTACTTTTGAAGACTTTATCTTGATGTAAGTTGCCTTGACAAAAAGTGTCTTTTTATTGACTTTTGAAATGACATGTAATGTATTGGCTTATATCTCTCAAATGATGCAGTTTTTGGACTTGAGCTTAGAGAGACAAAGCTGTAGAGAATTGAATTTCCTTCAAAACAGGCTTTGGTTGGGGAAAATCTGATGAAGCATGTGAAAGTTATACTTGGTCAAAGTTTAGTTGACTTCTCCTAAGGAAACCCTAATCTGACAACTTTTGACTTATGATGATATGAGGGTTTTTCTTGAGGAATCATGATCAACCCTTGATCAAATGATGAACGTGACCTTAAAATGTTGATGGTGACCAAAAATCTTGAAGTTTGAATGTATGTTGACCACATTTGACTTTTTACTCAATACAGTTGATTTTTAGTCATCTGAGCCATTGACTGAGATAATTTATAATGCAAGGTTTGAAATTTGACACGAGCATCCTTGAATACGTATGAGGACCCATGAAAACCACTTGATACCTTGAGAACCGAATCTTCTTTGAGAAATACCAAACCCTAGTTGTGGACCAATTGCTTAGGAGGAGAATTTGTCTGATCAATTCTTGAGCAACCTTGAGCATTTGAGAACCTTTCTGAGAATGTCTTGAAGAGAAATGGGAGGGAAAATTTTGGGGTACAACAGCTTCCCCTGTTCAATCCTCTTAAACCTGAAGAGTTAGATTGACATGTTTTCCAATTCCTCTTTTGCCATTATGGAGGATACCATTGATCATGGAAGCCATTATGCTTCTACCCAGGTTATTGTCTAAAAAACTTTGAGGAGCTTTATCATGCTTGTGTAAAATAGTATCAGAGGATGATGGAGCTTTTGAAAGAGTTTTTTTCTTGTGCTAAGCATTTTTTACTTTGAAACTTATTTACTCTTTCAAAGATAAAATGATCATCTTTCTGTTCATAAAATATTTCTTCTAACTTCTCATATTTATTAATTTCAAATTCGTGAACCTTTTCAAGATTCTTGAGTTTTTGTTTAAGCTTCTGATACTTAGTTAAATATCTAGATAAAATTAATTCAAGATTAGTACGAGAGATGTTAGAAAATACCTCTTCTGAGTTAAACTCAATAGCTGATGCACTTCATTCTGACATGATAGTTGGAATTCTACATTTGAATTCTCTTCGTCAGAGTCAGAATCTGATGCTTCATAATTATCCCATGTTGCCATAAGATCTTTAATTTTACCTTTGAATCTGTCTTTCTTGAAACTTTCATTTGAAATTCTATGTCTTCAGCTTTGGACAATCCTTTTTGTAATGTCCTGGTTCATTACATCCATAGCATGTAACTTATTTGTTGCCCCTTGAATATGAGTTTGAGCGATCCCTTCTAGACTTTCTAAAATTGTTTTGTCTTCTCCAGAGTTTCTTGACCCTTTTGGTAATAAGTGATTATTATTATTCATTATCTTATGCATCTTCATCATAGTCTTCTTCTTCTTCTTCTTCTTCTTCTTCTTCTTCTTCTTCTTCTTCTTCAAACTTGAGAACTTTGTATTTCTGTGATTTACTCTTTTCTGTTCTTGATCTTAGAACAACTAATTTAACCTTTTTCCTAGGTTCATCTTCCTCTAGCTAAATCTCGTGACTCTTGAGATAACTTACTAACTCCTCAAGACTAATGTTGTTCAGATCTTTGGAGAGCTGTAATGCAGTTACCATTGGTCTCCATTTCTTTGGAAGACTTCTGATAATCTTCTTTGCATGATCTGTTGTTGTATAACTCTTATCCAAAACCTTGAGTCATGCTACTAGCATTTGAAATCTTGAGAACATAGTTTCAATATTTTCATCTTCTTCCATTTTGAAGGCTTCATATTTCTGGACTAAAACTAACCCTTTAGTTTCTTTTACTTAAGAATTTCCTTCACGTGTCATTCTTAACGAGTCAAAAATCGATTTAGTTGATTCTATTGGTGATTTTCTCATATTCATTATATGAGATAGAATCAAGTATAATGGTTCTAGCTTTATGATGATTTTTTCTTTGACGTTTCTGATCTTCACTTACTCTGCTTCTTGGAATGGGAATACCAATTGCAAATATAGGTTCCTCATAACCTTCTATAATCAGATCCCAGAGATCTGCATCATAATCCAGTAAGAAACTCTCTAGTCTATCTTTCCAGTATTCAAATCTTTCTCCATCAAAAATAGGAGGCTTAGAAAAATAGTTATCTCTTTCGTTGTTGTTTGCAGACGCAACCATATAAAGTTTTTCTCAACTGGATCTCTCTACACAATTAAGTGTTTGATTTGCAAATCAATGAAGAACCAGGCTCTGATACCAATTAAAGGTTGAGAATAACACAAGAAACGATGAGTTTGAATTGGGTTTTCAAATAAGCCTTTTCTTTTCTAATATATATATATATATATATATATATATATATATATATATATATATATATATATATATATATATATATATATATATATATATATATATATATATATATATATATATATATATATATATATATATATATATATATATATATATATATATATATATATATATATATATATATATATATATATATATATATATATATATATATATATATATATATATATATATCTCAAAATAAGAAAGAATATAACTAAAGAAAGACTATAAAAGACACTTTGATTTATCTAGGTTCCCTTCTAACTAGGCTACTTATATCCACCATCCTCAGGTGATTTTGCTTCAACAAGGACTTAATCCACTAATCTCAACAGATTACAAATGCACGTGATACCTGCCAATGACTAACCATAACCGTCTAAGAGTCCAAACTGACACCTTAGCCCTCTTAAGTCTCAGACTAATAACGTAGTCACTTGAGGCAATAATCAATTCTAGTTAGAATTACAGTCAATGAAGAACAAAGTCACTAATACAAATAATGAGCAACAACTCTTCGTATTTAGAACTCTAAGATTAACACACAAATAATGAGCAACAACTCTTGTGTTCTTGATATTTATCTAGAAGAATATTTGTAGATGTATATGAATAATGATTCTTCTTTTCTCTTGATGTATTGTTAACTCTTCAGCAATTTGATTCAAGCATGATAATAGTTGATAGTTCGTAAATCTTCAAATGTTAATGAGGTCTCTTTATATAGACTTGAGAATAAGACCGTTGGTAGTACAAAAAATCACTTTCACTTGCCAGCCACAATAACGGTAGCATTTCATCATAGGAGACAACATAGTATAATATGTAAGCATATAGTGGAATTTTACATATTTGACTATACTACGAACTTCATGGCTAAGTTTCTTAAGATCTTATCTTCTAATGATTTTCTTCTGGCTTGAAGTAGTTAGCTTAAAGGATATCTCTTGATCTTGTCTTTGTCTTATTTTCTTCTTGCTAGATTATTTCTGATTGAGGAGTGATAATGATCCATAAGATGCTTTATTATTTGTAAATTCGGAGTCTTTCAGATAGTTAAATATTGTCTTCATATATATAAGCAACATCTTATCTGATGATCAATGTTTTCTTTGATCAAAAGCTTTTCTGATCTTGACTTCTTGAATTGATCCTTGGTTCTTGATAATCAGCTTTTTTGAGCTGCATATATGATGTCTGATTTCTGAAGCAGAAGCTTATAATAGTACATCTGATTTTACGTTAAATTCCTTCTTCATGATCTGTTGATCTTTGGATTGATTCCCTTTCTGATGATCATTCAACATTCCTTAGAACTGCTGATCTTTCTTTAGAAATGGTCACAATATTTCTCCTGTTGAGTGCAATGGTGTTTTTAATGATGTCTTTCTTCTGATGAATATTACTTCTTCCGAGTAGAATTTCTTGAGAAGATATCATCCTTTGATCTTGTCTTTTGATGGACTTTGTGATGCTGATTACAAATGAGTCAAGAATATCTTTCTTTCTTTGATCATTTCTTCTGATGGAATACTTCTGATGTTGAATGAAAGTGCGTATTCCATGAACTCTCTGAGTCTTCAGAATCTTGACTTCGTCTTCAAAAATATGAGAATCAACTCTTCTGATGAAAAAATATCGACTTCTGATTTAGAAGTAGAATCTTTCTCCATATGTGTTCAGAATCTTGACTTTGTCTTTAGAATCATAAGCAACAGCTCTTCTAATGAACTAGTCTTGACTTCTGATCTTCTGTGTTGGAAGCTTGTTTCTTGTATCCTTTGATTTCTGATCTTGAAGCAATAGCTTATCAGAAACTTTTTCTTCTTGGAAACTCATTGAGATTCTTTTCTTGTTGAACATTCAGCATCCGTAGAACTATTGATGTTACATTAGAAACAAAACTCAATGGTTTTTCTTCTGAATGATAAAGTGATTCTGGTGATATCTTGATAAAGACAATCTATAATTCTAGTGATGTATCTGCACACTCAATGAAATCATTAGTACTAAAATTATTTCTCATAAAATATATGCTTGCTATCATCAAAACACAAAGATTAAACACAGATCTAAGTCTTGTTCTAACATTTTTTTCAAGATATCTCTTCATGCTCCTAGGGTTTTCATTTGCTCAAGGTTACTCAATAATTGATCAGACAAATTCTCCTCCTAAGCAATTAGCCTACAACTAGGGTTTCACTTTTCTAAAGAATATTGGACTTTTAATGCCTCATGTGCATTTAACGGGTTCTTATATGTCTTCAAGTAGGCTCATAATAAGTTTCATGCCTTGCATCACAAGTTAGCTCAATCAATTGCTCAGATGACTGAAAATCAACTATATTGGACAAAAAGTCAATTGTGGTCAACACACAGTCAAACCTCAAGTTTTTAGTCAAAATCAAGATTTTGAAGTCATATTCATCATTTTTTCAAGGGTTTACCATGATTCATCAAGAAAACTCCCAATTCATCAAAAGTCAAAAGTTGCCAAATTAAGGTTTTCTTTAGAAGAAGTCAACTGAACATTGACCAAGCATAACTTTCACATGCTTCATCATATTTTCCTCAACCAAAGCTCATTTTAAAGTAAATTCAATTCTCTATGAATTTGACCCTCTAAACTCAAGTCCAAAAAATGCTTCATTTGAGAGATATGAGCCAATACATTATAGGTCATTTCAAAAGTCAACAAAAAGACACTTTTCATCAAGGCAACTTACATCAAGATAAAGTCTTCAAGTGCAAAAATTATAAAAATAGAGATTCTAGAGGACATCTTGAGATTTCCAAAAAGTCTAGGATCACCTTTAAATTATGAACATTGAGAGAGTTATGATTGGTGAAAGTTGGGAAATTTTGAGCAAATGCATGAAACTAAAAGTGATCAAACTTGAATTTTTGGGCTAATAAGTTATTGTTTCAAGCTCCATGTGTGTTATATACTTTATATGAACCTCTGAATCACTTCATGCACCCCTTGGCCTTTTTATTCTATTTATTTTGATTTTTATTTATTTTAAAGTCAAAATAAATTAGATAAAATCAAAGGTTTTCTTACCAGGTCCAAGCCCACCATTTGACCTAATTTCATCCTTATATATTCTCATCAATTCAGATAAGTATGGACGTGAACCCTTGCAGCAACAAACCTCTTCCAAAAACTCCAAAAATATCAAATCCTAGAGCAAGGTGAAACCCTATTTTGTAGCCACTTTCAAAGGCTATCAACCCTTCCAATCGATCTCTGAGGTGGTATATGGTAAGAAAGAATCATTTGTGATGATCTAAAGCACACGAGACTGACATCCATGCATCTCCAATTACCATTAATTTATGAATTTGTATTTTTTGTTTTCTTCATGCTTTAGTCGAAACTAACACCAATAATATGTTTCTGAAATATCCATGTGCAGGACGAGACCATTGCATGATCCCCATAATGGCTGAATCATGAACTTACATGTTTGGTCCGATTCATAGTACTTTTTGTCATATCTCACAAACCAGTGCAGTTTAGCCAAAAATAATACTTCCATTGAAATCGCAAGACCAAAATTAGGGGGGTAGGGTCCCTGGGAATCTATAATATGTGCTATCTTGTAGGAACACAAATCGTACTCACCAAAGAAGACGACCGAAGCTAGGGCTCCAACGTCTCTTCAGTCCATGCCATAATGCTTATTTTTTGTTTCATTCGTTTCATCAATATTACCTGATGTATAGTCACCCCAGTGGCAAGCGAGCGCACGTTAAGGTCTTACTATGGAAGGGCGTGGGTTCGATCCCTGCCTTTTGTGTTTTTCACATATTTTATGACTTTTGATGATCAAGTGCAGCGCCTACCACAAACTCACCATGTACCCAGTCATGTCTCACCATCAGATCTTCATAGATCTGATCTAACGTTTCCAGATCCATAAGCCTATGATGCATCTTCCTGGCTGAACAAACTAGATCCAACGCTGGCACTAGTAGGCATGGACCACAATTGCAATTCACACCCCCTGTTTGCTATATCAGGTCCAAACTCTTTTTCTTATATTTCTCTCTTTTTCTTTTACTTATTTGTTTTTTACTATTTAATTAAAATACCAAAATATTAGTTTTAGGTTAAAATTAATTAGGTTTATTTTTAATTACCCTTTTTTTAATTAAGTAATTTAACTAATTAACTTTCTTAATTAAAATAACAAGATTTTTAGGGTTTGTTATTAAATTAATTGACTTTTTATTAAAATTAATTAAGTTTTTAAGTCTATTTAATTAAATAATCACAAATCGTTTTTTTATAAAAAATTACCAAAAATCTTTTCTTTTCTATTTTCACATTTGTAGATCGATTTTATGCGTAATAGCTAGCTTTATTTCCCGATTTCTTTTCCATTATCATGTAATTGCTTCAGAATGTAATAGTTAGATTTACTTTCCGCACTTTTCTGTTATGTAACTGCCATAAGGCCATGTAATAGCGTAGAAATTTAATTTTCCGCACTTTACTTTACATGCTATTATTTTACTATATTGCTATTAGTAATTAGGGTTTGAATGGAAAGGCTAAAACAAATCGTTAGAAAACCCTAAAAATCAAAGATAAATAACTGAAAACAAATTACTTGCACATTCGCACCTCTAGGGTAGCCTCTCTTGTAGCGTTTCGATTAAACAATCATGTCCCTCGAACGTGGGGACACTTTAGCAAAGTCCATCGATTCAAAGATCATAGTCCCTTGATGACCCTTCGATGTTTCCTTTCGGTAAATGATCTAGTCCCTTATGAAAATTGCTAAAGCATCCTTAACGAGTTACCTTCGATGACTATACGATGACCCTCACCTGTTCCTTTACATCCAACGATAGGGCTTCCTACTAACTAATGGTATGAATAGCACTATCTAAAGGAAGAGGAAAATTATAAGAATGACCTTGAGTGGGTAGATAATATTAATCGCTTGCTCACAATCTTTTAAAACAAAAACAATTCACACAAACACTTTCAAAATATTTTCAAAGCACTTTGTACGCATTCTCGAGGAAAGATACGAGAATCATTACAAAGGTTCGCTTACACTGGAAACTTTTCAAAATATTTTCAAATACACGAGATAAAGAAATTTTCAAAAAGTGAGCTAAGCGATTAAGAGCCTGTAGATAACTACGGATGAAAAGGGTGCTAACACCTTCCCTTTTCATAACCTATCCCCCAAACTCAAAATCTATCAAGGTCTTTCCTATTATTTTCACTCTTCCTTATTGGATAAAAGAAAATTCGATGGTGACTCTTGCTATCCGCAACATTGCGATAAAATGCAAAACCATGTCAGTTCTCCCACCGTATTATAGAACTGGAGACTCTGCTGGGAAGGACTTAAAAAAGAGGGGTTACTTTATAGTTAGATAACTTTTCATTTGCTTGTTTGCTTTATATTTGAGGGTTGCTCGGGTTTAAATTTCTTACAAAGATCCTACACCCGGATCTGGGGACCTTAGGTAAGTAGCTATAGATCATGGAAATTGTACAACATAGACCAATATGTTTAAAGTGATGGCTACGTTAGTGTGACACTTTGGTTTGTACGTGTGTTCCTTGAGTCATTCGAGGATAACACTGGGCTTCTGCATGGTGTCATAAGCATTAATTGACCTTTAGAACCTTAATTGACTCAACTTGGCCATTAGAAGGTAGTGAGATAGACGACTTTGGTTCAGTCCAAAGTTGGTTGATACTCTATGCTACACTCATTAAGATTCGACTCTCGGGATATTTCGATGGAAAGTCAGTTGCTCTACTGAAATAAAGCATGTGAGAAAGATCAGTGATATGAGATTACTAGAACCCTATTAATATTCTTAGGACAGGTTGAGCCAACTGAACTTCAAAAGGGTACTTACCTACGGACCTCATGAAAGCCTTAAACCTAAGGCTCTTGTGTGCTTTACTTGTGTTTGCTATCTGTTCAAACATGACACCATAACATCATGACATCATACCATAGCATTTTCATTAACCATTTCAAGGATCTCGAGGGCATGTGATGTAGGTTTATCATGAACCACACGTCTAGAAAGGGGAAAGAGGATTTATTTTCCTCTAACCAGATGCCGTCAAAGACCGGAGTGTGTTCTTTTGAGTCAAAGGCTAGGACCCACTCGGCATGGTGTGCTTGATTCTCATAGAAGGACATTCAAATATGCAAAGTTCTTCAGTCAAAGCTGCAGCCAGACTTAACTTCTAACATTTCATTTTATTTATCCTGCGAGATCCTTGAAAACATTGCATACGCATACCATACATATCATCATAATATGTATCTCCTAAGACAGGTTTTCTCATCTTCTTGTTGTTTATTTCAGTAAAAGATGGCTCTCGAACAAACCGTAAAAGATGTTCAAGCTCAGAACGCTCAATTTCAGCAAATGTTCCTGAACCTAGCCAAAGGGTAGGAAGACTTGAAAGCACTCATCATCAAAGAGAGAAATCAAAATACTAAGAAGCCAGCTGTCATTCTTTACATGGGTAGAAGGTTCAAAGGTTCTGTCAAGAGGGCTCTAGATTTTGAGGTCTCATCAAATGAAGATGATAACTAAGAGGAAGATGACAAGAGTGTGAAAGCTGAGGAGAATAAAAACCTTGGTTCTGGCCAGTATTCTGATGAAGAAGACTTTTCTGCTGAACAATACCCTCCTTCCGATGACAGATACAAACAGCTGGAATATCGTCTCAATTCTATGGAAATCCAGAGAGTACTTGGGTTGGATTTTGAAGAGCAGGGTCTTATTTCGGGGGTTGTTATCCCTCACAAGTTCAAGGTCCATGTTTTTTCCAAATATGATGGTGTTTCTTATCCTAAGCTTCATCTGAGGTCTTATGTCCGAAAGATCCAACCCCATATTGCTGATAGAAAGGTATGGGTTCACTTCTTCCAAGAGAGCTTATCTGGGACACAACTGGAATGTTTCTATCAGCTGGAAGGAACCAATATACATACTTAGGAAGACATGGCTGCTGCTTTTTACAAGCAATATCAATACAATACTGACCTTGCATTAACTCGTGTGCAATTGCAAAGTATGAATATGGGCTCTCACGAAGGCTTTAAGGAGTATTCCCAGAAGTGGAGAGATCTAGCTGGAAGGGTTCAACCTCCTTTGTTTGATAGGGAGTTGGTTGACATGTTCGTGGGCACTTTGATAAGACCTTTCTTTAATCATCTGATTGGAAGCTCTTCAGCTGGTTTCACCGAGCTGATTTTAACAGGGGGACATGTTGAAGGTGGAATTAGAAGTGGAAAAATTCAAGTGGCTGCATCCTCTAGTACTGTGAAGAAGACATTCAACGGAAAGAAGGAAACAAATGATGTTTATGGACAGGAGGGTCGTGCTAGAAGTGACCGCAACCAATCTGTGGGGGCGGTGCTAATTTCTAATCTTGCGCCTGTGCAACAACAACAGGGTAATCAACGTAGATCAGACGCACCCAGGAGACAATTTACTAAGATCAACATGCCATTTTATTAGGCATTATAACATCTACTGAAAGTTGATCTGATAATGTTAAGGGATCCTCCTCAGAATCCCAACACCTTCCCTCCTCGTTATAATCCTAATGTGAAATGTGCTTATCATTCCAATAGTCTCGAACACGACACCAATATCTGTTGGGCTTTGCAGAATAAAATTCAGAACATGATTGACAATAAAGAGATTGAGTTTGATCCTCCCGAGACCCCCAATGTGATTACTGCGCCTATGCATAAGCACGATAAAGGCATTAACACCATTGATGACGTTCTTTTTGTTTCTGCTGTAAGTGAATTGACCACTCCCCTACTGACTATTAAGAAGAATCTGTTGCAAGCCGGTTTATTTCTGGGTTGCATTGAAAGGTGCTACTGCTGCACATCCCAACCCAATGGCTGCAAACTTCTGAAAGAAGGTATTCAGCATCTGATGGACAACCACATAATACTAATTGAGAAGACTCCCTCTATGGAGAATTTTTTTCAAGACTTGGAGCTAGAAGAGGTATCCTTAATCTCCAACACTCCTATCAACATCATTGCCAAAGGCCTTGTAAAGATTAAGGTTGAACCTAGAATCACTCCTCTGATAATCACCTCACCTGGACCTATCCCATATTCCTCGGAAAAATATATCCCTTAGAATTATAGGGCCGACGTCTACTACCACGACGTCAAGCAAGAACCTTTGGCTACTGAGAGTGAAGGTATTGAATTTACTGATCCCAACATTGACAATATTACTAGGACCAGTAAAGTTACTAGAAGTGGAAGGGTTTTCTCTCCTGAAATCACTCCGAAGAATGTTGCCACACCAATTCATGTTACTGCCACCAAGTCAACTACTGGACTCGAGGAAAAGGACAAATGATAGAGCCTACCTAGATGGAGGCACCTAAAGAAGCTACCAATGAAGATACATCCAAGCAAGAGTTGGAGGAGGTATTAAAGATCATCCAGAAAAGTGATTACAAAATTGTTGAATAGTTGGGACAGACCCCCTCCAAGATCTCCATGTTATCCCTGTTATTCTATTCAGAAGCCCATACTTAGGCTTTGGTGAAGTTCTTAAAATTTGCGCACGTGCCACAAGAAGTCTCTGCTGATCAATTTGAGAATTATGTTTCTAGCCTGACGACTGATAATGGGCTAGGCTTTTCCCATGCTGATTTGACTCCGAAAGGAAGAAACTATAATAAGGCCCTGTATGTCTCTATTGAATGCATGACACTACTTTAGCTCATGTGTTGGTGGATATGGGTTCCTCGCTGAATGTTCTATCGAAGGGTGCTCTAGACAGGCTTGATTATGAAAATCCAATGATATTGTGGTTAGAGCCTTTAACAGTTCAAAAAGGATGGTACACAGAGAGGTAGATCTTCTGATCAGATTAGGTTCACAAGTATTCAATTCCAGCTTCTATGTAATGGATACCCGGCCGACCTATTCCTGTTTACTGGGATGCCCCTGGATTCATGGGGCAGATGTTGTTACCTCTATGTTACATCAAAAGTTGAAATACCCCGTGAACAGAAAGGTTGTTACTGTTTGTGGTGAAGAAGAGTACATGGTAAGTCACTTGAACTCATTCAAGTATATTGAGATGGACGGCGAATTCATTGAAACTCGTTTCTATACTTTTGAAGTGATTCCTCGAACAACTACTATTATTGAAGACGTTTTTCCATTCCTAAGATTACCAAGGCTCCACCTAGAATGGCTTCTCTGAAAGATGCCAGAGCTGTGGTAGAAGAAGGTGGTTGTACTACTTGGGGTCAGACTCTTGAGATTCCGTAAAATCTGAAAAATTCGGTTTGGGTTTTACTATAGAGGCTCAAAGGGCTGTTCGTCGTGCTCGTGCTATAAGACCACCATTACGCGTTAGCAACAACAGAGTCAATGCGGTAGAAGATGCTAATAATGACTATGATCTAGACAACTGGATTTTTCCCATCAACGGCAACAAACTCAACAACTGGAAGACTAAAGACCTTATCTCAATCTCCTTTAGTCAGGAGTAAATGCCATTTTTTGTTTCGTTTTGCTTTCAAAGTTTTGGATATGTAATTTTAAACAATAACTTTAAGCCTTGCGCCTTACTCGAGGCATAATGGTACACTTGTTAGGGTTGTCATTTCATTAAACATATTCTCATTCAATAAATCATTGGACGTTTTGCATTCAAATTTTGCGCTCTTTGTCTTTCTTTAATTTTCAAATTAGCTATGTGTTCTTACACACACCCACACAATAAATTGCAGATCCACATCCACTATGGATCCCGTTGATAACAATTATGCTATTGCCAGTTATGAATTCAAAAATATGATCTACCAAGCTAAGGACAAAGGGGAGGAATATTTTAAAATACCTGGAGAACTTTCCAGACTGTTAGTGCAAGAGAAAAAAAGGCTATACAACCGCATGAAAAGCCAGTCGAGGTTGTAAACTTGGGTACTGAAGCATACATGAAAGAAGTTAAGATAGGTGCCAATCTAGAGGACGGTGTCAAGAACAAAATATTCCAGATGTTGCATGATTATGTTGAGATCTTTTCTTGGTCGTATGAAGACATGCCAGGGCTCTCTAATGATATTGTGGTTCACTATCTACTGGTGAAAGAAGGTTGTTCTCTAATAAACAGAAAGTTCGTCGTATGCGTCCAGAGATGTCTGAAAAGATCAAGGTTAAGGTTATGAAGCAATTCAATGCAGGTTTTGTAGTTGTTAAATCATATCCTCAGTGGGTTGCAAATGTGGTCTCGGTACCAAAGAAAGATGGAAAAGTGCGTATGTGTGTAGATTACATGGATTTGAACAGGGCAAGCCCCAAAGATGACTTTCCACTTCCACATATCGACATTCTGGTTGACAACACCGCTCAGCACAAAGTGTTCTCCTTCATGGATGGTTTCTCAGGATATAATCAGATTAAGATGGAACTTGAGTATATGGAGAAAACTACCATCGTCACACAGTTGGGCACTTTCTATTATAAGGTTATGCCATTAGGTTTGAAAAATGCCGGTGCAGCATATCAGGGTGCTATGGTAGCTCTGTTCCATGACATGATCCATCACGAGATATAGGTTTATGTTGATGACATGATAGCTAGATCTCAGACTGAAGAAGAACATCTCGACCACATGCATAAGCTGTTTGAGAGACTGAAGAAGTACAAGTTGAGGTTGAATCCAAACAAGTGCACTTTTGGGGTGAGATTCGGTAAACTCCTAGGTTTCGTCGTCAGTGGTAAAGGCATCAAAGTTGATCCTGCCAAGGTCAAAGCCATTCAAGGAATTCCAGCTCCCTGTACTGAGAAGGAAGTTAGAGGCTTCTTAGGATGACTAAACTACATTTCCAGATTTATTTCCCATCTGACCGCTACTTGTGAGCCAATCTTCAAGTTACTGAAGAAAGACCAGGTAGTGAAGTGGAACGACGATTGTCAAATAGCCTTAGACAAAATCAAGGAGTACCTCAATGAACCTCCAATTCTGATTCCACCAGTTGAAGGAAGACCTATGATCATGTACCTAATAGTGTTAGAGAATTCAATGGGGTGTGTACTAGGCCAACATGACGAGTCGGGTCAAAAAGAGCATGCAATATACTAACTTAGCAAAAAGTTTACCGACTGTGAAATAAGATACTCACTGCTTGAGAAAACTTGTTACGCTTTGGCATGGGCTGCTCGCCGACTAAGACAGTATATGTTGAATCATACTACTTTGTTGCTCTGTAAAATGGATCCCATAAAATACATATTCGAGAAACCCGCTCTCTCCAGAAGGATAGTAAGATGGAAAATGATCTTAACAGAATACGACATTTAACACACTACTCAAAAGGCAATCAAAGGAAGTGGGTTAGCAGATCATTTGGCTCATCAAGCTATAGACGACTACCAATCTATGAATTTCAAGTTCCCAGATGAGAATATCATACAATTTATAGATGGTGAAGAACCTGGACCGTATGAAGGACCTGAGCTAGGATCCTGATGGACTATGGTTATTGATGGAGCGTCAACTGCGCTTGGAAATGGAATTGGTGCTGTGATTATCTCTCCCAAGGGTTTCCATACGCCATTTATCGCTAAACTATGCTTTGACTGTACCAACAACATGCAGAATATGAAGCGTGCATTATGGGCATCAAAGCTGATATCGATCTGAGAATCAAGTTCTTGAATGTATACACGGACTCAGCCCTGGTGATCAGTCAGATTAAGGGAGGGACATGAAGCACCCGAATCTCACTCCTTATTGGGAACATGTGTTGACCTTAATCCCGTACTTCAAGGAAATAACTTTTGAGCATATCCCACGAGAAGAGAATCAACTGGTAGATGAATTATCTACCATGTCATCTATGTTCAAAGTCAGATGGGAAAACGAAGCTCCCCGAATTACTATCTAAAGACTAGATGAACTGGCACACTGTTACGAAGTTGACACTGACAAAGTAGAAAAGAAGCCTTGGTTTCATGAAGTAAAAAGGTACCTCGAAGCTCAAGAATATCCCGAGGGAGCATCTATCAATGACAAGAAATCCCTTTGGAGGTTCTCTACTAAGTTCTTCCTGAGCAACAAAATTTTGTACAAGCCCAACCATGATTCTACTCTGATCCATTGTATGGACAAGAAGGAAGCTGAGAAAATTATGGAAGATATGCACGAAGGAGTCTTTGGTACTCATTCCAGTGGGCATACAATGGCTAAAGAGATTCTGAGAGCAGTTTATTATTGGTCGACTATGGAAATTGATTGCCATCACCATTCCAGAACTTGTCACGAATTCCAGATCTACACCGACAAAGTACATGTGCCTCTGGTTCCTCTGAATGTCTTGACTGCTCCTTGGCCGTTTGCAATATGGGGCATCGATATGATTGGAGAAATTAAGCCTACTGCTTCTAACAGACATCGTTTCATCCTAGCCGCTATCTATTATTTAACAAAGTGGGTTGAAGCATTCTCATTTTCCTCAGTTACCAAGAATGTAGTGTCCCGATTCGTTAAGCATATCCTTATTTGTCGATATGGCATACCAGAAAGGATTATCACAGACAATGGTACTAATCTTAAAAATACTATGATCACGGAACTTTGCATGCAGTTCAAGATTAAGCACCACAATTATTCTTTGTATCGACCAAAGATGAATGGTGCGATAGAAGCGACAAATAAGAACAACAAGAAGATTATACAGAAGATGACAGTGACGTACAAATATTGGCATGAGATGTTACCATTTTCTCTTCATGGTTATCGCACTTCAATGCATACATCAACTGGGGAAATCCCGTTCTCTCTCGGCTATAGTATAAAGGCTGTCATACCTATCAAAGTCCAGATTCCTTCCCAAAGGATTATGAAAGACGCAAGTTTAGACGAAGATGAGTGGATTCATACTAGGCTGGACCAGTTAAATTTGATTAACTAGAAGAGGCTTGTGGCTGTTTTTCATGGTGTTGTACCCTAAAATTTTTCCTCTCATTTATCAAGTAATCTCTCACAAGATCTCTCTTGGTTCAAGACTGCACTAGGGTTGATCAACTCAAGACACCTCCTTAAAGCACTGATGACCAAAATTAGGGTTTGAGATTACACAAGGATAATTGAAATTTTAATGCTTCATATGACTTTCATGGATCATTATGGACCCCCAAGATTATTCATTTCAAGTTTCAAGCCTTGGATCACACTTTTGCTCAGTCAATTGAGCAGTTGACCTAAAAATCAGTTGTATTGGGGAAAAAGTCAACTATGGCCAATTTAAAGTCAAACTTCATAAATTTTGATCCACATCAACATTATAAACTCACATGTATCATTTTATCAAGTTTGGACCATAATTCCTCAAGAAACTTGATCAAATCATCAAAAGGGCAAAATGGTCGAAATTAGGGTTTTGACTTAGAAAGGGCAATTTCTGATTTTTGACCTAACAAATGGTCAATTGGTTTGAAGCATGGTTTCAAGAGTTCAATTGCATATTTTTGACCTAATGGCATGACCTAAAACATTGCTCAAGATCAATTGGATTGATGGTGGATTCTCAGTCAACTAATCAAAAGTCAATTGTACACTAAAAAGTCAAACTTTGACTTTTTGGTCAAAATTCAATGTCAAAGATCACAATTCATCAAAAAATGTCAAAATATGAAACTTATTCATCAAGAAATCAAAAAGTCAAGATTTCATTTTGAAAAGTCAAAGTTTTCTAACTTAGAAATTTTTCTAAGTGTTTAAAACTTCATGTTTTTTCATAACTTTGAGCCAATTTTTCACCATGATGCAAGATGATTCAAAATAAACTTTCAACATGAAAGTTGTAAATCTCTATGATATCTACAACATTGATTTACACAAATTATTCTAAAAATTCTTGGATCTCAAGTTATTAATTCATAAAGTCATGGTCTTGAAATTGAACACTTAGTGAAATTTTGCCCTAGTTTTGGTCAAGATTTTGACCTAACTTCATGGCACTTTTTCATATAGTTCCAAGGGGAATTTTCAAAAGTGATTCAAAGAGGGGTTGTAGAGCACATTATAAGCTTTCCAAAATGTACAATAACACCTTGAGATTATTTGTGAGCAAGGAGAATCGAAGAGAGGAAGTTAGGGTTTTCAAACTTGAATTACAAGTCATTTTATGATGAACAAGAATTCAAATCCAAGCCTATGCTGCATAATCTTCCCTTTTCAGGCCTCAAAATTGTTTGCCACTCCATAATTAAATGTTTACACAACATATGGAGCCATTGTCCAAGCATTTGAATCATTATCCAAGTTGCATTTCCATTTATGGCACAAAGTAACCATTTCGTTCTTGTAAAGAGGCTTTAATCACAAAGTCAATGCATAGAGCTTTGCACTTGTTTACTTCTGATCACAAGCAATTTCAAAGGCAAAAGCAACATGTCTAGAGCCTCCCATAAACTCAGGCCATGCTTGTACTATGCCTTGAAACCATATTTCCACTTTTCTTCAAAATCAAGTAACATAGCCATAAGTCTACATCTTGTTTTTCTGACCTCCTCAAGTACTCTAAACTTTTCCATATAATTATACAAGTTGTTTTCAAGCTAACACACAAATATACAAGCTCCCAAGCTCCCTGAAAACTAAGATTGAACAAAACCTCCATTTTTGTGTCATTTCTGACTTTGAACTTCAATCTTCAAAACCACTCGTGCATTTGTTGGCCTTTTAGTTTCAAAAGCTTCCTCATATCAAATACAAACCATCCATGTCCCTGTTTGCATACTGTAACACCATCTTCATCCATTTCCAAGTTCCAAAACATAGCATCACAATTGGACTTCTCCAGATTATTCCAGCCACTCTCAGCTTAAGCCAGCCATTGCATTAGCTTCCTAGAGGTCCAAGGAAGCTAACTGATCATCACCACTTCCTGAAACAAGCTCAAATCCATTTCACAATTTCCAGTTTTGAGGTATTTTTCTTGAACTTCTATCTTCATATTTAGGCATTGTTAGGCTTGCATTTGTGAAGATAAAATGTAGACACCATTGCCACGAAGTTGTACATATCCATAGTTTGCATTTATATGGCCTGAGCTTAGAGAGTTTTAGAGTTGAAGTTTTCTGAAATTTTTAGGTTTTAAATTAGGGCCAGAAAAATTCTCATTCATCTTTGACTGTTAGCTTAAGTTATTTACATTGTTGGATTCGTGGGAAGAAATGCCACAACTTTTATGTTTGAACTTTTCATTTTTGTTGAGAGATGAAGAAGACATAGGTCCTTTGGCTGGAGGTTGAAGATGAAGTGTAATCAGGGTGCATTTTGTGTCATGTATTTATCCTTTCACATAAATTAATGGATGTATCACAACCCTAGTGGTTAAAGCGCATGCCTGTTCACCCTTAGGTCCTGGGTTCAAGCCGCAACGTGACCTTTTGCCATTTTTTCACAATTTTCTAACTTTTTTTGTGTTTTTTGAGCGCTTGGGATTTTCATGTGGGACTAGTCATTTTTTCTCACAATACTCCTTGTGTTACTGATCGACCCCCCTGACTTTTCTTTATATTTTATTTTTCTTCATTATTATTATTATTAATATTAATATTATTATTATTATTATTATTATTATTATTATTATTTCCATAAATCTTAGAAACAATCCAAATATATATATATATATATATATATATATATATATATATATATATATATATATATATATATATATATATATATATATATATATTATATATATATATATATATATATATATATATATATATATATATATATATATATATATATATATATATATATATATATATATATATATATATATATATATATATATATATATATATATATATATATATATATATATATATATATTTTTTTTTCTCTATAAAACAAAAAGATAAAAAAACATTTTCTTAAAATAAGTAAATTTCTTTTCTTTTTCTTAAATAATTATTTTTTAAACATAGGTTAGATTAATATATGGTTTTTATTTTCTTGGTTAAGATTTAGAACTTAGGTTATTTTAATTAATTAATCTTCATTTTATTTTTATTATTTCAAAACCTTTTCATAAAAAAAACCTAAAAAATCCTTTTCAAATAAATTTATTTTCTTAATTAGTTTAAGTTAATTTTATTTAATTTTTATTAATCATTTCCTTTATTTAGGTCAAAACCCTTTCATAAAAACAACAAAAAAATCATTTCTTTTTCCATTTATATTCTTACATTTTTATTTTCAATTTTGTACAATAATTCAATATGGTTGTAATAGAGAATTAGGTTTAATTTTCTTGCAATCCCCATTTGTAAATTTGTACACCCCCTCCCCTAATGATGTAATAGCGTAGTAATTTTACTTTTCACAATTTATCGCTTTATATAAATGTTAGTAATTAGGGTTTGTATGAGAAGATAAAATCAACAAATAGCAAAACCTAATCAAGGACTAAACAAAGCATGAAAATCAATACACTTTCACACTAGAACCCTTAGGGTAAAATCCACTTGGTTGCCTTATGAAAATGACCATATTATGCATGTGAGGTATCTTAGCAAAAACAAGCAAAAATACAAGATCATAGTCCCTCGATGACGCTATCTATGTTGCCTTTTCAAAATGATCTTAGTCCCTAAAGAAAGATGCTAAGATACATTGCAGTATTGCTAATCATGGTTATACAATGACCCACGCCCGTCCCGTTTACATCCAAAGATAGGGTTACTTACCAAATCAATGGTAAGATGACAATGTTAAAGGAAAGAGGAAATGAACATGAAAGACTTTTGAGTAGGTAGAATGCTCCTAGTTACTTGCTCACTTTCAAAACAAAACATCCTTGCTATTTTCAAAAACAAACACCAACACTTTCAAAAACATCTTTCAAACTTGAAAACATTTTCAAAAGATCAACACTTTGTATATATTTTTACGAACGAGAATTATTACAAAGTTTGCCTAAACGATGACACCTTTTCAAAATACTTTCCAAAAACACACAAAGCACTTTTTCAAACAAAAAAGCAAGTGATCTAGCAAGTAACTAAGAACCCATGGAAAAACATGGATGAAAAGGGTGCTAATACCTTCTCTTTTCATAATCTATCCCCCGAACTCAAGAAACAATCTCAAAGGTCTTTCCTGTGCTTTTTCACCTTTCCTTTTGGATAAAAGAAAAGTCGGTGGCGACTCTTGCTAACCGCAACATTTACGATAAAATGCAAAACAACAAAGTCAGTTCTCCCACCGTACCACAGAACTGGCGACTCTGCTGGGGAAAATTCTAAAAGTGGGGTTACCTTAGGGCTAGATCACCTTTACTTGCTTTCTTTGTTTGACTTGTGTGCTTTCCATTATGGTTCTTTGTTTGGGTTTGAATCCTCTACCCGGATTTGGGATACCTTATAGGTAAGTAGAAATACGTTGTGGAAATTGTGCGGGGTATACCGACACGGTATAAGCAATAGCTACGTTAGTGCGACATATTTGTGGGTACCGGTAGCCTTTGAGTAGTCAAGGAGAATACAAGGCCTCTGAGTGATGTCATGAAGCACTAATGAACTTTTAGAACCTTTACTTAACCAACTTGGCCTTTAGGACGTAGTGAGATGACCGACTTTGGTGCAGTCCGAAGTTGGTATATACTCGATACTACACTCATTGAGGTTTGGTTTATTGGTATTTTGGTCGCCATTAAAGAGGCTTGCGCTGAAACAATGACCAAAGAAACAAATCAATGATATTGAGCTCCTTAGAACCCGGTTACTATTACTAGGACAGGTTTGAGCCAACTAAACTTCAAGAGGGTACTTACCTATGAGACTCCATGCAAGCCTAAACCTAAGAACTTATTTGCTTTATTTGTATATATTTACTTGTACATAACATCATAAAAATCATAACATCATACTCATATTCACTAACCATTTCAAGGGTTTTTTGGGATTTATCTTTGTTCTGTTTTTTAGGACATGGATTCTATTCGCAGGAAAACCATTCAAGTCAATCTCGTAAGGATATCTCATTTACTCAAAGAGTTAGCATCAAGGATTCCTGAAAATTCTCCATTTACCAAAAGGCGTGGTAGCCTACTAAACTTGGTCAGCTCCAACACTGATGAAGACATGATGAAGGTGCTCTTCAAGTTCTTTGATCCTCTACACTATTGCTTCACTTTTCCCGATTATCAACTTGTGCCAACTTTGGAGGAATTCTCCCAACTCTTGAGAATTCCTATTCTCAATCAACTACCTTTCAACGACACAGAAAGAGATCCAAAGCCAGAAGATATTGCTCAAGCTCTACACTTGTAACCATCTGATATCACAACTAATTGGGAAACAAGGAGTGGTGTCAAAGGTTTCTTAGACAAGTTCTTGTTTGAGAAAGCCCAAAACTATTGGAACTCCTTGGACTTACAAGCTTTTGAGGAAATTGTGGCTCTCCTTATCTATGAGATGGTTTTGTTTCCAAATCTTGACCAACTCATAGATGTGAACACCGTCAAAATCTTCATGTCTCGTAACCTAGTGCCTACTTTTCTAGGGGACATCCTACATTATTTTCACTCTCGCACTTTAAGGAAGAGAGGTATCCTCATGTGTTGCACTCCTATCTTGGCAAGATGATTTATTTCGCATCTTCCCCAATATGTATTAAAGAACGAGCAAGGTTCAAGGTGGTTATATAGGTTAATGACGCTCAGACATTCAGATATTCATTAGTGTTCCCGCTCTTTGGAGAATGTTAATATCATCGACCATTGTGGAGAATTCCCTAATGTCCCTTTTCTTGGAATTAGAGGAGGTATCACTTACAACCCCTGCTTAGCCCTACGACAGTTTGGTTACACCCGGAGGGATGGTCCCCATGAGATGCCTATCCAAGGATTGGTATTCGACTACGAGAATGACAATCAAGGTTACCGTCAGAGGTTTATTCGAGCCTGGAGGATGTTGAACAAGGTGGATAGCAAGACGTTAGGACACAAGAACTCCATTCCCCTCGAGCCTTACCTTAAATAGGTGAGAGCTCGTAATCAGAAACTTGTGATGCCTTATCCCTCCATCTTACCAGTCATCATGGAGCCCGTGGTTGAAGGAGATGTTCCTTACACTATCCTCCATCCCGACATGCCTACCTCTCTCGAAGACTTACAAAAGGGTTGGATCCAGCTGATGGAAGAACGAGATACTTTCGAGGCTCAGCTCTATGCTAGGGAAAAGAGGGTCTTGGAGCTTACGAAGCAGCTACAAGAAGAATAAAGTGTGAACGTCTATCTCACATCAAAGAGGATGCGTTGGGTCTTTTTATCTTAGAAAGTTTTTTGTAAGCCCAAAAGGCATGATGCAATCTTTCTTGTTTTGTCTAATGAAAATTAACTTTTGTTCATTCTTTTGCCTATACAAATTTAAATTTCATTAATCCTTGAAATCATTTACATGTATATATTCCATGCATCATAACATGACAGGGTTTCACATAACAGGTTTCCTTATCTTTCTGCTGTTTATTTCAGCAAGAGATGGATCTAGAGAAAACTGTGAAGGATCTCCAAACCCGGAATTCTCAATTTCAGGAGACTCTACTAGCCCTAGCCAAGGGGCAGCAAGATATGATAACTTTGCTGGCCGTTAAGAAGAAGCCAAAAAAGAAAGCTCTAATCAACATGGGTAGAAGGTTCAAGGAGACAGTCTGTCAAATCCCAGTAGGAGGAGATTCATCTGAGGAGGACGAGAGCCAGATTGGTGAGATCAAGAGTACTCAGGCTGACTGTATCAATGATCAAGTATCCAATGATGATTATTTCAACGAGCAGTATCCACCCGCTGACATCAAATACAAGCAGTTAGAAGACAAATTGAAAGCTGTTGAAATCCAAGTCGTCCCCGGTTTAGATTTTGATGATTTTGGTTTGATCTCTGGGGTAGTCATTCCCCACAAATTCAAAATACCAATCTTTGCAAAGTACGATGGGGTTTCTTGTCCAAAACTCCATTTGAAATCTTATGTGCGCAAGATACAGCCGCACACTGCTGATAAGAAGCTCTGGGTTCACTTTTTCCAAGAGAGCTTGGATGGAACACAACTTGAATGGTTTTATCAATTAGATGGTTCTCATATCAATACTTGGGAGGATTTAGCTACTGCCTTCTACCATCAGTATCAGTACAACACCGACTTGGCGCCAACGAGGGTTCAGTTGCAAGATATGACCATGGGGAAGAATGAAGGATTTAAGGAATATGCGCAAAAGTGGAGAGACCTTGCTAGTAGGGTCCAACCTCCCTTGACTGATAGGGAGCACATCGACTTGTTCATGGGCACTTTATCTGGTCCTTTCTTTAATCTGTTGGTTAGCTGCTCTTCTTTTGGTTTCACCGAATTGATCTTAACCGGCGAAAGATTTGAAAGTGCCATCAAAAGTGGGAAGATCTCTGTAGCATCTACCTCCACTGCTAATCCTATCAAGTAACCTTTTGCTGTAAAGAAGGAAGTCAATGTTGTGTACGGGGAAAGGGCCCATACCAAGAAGAACGATCACCCATCTATCAATGCTGTCCGAATCTCCAATCCAACTCATACTCCAAGACCATCTGCAAATCATCAACGTTTTGAAACTCCAAGAAGACAATTTACGAGGTTAGGCATGTAATTGTCTCAAGCCTTTCAACATTTTCTCAAGGCTAATTTAGTGACATTGCGCGATCCTCCCGCCAACCCTGATACCTCTTCACCAAAGTATAATCCAAATGCTAAGTGTGCTTACCATTCAAGCAGCCTCGGGCACGAAACTGACCAGTGATGGGCCTTGAAGAACAAAATCCAGGATTTGATTGTTAACAAGACTATTGATTTTGATCCTCCTCCAACGCCGAATGTAATCACCGCTCCAATGCCGAAGCATGACAAAGGTGTTAATGTCGCCTCTGTTGAAGAATTGACTACTCCGCTGAATATAATCAAGAACAATCTGTTGAAAGCCGGGATTTTCCATGGCTGCGTAAAAGACTGTGTGTGCTATACAAGACAACTAAATGGATGTGAAGGGCTGAAGAAAGGCATACAATGCCTGATGGATAGCCACGAAGTTCTATTTGAAAAGACTCCACTTGCCAAGAGTTTGATTAACAAATGTGAAGATCTTTCCATTATTACCATCACAAACAAGCCTCTTAGGATCACCTCCAAAGGTCCTATTAGGATTTCAAATGAACACACTGTTTCCCCCTTAATAATTACCAATCCCGGAACAATTCCATACTCTTCAAACAAAGCGGTACCATGGAATTATGGTGATGAGGTGTTCTATCATGGGATTAAACAAGATGCCTGGATCGAAGAAGAAAAAGATGAAAATGTTGGCAACATAACTGGCTCAAGCAAATTAACTAGAACTGGGAGAATATTTTCACCCAATATCTCACCACCAGTTGTTACAAAGACACCCATCTGCATTATTGCTACCAAGCCAAGTACTAATACAAGAGGGAAGGAGAAGGTTGTTGATCCTGATGTGATTGAAGTACCCTCCAAGGATGTAGCTGATGAAGAACACTCTGCTCGCGAGATGGACGAGATTTTGAAGATCATAAAAAGAAGTGACTTCAAGATTGTAGAACAGTTGGGGTAAACCCCTTCTAAGATTTCAATGTTGTCATTGCTGCTTTGCTCCGATGCCCATGCTCAAACATTAATCAAGTTCCTGAAAAAGGCTCATGTCCCCCATGAGACAATAACAGACCAATTTGAGAATTACGTGACTAGCCTGACAGCTGATAATGGCTTGGGATTTTCATACGCTGACTTAACACCTCTCGGGAAGAATCACAATAAAGCTTTACATGTTTCTATCGAGTGCAAAGGGACTACCTTAGCACATGTGCTAGTAGACACCGGTTCTTCTCTGAATGTATTACCCAAGGGGGTGTTAGACCGTCTTGACTATGAAGATTTAGTCTTGAAGCCAAGTGATATCATTGTAAGGGCGTTTGATGGATCAAAGAGGACTGTTCATGGGGAAGTAGATCTTCCAATCAAAGTAGGCTCCCAAATCTTCAACTCCACCTTCTATATTATGGATATTCGTCCTGCCTATTCTTGTATGTTAGGTTTCCCGTGGATCCATAAAGCTGGGGCAGTAACCTCGACCCTCCACCATAAACTCAAATATCCAGTCAAGGGCAGAATAATCACCGTCTGTGGAGAAGAAGAGTTTATGGTGAGCCACCTTAACTCTTTCAAGTACATAGAGATGGATGGAGAATTCATTGAGACCCCGTGTCAAGCCTTTAAGGTTGTACCACCAATGATTGCTGCTACCAAATGTTCTTCTGATGAGTCTAAAGTTGTTAAGGCCACGCCAAAGATGGTTTCAGTCAAGGATGCCCGCGCGGAAGTTGAAGAAGGAAACTGTGATACTTGGGGGCAACTCCTCGATATCCCATTTAAAGCGGACAAGTTTGGTTTGGGCTTCACCGTCAAAGCTCATAAGGAAGTGAGGCGTGCTCGTGCTGGAAAGCCACCTCTCTGCATTGGAATCCTTGAAGTCAACGCCGTGGGTGATTCTGATGAAGAAGATACATTTGAAAATTGGGTGTATCCCACTACAAAGGATATGAAGAATTGGCATGCGAAGGACTTTGTGCCCATATCCTTCATTGAGGAGTAATCTACTTGTTGTTGCTTTTCTTTCAATTCAAGAACATGTTGTTTGTAATATTTTAACAATGACTTTTCAGCCATTTTCCCGGCCCGAGGCACTTTGGTCCATTTGTCAAGGGTTTTATTTATGTTCATCTAATCATATGATCATTCACTACATTGGACTCTTTTGCATTTAAATATTTGTGTTCATTGTCTTTACTTTATTGCAAATACATTTTTCAAAAAAATAGCCATGTATCTTACATGCACACACACACATACACACACTCTTGTAGGTCCACATTAACTCTGGATCCTATTGCCAATGACTCCACTATTGCCGACTATGACTTTGAATGTCCTATCAACCAAGCCGAAGACGAAGGCGAAGAAGATTGTGACATACCGGGAGAACTAGCCAGACTTCTATTACAAGAGGAAAAAGCTATTCAACCGCATAAAGAGTCAGTTGAAGTTATCAACCTGGGTACTGAGTCAGATAAGAAGGAAATCGAGATCGGCGCTAATTTGGAAAGCAGTGTCAAGAGCAGGTTGGTTCAGATGTTGCATGATTATGTGGAAGTATTTTCTTGGTATTATGAAGGTATGTCTGGGTTGGATACCGACATCGTAGTTCATCGCCTGCTGACAAAAAAAGACTGTCCGCCTGTCAAACAAAAAGTTCGTCGCATGAGGCCTGATATGTTTGAGAAAATCAAAGCTGAAGTGATGAAACAGTTTGATGCAGGGTTCCTAGCTGTGACATCCTATCCCCAATGGGTTGCTAATATGGTGCCATTTCCGAAGAAAGACGAAAAGGTTCACATGTGCGTAAACTATACGGATCTGAATAGGGCGAGCCCTAAGGATGACTTCCCTCAACCACACATTAACGTCTTAGTTGATAATACTGCTCAGCATAAAGTCTTCTCTTTCATGGTTGGCTTCTCAGGCTATAATAAAATAAGGATGGATCCCGAAGACATGAAGAAGACTACTTTCGTTACGCAATGGGGCACCTTCTGCTACAAGGTCATGCCGTTCGGATTGAAGAATGCAGGGGAAACATATCAAAGGGCTATGGTAGCTTTGTTTCATGACATGATTCATCATGAGATAGAGGTATATGTGGATGATATGATTGCCAGATCACAAACCAAAGAATAACATCTCGATCACCTGTACAAATTATTCGAGAGGATGAAGAAGTACAAACTGAGGTTAAACCCTAACAAGTGCACGTTTGGAGTACGATCTGGAAAGCTTCTAGGTTTTGTTGTATGCAATAAAGGCATTGAAGTTGACCCTGCCAATGTAAAGGCCATCCAAGAAATTCCGGTCCCACATTCTGAAAAGGAAGTTAGAGGATTCTTGGGTCGTCTCAATTACATTGCCCGTTTCATATCTCACTTGACTTCTACTTGTAAGCCAATCTTCAAACTCTTGAAGAAAGATCAGGTAGTCAGATGGAACAATGAATTCCAAGCTGCCTTCGACAAAATCAAAGAGTACCTACAAGAACCTCCTATTCTCATGCCTCCAGTTGAAGGAAGACCCTTGATCATGTACTTGACAGTACTAGAGAATTCTATGGGGTGTGTTTTGGGCCAACATGACGAGTCTGTCCGAAAAAAGCATGCTATTTATTACCTGAGCAACAAGTTTACCGACTGTGAAACCAGATATTCACTGCTCAAGAAAACTTGTTGCGCTGTGGCATGGGCTTCTCACCGGCTAAGACAATATATGTTGACTCATACCACTTTGTTGATTTCTAAGATGGACCCAATCAAGTACATCTTCGAGAAACCTACCCTTTCCGGACGGATAGCCAGATGGCAAATGATCTTGACTGAGTACGACATTCAATACTCGACTCAAAAGGCCATCAAAGGAAGTGTACTAGCAGATCATTTGGCCTATCAAGCTGTGGATGATTATCAATAATTGAACTTCGTCTTCCCTGATGAGAACATTATGCTGGTAACCGACTGTGCGAAACCTGGACCATATAACGATGGACTATGATATTCGATGGGGCTTCCAACGCCTTAGGTAACGGAATTGGTGCGGTGATCATCTCTCCTAAAGGTTGCCATACTCCTTTCACTGCCAGACCATGCTTCGATTGCATAAACAATATGGCCAAGTATGAAGCATGCACCTTAGGTCTGAAAGCTGCTATTGACTTAAGGATCAAGCATTTGGATGTGTTAGGGGATTCCACCCTAGTGATCAGCCAAGTAAAAGGAGATTGGGACACTAAACACCCTAATATTATCCCTTACAAGGAACTTGTGTTATCCCTAATTCCTTACTTCAAAGAGATCACTTTTGAGTACTTCCCTAGGGAAGAAAACCAGTTGGCTGACGCTTTGGCAACCATGTCTTCAATGTTCAAGGATAGATGGGACAATGAAGCCCCTATGATAACAATTGAAAGATTCGATGAACCTGCATATTGCTATGAGCTTGACACCGATGCGGAAAAGCCATGGTACCATGGGGTGATGAGATACCTTGAAGCACAAGAGTATCCAGAGGGGGCATCTATCAATGGCAGAAAGTTCTTGTGAAGATTTTCAGCCAAATTCTTCTTAAGTAACATGATATTGTACAAGCGCAACCATGATTCAACTCCACTCCGATGTGTGGAAACGAAGGAGGAAGAGGAAATCATGGAAGACATGCACGATGGTCTCTTCGGTACTTACTCAAGTGGACATACGATGGCTAAGAAAATCTTGAGAGTTGGCTACTATTGGTCAATGATGGAGACTGATTGCCATCAACATTCAAGGACTTGTCACAAATTCCAAATCTACGCTGACAACGTCCATGTGCCACCTATCCCTCTGAATGTCATGACCGCTCCGTGGCCATTTGCAAAGTGGGGCATTGAAATGATTGGAGAGATCAAGCCCACCGCTTCAACCGGACATTGCTTCATTATTATTGCTATCGACTATTTTACCAAATGGGTCAAAGCCACCTCATTTTCCTCAGTCACCAAGAATGTGGTAGCCATATTTATCATACACAGCCTCATCTGCCGCTATGGTATCCCCGAAAGGATCATCACCAACAACGGGACTAACCTCAACAATGCTATGATCATTGAGCTTTGCACTCAGTTTAAGATCAAGCATCACAATTCTTCTCCGTATAGATCGAAGATGAATGGCGCAGTCGAAGCGGCCAACAAAAATATCAAGAAGATTGTACAGAAAATGGTAGTAACCTATAAGGATTGGCATGAGATGTTTCTGTTTGCTCTACATGGCTACCGTACTTCAGCTAGAACATCAACTGGGGAAACTCCCTTTTCTCTAGTCTATGGCATCTGTTTTGCCAGTGGAAGTTTAGATTCCCTCATTGAGAATTATGAATGAGGCAGGCCTAAGCGAAGACGAGTGGATTCAAACGAGATTGGATCAGTTGAACTTGATTGACTAAAAAGGGTTAGTTGCTATTTTCCATGGTCAGACGTACCAAAACGGATGATCAAGGCTTTCAACAAAAAGATCAAGCCTCGAGTATATCAAGTTGGTGATTTGGTGATAAAATGCATCATTCTACCACAAGGAGACCCCAGGGGGAAATGGACTCCCACCTATGAAGGTCCATTTGTTGTCAAGAGAGTTTTCTCTGGCGGTGCCATGATGCTGACTACCATGGATGGTGAAGGTTTCCCACATCCTATAAACATGGACATAGTTAAAAAATACTATGCATAAGAGACCCGCTAGGTTGACACACCTAGGCAAAATAACGGCATCCCCGCAAACCAAAAGGTTTGGGAAAAAATTATGGATATATGCAAAAGATTGTACACCCGGCAAGTTGAAAACCCGAAAGGGCGACTTGGGCAAAAAAAGGGTATCCTGGTGGGCTGAAAACCTGAAAGGGAGGTCCAGGCAAAATTTAAAGATTAAAAGCGTATGACTATGTCCCGTGGAATCAACACAGTCAATTTTTCCACCAAGGTACAAGTTCAAACGGTCCAAGATCAATCCAATCAACTTCTATCAACGGCAAGGGACATTTGAAGACATTAGGGCAATAGTAGAGTTGGAAGGCAATGAGATCATTTCACATGGATATTTATTTTCATTCTCAATTTTGTTTTCCTTTTGATGATTTCTTCACTGGGATCTCCGTCTCTCTGTACAAAAATGCCTACTCATGGGCAAAATATCAATACAAATATACTTTGAAGTGCAAAATTTCTGTCTTTGTTTTGAATGCAAATTTGTCCAATGACTAAAATTGAATGAACATATGCATATGAACATAATTATAACTGTTTGGCACATATGACCTAAGCAGTAATAGGCATCTCTTTAATGTATATGGAATATCCCCAGAGTTATTTCATTAGCATTATCCCACAAGGACGGCTACAATAAAACTTTCCCCAATGGAGTTTCCTATAAAGTCTCTTTGTATAGGATAATCCCCGACCAGAGTCTCAATCTCTTGGCAGCTCTCTCTCCAGCTAAGTCGATTTTTACAAGTTGAAGCCTCGTGGATCTCTTCCTAAAAGAACCTCACTTCCCCAACAGAATTTACTTCCCCGACAGAGTTTACTTCCCCAACAGGGTTTATTTCCCCAACAGGGTTTATTTCCCCAACAGGTTTTATTTCCCCAACCACAATCGAGGAACCATAAAATTCCCCCATTATAGTCCATCCTCCCCAGCTAAGCCTGTTATTCCCCAGTTGTGTATATCCTCCCTAGTTGAGTGTCCCAAGCTGATTCTATCCCACCCGACTGAGTCTACACTCTCCAGTTTGAATTTTCCTTTCAGATTATTGCAAATCATAGGGCCATAACCCCTGATTCCCAATAAAGTTGTCAGCAAATCCTTTACTATTTCCAAAAAGATACTATGAAGCCTGGACCCGACCAGATATTAGCACAATTTTCAAGTTATCACTAAAGCCTGGACCCGACCAGATATTAGTTTAACTTCTTTATTTGCCGAAGCCAGCCCGACCAAATAGCAGTTTAATTCCTACAAAATCATTAGCAAAACTCCTCTTCTCCAGTAGAGTTTGCCATTATCCCTAGTGAATTACTGAAACCTGGATCCGACCAGATAACAGTTTGAGTATCTGAAACCTGGACCCGACTAGATAACAGTTGATCTCAATTTCAAGATACTATGAAACCTGGACCCGACCAGATAATAGTCTAACTCTTAAAAAATATAGAAGAACCTGGACTCAACCCGACCAAGGTTTAACTTTTTTCTCCAGTAGAGTTTGCCTCTGCCCCAATAAATTACTATGAAACCTGGAACCGACTAGATATCAGTTTTTTCATTTATATATTTTCAAGCAAGTTGTTGTGAAGCCTGGATTCGACCAGATAGCAATTACCCTCAGAGATTCATTCTGAAACCTGGAAACTGGCCAGATAACAACTAAATCCCCAAACAGTTTATGGTGAAGCATGGACCCGACCAGATAGCAATTGACCTTATCAACCTCAGAAATCTGCAAAGCCTGGACCCGACCAGATAACAGTTTTTCAAACAGTTTATTGTGAAACCTGGAGCCCGACCAGATAACAACTATCTTTGATCCCTAGAGAGACACTATGAAGCATGGACTCGACCAAATAATAGTATAACTTTCCGAAAACCATGAAACCTGGACCCGACCAGATAGTAGTTACCACTTCAAGTTACTGTGAAGCCTGGATCCTACCAGATAACCGTTAACTTCCGTATCCCCATAAAGTTGTTGTGAAGCCTGGATCCGACCAGATAACTATTCAATTTCAAGAAAATTTTCTGTAAAGCCTGGAATCCGACCAGATAATAGTTAATTCGTCTCTTCCCACAATAAGTTGTCGTGAAGCCTGGATCTGACCAGATAGCAGTTGACTACTTCATCTTCAGCAAACTGTGAAGCATAGGTCCAACCAGATAATAGCTGACATTCAAGAAATATTCTCCAGTGAAAGCATCCTTTCAACAAAGTTTGAAGATATGCATATTCTTCATCCCCACCGGCAATCAGGGATTCAACCCCCCAAAATTCCCTCAGGAGAAGTCAGGGATTTATTTTCCCAGACAAAAGCATACATCTCACATTCATACATCATAACATATACATACCATATGCATTTAACATAATACCACATCTGGTGAACATCATGCAGGCATCTGCATTTTACTAACTCTTTTTCTCACAGGTAAACCATCAAGTTTAAGTATAAATCAACAAAAGATTTATGCTGATACTTCTTCCAGTGTTTACCAATATTCCTCCAAATGGCATCTATAAGCCATTCACCATCCATCTTCGAGTGCAAATTTCTGGGCACTCTAGTGTTCAATCATCTTTCACCTTCAAGTCACGAATAGCGGATCCGCCAATCTAACTCTTCAGGTTTAAGAAGATTGAACAGGGCAAGGTGTTGTACCCCAAAATTTGCCCTCTCATTTATCAAGTAATGTCTCACAAGATCTCTCTTGGTTCAAGACTGCACTAGGGTTGATCAGCTCAAGACACCTCCTTAAAACACTGATGACCAAAATTAGGGTTTGAGATTGCACAAGGATAATTGAACTTTCAATGCTTCATATGAATTTTATGGATCATTATGGACCCCTAAGATTATTCATGTCAAGTTTCAAGCCTTGGATCACACTTTTACTCAATCAATTGAGCAGTTGACCTAAAAATCAACTGTATTTGGGAAAAAGTCAACTATGGCGAATTTAAAGTCAAACTTCATAATTTTTGATCCACATCAACATTATAAACTCATATGTATCAATTGATCAAGTTTGGACCATAATTCCTCAAGAAATTTGATCAAATCATCAAAAGGACAAAATGGTCAAAATTAGGGTTTTGGCTGAGAAAGGGCAATTTCTGATTTTTGACCTAGCAAATGGTCAATTGGTTTGAAGCATGATTTCAAGAGTTCGATTTCATATTTTTGAACTAATGGCATGACCTAAAACATTTCTCAAGATCAATTGGATTGATGGTGAATTCTCAGTTAACCGATCAAAAGTCAATTGTACACTAAGAAGTCAAACTTTGACTTTTTGGTCAAAATTCAATGTCAAAGACCACAATTCATCAAAACATGTCAAAATATGAAAATTATTCATCAAGAAATCAAAAAGTCAAGATTTCATTTTGAAAAGTCAAAGTTTTCTAACAGAAATTTTTCTAAGTGTTTAAAACTTCATGTTTTTTCATAACTTTGAGCCAATTTTTCACCATGATGCAAGATGATTCAAAAGAAACTTTCAACATGAAAGTTGTAGATCTCCATGATATATACAACATTTATTTACACAACTTCTTACAAAAATTCTTGGATCTTAAGTTATTAATTCATAAAGTCACGGTGTTGAAATTGAACACTTAGTGAAATGTTGCCCTAGTTTTGGTCAGGATTTTGACCTAACTTCATGGCACTTTTTCATATAGTTCCAATGGTAATTTTCAAAATTGATTCAAAGAGGGGTTGTAGATCACATTACAAGCTTTCCAAAATGTCCAAGAACTCCTTGATATCATTTGTGAGCAAGGAGAATCGAAGAGAGGAAGTTAGGGTTTTTAAACTTGAATTACAAGTCATTTTGTGATGAACAAGAATTCAAATCCAAGCCTATGCTGCATAATCTTCACTTTGCAGGCCTCAAACTTGTTTGTCACTCCATAATTAAATGTTTACACAATATATGGAGCCATTGTCCAAGCATTTGAATCATTATCCAAGTTTCATTTACATTTATGGCACAAAGTAACCATTCCATTCTTGTAAAGAGGCTTTAATCACAAAGTAAATGCATAGAGCTTTGCACTTGTTTCCTTCTGATCACAAGCAATGTCAAAGGAAAAAGTAACATGTCTAGAGCCTCCCATAAACTCAGGCCATGCTTGTACTATGCCTTGAAACCATATTTCCACTTTTCTTCAAAATCAAGTAACATAGCCATAAGTCTATATCTTGTTTTTCTGACATCCTCAAGTACTCTAACCTTTTCCATATAATTATACAAGTTGTTTTCAGGCTAACATATGAATATACAAGCTCCCAAACTCCCTGAAAACTGAGATTAAACAAAACCTCCATTTTTGTGTCATTTCTGACTTTGAACTTCAATCTTCAAAACCACTCGTACATTTCTTGTCCTTTTAGTTTCAAAAGCTTCCTCATATCAAATACAAACCATCCCTGTCCCTGTTTGTAGACTATAACACCATCTTCATCCATTTCAAAGTTCAAAAACAGAGCATCACAGTTGGACTTCTCTAGATCATTCCATCCACTCTCAGCTCAAGCCAACCATTGCATTAACTTCCTAGAGGTCCAAGGAAGCTAACCTGATCATCACCACTGCCTGAAACAAGCTCAAATCCATTTAACGATGTCCAGTTTTGAGGTATTTTTCTTGAACTTCAATCTTCATATTTAGGCATTGTTAGGCTTGCATTTGTAAAGATAAAATGTAGATACCATTTCCACGAAGCTGTTATCCATAGTTTGCATTTATATGGCCCGAGCTTAGAGAATTTTAGAGTTGAAATTTTTTGAAATTTTTAGGTTTTAAATTAGGGCCAGAAAAATTTTCATTCATCTTTCACTGTTAGCTTAAGTTATTTATATGGTTGGATTTGTGGGAATAAATGCCACAACTTTCATGTTTGAACTTTTCATTTTTGTTGAGAGATGAAGAAGATACAGGTCCTTTGGCTAGAGGTTGAAGATGAAGTGTAATCAGGGCGCATTTTGTGTTATGTATTTATCCTTTCACATAAGTTAACAGATGTATCACCACCCCAGTGGTTAAAGCGTGCGCCTGTTCACTCTTAGGTCCTGGGTTCAAGCCCCAACGTGACCTTTTGCCATTTTTTCACAATTTTCTGATTTTTTGTGTGTTTTTTGAGCGCTTGGGCTTTTCATGTGGGCCTAGTCATTTTTTCTCACAATACTCCTTGTGTTACTGATCCACCCTCCTGACTTTTCTTTATATTTATATTTATATTTTATTTTTCTTCATTATTATTATTATTAATATTATTATTATTATTATTTCCATAAAATTTAAAAACAATCCAAAAATATTTTTATTTATTATTCATACTCATATATATTTATTTTTCTCTATAAAACAAAATGATAAAAAAAACATTTTCTAAAAATAAGTAAATTTATTTTCTCTTTCTTAAATAATTATTTTTTAGACTTAGGTTAAATTAATATATGATTTTTATTTTCTTGGTTAAGATTTAGAATAGGTTGTTTTAATTAATTAATCTTCATTTTATTTTCATTATTTCAAAACCTTTTCATAAAAAAAACCTAAAAAGTCCTTTTCAAATTAATTTTTTTTCTTAATTAGTTTAAGTTAATTTTATTTAATTTTTATTAATCATTTTCTTTATTTAGGTCAAAACCCTTTCATAAAAACAACAAAAAAATCATTTCTTTTTCCATTTATATTCTTGCATTTTTATTTTTAATTTTGTACAATAATTCAATATGGTTGTAACAGATAATTAGGTTTAATTTTCTTACAATCCCCATTTGTAAATTTGTACACCCCCTCCCCTGATGATGTAATAGTGTAGTGTGATGCGGTGGGAGAATGGCTAGAGGTTTTGTGTTTCGTTCGCACTTGTGCGGTTAGCAAGAGTCTCTACCGACTTTTCTTTTATCCAAAAGGAAAGGTAAAAAAGCACAGGAAAGACCTTTCGAGAATTTTCTCGGGTTCGGGGGGTAGATTATGAAAAGGGAAGGTGCTAGCACCCTTTTCATCCATGGTTATCCATGGGCTCTTAGTTACTCATTTAGATCACTTGCTTTTGTTTGATTGTGTGCTTGTGGTGTGGTTTTTTTTGAAAGTATTTTCGAAAGTCTCTTTGTAATGGTTCTTGTCTCTATAAGAACGTATACAAAGTTTAGTTTTGAAAAATGGTTCAAAGATGTGTTTGTGAATCGTGTTTTGAAAAGAGGTTTTGCAATGGTTCTCGTCTCTATAAGAACGTATATAAAACGTTTTGTCTTTTCAAAAATGTTTTGGAAATGGAAGTATAAGTGTGAAAGTTTTTGTCGTGAGCAAGCAAGTAACTAAGAGCGAATCTATCTACTCGAAAGGTCTTAAATTGTTCTTTTTTCTTCCTTTTAATGGTGCTATCTTACCATTGATTTGGTAAGAAGCCCCATCCTTGGATGTAAAGGGACAGGCAGAGGTCAATTTTACAATCATTGAAGGCAACTTGTGAGATGCTCTAGCAATTTTTGTAAGGGACGAGATTGTTTTATCAAAGGCAACATCGAGGGTCATCGAGGGACTACGATCTTTGTTTATCGAAGGGTCATTTGCTAGAGTGTCTCATATTCGAGGGACATGATTGTATTTCCGAGGCAACAAGCGAGGTTACCCTAGAGGTGCACGTGTGAGTAGTATGTTGATTTCAAGTTATTTATTCTTGGATTAGGTCATCTAGCAATTAATTTTTGAATCTTGCCATACATGCCTAATTACTACACAGTATATAGAAAGCAATAAATTGCGGGAATTAAAAGTTTAAGCTATTACAAAAGTATCCGAGAATGGGGGTACAATTATTACAAATGGGGATGAATCACATAAGAATAGCAATGTCCAAATAATACAACCAAATCGAATTGTTGTGCGATTCAATATGAAGCTATGATAATTTATGAAATAAAGAAATCAATAAAGTATGAAATGCAATGTATTTAAAAAGAAAAATAAAACTTAATCTAATAAGAAAATGATTTAAATTTAAAAAAAACTGTATTATATTTTTTGTGTATTTTATTGATTATGAGCTTAAAGAAAGAAAACTAATTAAATCAAAGTTTTTTTGATGTTTTTATTATGTGTAACAAATTAATAAAAAGTTATAAAAAGAAAATAGTAAAAATTGATTTTTAGGGCTTAAAAAATGTACAAAAAAAACATTATTAGTAATTTTCAAAACAAATAAAAACAAATTAAAGGGAAAGAAAAAGGGCTTAAGGGTTTAAGGGTTATTGGGCCCAAAGAAGTTATTGTCTTGCTGCAACAAAAACAAGGCAAAGGGGGTGGGAACCAGGAAATGTGTGTGGGCCTAAGGGTTTGTGAAAAAGACTTGGCCCAAATCTCCTTAAATCAGTTTATTGCATTTTGATTAAGGAAAAACGTGAATTAGGGTTTGTTGTTCCTTTGGTACAGCGGCGTCGCTCTGTTCGTTCAATCGCTCTTCTTTCTCTCGTTCATCTTTTCGTTAAACAAACTTATTCATCTTCCTAAATCATGAGGGAAACACTTTTTTTCTGGGAAAAACCTATGTTCTGAAATGGAATCATCTAAAGGGTTTGACATGCATTCTCTCTGATCTTCCTCTCGCCTTCTGTTACCGGAGTACCCCTCGTTCTCTTCCTAACCATGCTCAGATAATTTCTTTCATAAAAAAGGTGATGTTCTGTCTTGATTTGAATGTTTTACTGTTGTTGTTTTATCTTGTTCGTATTTTTCTGTTAATCAATTTTATTGTACCTTGAGATGCAGGAAACGATTTATGAGAAATGTGACGAAATCATACCTTTGGAATTTTTTGGAAAATGGACAGGAATGTGAGATTTGAGCTGATGGTGCTCCTTGGTGATGGGCTTGGCAAGGAGAAGAGAAGAAATGATGACGAAGGATGCACGCTTCTGGTAACTTTTTCTTTTTCTGTCCTTTATGTTGAATGATGATGATGATGCTTCTGAGTCTCTTTCTGTCCTTAGCCCCTTTGGTTTTCTTGAACTGTTTTTTGGATTGATACAGTTTGTGAAAGTTTGAGATTTTGTGGCTTTGTATTGAAAATGGTTTTTGAGAATCGTTGGTAATGGTTGGACAGTTTTTTTTTTGGGATATTTTCTGAAAGTTGTTGTTTTAGATAGTTTGCTTTTACAGCTTGACAGTTAACAGGTTGGGATGTTTGAAATGAGTTATAAGTTTTGGATGTTTGAACTGAGTTTTGATGGTTTTGTTGTGTTTGATGGAAGTTTTGATACTTGGTTCTGTTTTTTTTTGTTACAGTTTGATGGGAGATGCAGGGAGTTTTTGTTTGGTGATTTTCTGGTTTACAGTTTGTTTGAGGAATGTTGTTGTTACAGTCGCAGGTTTTGTGTGTTTGACAACATTTTTGAAGGTTTGATATTGTTGCTGTTGGTTTTTGTTTTGGGTTAATGAGGATGTTGGTTTTATAATTTGAAAACTGGCTTGGGATTTCTTTTGGAGGTTTGGTGGCAGTTTGTGTTTGATAATTTTTTTCTGTTTTTTCTCTTGAACCCTCTCTACTGTTATATTGGCTTCTTTTGTTTTACAGCTTATTCAAAATGGTGGGAAACCACCAAATTTTGAATACTTTGGGCATGTTCTCCTTATGCTATTTTCCTTGCAGTTTTGTTTTCTAGCATTTCTGGCGCAATTGTGACAGCAGGGAAGCATCCCTAGGTGACTTCTTTCCTCTCTCTCTCTCTCAATGACCCTAAGAGCTAATTTCTCTTACACCTTTTTTCTGAAAAGTTTGCAATAAAACAGGAAGATGATGAAATGGCTTATGAACAAGCCTCTTCTTGCTTGTTGACTTAGTTTTATATTTTCTTCTTCCTGATGCTCTTTTGTCTGCTTATGCTGCCTCGTTCTTGCTGTTTGTATTTTGTTTGCATTTTGGTATGCTGATGCTGCTGTCGGGTTTGCATTATTCTGTTTGTTTGCCTTTTGGTATGCTGCTGTCTAGTTTGGACAACCTTGCTGTTGTTTGGCCATGCTGCTGTATCTCTTGGCCCTGTTTTGCGCCTTGTTCTTTTTGTTGCTTGTTTGGCTATGCTGCTTGCATATTTTCACTTGTTTGGGCAACCTAGTTGTATTTTTATTTGGACAGCTTTGCTTGCATTTTTATTTGGACAACTTTGCTTGCATTTTTCTTTTTCTTTTTGTGAACCAAGAAGAATAATCTTCTTGTGATTTGCAAATAGAAAAATAAAAAGATGATGAAATAAAAATAGCCTTCTGATTCCAAATTGCAAACTTTAATGATGAACACATTTTTCCTTTTTGAAAATTCTTATTTACGTCTAATTAACTGCTAATTATTTTTGTCTTTCTTTCATGTGAGCGCAAACTGGATGGTGGCAAAGCAGAGGGAATAAAAGATTCTTTGGCAAGCACGGAAGCAATGGAAGCTTAGTCATCCTTAGGCTTAGATTTTTCCTTGTAATTTAGATAGAAATACTTAAACAATTGTATTAATTTATTTTTTCAAATACAATAAGTTGTAAAACTTAAAGCATTTAAATAATAAATTGTATTGTAACAATTTTTGAAATAAATGAAAAAGTTCTATGAGGTAATTTGATGTTCAATAAAATCCATTACTGTTAATAATTTGAAATTCTCTCTTTGTGTCTTCATTGATTCTTAAAGATTCCCTGATCAAGATAATTGAAATTGCATTCCAATAATTCCAATCAAGATAACTTAAATTCCAATGATCATGTAATCTTGCCACTGCATTCCAAATAAATATGCACTGTGTATTCCATAAACAAACAAATGTTCATTCCATAAACCAGCAAATGTCTTATTCCATTAACCAGCAAATGCATTATTCCATTAACCAGCAAATGTCTTAACAGACGCAAATTATCTGGTTAACCTGGATCAAACAAAACATGAATGTTCCAAATGAAAGTCTTAAATCCCATCTCTTGTCCCAAATAAACATGCCTTGAGAACAAACAGTAATCTTTCAGTAAACTTGAAAAAGCATGAAAACATGTGAAAGCCAATTGGATCTTTGTGAATTCATTTCTTCTAAGAATTGCAAGTAAAACCCTAAATGCTGGTTTACCGCCAAAGGAGAAAATCTGTCTGATCGATTCCTGAGCCAATCTTGAATATCTGAGAAACCCTAGGGTTGTGATTTCTGTGAAAAATGGGAGGGAAAATTTTGGGGTACAACAGCTGCCCCTGTTTAATCTTCTTGAACCTGAAGAGTTAGATCGATGAGTTTTGCCGTTCGTGACTTGAAGGTAAAAGATGATTGGACACTAGAGTGCCCATAAATTTGCGCTCGACAAATTGTAGTGGAGGGAATAGGCTTAAAGATGCCATTCAAGAGGTGACATAATCTTGTCGTAGATGGGCTTGTAGATGCCATCCAAGAATGTTTGGTTGTAAATCGACAGAATAAGCATCAGAATGGTGCCCGTATTTGAAACGTATCTGAACTATATATGTACTTGGAATCTGGATAAGCGACAGAATGACTTCCGTGTCTGGAGTGTATCTGTACTGTATCGGTACTTGGAATCTGAATGAGTAACAAAATGACTTCCGTGTCTAGAGTGTATCTGTACTGTATCTGAATTCGAATCTGGATAAATGACACAATGACTTCCGTGTCTGGAGTGTATCTGTACTTGGGAGAAAGTCAGAGTAAGTGACAGAATGGCAACCGTGTATGGAGCGTATCTGGACTGTATCTGAAGTTGAGATCTGTATGAGTAGCAGAATGCTTCAGTGTCTAGAGCATCTAAACTGTAACTGGGATCTGAATAAGTGACATAATGACTTCTGTGTCTGGAGTGTATCTGTACTGTATCTGAAGTTGAGATTTGAATGAGTGACAAAATGGCTTCCGTGTCTGGAGCGTATCTGGACTGTATCAGTAATATGTGAATATTTTGTTACAGATAGCTGTTAATCTTATCCTGAAAAGGGTAGAATGTTAGCTGAAACATGAAGTTATGTTGCATGAAATGTATGATGCAATAAATGTGTTTTATCCATGTTTATGATGTAATGTATGCACATGTAAGCTGATTTGCTGTATTGCTGAGGAAAATAAATCCTTGACTGCCGCCGGGGGAAATAAACCCTTGACTGTTGAGGATTCCTGCTGTGAGAATAATGCCATATACTTCCTGAGGAATCTGCTTGGGGAATCCAGAGAATTTTAATGACTTCTACTGGGGATTACTGACGGGAGTCTTTGTTCTGTCGAGAAGCAATAAAAACTATGTGGGGAAAAAGTTTATCCTGTAATGAAAACTCTGTGGGGAAAAGCTTATTCCGCTGGGGAGTTAAGGAATTTGGGTTGTATGCCAGACTACTGGGGAGTTACCCTAGGTTGGGGAGAAACAGAAGTTAATTGTTAACTGGTTGATTTTTTAGGTTTCAAGACAACTTGCTGGGGAAACCTGGAGAAACTGGATAATTTCCGTTGTGGGTTGAAAATTTCAGCACCGCTAGGAGATTAGTAGTTGGTAGTCTCATCTCTGCTGGGGATCTGTAGTCCAAAGTTTTGGCTCCGCTGGAGGATCTTAATGACGTGTTGTAGAGATTGCTCATGGAATAGCCTAAAGACGTTTTCTTAATCTTTCTACCTGTCAGTAATTACTCTTTTTCAACCTGTTTATTTGTAAACAATAATTATGTTCAAATGCATATGTTCATTAATGAATCATTAGACGTTTTTGAAAATAAAACACAAGTGTAAAGAAAAAGGCAAATAGTTTTCTGTACTTCGAAAGAGACATCTTTTTTATTTACTTTGAATAAGTGTTTTGTACAAAGGAGACAGACATCCTAGTAAGAGGATGGTGTCGTGAGAAAAATTTATACAAAGAAAGATGGCTAAGTGTGAAAAAATTCCATGGGGTTCTCATTCTACTATATCCTTCGTAATTCCGAATATGTTGTCTGTTCGTTGCTTCGTCCGAAGATGATTGGATTGATCAGAAGCCTCAGAGTTTGTCTATGAAGATATTGTCCTTAAAGTGATCCGACGAGACATAGTCATACACTTTAATTCCCTAACTTTTGCCTGGACCGCCCTTTCGGGTTTTCAGTCCACCGGGAAACCCTTTTTTGCCCAAGTCGCCTTTTCAGGTTTTCAACTTGCCGGGTATACAGATTTTTTTGTTTTATCCCTAATTTTTTCCTGAACCGCCCTTTTGGGTTTTTGATTCACCGGGATGCCCTTGTTTTTCCTAGGTGTACTAACCTAGCGGGTCTCTTATGCGTAGTATCTTTTGACTATGTCTGCATTCACAGGGTGCGGCAGATCATCACTGTCCATAGTGGTTAAAATCATCGCCCCACCAAAAAAGATGTTCTTGATCACAAATGGTCCTTCATAGGTAGGAGTCCACTTGCCCCTGGGATCACTTTGCGGCAAGATGATGCGCTTGATCACAAGATCTCCAACTTGATACACTTGGCGCCTGACTTTCTTGTTGAAAGCTTTGATCATCCGTTTTTGATACGTCTGACCGTGGCAAATAGCAGTAAGTATCTTCTCGTTAATTAAGTTTAACTGATCAAGCTGGGTTTGGATCCAATCGTCTTCACTCAAACCAGCATCCTTCATGATTCTCATGGAGGGAATCTGAACCTCAACAGGTAAAATAGCTTCCATGCCATATACCAAGGAATAGGGTGTTTCCCCAGTTGAAGTGCGAGCCGTGGTACGATACCCGTGGAGAGAAAACGGTAGCATCTCATGCCAGTCTTTGTAGGTGACTGTCATCTTTTGTATGATCTTCTTGATATTTTTGTTTGCAGCTTCGACATCACCGTTCATCTTTGGCTGATAGGGAGATAAATTGTGATGTTGAATCTGGAACTGCTCGCACAAGGCGGTGATCATAGTGTTGTTAAGGTTTGTACCGTTATCGGTGATGATCCTTTCGGGGATACCGTACCGACAAATGAGATTCTGCTTGATGAAGCGGGCGATAACATTCTTCGTGACGGATGCGAAGGAAGCTGCTTCGACCCATTTTGTGAAGTAATCAATGGCCACCAAAATGAAACGGTGTCCATTGGATGTTGTAGGCTTGATCTCTCCAATCATGTCGATTCCCCACATGGTGAATGGCCAAGGAGCTATTAAGACGTTGAGAGGAACTGGAGGTATATGTACCTTGTCCGCATAAATCAGACATTTGTGACAAGTTCTGGAATATTGATAGCAGTTAGCTTCCATGGTAGACCAGTAGTAGCCTGCCCTTAGAATTTTTTTAGCCATCGTATGACCGCTAGAGTGGGTGCCAAAGGTACCATTGTGCAGTTCAACCATGATCTGTTCAGCTTCAATATTGTCCACACAACGGAGCAGAATGCAATCATGATTGCGCTTGTATAGGATACCATTGCTCAGGAAGAACTTAGCTGAGAATCTCCTTAAAAACTTTTTGTCATTGACTGAAGCTCCTTCAGGATATTCTTGAGTCTCGAGATACCTTTTGACTTCATGAAACCAAGGTCGGTCCACTACTTCTTCGGTATTAATCTCGTGACAGTGTGCGGGTTCTTCCATCCGTTCAATGGTGATTTGAGGAGCCTTATTATCCCAGTTAAGTTTAAACATGGATGACATTGTAGCTAGAGCATCTGCTAGATGATTTTCTTCTCGCGGGAAGTGCTCGAAGGTGATCTGCTCGAAATGTGGTAACAATGTCAAGACATGTTCTTTGTAAGGGATGAGGTTGGGATGTTTAGTGTCCCACTCTCCTTTGATTTGACTGATAACCAAAGCTGAGTCTCCAAACACATCTAAGGATTTGATTCCCAAGTCTATTGTAGCCTTAAGTCCAAAGATATAAGCTTCATACTCGACCATGTTGTTGGTGCAGTTGAAGCAAAGTCTGGCGGTGAAAGGAGTATGGCAACCTTCTGGGGAGATAAGTACCACGCTGATACCATTTCCAAGTGCGTTGGAGGCACCATCAAAGTACAGGGTCCACCGGGATCCTTGTTTAGGTCCGTCATATGGTCTGAAATCTTTAATGTTGTCCAAAGTGATAATGTCCTCGTCAGGGAAGTCGAATCTCATGGATTCGTAATCTTCGACAGCTTGATGAGCCAGATGATCAGCTAGCACACTCCCCTTTATAGATTTTTGAGTCGTGTACTGTATATCATACTCTGTGGGGATCATTTTCCATCTAGCTATTCTTCCAGACAAAGCAGGCTTCTCAAAGATGTATTTAATCAGATCCATCTTAGATATCAGCAAAGTGGTATGAGTCAACATATACTGCCTTAGCCGGCGAGCAGCCCATACCAAAGTGCAGCAAGTCTTCTTGAGCAGTGAATATCTTGTTTCACATTCGGTAAAAATTTTGCTAAGGTAATAAATGGCATGCTCTTTTCGGCCAGACTGGTCATGCTGCCCCAGTACGCACCCCATTGAATTTTCTAAGATGGTCAGATACATGATTAGCGGTCTTCCTTCGACGGGTGGCATCAAGATAGGAGGTTCTAGCAAATACTCCTTGATTTTATCGAAAGCAGCTTGACAATCATCATTCCATTTAATTACCTGATCTTTCTTCAACAACTTGAAGATTGGTTCACAGGTAGATGTTAGGTGAGAAATGAACCTTGCAATGTAGTTTAGGCATCCCAAGAAACCTCTGACCTCCTTCTCAGTTTGAGGAGCGGGCATTTCTTGTATAGCTTTGACTTTGGCAGGATCAACCTCGATGCCTTTGTTGCTGACAATGAAACCCAAGAGTTTGCCGGACCGAACTCCGAACATGCACTTGTTAGGGTTCAATCTGAGCTTGTATTCCTTCAACCTGACAAACAGCTTTTGCAAGTGGTCGAGGTGTTCTTCTTCAGTTTGTGACTGGGCTATCATGTCATCTACGTAGACTTCTATCTCATGATGTATCATATCATGAAATAAAGCTACCATGGCGCGTTGATAGGTTGCCCCGACATTCTTCAGTCCGAATGGCATCACTTTGTAGCAGAACGTACCCCACTGTGTAACAAAAGTAGTTTTATCCATATCCTCGGGTGCCATTTTGATCTGGTTATAGCCCGAGAATCCATCCATGAAAGAAAATACCTTGTGTTGAGTTGTATTGTCAACCAAGATGTCAATGTGCGGTAGTGGAAAGTTATCTTTAGGGTTGTCCCTGTTTGAGTCTTTGTATTCCACGCGCATTCTCACTTTGCCGTCCTTCTTAGGCACGGGCACAATGTTAGCAACCCATTATGGATAGGAAGTAACAACAAGAAATCCAGCATTGAACTGCTTCATAACTTCTGCTTTGATCTTTTCAGACATGTCGGGCCTCATGCGGCGAACTTTCTGTTTAACTGGTGGACAGTCTTCTCTTGTGGGGAGACGGTGTACCACAATGTCTGTATCAAGTCCCGGCATGTCTTCGTAGGACCAGGCGAAGATCTCAACATATTCATTCAACAGCTGAATTAAGCGCTCCTTGACGTTTGGCTCTAGGTTGGCACCCACTCTGACTTCTTTTCTGTCTTCCTCAGTACCCAAGTTGATTGTCTCTAACAGCTCCTCATGAGGTAGAATAGCCCTTTCTTCCTATTGTAGCAGTCTAGCCAATTCTCCCGGCACTTCACAGTCTTTATCACCTTCGTATTCGGCATGGTAGACCAGATCTTCAGAGTCACTAAAGGTCATAGCAGAATTGTTACCCATGGAATCCGGAATGGAAGGGTACCTGCATTTGTGAGTGTGGGTATGTGTAAGGGATAGCCACCTTTAAACAAATAAAATGCAAAAGGAAAGAAAATGAACACAAAAGTTTATATGTGAAAACGTCCATGATTCATTAAATGGCATATGAAGATGAAAAATAAGAACCCTTACAAATGGACTTTTGTGCCTCGGGTAAGACACAAGGTTAAAAAGAAGTACGAATTGTTTGAGCATTATTACAAACCAACAGAAATGTTTGAAAGATAAATTACTGATTTATGAAAGTAATGGGAACAAATTCCTTTCCTTCCAATTGCACAATCCTCCGTAAAAAGTAGGGAAAATCCAGTCTTCCAAGTTGCTCTCCTCTTCACCATCCTCCAAAGCATTGACTCCATGATGGGTGATCTTCACTGGTGGCCCTCCAGCCCGGGAGCGACGCACATCCTTTTGAGCAGAAGCAGTGAAACCCAAACCAAATTTATCAGATTTGAAAGGAAAATCGGGAAGCTGCCCCCAGATTGTGATTCCTCCTTCTTCAATCATGGCATTTGCATACTTTAAAGAGTACATCCTAGGAGGAGGTATTGTAATCATGGGTACAGAAGCCACTGTCTTGGTTTCTGCAATCTCCTGAGCTACCTCCTCAAAGTGCTGAAAGGGGGTTTCGATGAATTCACCATCCAATTCCACATAGCGGAAAGAGTTAAGATGGCTTATCATGTATTCCTCTTCACCATGAACAATTACAATTTTCCCACGGACAGTGTACTTGAGCTTTTGATGCAGAGTAGAAGTGACGTCTCCAGCATGGTGAATCCAAGGTCTTCCCAACAAACAAGAATAGGAGGGACGGATGTCTATCACATAAAATATGGAGTTGAAGGTTTCAGTTCCCAGTTTGATCGGGATGTCCACCTCCCCGTGGACCATCCTTTTAGAACCATCAAAGGCTCTGACAATGATGTTGCTGGGCTTTAGAGTTAGGCCTTCACAATCCAGCCTATCCAATGCCTTCTTCGGCAAGACATTCAGTGAAGAACCAGTGTCTACCAGAACGTGTGCTAGAGTAGTCCCTTTGCATTCCACCGAGACATGTAAAGCGTCATTATGTTTTCTCCCTTTTGATGTTAAATCGGCATCGGAGAATCCTAGACCATTGTCAGCTGTTAGGCTAGCTACACATTCCTAGAACTGATCCGCGGAGGTTTCCTGGGGCACATGGGCCGTCTTCAAAAATCTGATCAGAGCTTTAGCATGAGCTTCTGAACAAAGCAGCAGGGCCAACATAGAGATCTTTGAGGGGGTTTGCCCCAGTTTCTCCATAATATCATAATCGCTTTTCTTGATTATTTTCAAAATCTCCTCCATTTATTTTTGAGAGGTTTCAGGGATAACCGATGGTTGAGCCCTCGTCCTGACGGGCTCTTCTTGGACCCTTTTCCCTCTATCATCAGCAGCGGCAGAGGGAATAACCACAGGAGTTACCACTTCTTTGATAACTGGAGTTCTCGCAGATATATTGACCGGTACAAGAGTAACGTTAGGAGCAGCTGAGGGTCCTAAGATTGCCTTTGGAGGCGCAATCTCCGGAGAGAAAATTCTTCCACTGCGGGTGATTTTACTCGTTCCGGCAATGTTTCCAATGTCGGAAGTCTCTTCATCAGAACTCTCTTTATTCGATTAAATTTGCTTAACACCGTGGTAAAAGATCTCTCCCCCATAACTCTACGGTATTGATTTGTCGGACTTGTACGGGACGGGCCCCGACATGGTTATCTTCAAAGGTGCAATCTTTAGATCGGATGTAATCTTAATAGGTCTTTTGGAGACCTTGGAAAGATTGGCGGATATGGTAATTATTGAAATATCATTGATAGAAGTCGGCATAACAGGAGACTTCTAAAATAGGATTTCTTGGTTATCCATTAAGCGTTGGATGCCTAACTTCAACAATGGACAATCGGTTGGTAAGGATTAACAAAGGAATCAATCTTCTTCACAACCTGGGAAAATCCCAGCCTTCAGCAGATTCAACTTGATTATCGGTAGTGGAGTTATCAGATCATCAATAGTAGCAACAAAAAGATCTTCTTCAACAACATGGGAATTGTGGCCATGCTTTGGCATTGGAGCAGATATTATGTTTGGCTTTTCAGGGGCGTCGAATTCCACTTCTTTAGCGTCTATTAAATCCTAAATCTTATTCTAGAGGGCCCAACAATTGTTGGTGTCGTGCCCTATACTCCCTGAATGATAAGCACACTTGGCATTCCAATGGTAGTAAGGAGAAGTTGTATTCGGATTCTTCGGGGCCTCTTTCAGACTGGAAAGGTTTAACTTCAAAATATGGGGTAGAACCTGAGCAGGAGTCATGTTTATCTAGGTGAATTGCCGCACAGGCCTTTCCACCCTTGCTTGGTTGGTTCTGGGTTGATTGTTTCTGGGCTGATCAACTGCAGACTTTTGAATCATTACAGCCCCACCACTGGCCGACACTCAAATCTTCCTTGACCTCTTTGAGAGTAGACAACTGATACTTCTTTCTTTGCTGGGAAAGGCTTTTTGATGGCAGCGGAGGCAGATGCATCTTTTTGAATTTTCCCGCTCTTGATTCCGGCTTCAACTCTCTCACCAGTCAGAATTAACTCGGTGAAACCCGCAAACGAACTTCCGATCAAGTGGTTGAAAAAGGGGCCTAACAGCGTACCCAAGAACATATCCACAAGATCTCTCTCAGATATGGGTGGTTGTACTCGTCCCGCTAAGTCTCTCCATTTCTGGGCATACTCTTTGAAACCTTCATTTGACACCATGCCCATACTCTGTAATTGAGTGCGGGTTGGTGCTAAGTCTGCATTATATTGATACTGCTTGTAAAAGGCAGCTGCCAAATCCTCCCAATTATGCACATCAGACCTGTCTAGCTAGTAGAACCAATCCAGCTGCGTCCCCGAAAGATTGTCTTGGAAAAAATGGACCCACAGATCCTTGTCAGAAGAATGCGGTTGGATTTTTCTAACATAAGATCGCAGATGCATCTTTGGACAAGACAAACCATCATAATTAGAAAATATAGGCACCTTAAACTTAGGGGAAATCACAATTCCAAAGACCAGCCCTAGATCTTCAAAGTCCAGCCCATGCACTCTCTGCACCTCCATAGCCACCAGACGCTCTTCCAGACTCTTGTATTTGTCGTCTGCAGGAGGGTACTGCTGTTCAGAATAGTCTTCATCCTCCTCTTCTTCCTCTTCTTCCTCAGACTCAATTGGTACTGCAACTCCCTTTCCTTTTCCTACCCCTTCATCAGATGTTGAGGGAAAATCCAAGACCCTTCTAGCTTGACCTTCAAATCTTCTACCCAAAGTAGCCACACCAACTCTTTTCTTTTTCTTTTTCTCCTTTTACTTTTCCTTCTCTAACAGAGCTTTGAGCTCCTCCCGACCCTTAGCCAAAGTCACGAGTAGCTGTTGGAATTGTGCATTCTGCGGTTGTAAGTCTTTGACCGTCTGCTCAATATCCATCTTGCTGAAATAAACAGCAGAGAGATAAGGAAACCTGGTGTGAAGACCTGCTTATGCATATGACGAATGAAGATGCGATATGCAAATGATTTCAAGGAAATTGAGAGATTTAAATTTTCCTAAACCAAAAAGAACGCACGTCATATTAAATAAAACCAAGTTTGAATACATCATGCCTCCTCGGGCTTACAAAGAAAGAAACTAAAATACAGCAAAATTCTCAAGACAAAAAGACCGAACACATCCTTTTTGGAGCGATGTAAGTATTCAGATTCTTCTCTTCATGAAGCAGTTTGGTGAGCTCTAGAACCTTCTTCTCACTGGCATAGTACTGAGTTTCAAAGGTGTCTCGCTCCTCCTTCAACTGAATCCAGGCTTTCTGCAGGTCTTCGAGAGAGGTAGGCATGTCTTGATGAAGAACGGTGTACGGGACGTCTCCTTCAATAACAGGCTCAATGATGACAGGAAGGATGGGAGGGTAAGGAATTAAGAGACTCTGGGCACGAGCCCATACCCACTTAAGGTAAGGCTCGAGAGGGATAAAGTTTTTATGTCCCAAAGTCCTACTATCCACTTTGTTCACCATTCCCCAAGCACGTGTAAACCTCTGGCGGTAACCTTGGTCTTCTTTGTCGTAATCAAAAACCAGACCTCGGACGAGCATCTCATGAGGGTCGTCCCTTCGGGCATACCCAAACTGCCGAAGAGCTAAACACGGATTGTAGGTGATACCTCCCCTAATACCTAGCAGAGGTACATTATGGAACTCACCACAGCGGTCGATGATAGAGATATCTTCCAAGGATCTTGAGCACCAAAGGATATCAGAGTGGGTGAGAGACATCATCCTTTAAGACCAAGTCAATCTTTGCTCGTTCTTCAATGCTGACTGAGGCAAGTGTGAAGTGAACCACTTGGCGAGTAAAGGTATACAACACAAAAGGGTACCTCTTTTCTTCATGGTACGGGTATGAAGACAATGCAAGATATCTCCTAGCAAGGTGGGTATAGGATTGCGAGAGAGGAAGACTTTGATGGCATTAATGTCTATGAATTGGTCCGAGTTAGGAAACAGAACCAAACCATAAATGAGGAGATCTAGCACTTCTTTGAAAGCTTGGAAATCCATGTCATCCCAGAACGAACGAGCTTTTTCCAACAGAAACTAAGCTAAAAATCCTTTAACCCCGCTTCTTGTCTCCCAATTGGCTATGACGTCGGCCCTCTTCATGTGTAAAGCTTCGGCGATGACTTCAGGTTTTGGAATCCCTTCTAGGCTGGTGAATGGTATCTGATTAAGCACGAGCACCCCTAAGAGCAGAGAGAACTCTTCTAATGTTGGTACCAACTGATAGTCCAGAAAAGTGAAACAATGATGTACGAGGTCAAAGAATTGGAACAATACACACATCATCTCTTCTTGGAAGTTGGATGTAGCCAAACTGAGAAGTCAACCATACTTCTTGGTAAAAGGAGAATACCCGGGCACCCTTGAGGCTAGCTCTTGATGTTGAGGATGTGCTTTCACAAAGCTGATTCGGATGGTGTTTCTTCGAAGAGGATTCATTTCCTACAAAACAAAAACAAAGATAAATTTCTAAATCCTTGAAATGGTTAGTGAGCATGCATATGATGTTGATGATATTTATGATGTTTATGTACAGGAAAACATATATACACACAACAAACAGATCCCTATGTTTCAGGCTTGCATGAGTTTATAGGTAAGTACCCTCTTGACGTTTTAGTGGGCTCAACCTGTCCTAGAAATAAAGATCGGGTTCTAAAGGATCTCAATATCACCGACCTTTCTTTTAGGCATTGTCTCAGCACAATCAATTTTTTCTTGAGGCCGAGGAATCCCAAAAGTCTAGCCTCAATGAGTGTAGTATCGAGTGTCAACCAATTTTCAGCTTTACACCGAAACCGGTTACCTCACTACGTCCTAATGGCCAAGTTGGTTCAATTAGGGTTCTAAGGTTAATTAGTGCTTTGTGACGCCACTCAGCGGCCCCGTATTCTCCTCAATTCACCACGAGGGATACCGGTATCCACAAATGCGTCACACTAACATAGCTATTATTTCAACCATATCGGTATACGCCGTACAGTCTCCACAATCTATTGCTATTTACCTAAAAATGTGCCCCAAATCCGGGTAGAGGATTCAAACCCAAACAGATAGAACCAAAATATAAAGCATACAAGTCAAGCAAGATAAGCATGTAAAGGTGATCTAAAACCCTAAGGTAACACCACTTTTTATTTTAATCCCCAACAGAGTCGCCAGTTCTGTGATGCGGTGGGAGAACTGACTAGAGGTTTTGTGTTTTGTTCGCACTTGTGCGGTTAGCAAGAGTCGCCACCAACTTTTCTTTTATCCAAAAGGAAAGGTAAAAAAGCACAGGAAAGACCTTTCGAGAATTTTCTCGGGTTCGGGGGGTAGATTATGAAAACGGAAGGTGCTAGCACCCTTTTCATCCATGGTTATCCATGGGCTCTTAGTTACTCGTTTAGATCACTTGCTTTTTTTTGATTGTGTGCTTGTGGTGTGGTTTTTTTTTAAAGTATTTTGGAAAGTCTCTTTGTAATGGTTCTTGTCTCTATAAGAACGTATACAAAGTTTAGTTTCGAAAAATGGTTCAAAGATGTGTTTGTGAATCGTGTTTTGAAAAGAGTTTTTGCAATGGTTCTCGTCTCTATAAGAACGTATACAAAACGTTTTGTCTTTTTGAAAATGTTTTGGAAATGGAAGTATAGGTGTGAAAGTTTTTGTCGTGAGCAAGCAAGTAACTAAGAGCGAATCTATCTACTCGAAAGGTCTTAAATTGTTCTTTTTTCTTCCTTTTAATGGTGCTATCTTACCATTGATTTGGTAAGAAGCCCCATCCTTGGATGTAAAGGGATAAGCACGGGTCAATTTTACAATCATTGAAGGCAACTTGTGAGACGCTCTAGCAATTTTTGTAAGGGACGAGATCATTTTATCAAAGGCAACATCGAGGGTCATCGAGGGACTACGATCTTTGTTTATCGAAGGGTCATTTGCTAGAGTGTCTCATATTCGAGGGACATGATTGTATTTCCGAGGCAACAAGCGAGGTTACCCTAGAGGTGCACGTGTGAGTAGTATGTCGATTTCAAGTTATTTATTCTTGGATGAGGTCATCTAGCGATTGATTTTTGAATCTTGCCATACATGCCTAATTACTACACAGTATATAGAAAGCAATAAATTGCGGGAATTAAAAGTTTAAGCTATTACAACTGTATCCGGGAATGGGGGTACAATTATTACAAATGGGGATGAATCACATAAGAATAGCAATGTCCAAATAATACAACCAAATCGAATTGTTGTGCGATTCAATATGAAGCTATGACAATTTATGAAATAAAGAAATCAATAAAGTATGAAATGCAATGTGTTTAAAAAGAAAAATAAAACTTAATCTAATAAGAAAATGATTTAAATAAAAAAAAACGGTATTATATTTTTTGTGTATTTTATTGATTATGAACTTAAAGAAAGAAAACTAATTAAATCAAAGTTTTTTTGATGTTTTTATTATGTGTAACAAATTAATAAAAAGTTATAAAAAGAAAATAGTAAAAATTGATTTTTAGGGCTTAAAAAATGTACAAAAAAAACATTATTAGTAGTTTTCAAAACAAATAAAAACAAATTAAAGGGAAAGAAAAAGGGCTTAAGGGTTTAAGGGTTATTGGGCCCAAAGAAGTTATTGTCTTGCTGAAACAAAAACAAGGCAAAGGGGGGTGGGAACCAGGAAACTTGTGTGGGCCTAAGGGTTTGTGAAAAAGACTTGGCCTAAATCTCCTTAAATCAGTTTATTGCATTTTGATTAAGGGAAAACGTGAATTAGGGTTTGTTGTTCCTTTGGTACAGCGGCGCCGCTCTGTTCGTTCAATAACTCTTCTTTCTCTCGTTCATCTTTTCGTTAAACAAACCTATTCATCTTCCTAAATCATGAGGGAAACACTTTTTTTCTGGGAAAAACCTAGGTTCTGAAATGGAATCATCTAAAGAGTTTGGCATGCATTCTCTCTAATCTTCCTCTCGCCTTCTGTTACCGGAGTACCCCTCGTTCTCTTCCTAACCATGCTCAGATAATTTCTTTCATAAAAAAGGTGATGTTCTTTCTTGATTTAAATGTTTTACTGTTGTTGTTTTATCTTGTTCTTATTTTTATGTTAATCAATTTTATTGTACCTTGAGATGTAGGAAACGATTTATGAGAAATGTGACGAAATCATACCTTTGGAATTTTTTGGAAAATGGACATGAATGTGAGATTTGAGCTGATGGTGCTCCTTGGTGATGGGCTTGGCAAGGAGGAGAGAAGAAATGATGACGAAGGATGCACGCTTCTGGTAACTTTTTCTTCTTCTGTCCTTTATGTTGAATGATGATGATGATGCTTCTGAGTCTCTTTCTGTCCTTAGGCCCTTTGGTTTTTTTGAACTGTTTTTTGGATTGATGCAGTTTGTGAAAGTTTGAGATTTTGTGGCTTTGTATTGAAAATGGTTTTTGAGAATGGTTGGTAATGGTTGGACAGTTTTTTTTTTGGGATATTTTCTGAAAGTTATTGTTTTGGATAGTTTGCTTTTACAGCTTGACAGTTAACAGGTTGGGATGTTTGAAATGAGTTATATGTTTTGGATGTTTGAACTGAGTTTTGATGGTTTTGTTGTGTTTGATGGAAGTTTTGATACTTGGTTCTGTTTGTTTTGGTTACAGTTTGATGGGAGATGCAGGGAGTTTTTGTTTGGTGATTTTCTGGTTTACAGTTTGTTTGAGGAATTTTGTTGTTACAGTCGCAGGTTTTGTGTGTTTGACAACATTTTTGAAGGTTGGTTTGAACTGGTTATGGGATTTTGACAGTGCAGGTTTGATATTGTTGCTGTTGGTTTTCGTTTTGGGTTGATGAGGATGTTGGTTTTACAGTTTGAAAACTGGCTTGGGGTTTCTTTTGGAGGTTTGGTGGCAGTTTGTGTTTGATAATTTTTTTCTGTTTTTTCTCTTGAACCCTCTCTACTGTTATATTGGCTTCTTTTGTTTTACAACTTATTCAAAATGGTGGGAAACCACCAAATTTTGAATACTTTGGGCATGTTCTCCTTATGCTCTTTTCCTAGCAGTTTTGTTTTCTAGCATTTCTGGTGCAATTGTGACAGCAGGGCAGCATCCCTAGGTGACTTCATTCCTCTCTCTCTCTCTCTCTCTCTCTCTCTCTCTCTCAATGACCCTAAGAGCTAATTTCTCTTTCACCTTTTTTCTGAAAAGTTTGCAATAAAAGAGGAAGATGATGAAATGGCTTATGAACAAGCCTCTTCTTACTTGTTGACTTAGTTTTATATTTTCCTCTTGCTGATGCTATTTTGTCTGCTTATTCTGCCTCGCTCTTGCTGTTTGTATTTTGTTTGCATTTTGGTATGCTGATGCTGCTGTCTGGTTTGCATTATTCTGTTTGTTTTCCTTTTGGTATGCTGTTGTCTAGTTTGGACAGCCTTGCTGATGTTTGGCCATGCTGCTGTATCTCTTGGCCCTGTTTTGCGCCTTGTTCTTTCTACTGCTTGTTTGGCTATGTTGCTTGCATATTTTCACTTGTTTGGGCAGCCTAGTTGTATTTTTATTTGGACAACTTTGCTTGCATTTTTCTTTTTCTTTTTGCGAACCAAGAAGAATAATCTTCTTGTGATTTGCAAATAGAAAAATAAAAATGTGATAAAATAAAAATAGCCTTCTGATTCCAAATTGCAAACTTTAATGATGAACACATTTTTCCTTTTTGAAAATTCTTATTTACGTCCAATTAACTGCTAATTATTTTTCTGTCTTTCTTTCATGTGAGCGCAAACTGGATGGTGGCAAAGCAGAGGGAATAAAAGATTCTTTGGCAAGCACGGAAGCAATGGAAGCTTAGTCATCCTTAGGCTTAGATTTTTCCTTGTAATTTAGAGAGAAATACTCAAACAATTGTATTAATTTATTTTTTCAAATACAATAAGTTGTAAAACTTAAAGCATTTAAATAATAAATTGTATTGTAACAATTTTTGAAATAAATGAAAAAGTTCTATGAGGTAATCTGATGTTCAATAAAATCCGTTACTGTTAATAATTTGAAATTCTCTCTTTGTGTCTTCATTGATTCTTAAAGATTCCCTGATCAAGATAATTGAAATTGCATTCCAATAATTCCAATCAAGATAACTTAAATTCCAATGATCATGTAATCTTGCCACTGCATTCCAAATAAATACGCACTGTGTATTCCATAAACAAACAAATGTTCATTCCATAAACCAGCAAATGTCTTATTCCATTAACCAGCAAATGCCTTATTCCATTAACCAGCAAATGTCTTAACAGACGCAAATTATCTGGTTAACCTGAATCAAACAAAACATGAATGTTCCAAATGACAGTCTTAGATCCCATCTCTTGTCCCAAATAAACATGCCTTGAGAATAAACAGTAATCTTTCAGTAAACTTGAAAAAGCATGAAAACGTGTGAAAGCCAATTGGATCTTTGTGAATTCATTTCTTTTGAGAACTGCAAGTAAAACCCTAAATGCTGGTTTACCGCCAAAGGAGAAAATCTGTCTGATTGATTCCTGAGCCAATCTTGAATACCTGAGAAACCCTAGGGTTGTGATTTCTGTGAAAAATGGGAGGGCAAATTTTGGGGTATAACACGTAGTAATTTTACTTTTCGAAATTTATCGCTTTATATAAATGTTAGTAATTAGGGTTTGTATGAGAAGATAAAATCAACAAATAGAAAAACCTAATCAAGCACTAAACAAAGCATGAAAATCAATACACTTGCACACTAGCACCCCTAGGGTAAAATCCATTTGGTTGCCTTATGAAAATTGCCATATTATGCATGTGAGGTATCTTAGCAAAAACAAGCAAAAATACAAGATCATAGTCCCTCGATGACGCTATCTATGTTGCCTTTTCAAAATGATCTTAGTCCCTAAAGAAATATGCTAAGATACCTTGCAACATTGTTAATCATGGTTATACGATGACCCACGCCTGTCCCGTTTACATCCAAAGATAGGGTTACTTACCAAACCAATGGTAAGATAACAATGTTAAAGGAAAGAGGAAATGAACATGAAAGACTTTTGAGTAGGTAGAACGCTCCTAGTTACTTGCTCACTTTCAAAACAAAACATACTTGCTATTTTCAAAAACAAACACCAACACTTTCAAAAACATCTTTGAAACTTGAAAACATTTTCAAAAGATCAACACTTTGTATACATTCTTACGAACGAGAATCATTACAAAGTTTGCCTAAACGATGACACCTTTTCAAAATACTTTCCAAAACCACACAAAGCACTTTTTCAAACAAAAAAGCAAGTGATCTAGCAAGTAACTAAGAGCCCATGGAAGACCATGGATGAAAAGGGTGCTAATACCTTCCCTTTTCATAATCTACCCCTAAACTCAAGAAACAATCTCAAAGGTCTTTCCTGTGCTTTTTCACCTTTCCTTTTGGATAAAAGAAAAGTCGGTGGCAACTCTTGCTAACCGCAACATTTGTGACCAAACGCAAAACAACCAAGTAACTTCTCCCACCGTACCATACATGGTCAGATGTATCAGAAGCGTGTGTTCAAAGCCTTCAAAAATAAAGTCAAGCGTCGATTATATTAGGCCATTAACTTGGTAATAAAGCACATCATCCTGCCACAAGGTGATCCCAGGGGCAAATGGAATCCAACCTACGAAGGGCCATTTGTGACTAAGAAGATATTTTCTGGCGGTGCTATGATACTTACCACCATGGACGGTGAAGATTTTCAGCACCTTGTGAACGCAAACATAGTAAAAATATACTACACATAAAAGGGACCCGCTAGGTTGACTAGCCTAGGAAAACCTAAGGGCATCCCGACAAACCAAAAGGGTTCGGGAAAAATTAGGGATATATATAAAGATTGTACACCCAGAAAGTCGAAATCCTGAAAAGGAGGCTTGGGCCAAAAAGGGTATCCCGATGGACTGAAAACCTAAAAGGGAGGTCCAAGAAAAAGTTAGGGATTAAGGCATACGACTATGTCCCGTTGGATCACCTATATACGACAAACTTTATTATCAACGACAAGTTCAATTGGTGCAGATCAATTCAATCAACTTCTTCCGACAGCAAGGGATGAGATGCTCGAAGACATAACGAAAATAGCAGAGTTGAAACTCGATGGGATCGTTTCCACATAGCTGTTTTTTTCTCTGTTTTTCTTTGTAATTTTTCATTTCATGACGATTTCCTCTTAATAGGATTTCTGTCTCTTTGTACAAAACCGCCTTATTTTAGGCAAATTATCAATACAATTCAATTTCAAAATTGAAAATTGCCTTACTTTCTCTGTTTTGTTTGCAAAAACGTCCAATGATTAATTTGAATGAACATATGCATATGAATATGATTACTGTTAACAAACATGTGCATAAAGACAGGAATCAACATTTACTAAAGACTCTAGAAGTTAGGATTTCTTTCGAGTCATCCATAAATCCCCACAGAAATCCCTACAGAGCTACCTTCACAAGCTCATCCCTGACGAAGATGCATTCCCCAACAAGTCTAATATACCTTCAGATAGGAATTGGAGCACCTTCCAATAATTCACATGATCATCTCCCCTAGTAGAGCCCCTAGCGTATAAAGAAGTTTGACCATTTCCCCAGCATACGATGGAAACTTCCTCCGCACAACTTGTGAAATTATTTTCCCCATAAAAAATGATTCCCTCGACACAGTTTGCAGGAATTTAATTCTTCAGGAGAGTTTATTTCTCCAACACTGAAAAATCCCATGCATAATTCTCTTCTCTAGCAGGGTTTATATTCCCAGCAGGGTTTATTTCCCTAGTAGGGTTTATTTCCCCAACAAAGTTCATTTCTTTGATTATTGTAAATCCCCGGCAAAATTCCCCTCTCCAGCAAAGTATAGTCAAGTTTGCCATCCCCAGAGAGTCGCTACATAATCTGAAACTGGGCCATATATCATTTAACTTTGTCCTCCCCATAAGAGTTGACATCCATATCGGAAACCTGGAGAGACGGAACCTCGGAAGGTTATCCATATCTTTTATCCCCAATCAGGGTATATAAGAACTAAATTCCCCAATAGAGTGATGGACAATGTTCCTGAACTCCTCTTTCCCCAAGCGGAAGTCAAACATTCCCAACGGAGTATCCTCAAACGGAAAGAAGGAATCCCTAGTGGAGACATTCTAAACAAGATTCATATTCTTCATCCCCAACAAAAGTCAGAGATTTATTTTCCCAAATAAGGATGTTATACAAAGCTACCAATACGCTTCAACAAGATCTTACATCCATACATCATTTACAAATATCATAGCATATGCATATGAAACACATATAACACACTCTCATTTACTTTGAGAACATCATTACACAATGCATTACATGCATCATGACATTGCATAAAGACTAACTTTGTCTTTTCAGGTAAAGTCTACAAACAGATGAATATCATCAGTAATTTTCAAATGGGCCAAAGATTAATTCCCGAAACAGGATGGGGAAACTAACTATAGGATCAAGCCGCAAATTAATTCCCTAAACGGGACGGGGAAATTATCTATTCAGCCAGGTGGTATGAATTCCCGAAATAGGACGGGTTCGCCAACAAAAAGCATGTCGAAGATTAATTTCCGAAACAGGACGAGGCAATTATCTTTATAACCAGGCAAAGATTAATTCCCAAAACAGGACGGGGCAACTATCTTTATAACAAGGCAAAGATTAATTCTAGAAACATAACGGGATAACTATCAATATAACCAGGTGGTATGAATTTTCGAAACAGACAGGTTTACCAACAAAAACAGATTGTGGATCAATTCCCAAAATAAGATGGGGCGACTATCTACATGACAAGCATTTCCATCAGAGACCAAATATGACAAGCATTTCCATCAGGGACTAAATGTGACAAGCAGCTACTTAAGCACTTTCCCCAGAGAGATATCCTTGAAAGCACTCTTCAGCTATAGTCAAGCGTAGACTCATTTTGATACTCCTATCAACAATTACTTTGATGGCATCTATAAGCCCATCTCCGACGATGCTCCGTCACCTCTCCGAATGTCATCTTTAATCCCATTCAAGCAAGACAATCAACCAACAATGTTACCTTCTGCACATGCGAATGCAAATTTCTAGGCACTTAAGTGTTCAATCCTCTTCTACCCCCAGACCACGAATGGCAGACACGCCAATCTAACTATTTAGGTTTAAGAAGATTGAACATGGGCAAATGTTGCATCACAAAATTTTCCCTCCACTTTTCTTCAAGATATCTCTTCATGCTCCCAGGGTTTTCATTTGCTCAAGGTTATTCAAGAATTGATCAGACAAATTCTCCTCCTAAGCAACTGGCCTACAACTACAGTTTCACTTTTCTCAAATAAGATTGGACTTTTAATCCCCAAGTGGATTTCATGGTTGCCTATATGTCTCCAAGAATGCTCATACTAAGTTTCATGCCTTGCATAATAATTTTGCTCAGTCAATTGCTCAAATGACTGAAAATTAACTATATTGGACAAAATGTCAACTGTGGCTAACATACAGTTAAACCTCAATATTTTTGGTCAACATCAAGATTTTGAAGTCATATTCATCATTTGATTAAGGATTGACCATGATTCATCAAGAAAACTCTCAATTCATCAAAAGTTAAAAGTTGCCAAATTAGGGTTTTCTTTAGGAGAAGTCAACTGAACTTTGACCAAGCATAAATTTCACATGCTTCATCATTTTTCATCAACCAAAGATCATTTTAAAAGATAATACATTATAGGTCATTTCAAAAGACAACAAAAATACACTTTTTGTCAAGGAAACTTACATCAAGATAAAGTCTTCAAATGCAAAAATCATAAAAATAAAGATTCTGGAGGACATCTTGAGCTTTCCAAAAAGTCACAGATCACCTTAAAACGATAAACATTGAGAGAATTATGATTGGTGCAAGTTGGGAAATTTTGAGCAAATGCATGAAACCGAAAGTGATCAAACTTGAATTTTTGGGCTAATGGGCCATTGTTTCAAGGTCCATGCGTGTTATATACTTCATATGAACCTCTGAATCACTTCATGCACCCCTTGGCATTTTTATTCTATTTATTTTGATTTTTATTTGTTTTAAAGTCAAAATAAATTAGATAAAATCAAAGGTTTTCTTACCAGGTCCAAGCCCAACATTTGACCTAATTTCATCCTTATATATTCTCATCAATTTATACAAGCATAGACATGAACCCTTGCAGCCAAAAACCTCTTCCAAAAACTCCTAAAATATCAAATCCTAGGGCAAGGTGAAACCCTATTTTACAACCACTTTCAAAACAAATCAACCCTTCCAATCGATCTCTGAGGTGGTATATGGTAAGAATGAATGATTTGTGATGATCCAAAGCACATGAACCTGACATCCTATGCATACCCGATTACCATTAATTTTTGAATTCATATTTTTTGTTTTCTTCATGTTTTAATCGAAGCTAACACCACTAATATGTTTATGAGATATCCATGTGCAGGATGAGACCATTGCATGATCCCCATAATCGTTGAATCGTGGTATGCCTTGTTTGGTCCGATTCATATTATTTTTGTCATATGTTACAAACCAACGCGATTTAGCCAAAGATAATACTTCCATTGAAATCGCAAGACCCAAATTAGGTGGGTAGGTTCCCTGGGAATCTCTAATATGTGCTATCTTGCAGGAACACAAATCGTACTCACCAGAGAAGACGACCGGAGCTAGGGCTCTGGCGCCTCTCCAGTCCATGCCATAATACTTATCTTTTGTTTAATTCGTTTCATCAATATTACCAGATGTATAGTCACCCCAGTGGCAAGCGAGTATGCATTAAGATCTTACTATGCAAGGGTGTGGGTCCGATCCCTGCTGTTTGTGTTTTTCACATATTTTCTGACTTTTACAGATCAAGTGAAACGCATCCCACAAACCCACCATGCACCCAACCACGTCTCACCATCAGATCTTGATAAATCTGATCTAACGTTTCAATGTTTGCAAGCCTACGATGCATCCTCCTAGCTGAACACACTGGATCCAGCGCTGTCACTAGTGGGCCTGGACCATAATTGCAATTCACACCCCCTGTTTGCTATATCAGGCCCAAACTCTTTTTCTTATATTTCTCTTTTTTTCTTTTACTTATTTGTTTTTTACTATTTAATTAAAATACCAAAATATTAGTTTTAGATTAAAATTAATTAGGGTTACTTTTAATTACCCTTTTTTTAATTAATTAATTTAAATAATTAACTTTCTTAATTAAAATTAACAAGATTCTTAGGGTTTTTTTATTAAATTAATTGAATTTTTTATTAAAATTAATTAGTTTTTAGGTCTATTTAATTAATTAATCACAAATCATTTTTTTAATAAAAAAATTACCAAAAATATTTTCTTTTCTATTTTCACATTTGTAGATTGACTGTATGCGTTATAGCTAGCTTTATTTCTCGCTTTCTTTTCCATTATCATGTAATTTCTTAAGAATGTAATAGTTAGATTTACTTTCCGCACTTTTCTTTTATGTAACTGCCACAAGGCCATGTAATAGCGTAGAAATTTTATTTTCCTCACTTTACTTTACCTTCTATTATTTTACTATATTGCTATTAGTAATTAGGGTTTGCATGGAAATACTAAAACGAATCGTTAGAAAACTCTAAAAATCAAAGATAAATAATTGAAAACAAATCACTTGCACATTCGTACCTCTAGGGTAGCCTCTCTTGTTGCCTTTCGATTAAACAGTCATGTCCCTCAAACATGGGGATGCTTTAGAAAAGTCCATCGATTCAATGATGGTAGTCCCTCGATGATCCTTCAAAGTTGCATTTCGATAAATGATCTAGTCTCTTACGAAAATCTCTAAAGCGTCCTTAACGACATGATTGTACGATGACCCTCGCTTGTCCCTTCACATATAACGATAGGGCTTCCTATTAACTAATGGTACGGATAACACTATCTAAAGGAGGACGAAAATTACAAGAAGGACCTTGAGTGGGTAGATAATCTTAATCACTTGCTCACAATATTTCAAAATAAAAATAATTCACACAAACACTTTCGAAGTATTTTCAAAGCACTTTGTACACATTCTCGAGGACAGATACGAGAATCATTACAAAGTTTCGCCTTACATTGGCAACTTTCCAAAAATATTTTCAAATACACGACACAAAGCAATTTTCAAAAAGTGAACTAAGAAATTAAGAGCCCGTAGATAACTACAGATTAAAAGGGTGTTAACACCTTCCCTTTTCATAACCTACCCCCCGAACTCAAAATCTATCAAGGTCTTTCCTGTTCTTTTCACCATTCCTTATTGGATAAAATAAAAGTCGATGGTGACTTTTGCTATCCGCAACATTTACGATAAAATGAAAAGCTAAGTCAATTCTCCCACTGTATTACATAAACCCTTTCATTAAACCAACTTTCTTCATATTTGATGAGTGTCATAACCGACAAAAAACAAGAAAGTCGCCACCACTACTTATTTGTCCTAAAGACGGGAAAGGAACAGAAAACCCTAATTGTTTAGAGATTGATGGATTCGAGAGTTGATTAGATAAAGGGAAGGTGTTAGGCACACTTTACCTCCCTTGTAATCAAGGGGATCTTTTTTAGACCTAGGACTTAGAGGGGAGATTTCTTTAATTAATTATTGAATTATCATATATAAGAAGAAGAAACAGAGAAAAATAAGTGTTTTAAGTTAGTGGATCTGTCTTGGTTTTTCAATTGTGTGCCTGTGTATCTTCTTAAGAAGAAATCAGAGTCCTTTGTAGTTCGAATGTGTCTAGTTAGTGTTTTTTATAGGATTATGTTAAGTTACTTTCAAATGATTTTGAACTTGTCTGAGTTTGAAATTTGAGTGATGGCAGGCAAAGTTTTTGTATTCAAATAGAAAGTAACTGGACAATCCTTTATTAGAAACATCTTGAATTTGATTATGTTAGTGAAACAATAGTTTTAGATTGGTTATCTTTTTTGATTAGGTTTTTATTGGTTGAAGAAGAGTTGATCTTCATTAGAATTAGATCGCTATGGGCGAAGAAATTGATTTGATTGATTGGTGAGTTTTAGATGTTTTAATTTGAATAATTAATTGTTAAAATGTTAAGCCAACCACTTAATTACTCGAGGATGTATATTCTATTACTTATAAAAATGTTGGAATTAATTTAATTATAAAAAGGATTTGGATTTATGTAAAAAGCTACGAAGACTTGAACATGGAATGGTGCTAAAAAACAAGTGTAGTGGCAGAAATGTTGAGAATAAGCCATTGGATTGACTGAACTCATAAAATATCAATGAAGTCGCCCCCACAATTTATTTTAACCAAAGAACTAGGAAAAGAGAAAATAAAACCTAAAGTAAAATAGAGATAAAGGTATAGGGGTTGGTTATGCAAAGGGAAGGTATTAACACTCTAAACATCTACGGTACTCCGCATGAACCTCTTTGAAAATATGTGTATTTGGCTATAAAAGAACATGTACAAAATAGATGGTGGATATGAGAAAAGAAGTGGTTTTTACAGTTTTTGCACCCTACGCGATTGCGAAACTTTTATGCCTACATACCCATTTTGTGCAATGGAGGATCAGGGTACTTGTAGTTCACCTAAAATTTTTGAAAGTTTGGTGTGATGGTTAATTTTAAGAAGAAGAGACATCTCGTCATATCCGAGTGGAAAACATACTTACTACCCACAATTATGAGAAAAGAGAATTTGCATCATCTCAAAGTGGAGGGAATATTTTGGATTTAAAATCAACAAGACATAATCCAACACCCAAGTGGAAAATGGCTCACTTCACTACATATTGTAGAAGTATAGTAGCTTGCATCACTATAAGAATTAACAAAAGTCTAATCTTTGGGAAAATAAAGTTTTAAAATAAAAAGCCAAAGTGGCAAAATGGTTTGAATGAGGTTAATGAATTTTAGTCTTGAAAAAGATGTCAAAGTGTGATTAAATTGATTAAATGTTTTATTAATAAAAAGCATTTGAAAATGCATGGACATAAGTCCAAGTTTATTATGAAAGTAGTTCAAGTTTGAAAAACAATAATAATTTTGAAAAGGAGGGGGATGATTTTGAAATTAAAGAGGATGGGTAGGAGAAGAAGAGACTATCATAAAGCATAAAGTAAAAGCTAAGGAAAATAATGGTCTAACCAATAAGAAGCCAACACTTGACATAAAGAAGTCAATATAGAATTCTCATCCTTTGGATTAAAAACAAAGCAAGCAATAATACGAAGATAAAACCAAGCTTCAGATGAAATAAGCCTCAGATAAACCAGAGCCTCAGATGAAATAAGCCAAGAAAAGTCTTCAAAAAATTGGTCATAGTCACAACTGTATACATAGTGTTGTACCCCAAAATTTGCTCTCTCTTTTCTCAAAGGATCATCCTGGACCCTCAGGTTTGCTTCCATCCAATTTCAAGCCTTGAATTACAAATTTTCCAAGAAAGTCATTCATAAGGGCAAAATGGTCAAAAACACACTGAACATTCAAACTTTGAATTTTTGACCAAATTTGAGTCCCAAAAATCACATTGCGTCAAGACATCCAAAATGTGAAATTTGATCATCAAAAATTAAGAGAATAAAAAAATCCATTTTTTGCAAGACTTTGGAATTTTTCTAAGTATTTTCTATACTTGTTAATTTCATTTGCTTCATGACATTTTTTTACTACAATTCCAAATAATTTAAAATGAGGCAAATAATTCAAGTTATTACAAAGTGACATTTTTTGCAAGTTTACAAACCCTAAACTTGGTATTGCTTGGACTTTTCCCTTTGACTCAAAACCTTGTCACAATGTTTTGTCCTTGATACAACGTGCATAAAATACTCCACAAAACTAAGTTTGTTTCATGCTACAAATCTTGTTGTCCAAGTTGAACAAAGTATGATATGCTGCATTGCCACAACACCCAAAACCTGCTCCATTGCTGTCCTGCAAAAAACCTTGTGTTATGCTACACCACAAATCTGCATATGCTGTCCTATACAGTCCAAAACTGCTCTATGCAGTCTGCACCAACCTGCATCACAACAACCCCAAAATTGCACCAAAATGGAAAAGGAAAATTGTGTGAATAAAGTATCAAAACAGTAGGAAAAAACAATTCAAAATGACTTATTTTGTTTCTCCCCTAAACCTCAGTCAAGGGTCTACAAAAGGGATAGTTTCATAATACATATGGGTTGGAATTTTTGGAGAGAAGAGAGAGTTTTGAACAGAAAAATAGTGTTCTTTGTAATTTTGACTCATTCAGAAAGAAACCAGCTCTAATCTCATTCAAAATATGACTTCAATCCATTATTCCATCTTACAAACTCTCTCATAAACCAAACACCTTAGCACATAGAGAGGGTAAAAACACTAAAACAGTTTCTGTTAGTGCCATTATCCTCACCATCCAAACATAAAAACAATACTATACAACTTAACTGGGTTTCAACAGTTTGGAACAAGCTGCCTAGAGATTCATTGGAGCCCTCACAACATCTTGAAAAGTATTCAGATTTCAAACACCAAGTGTAGTTTCAAGGTAAGTCTCATTGACTTGGTATTTTTTATACATCATTAGTGATTTATTCTTGAAGACAAGATGTAGTAATCGTTGCCCCATTATAGCTAACCGTTTTCTTGTTGTTTATATGTATCAATCATATGTTGTAAACTTCCATGTATGGACAATAAAACAATGTTTAAGGAAGAAAAACGCAGTATGTATCGACACATACACACATGTGTCGACTCATCCAGGTAAAAAACAAGGTATGAATTGACACATAAACCCCATGCATCGACTCATACTGATCCCAGGTCCCAAAACAGAAGGTTGAAAAGTCCATGAATCGATACAAAATGCATATGTATCGACACAAAGAAGGTGTACGAGTCGACACATCCCATTATGTGTTGACTCATACTGAGCTGATTTTTCTTTACAGGAGCAAAGTTATGTGTTGATGCATAACAACATGTGTTGACACATAATGTTTAAAAAAGAAGTTTCTCCCATTTTCTATACTGTTTATGCATATATTTTTCATTACTTCCCATTAGTTCGATGTGGTTGTAATAATTAGACATTTATTTCATCCCTATTTGCAAATTGAACCCCCATCCCCCTCAAGATGTAATAGCTTAGGATTTTATTTTCCGCATTTTATTTTTTCTTTCATATATTGCTAGTAATTAGAATGTATGGCAAGATAAAATCCACAAATAGATAACTCTTAAATACAAGACAAAATGCATGCAATCAAACACACTTGTACACTAGCACACTTAGGGTAATCCCACCTTGTTGCCTATCGGAAAAACAGTCATGTCCTTCAAATATGGGACACTTTAGCAAAGACCCTTCGATAAAGAAGATCGCAGTCCATTGATGTCCCTCGATGTTGCCTTTGATAAAACGATCTAGTCCCTTACGAAAATTGCTAAAGCGTCTCACAAGTTGCCTTCTATGACTGTACAAACGTCCCGTGCATGTCCCTTCACATCCAATGGTCGGGCTTCTTACCAAAACAATGGTAAAGATAGCAACATCTAAAGGAGGAGGAAAAGAACACTAAAGAGCTTTTGAGTAAGTAGATTTGCTCCTAGTTGCTCACTAGCTCACAACAAAAACATTTTATACACTTTGAAACATTTTCAAAAGACAACACTTTGTACGCATTCTTATAGAAACGAGAGCCATTACAAAGACACCCTTTTCAAAATCACTTTCATAAAACACATTCCACAAACACCTCTTTAAACTATTTTCAAAACAACACTTTGTACGCGTTCTTATAGAAACGAGAACCATTACAAAGTCACATTTTCAAAATACTTTCAAACGCACAACACAAAGCATATTTTCAAGAAAAGCAAGTTATCTAGCAAGCAATTAAGATCCCATGGAAAACCATGGATGGAAAGGGTGCTAATACCTTCCCTTTTCATAATCTACCCCCCGAACTCAAGAAAACATCTCTAAAGGTCTTTCCTGTGCTTTTTCACCTTTCTTTGTTGGATGAAAGAAAAGTCGGTGGTGACTCTTGCTATCCACAAAATTTGTGATCATGTGTGAAACAAAAAGTCAGTTCTCCCACCATATCACAGAACTGGCAACTCTGCTGGGGACAACTCTAAAAGTGGGGTTACCTTAGGGTTAGATCATATTTACTTGCCTTCATTTGTTTGAATTGCTTGATTTATATTATTGGTTCCTTGTTTGGGTTTTTTTTATCCTCTTCCCGGATCTGGGGCACCTTTTTAGGTAAGTAGAAATAGATTGTGGAAACTGTGTGGGGTATACCGACATGGTCTAAGAAATAGCTACGTTAGTGTGACGCATTCGTTGGTACCAGTATCCCTTGTGTTGAAACGAGGAGAATACGGGGCCGCTGAGCGGCGTCATGAAGCACTAACTTACCTTAGAATCTTACTTGACCAACTTGGCCATTAAGAAGTAGTGAGATAACCGGCTTTGGTGCAGTCCGAAGTTGGTTGATACTCGATGCTACACTCATTGAGACTGGACTTTTGGGATATCTCGGCCGTAAGAAAAGATTGATTGAGTTGAGACAATGCCTAAAAGAAAGGTCAGTGATATTGAGATCCCTAAGAACCCGGTTACTATTAACTAGGACAGGTTGAGCCAACTAAACTTCAAGAGGGTACTTACCTACAAACTCCATGCAAGCCTAAACCTAAGGACTTGTGTACTTTGTGTGAATATGATTATTTGTATATAAACTTGCTTACCTCGCATATTTGTACATAACATCATAACATCATACCATAGCATTTTCAATAGCCGTTTCAAGGATCTCGAGGGCCTATGATGCAGGGTCACGTTGAACCAGACGTCTACCAAGGGGAAAGAGGATTTATTTTCCTCTAACCAAATGCCGTCAAAAATCAAGTACAACAAACCGAAGTCAAAGGCTACAACCCAGTTGACATGGTGAGCTTAATTCTCGTGGAAGGACATCCACCGATACAAAGTTCTCCAATCCAAAACTGTAAGTGACTACTAACCCCGCGAGATCCTTGAAAACACGCATCCACATATCATGCATCATATCGTGACAGGTTTCTCCCATATAGGTCTCCTTATCTTCCTACTATTTATTTCAGTAAGATGGATATGGAACAAACAGTGAAAGATCTCCAAGCTCAAAATGCTCAATTCCAACAAATGTTCCTGGCTATGGCTAAGGGCCAAGAGGACTTGAAGACCCTTCTTCTCAAAGACAAGAAGAAAAATTCCAAGAAGTCAGTAGGCATCCTGAACTTGAGAAGAAGACCTAGAGGACCAGTCAAGGGAACTCTAGATCTTTCAACTCCATCCAACATGGGGGATAGTCATGAAGAAGACAACAGTCTGGAGATTGATGAAGCCAAAGCTGACTACTCTGAGGAACAATCTCCTCCCACTGTTGACAAGTATAAATAACTGGAGGATCGCCTCAGTGCTATGGAGATTCAACAGATACCCGGCTTGGATTTAGGAGACATGGGTTTGGTTTCTGGAGTGGTCATCCCCCAAAGTTCAAAATCCCTACCTTTGTCTTGTACGATGGAGTCTCTTGCCCTAAGATGCACTTAAAGTCTTATGTCCGCAAGATTCAACCATACACAACTGATCTGAAGCTTTGGATCCATTTCTTCCAAGAGAGACTGGTAGGGACTCAACTTGAATGGTTCTATCAATTGGAGAGTTCTCTCATCCACACCTGGGAGGATTTAGCTGTTGCCTTCTATAAGTAGTGCCAGTATAATGCTGATCTTGCACCAACTCGTGTGCAACTACAAAACATGACCATGGGTTCCGACGAGAGTTTCAAAGGATACGCCCAAAAGTGGAGTGATTTGGTTGGTAGGGTGCAGCCGCTTTTAACTGACAGGGAGTTGATTGACATATTTATGGGAACCTTGATGGGACCTTTCTTCAAACACTTAATCGGAAGTTCCTCGGCCGAGTTCACCGAGCTAATACTGACCGGCGAAAGGGTCGAAGCTGGCATCAAAAGTGGAAAGATCCAAGGAGCTACACCTTCTGATGCTCACAAAAATCCATACAGTGGGAAGAAAGAGTCCAATGTTGTGTATGGTCAAAAGATTCATCATAATCAACATGTAGGTGAAATCCTGATCTCTAATCTTACACTTGTTCAACAAAGACAAAGCAATAGGTGTAGGGTAAGATATCAAGAAAGGCAGTACCCTAACATCAACATGCCTTTGTCTCAAGCGTTACAACATTTGCTGAAGTTGAAGTTGATCACGCCAAAGGATCCTCCTTAAAATCCCGATACCTCCTCTTCTAAGTATAATCTAAGCGTAAGATGTGCCTACCATTCTGATTGTCCCAGACATGACAATGACAGTTGTTAGACTTTGAAGAACAAGATTCAAGATTTGATTGACGCCAAGGAGATTGAGTTTGACCCTCCGGAGACTCCAAACGTGATCACTGCTCCTATGCCAAATCATTGAGAGCGTCTTGTTCAATTTTGAATTTTCAATTGTAATTTCTATTGTTATTCAAACAATTATCTATTAATGTCAAACTTTGTTTCATTAATTCATTGCATATGTTTGTCTTGATTTGATCCACTCGTTTTCATTACATTTAAACTATGCTTTTTACTCACTTTATGATATTCAACTCTTGCTAAAAGTTATAAGCCTTTAGAGGGAGGATGACGAAAACAATGCCATAATCTCATACAATATGCTTTTGAACAGACATTGCTGATGATGTACAGACGTTTCTTTCAAATCCTAAACACTAGAGTTATAAGGAAGATAATCCCTAGTAAACCCCTTTGAGCCAAATAAGTTGAAGTTTTCTTTTTTCACACAAATTGAAACCTTTAATCAAAACCCGGGGCAAGGTAGTCTCTCAGTTAATTCAAACGCGCGCTTAGCCACAAACTCTCATCTCGTAATACAACGAATGACATCAAAAACATTCCTCTGGAATCAAAAGATAGTGATGGTTCCCTATCGCATAGGCAATAAGTATCTCTCGAAGAGAAAAGTCCACTAAGTCAAAACCTACAAAGGAGACTTAAGAAAAAATGGGGCATCCCACTGATCGTAAGGACAGTCAGGCAAAATTCGGGATAACAAATCAAAAGAAAGAGGTCACTACAAATACTCAACAACATGAAAAATGTTGCAAAAATAACTCCCTTCCGACAAACTTAACTTGTTTGATCCATCACCAACGCGTCATTCCAGACTCAATTAGAGTTCAAATGCATAATTAACTGATTTTAGGACTGAAGAACGTCACAAAGAGCGAGTGGGTACAAATACATTTTGAGCCTTTATCCTTTGTTTCTTAAACCGTGAACTAAGCCACGCTATAACCCTTCAAAAGTCCTAATTGAAGCATGGGTTAGTTCGAAAGCATACTGTTACAAAAGGTATCCTGACTCCTGTAAGGGCTTACTCAAAACCCTGGGTTGAATTTTTCTTACAAAAATTTCTTTACTTGCTAAAACCCATTTTTCAAAAAATTTCAAGACAAGCATAAACATTTTATTACTTGAATATCACTGTTTGCATATGGCTATTTGTTTGACAGCAGAGAAATTCATACAATGAATAACCAGTGAACCAAAGCCCTCTCAGTGAACTAAATCACTTCAAGTGGGATGACACTTCCAATAACAAATCTCCTATCTACAAGGGGGCATGACATGTCACTATCCAGCACACCTAGGGCAGTCCAGTCAAGATTCTAAGAAATCTCTCAAGAAATGATGAATAACCAGGGACAGATCTCCATCTCCATTACTTGGGGCATTAAATGCATATCTCAGCAAAGGGTTACGTATAGTCGAACATTTTTTGGAAGTGCCACAAACATTTTCTACTAGGGGTAGTGACAAATCTCCCCAGAGTCCTTCTCATATGAGGTTTCCCCAACCAAATTTTCAATCTCTAAAAACCTCTTCCCAATTGAGTCGACTTCAAGAATCCTTGAGGATTTCTGCCAATGAAGTCGCCGCTTCTCCAACAGACTGAGTAACAAGGTTTATTTCCCCAACAAATGGCATGATTCCCCAGCTTGAGTTTACCTCTCCGACTACTACAAATCAAAGGACCACAACTCCTCTTCCCCAGTAGACTACTTTACAATCCCCAACAAGTTACTGTGAAGCCTGGACCCGACCAGATATCAGTTTAACTTCGTCCATCAAGAGATAACTCCCAGTAGAGCAACAAACAACCGAGACTCCTGATCTCTTTTCTACTCAGGAATCGATACTCTCCAACAGAGTATTCTCAAACAAAGTCAATATTCCCCAACGGAGTTCTCCTCAACAAAACATGAATCCTCGGTGGAAACATTCTAGGAAAAGTTTGAAGACACACCTACTCTTCAACAGCAGTCCGAGATTTAATGACTCCCCAACACTTGTCAAGGATTTATTTTCCAAGACAAAATTACATTTCAACAACATTCATAGCATATGCATACAAAATACATATAACACAAATCTCATTTACTTTGAGAACATCATTACGCAATACATACATCATGACATTGAATACAACTAACTCTTTACCTTTTCAGGAAAGATCAATCAACAGACAAAGATCATCATCTTTTGAGGTAGTAATCATCGAAGATTCCTTCATCATCCTGCTGAGGTAGTAATTGTCCAAGATTCCTTCATCATCCTGCTGAGGTAGTAGTTATCTGAGATTCCTTCATCATCCTGCTGAGGTAGTAATCGTCCCAGATTCCTTCATCATCCTGCTGAGGTAGTAATCGTCTAAAATTCCTTTATCATATTTTGAGGTAGTAGTCGTCCAAGATTCCTTCATCATCCTGCTGAGGTAGTAATCGTCCCAGATTCCTTCATCATCCTGCTGAGGTAGTAATCGTCCAAGATTCCTTCATCATCTTTTGAGGTAGTAGTCGTCCAAGATTCCTTCGTCATCCTATTGAGGTAGTAATCGTCCCAGATTCCTTCATCATCCTGCTGAGGTAGTAATCGTCCAAGATTCCTTCATCATCTTTTGAGGTAGTAATCATCGAAGATTCCTTCATCATCCTGCTGAGGTAGTAATCGCCCAAGATTCCTTCATCATCTTGCTGAGGTAGTAATCGTCCCAGATTCCTTCATCATCCTGCTGAGGTAGTAATCGTCCAAGAATTCTTCATCATCTTTTGAGGTAGTAATCATCGAAGATTCCTTCATCATCCTGCTGAGGTAGTAATCGTCCCAGATTCCTTCATCATCCTGCTGAGGTAGTAATTGACCAATATTCCTTCATCATCTTTTGAGGTAGTAATCGTCCAAGATTCCTTCATCATCCTGCTGAGGTAGTAGTCATCTAAAATTCCTTCATCATCCTGCTGAGGTAGTAGTCATCCGAGATTCCTTCATCATCCTGCTGAGGTAGTAATCATCCCAGATTCCTTCATCATCCTACTGAGGTAGTAATCGTCCAAAATTCCTTCATCATCTTTTGAGGTAGTAGTCGTCCAAGATTCCTTCGTCATCCTACTGAGGTAGTAATCGTCCAAGATTCCTTCATCATCCTTCTGAGGTAGTAATCGTCCAAGATTCCTTCATCATCTTTTGAGGTAGTAATCATCGAAGATTCCTTCATCATCCTGCTGAGGTAGTAATCGTCAAAGATTCCTTTATCATCCTGCTGAGGTAGTAGTTATTCAAGATTCCTTCATCATCCTGCTGAGGTAGTAATCGTCCCAGATTCCTTCATCATCCTGCTGAGGTAGTAGTCTTCTAAGATTCCTTCATCATCCTGCTGAGGTAGTAATCATTCCAGATTCCTTCATCATCCTGCTGAGGTAGTAGTCGTCCAAGATTCCTTCATCATCTTGCTGAGGTAGTAATCGTCCCAGATTCCTTCATCATCCTGCTGAGGTAGTAATCATCCAAGAATTCTTCATCATCTTTTGAGGTAGTAATCATCTAAGATTCCTTCATCATCCTGCTGAGGTAGTAATCGTCCCAGATTCCTTCATCATCCTGCTGAGGTAGTAATCGTCCAAGATTCCTTCATCATCTTTTGAGGTAGTAATCGTCCAAGATTCCTTCATCATCCTGCTGAGGTAGTAATCGTCCAAGATTCCTTCATCATCTTTTGAGGTATTAATCATCGAAGATTCCTTCATCATCCTGCTGAGGTAGTAATCGTCCAAGATTCCTTCATCATCCTGCTGAGGTAGTAGTCTTCCAAGATTCCTTCATCATCCTGTTGAGGTAGTTATCGTCCCAGATTCCTTCATCATCCTGTTGAGGTAGTAATCGTCCAAGATTCCTTTATCATCTTTTGAGGTAGTAATCGTCGAAGATTCCTTCATCATCCTGCTGAGGTAGTAATCATCCAAGATTCCTTCATCATTCTGTTGAGGTAATAGTCATCCAAGATTCCTTTATCATCCTGCTGAGGTAGTAATCGTCCAAGATTCATTCATCATCTTTTGAGGTAGTAATCATGGAAGATTCCTTCATCATCCTGCTGAGGTAGTAATCGTCCAAGATTCCTTCATCGTCCTACTGAAGTAGTAATCGTCCTAGATTGCTTCATCATCCTTATGAGGTAGTAATCGTCCAAGATTCCTTCATCTTCCTGCTAAGGTAGTAATCGTCCAAGATTCCTTCATCATCTTTTTGGAGTAATAATCGTCAAAGATTCCTTCAACACTTACTCAAATACAGTCCAGATACGATCCAGATTCGGATGTCATTCTGTCACTCAAATACAATACAGATACAATCACCTTCGATGGCATCTTTAAGCCCATCTCCAACAACTCTCGATCATTCCTCCAAATGGCATCTATAAGCCCATTCACAATTTATCTTTGAGTGAAAATTTCGGGGCACTTTAGTGTCCAATCATCTTCCACCTTCAAGTCACGAATGGCGGATCCGCCAATCTAACTCTTCAGGTTTAAGAAGATTAAACAGGGGCAGCTGTTGTACCCCAAAATTTGCCCTCTCTTTTCTCAAAGGGTCATCCTGGACCCTCAGGTTTGCTTCCATCCAATTTCAAGCCTTGAATTACAAATTTTCCAAGAAAGTCATTCTTAAGGGAAAAATGGTCAAAAACACACTGAACAGTCAAACTTTGACTTTTTGACCAAATTTGAGTCCCAAAAATCAAATTGCGTCAAGACATCCAAAATGTGAAGTTTGATCATCAAAAATCAAGAGAATCAAAAAATCCAACTTTTGCAATACTTTGAAATTTTTCTAAGTATTTTCTATACTTGTTAATTTCATTTGCTTCATGACATTTTTTTTACTACAATTCCAAATAATTTAAAATGAGGAAAATAATTCAAGTTATTACAAAGTGACATTTTTTGCAAGTTTACAAACCCTAAACTTGGTATTTCTTGGACTTTTCCCTTTGACGCAAAACCTTGTCACAATGTTTTGTCCTTTATACAATGTGCATAAAATACTCCACAAGACTAAGTTTGTTGCATGCTACAAATCTTGTTGTCCAAGTTGAACAAAGTATGATATACTGCGTTGCCACACCACCCAAAACCTGCTCCATTGTTGTCCTACAAAAAACCTTGTGCTATGCTGCACCACGAATCTGCATATGTTGTTCTATACAGTCTAAAACTGCTCTATGCAGTCTGCACCAACCTACATCACAACAACCCATAAATTGCACCAAAATGGCAAAGGAAAATTGTGTGAATAAAGTATCAAAATAGTAGGCAAAAACAATTCAAAATGACTTATTTTGTTTCAACCCTAAAACTCAGTCAAGGGTCTACAAAAGGGACTGTTTCATAAGACATATGGGTTGGAATTTTTGGAGAGAAGAGAGAGTTTTGAACAGAAAAATAGTGTTCTTTGTAATTTTGACTCATTCTGAAAGAAACTAGCTCTAATCTCATTCAAAACAGGACTTCAATCCATTATTCCATCTTACAAACTCTCCCATAAACCAAACACCTTAGCACATAGAGAGGGTAAAAACACTAAAACAGTTTCTGTTAGTGCCATTATCCTCACCATCCAAACATAAAAACAATACTGTACAACTTGACTGGGTTTCAACAGTTTGGAACAAGCCTTAATTGGGTTTCAATAGTTTGGAACAAGCTGCCTGGAGATTCATTGGAGCCCTCACAGCATCTTGAAAAGTATTCAGATTTCAAACACCAAGTGTAGTTTCAAGGTAAGTCTCCTTGACTTGGTATTTTTTATTACATCATTAATGATTTATTCTTAAAGACAAGATGTAGTAATCGTTGCCCCATTATATCTAACCGTTTACTTGTTGTTTATATTTATCAATCATATGTTGTAAACTGCCATGTATGGACAATAAAACAATGTTTAAGGCAGAAAAACGCAGTATGTATCGACACATACACACATGTGCCTACTCATCCTAGTAAAAATAGGGTATGAATTGATACATAAACCCCATGCATCGACTCATACTGATCCCAGGTCCCAAAATAGAAGGTTGAAAAGTCCATGAATCGATACAAAATGCGTATGCTTCTACACAAAGAAGGTGTACGAGTCGACACATCCCATTATGTGTCGACTCATACTGAGCTGAGTTTTCTTTACAAGAGCAAGGAAAAGTTATGCGTCGATGCATAACAACATGTGTCGACACATAATGGTTCAAAAAGGAGTTTCTCCCATTTTCTATATTGTTTATGCATATATTTTTCATTACTGCCCATTAGTTCGATGTGGTTGTAATAATTAGACATTTATTTCATCCTTATTTGCAAATTGAACCCCCCATCCCCCTCAAGATGTAATAGCTTAGGATTTTATTTTCCGCATTTTATTTTTGCTTTCATATATTGCTAGTAATTAGAATGTATGGCAAGATAAAATCAACAAATAGATAACTCTTTAATACAAGACAAAATGCATGCAATCAAACACACTTGCACACTAGTACCCTTAGGGTAATCCCACCTTGTTTCCTATCGGAAAAACAGTCATGTCTCTCGAATATGGGACACTTTAGCAAATACCCTTTGATAAAAAAGATCGCAGTCCCCCGATGTCCCTCGATGTTGCCTTCGATAAAATGATCTAGTCCCTTACCAAAATTGCTAAAGCGTCTCACAAGTTGCCTTCTATGACTGTACAAATGTCCCGCGCCCGTCCCTTCACATCCAACGATGGAGATTCTTACCAAAACAATGGTAAAGATAGAAATATATAAAGGAGGAGGAAAATAACACTAAAGACCTTTTGAGTAGGTAGATTTGTTCCTAGTTGCTCACTTTCTCACAACAAAAATATTTTATACACTTTGAAACATTTTCAAAAGACAACACTTTGTACGCGTTCTTATAGAAACGAGAGCCATTACAAAGACACCCTTTTCAAAATCACTTTCAAAAAACAAATTCCACAAACACCTCTTTAAACTATTTTCAAAACAACACTTTGTACGCGTTCTTATAGAAACGAGAACCATTACAAAGTTACATTTTCAAAATACTTTCAAACCCACAACAAAAATCATATTTTCAAGCAAAGCAAGTGATCTAGCAAGAAACTAAGAGCCCATGGAAAACCATGGATGAAAAGGGTGCTATTACCTTCCCTTTTCATAATCTACCCCTCGAACTCAAGAAAACATCTCTAAAGGTCTTTCCTGTGCTTTTTCACCTTTCCTTGTTGGATAAAAGAAAATTCAGTGGAGACTCTTGCTATCCGTAACATTTGCGATCATACGCGAAACAAAAAGTAAGTTCTCCCATCGTATCACACATATGAATTCTCAATCACATACAAAGTATGAAAATCATAATAACCTGCACACAAAAAAATCCAAACCAATGCCTTGGAAAAATCCCAAGGACTTCAAAATAAATTTGCAAAAATATCAAGGCCTCAAGGTTTCTAATCCTAAGTCTCAGGACTCCACAACTCCAAAGTTCTAGGGATAGTAACCATATAGTCCAAGTAACCTCAAAGCTTTTAATGATCAAGTTGATTATTAAGTGTATTAAAAAATGAGCTCAGGTGAATAAAGATAAAATGACAAAAAAGTAAATGCTCAAGTGAGCAAAGATAAAATGACAAAAAGTAAATGCCCAAGTGAGCCAAAGGAGAATAGCATGAGATGTAAATGTTAAAGATAAATGACATAAAGTAAAGACATAAAATAAATTCATAAAGTAAAAGCATAAAGTAACGTTAGTTGTTAATAGTTAATAAGTTAGAAGTTAAAGTTTTACAAAGCATGATCAATGATGATTGAATAATTATCATGGACTAAATGTTATGAGCATTAATTAGAGGATTGATATAATCAAAGCCTCCTAACGACAAGTCTCAAGGTCATTAGAACCAAAACAATCAATCAAACATACATGGACTTTCAAAATAAAATTTAAGCCACAAATGATCATTTTAAGAAAAAAGTTAAAGGAGATGGAATCCATAATAAATGACCAATGGTGATTGAAGATTGAACTTAGATTAAAGTTGATGAAAACTTGTTATAGGATTGATAAGACCAAAGCCTCCTAACAACAAGTTTCAAAATTCTTGAATCATAGTTCAATAATCAATCATACTTGGGCTTTCAAACATAAAGTTTGAGCCAATAATGATCATTTAAAGGAAAAAAGAATGGGATACAATGAAGAAGTAGGGGAATGTCACAATGGAGCCAATGCCTCAGATGAATTTAAATTAGGGTTTCAAATATCATAAACATCATTCATCCATTTTGGATTTGGTTTTTCAACATATCAACACCAAGATCTAATGAGGTTGAAGAACTTGACCCAAAGAATCAACCATCATCCATCATTAAGGACTAATCACAAAAAAAGAAATAAAATATATTTAATATAAAATAATAGAAGGGTATCCCGGTGGACTGAAAACCCGAAAGGGTGGTCTAAGCAAAAGTTAGGCATTAAGGCGTATGACTATGCCCCGTTAGATCATCTACCTATAGTAAGCTTTGTTGCCAAAATTAAAAGTTCAAATGGTACAGATCAATTCAATCAACTTCTTCTGACAGCGAGGGATGAGATGCTCGAAGACATAGGGGCAATAGCAGAATTGAAACTTGATGGGACTATTTCCATATAGCTGTTGTTTGTTGTTTTACTTTGTACTCTTTTCAGTTTTCGACGACTTCCTCTCACCAGGATTTCTGTCTCTTTGTACAAAACTGTCTGTTTATAGGCAAACTTTTAATACAAATATAATTCAAAATTCAATTTTTTTTACTTTCTCTGTTTTGTTTGCAAAAACGTCCAATGACTAAACTGAATGAACATATGCATATGAATATGATTATGGTTAACAAATATATGCATAAAAACAAGAATAAGCATTTACTAAAGACTCTAGGAGTTAGGATAATGTTCAAGTCATCCACAAACCTCCGCAGATTAATCCCCAAAGAGCTACCTTTAGAAGCTCATCTTTAACAAAGACACATTCCCCAGTAAGCCTAAATATGTAAGTCAGACCAGAAACTGGGGCATCTTCCAGCAGTTCACTTCCATATCTCCGACCGATATCTTGACAAGACCATCTTCCCCCAAGAGTTTCCCCAACAGATAGGAAAATCTTCTCATTCCCCCCAGTATACGGTGAAAACTTCTTCAACACAGCCTATGAACCACCAATCTTAATTCCACTAGTTCCTTGAAGACCGTTAATCATGTACTTAACAGTGCTTGAAGGTCAATGGGATGTGTATCAGGGAAAAACAATGAAAGGTGTAGAAAAGAATATGCAATATACTACCTCAGTAACAAATTCACTGACTGCAAAACCAGGTACTCACTTCTCGAGAAGACTTGTTGTGCTTTGGCTTGGGTTACTAAACTGTTAAGGCAGTATATGCTAACTCACACCACTTGGTTAATAGAAAGAATGGATCCTTTGAAGTACGTGTTTGAAAAACCAACTCTTAAAGGAAGGATGGTCTGGTGGAAGATGTTATTATCTGAGTACGACATCTAATATGTTACTCAAAAGGCCATCAAGGGTAGTGTACTAGCTGATCATCTGACTCATCAGCCATTGCTAAAATACCAACCAATGAAGTTCGACTTTCTAGATGAAGATGTCATGACTATAGGTGACTACAAAATACCAGGACCCGACGAAGGACTTGAACTAGGGGAACTTTGGACAGTCATGTTTGATGGTGCTTCAAACGCACTAGGGCATGGTATTGGAGTAGTGCTAACTTCTCCAAAGATTTTTCACAAATCTTATACTGCAAGGTTATGTTTTGACTGCACCAACAATATCGTTGAATACAAAGCTTTTATCTTGGGACTAGAAGCTGTTATTGGTCTAAAAATTAAGCAACTCGAGGTGTATGGAGAGTCAGCATTAGTCATATACCAAGTCAACGGTGAATAGGACATTAAACATCCCAAATTGATTCCATATCAGGATCATGTTTTGAAGTTAGCTACGAAATTTACTGAGATTACATTCAGTCATATTCCACAAGAAGAAAATCAAATGGAAGACGCCTTGGCAACTTTATCAGCCATGTTTTAAGTGACCTGGCCAAATCACGAACCATGCATTACAATTAGCCATTTTGAAGAACCAACACATTGTCTTGCCATTGAAGAAGGACCAGATGATAAGCCTTGGTTCTATGACATCAAAAGGTATCTCGAGAAATAAGAATATCCAGAAAATGCCTCTGGGATTGACAAGCAAATCCTGCGGAAGATAGCTTCAAAGTTCTTTCTGAATGGTGATGTATTATACAAAGTAAACTATGATATGGTGTTGCTCAGGTGCTTGGAGAAACATGAAGCAGATACAATTATGAGAGAAATCCATGAAGGCACTTTCGGAACTCATACAAATGAACATGCTATGGCTAAAAAAATCATGCGAGCAGGTTATCATTAGTTAACGATAGAAGCTGATTACTACCATTATTCAAAGACATGTCACAAATGCCAAATCTACGCCGATAAAATGCATGTGCCACCGGCTTCTTCGAATGTCCTAAGTTCTCCTTGGCCATTTTCAATGTGGGGAATTAATATAATAGGAATGATTATACCGAAAACCTCTAACAGATACTTGTTCATAATAGTTTCCATCAACTACTTCACCAAATGGGTGGAAGTTGCATCCTATGCAAATGTGATAAGACAAGTGGTTACCCGGTTCATCAAGAAGAATCTTATATGCAGATATAGGGTTCCTAGCAGAATCATTACAGACAACGGGTGCAATTTGAACAATAAAATAGTGAAGGAGTTATGCGATGACTTCAAGATCGAGTATCATAATTCCTCACCATATCGACCCAAAATGAACGGGGTCGTTGAAGCTGCCAATGAGAACATCAAGAAAATCATTCAGAAAATGGTGAAGACATACAAGAATTGGCACAAAATGCTCCCGTTCGCTTTACATGGCTATCATACTTCTGGACGTACGTCAACAGGTGCAACTCCTTTCTCTTTCGTATATGGCATGGAGGCTGTACTCCCTGTTGAAGTAGTGATTCCATCATTACGTGTTCTAATGGAAAAAAACTTGAAGAAGCAGAGTGGGTTCAGATGCGACTTGATCAACTTAACCTCATTGAATAAAATTCTTGACAGCTTTGTGCCACGGTCAATTATACCAAAAGAGAATGCAGAAATCATTTTATAATAAGGTTCATTCTTGAGTGTTCAAAGAAGGAGACTTGGTGCTCAAAAGGATTCTACTAACTCACCTTGATTCATGTGGTAAATGGACACCCAACTACGAAGGATCGTACGTGGTAAAAACAACATTATCGGGTGGTAGTCTTATCCTTATAACAATGGATGGGGAAGAACTTCCACATTCGACGAATTCAAACACAGTAAAAAAATACTATGTATTAAAATCTCGCTAAGTTTAAACCCTAAACGGGCGACTTAGGAAAAAAGGAGCGTCCCAATGGATTGAAAACCCTAAAGGGCGATCTAGGAAAAAATTAGGGACATACATAAAAATTATCCTGGTGGATTGAAAACCCGAAAGGGCGGTCCAGGAAAAAGTTAGGGATTTTATCCAAAATAAAGAACAAATAGACTACCATCTAAGAACCATGACTACGGCCATAAAGGAGAGGGATTGATCCAAATCATTCGACTCATAAGCAAAGGAGATTGGAGTTATCAAAAGGACATTGGAGAAACAGCAGTAGCAATTATCATTTTCATTGCCATTTTCAAATTTTTGTTAAACTTTCTATAATTACCTCTTTAAAGGAATTGCATCTTGTACTCTCACCTATTCAGAGGCATGTTTATATATAAAACATTTACTTTTTTAATCTTTCAATTGTGTTTTTTCCTTTTCGGACTCGTATGCAAAATACTACGATTATTTCTTATGAATATTGTGTTGAAATCATTTTGGGGATTTGACAAACAAATAGAAGATTTTGATAGAACATCAAATGCATTTTGGTTATAAAAACTTCGAAAGAAAACCCACGCCTGCGATCATAGCCACATTCACACTAATGTCTATGACTACGCCCACGCCTACGCATGCGATACAAATATCAAAATCTTGCCGACAATTATTCATCTTATTCAAATCAATTCAAAATACCACGATAATGCAACATATAACATTGTTAAGTCAGTGACACCAAAACAAATGGTTTAAAAGGAGAGAACATTAAAAAAATTCATAACAAGAATTTGGTGCATATATAAACATTTGGGGCATATACAAATGTTTGGGGCATATACAAACGTTTGAGGCATATACAAAAACTTAGTGCATATACATTTTAGGTATATACAGAAAGAATTCAGTGCATATACACTTGGGGTTCCATATCAATCTAATACATTATGCATATACATCGTACATGGCATTTTTCTAATACATTTTTGGTTAAATCACAAACTTTCTTAGGGCCCGTCATTGGATTATCTGGTCCATAAAACAAACAAATACTTTGGTTGAGAAAAAACACAACCGGTAAACTTTGATCTTATTTTTGGTCTAGCTATCTAAGATTTGATTATCAAAATAATCTTCAAATATCTATCCTCTAGATTGTTGTAGATATACGAATTTTCAGGATTATGTTATTTATCCTCTAGGTCGTGATAAGTTTGTAAGACTACCCCCGTGTCGTTTATCCTCTAGGTCATGATAAACGCACAAACTTTTCAATCATCTATCCTCTAGGTTGTAGTAGGTGTGCGAATTAACGGTTTTATATTATTCATTCTGTAGTTCCTAATAAATATGTGAATCTATCTTCGTGTCGTTTATCCTCTAGGTTGTGATAATCACACAAACTTTTTCAATTATCTATCCTCTAGGTTGTGATAGGTATGCAAATTATTAGGATTATGTTGTTCACCCTCTAGTTCGTGATGAATACATAAGCCTATCCTCGTGTCATTTATCCTCTAGGTAGTGATAAATGCACAGGTTCATCCTTGTACTGTTTTCTCTCTAGGTTGTACTAAATATACGAAATATGTGATATAATTCATTGTGTTAGTCTCCATGCGGAAATGTATAATCCATCTCTGTTTTATTCATCCCCTAGGCTATTATGGATAGACAAAATCTACATTACAAGCTTACTATGTTAGACTCGAAGCATTAGTAAGTCAAATTTTAAACTTGTGTTGTTTACCTCCTAGTTCATGGTAAATACGTAAAAATATACGATCACTTTTCTAGGTATCGACGAGTTATCCACGTCGTCATACTTCTTGCTCTAACTCTAGTAATATGATACGTCATCATCTGTGCCTACTTTCTCGGTACTTATAGGAGCCTTGTATAGCATATCCTGATAATTTTGTGGTCAAATTTTGGGTCTTCCATTATTTAATAACCCTCTGATTCGAATGTGCGAGACCTGCGTATTCTCGCACGGTTCAATCAAAAGGTAATTAAATAGAGGCAACTGTCATACCTCAAATTTTCCCTACTAATATTAATCGTTAATTCATGATAATTAATCATATTTTATGCATATTCATATTTTATCATTTCTAAAGTTTTTTAAAGAGGGTGTATATTCATTTATTTTTGTTAGTAGGGGTGTATTTTTATAAAAAAATGTTTGGGTTTAAAAGGGGTGTGAGTTTCATAAAATATGAATTAATTTGGGATGATCCATTAAGCTGAATTGGAGGCCCATTAGGCTTATTGAGGTTGACCAAAGTCAACAGCGGACTATTATTATTCTTATTATATTATTATTGTTATCATAATTATTATTTATCACTTATTATTATTAACCATTTCTTTTATTATTATTATTATTATAATTATTATTATTCCAATATTATTATTAATATTATAATTGATTTTTTATTGAGTTTGTTGACTTGTTGATCGAGTCAACTCTAGGGTTTTAACCCAGCTTTCCCAACAGGGAAACCTCCTTTTATGCTAAGCAACCCAGGCCCAAGAACAAACACTGTACATATCAAGTGAAAGTGAATCAAATCTTACACAGATTAATCAATTACAGATCCAAATCAATCTCTACAATCAAATCTTTCTTTAATTACAAACAAAATCGTCAAAATATGGTATCAATTATAGAACCGTATCAATTTACAATCAATACCTAATCAATCTAAACCTAATTTATAATCGAATATGATCTAATATCTAATTTCTTCAATCAAAAAATTGTAACGACAATTACAACAAATTTCCTAATCTAACTCTAATCTAACCTATAAGAAGACCCAAATCTCTACAAGAAAAAGGATAAAAAATTCTAAAGAAGAGAGAAAAAAGAAGGAGAAGAAGCTGAAGCCGTGAGTCAACCTTCTTTCTTGAGATCTAGATTTCAATTTCTAAAACCCTGGATCTATATTTTAATCCCTCGCTGCCACATCATCTCCGCCACACCGTGTACATGTGAATCAAAGAAAGAAGAACAGATTAAAAGGGAGTATCAGAAAACTAGAAAAGGACTAATACAAGAAGGATCATTATAGGGGAGGTAAGTTGATTCACTTACCTTAGGTTATATTTTTTGAATCTCTGCGATTTGTGTTTGATTTTGAATTTCTGGAAAAAATTTGGGGTTTATGGTTAGGTTTTCGGGTTAGGGTTCTTATGTTTTAGGGTTAGGGTTCTTAGGTTTTAGGGTTATGGTTCTTAGGTTTCTTGGGGTTAGGTTAGGGTTCTTAGGGTTCTAAGGTTTGGGTGAAGATCTTCAATGATTTTGGGTTCCTTGCAGTGTTTTTTGGATGAAGGTGGTGGTTCCCTGGAGTGGCCACCAGCAGAAGCGATTTCTGGCCGGTGGCGCCCAGGGCGGGGAGATTTCCGGGGATCGCCTTTCTAAAGAGAGGAGAGAGTATCTCTCTCTAGAATACAAATAAGGTTTTTTTTGGTTCTGTTAGAGAGAGAAAGAAGAGTAAAAATGGTCCCTAAGCTCAGAAACCCTCTTTTATATACACTCTATGTATCCTATATGTTACTCCTATCGTTCACCTTCAACCCACGCCTTCTGATTTTAATTAAACATTCATAAACCATGCGTCCACTGCAACTTCCTGATCTTGCCTACACTTTGTCCAATAGATCAAACAAAATTGTTTTGGGCCAAGCTCATTCTATTATCACCCCTCAAATTGCTTCCTCAACGTAAAATCGTACCCCATGCGCTACTAGGCCAAATCCAACATATGGACTTGGGCCTTTACTTCTTGCGCCTCCAGTTTTTACCATTGCGTTCAAGCTTACGCTCCCTTGCATTTTGGGCCTAAATACAATATTCGGATTTAGGGCCCTGTTATTTACACCCCCAGCCTTTTAGTAACCAACTAATTTTGCACCCCCTGCATTTTTTTTAAATTTAATTTAATCTATTTTTATAACTTTATTTATTTATTCATTTATTTATTTTCTATAATTAATTTTTTTAATATATTTAATTTAATAAATTCTAAAATCGTTTATTTTTATTTTTAATTCAAATTATTTTTTTAAATACCAAGTCATTTAAATACTTTAATTACATTAAAAACATTTTCTCATACATTAAAAACTATTTTTCTCATATTACATATTATATTTGAAAACATTTAACCAATCAAATACTAAAAATTTTCCACTAACTTAATTCAAACCTATATACATTTTCAAAAAGGATTATGGAAATATCTTCTATCAACAGTGAACTTCGTGTAACAACTCCGCAATTTACAAACTCAGACTTGGTTCAAGGAGAATTCGAGATATTTCTGTAATCCATAAAAATCACTAACCAAACAACTATGAACTACAAATTGGGTCTCTGATTCTTCATAAGAGGATACATAGGCATACAACTTAAAATCGTGGCGAGTTCCCTTAATTAAAATTAAAACCCTATTTCCTGAATTGTAAATCTAAACCCTAGTATCCTTGTGAACAAGGTAGATGAGGGGTGCCTAACACCTTTCCTTCGTCTAAAATGAGTCAACAACTTAGAATATATGATCCAAATTAGGGTTATCCGGTATATTCCCTTCCCTAGGATAAACACTAATGGTGGCGACTCTTATTTTAAACCAGTTATTAAATGCAGCTGTACCAGATCACCATCCATCCAATTTACATCAAAAGTCCAAAATTCACCTAGACATCCATAGATCATGTCCACTTCTTCCTTATACTCATCCTTTGGTATGATTATATGGATAAGAACTTCATCCATCATCTACTAGAGATCACTTCTTACTTTATCACATCTGCGGATATCTTTACTGCAGACACTTCAAGTTGCATGGTCATTTGTATAATAGCTAAACTCACAGAGATCAAAATGCATCTTCACCAAATGACCTCTTACCAGATTTATATAAAAATCATGAAATCTCCAGGACAACCATAAACCATATTTGCAGCACCTCCACCTTCATGCTTAGGTTGTGGATTAGCTTGCACAATGGGACCGATATCTTTAAAATATAAAAGACCAGACCTTACCATCTTCTGCACTTCAGCCTTCAACGGATAGCAGTTTTCAATACTGTGCCCTGGGGCTCCTTAATGAAAAGCATAAGTCTGATCAACTTGATAATACCATGTCAATGTTGGAGGTATAGCAGGAGGATACCTAGTTTGTACCAAGTTCTTCTAAATCAAGGCCGGAAACAATTCTGTATAACTCATCGGAATAGGATCAAAAGCTTTCCTTTTCTGACCTTGCCCTTGATTACCTTGAGGACGTGCTTTTTGATACGCAAATACAGTCAAAGCTATATTGAGAACTAATTTAATTAAACAAATTGTTGTTGATGTTGCTGCTGATGTCTTCTCGAAGGCCTACTTCTTTTCTCTTGAATAACATCATTTGTCTCCATTTCTTTCTTTCTAAAAAAACCATGTGATGGCTTCTTGCTTGCACTAGAACCTTCATCTTTTGACAATCTCCATTCTCTAACGGGTTCCTCCAAATGGACACCCATACTTACCATCTCAGTGAAATCACTTGGTGCACTTGCCACCATTCTTTCATAGTAAAATGAACCAAGGGTTTCTAGGAAGACCTTAGTAATTTCTTGCTCTCCCATTGAAGGTACCACTCAGGCAGCAACCTCGAGCCAACGCTTTGCATACCCTTAAATGATTACTTATCCTTTTGAGCCAATGCCTGAGCTGGTCACAGTCAGGTGCCATAAACATGTTGTACTTATACTACTTCAAAAAAGCTTCACCCAAGTCATTGAATGTATGGATGTTGCTACTGTCCAAACCCATGTAACATTTCAAGGCAACACCAGTCAGACTATCTTGGAAGAAATATATAAGCAGACATTGATTATTGGTATGAGTAGACATCCTCATGATATACAGTACCAGATGATCACTGGGACAAGAGTTGCCCTTCTCAAATTCTGGCACTTTAAACTTCACAGGCACATTCACATTATGAACTAAGCAGAGGTCATTGAAATTATATCAGAATAACTCATTCCCTCTGTTGTACCCCAAAATTCGCTCTCATTTTACTCAATACATACTCCTAGAGATCCTCAATTTGCTCAAGTTTGCCCAAGAGTTGACCAGACAAACTCTTTCGTATGGCAGTGTGTCTCAAATTAGGGTTTCCATTTTCATCAAGATAGGTGAAATCCAAAGACCTCATATGATCTCCATGGTCCTAATATGTTCTCAAGACCCTCCATGTCAAATTTCAAGCACTGCACAAGAAGTTTGCTCAGTTAACTGCTCAGATGCTTGAGAATTGACTATATTAGTTCAAAAGTCAACTATGGCCCACATACAGTCAAACTTCAAGATTTTTAGTCAACATCAACATTTTGAAGTGATATCCATCATTTGGTCAAGTGTTGATCATTATTCTTCAAGGAATTCCCTAAATTCATCAAAACCCAAAAGTTGCTAAATTAGGGTTTCTCAGGAAAATTCAACCAATCTTTGACCAAGCATAACTTCCACATACTTTATAAAAAAATTTCCATCCAAGGCTCATTTTGAAGAGGATGCAATTCACTACAACTCATCTCCATCCCCCAAGTTCAAAATATGCACTCATAAAAAGATATGAATTTCTACATTATAGGTCCTTTTGAAAAGTCAACAAAAACACCTTTTGGGTCAAAGCTTTTTACATGAACATGAAAGACCCAATTGAAATGAGACCAAAAGGGTTTCTTAGGGGACATCCTAAGCTTTCTAAAAAGTCTAAGAACACCTCTTTAGGATTAAAATTGGAGGAGATATGCCTTGTCAAAGTTGACCTTTTTTGCAAAAATTGTCAAAAGTCAAATATGCTCAAAAGTGCATTTTTTACCAAATGGGCTTAGCTTTTCATGATTGCACCTCACTTGTAGCATGGTCCACGACCCAAATGTTCACTCACATGTTATTTTCTTCATTATTTATTTTATTTTGATTTTTTATTTATTAAAAAATTGAATAAAATCAAATAATTGGTAAATAATATCAAAGATATATTTTGATATGATTTTTGGACAGGATCTCAATCAAATTATGCTGAGATATCAAGACCAAATCTAATCAAGCATGATTGGTACAAAAATGGGATAATTTGGCTCAATTTAGAAAGTTTGCATATGGCTAAAGAACCAAATCAAATCTTCTCAAAACTTCAAGATTCAATCTGTTTTGTAACCCTAATTCACTCAAGGGTATATAATGAACAAGAACAAAGCATAAAAAAGGGTTGGCATGCGTGAAAAGGAAGAACAAAGTTCCAATTTTTTCAAAGAAAAATGCAGATCCAATCTTGCTCCATAGGCCGTTTCAAGCATTTCTAAAGATCAAGTCATATCCATAGGTGCTCACTGAACCTGTAGCAAGCATTTGCAAGGCCTGGAGCATCCAGAATCGCGCGCTACAACTCATACGGTTTGCATATTTTTTCAAAATCGACTAATGTAATTCTTGTATTATTAGCACATTTGATTGACATATTTGTGATCATTGACATGTTTGCAAGCTTACTTAATGGTTTGATTAAAGTTTTGACGCATATATGTGCCTTTTCCATTGTTAGGGTTTGCGTGTGCATTTTAGGGGTTTATCCTACAGGTTAAATTGGGCCAGGAGAAGGGTACCATGATGTTCACGAGATCAAAATGAATTGATCTATATAGTTAGAAATCATTTATCGTTTGTTTTGTGAATTTTGAAAGTTGTAGGGGCTATGGCTACATGCGTTGTCTGTGGGTATAGAGGGGATGTCTAAGACGGCGGAGCCTTGGAGAAGAAGAATAGGTGGAAGACCATCACTGGCCAGTTTGAATTTGGCGCGCGCGTTTTAATATTCTGGACATTAATTTTGTTTTTCTATATTATATTAATATGCCACTATTTGTACAACTAACGCATGTAGCGCAGATCGCAAGTGTATACGTTGGGTAGTGGGAGGACCTGGGTTCGATCCGAGGTCCAGGAAATTTGGCTATTTTTCTAACGTTCCAACGCATGATTCAGTGCGCCTCATACCTAGGTGTCAACCTTGCTTCCTTCAGATCTGGCCATTAGATCTAGCCTCAAGGGAGATCCAACGCTCACATAGGTGCAGAGCATGATGAACCCTCAAGAGATGATCCCATTGGATCAGGCGCTGGTAGGCTGGGCCAACAACCTTGGGCCCAGCAATTTCAGAATCATACCCCCAGATTGCTAACAACATACAGGCCCATTTTCAATTCTTTCTTATTTTTATTTCTTTTATTTAATTAGTTTGTTTAATTATTTTTTCCACAAAAATTAATTACTTTTTTTAATTATTAAATAAAAAAATCACAAAACACCAAAAATCATTTTTTCCTAAAATATTTATTTTTTTAATTAATTAATTTAATTAGAAATTAGGTTAATTCAATTCTTTTTTGCAAATAAAACCAATTAGAAATTAGGGTTTAATTTGTATATAATTTAATTGTTTTCTCAAATAAAAATGCACTAAAAATATGTTTCTCTCAATTAGGGTTTTTAGGATATTTTTAACCGTCCTTGCATTTAATTTTCCGCGTGCATTTTAATTATTTTTTCATCATTTATGTAACTGCCAATGGTTTGAAATAGCTTTAAAAATTAGGATTTTTATTTACTGTTTAATCCCCGATTTTTGGTTATGTAATTAATCCCCCTCTCCGAAGCGTTGTAATAGCTAGGTTTATGTTCTCGCACTTTAAATTCCTGCAAATCTTTAACTGTCTAGATGCATGGCTAATAGGATTGTATGGAAAGATTGTTTGAAAATTAAAATGGTAGATCACCTAATGTGCAAAGACCTAATTAATTGAAAAAATCACGTGCACATATTTCACTCCTAGGATTTTCCTCACTTCGGTTGCCTTCAGTAAAATAGTCATTTAAGCATAGGAGAATTTAGTGGTTGCCCTCCTGTCTAAAAGATCAAATGTCCCATTCAAATGTTGCCTCGGAAATGTTGCCTCGTAAAGTTCTTAAGACTCTAGGGTTACTACTAAGGTTTCCTACCCATTGCTCTGGTGATTGAACTCCTCCCTTTCGAACGTCCCTTACAAACTCCAATGACGGGGCTACCTACTCCTTAATAGTAGGATAGCGCTGTCTAATGGAAATGAGAACAAACAACCTTGTTTTGAGTAGGTAGAATGTTAAGTACTTGCTCAACAAAACTTTTCACACAAACACCTTTCAAAACAACTTTTCAAAACAAACTTCGTCACACCCTTGAGGACTGATACAAGGGTTATCATGAAGTAAACTTTTTTTTCAAAACAAGCACACATAAGCAATTTTAAAAAGATGAGCAAGTATCTAAGAGCCCATGTAAAACCATGGATAGAAAGGGTGCTAACACCTTCCCTTTCTATAATGTACCCCCGTACTCAGAAATATTCTCGAAAAAGGCTTTTTCTGTTCTTTTTCCTCTTCCTGATTGGATGAAATAAAAGTCAGTGGAGACTCTTGCTTACAGCGACATTTTGCAAACAAAAAACTCAAAATGCAAACCAGTATTAACAGTCGGTTCTGCCACCGTATCACAGAACTGACGACTCTGCTGGGGATAAATGTATAAAGTGGGGTTTACCTTAGGATATAGGTCATTTCAAAAATTGCTTTCTTGTTTGCTTGCTTTTCTTAAAGGGTTTTGCTGGGGTTACTATAGATCCTACACCCGGATCTGAGGGCACTTATTAGGTAAACAGCAATAGATCGTGGAGACTGTACGGTGTAGACCAATACGGTTTAAGTGATGGCTGTGTTGGTGTGGCACTTTGGTTGGTACCGGTATCCTTCATGGGGAAATGAGGAGAATACGGGGCCGCCACATGGTATCGTGAAGCACTAACGAACCTTAGAACCTTAGTGGAACAAACTTGGCCATTAGAAAGTAGTGAGATAGCCGACCTCAATATAACGCTGAGGATTGGTTGATACTCGATGCTACACTCATTGAGATCAGATTTTCAGGATATTTCGGCCGCAAGAAAAGATTGCCTGAGCTGAAACAATGCCCGATAAAGGATGATCAATGATATTGAGAATCCTTAGAACCCGGTTACTTTTCTAAAATAGGTTGAGCCAACTAAACTTCAAGATGGTACTTACCTATGGAATCCATGCAAGCCTAAACCTAAGGCTACTTGTGTGACTTGTTTGCTTTCTTTTCCTAACAATTTGAACTCATTGCATGGCTTTATTTGTATTCCTTGTAGGACCTTGTTTGTATAAATCCAATAAATTGGTTTCTTACCTAGCATTTTTGCTTGATGCATAGCATACGCATCATAGCATCATAACATGACATATCATACTAACCATTTCAAGGATCTCGAGGGCCTGTGATGCAGGTTATGATGAACCAGACGTCTAGCATTGGGCAAGGGGATTTATTTTCCTCTAGCCAATGTCATCAAAAGATCAAAACATGACAACTTGAGTCAGGGGCTATGACCCACTTGATATGGTGAGCTTGACTCTTGTAATTTTCTATCTTTTTTCTATTTTTTGGCTGCACCAACTTGTTATGAGATCATATTGATAGCCTCTACTCGTGTCCTAGCTTGCCGGAGAGCTAGATTTGCTTCAATTGTTTGTCTCTTGCCTTCAGCCTTATTCAAGTTAGCTTCTGCTATTTGAAGAGTTTGTTGTGCTTCTTGTGGATTAATGTCACTACCCCTTTCTGCATCATTTACTAAAATAGTGATCTCATTATTGCCTATTCTAGCAAAACCGCCCATCAGAGCCATCGTTAACCATCGGTCGTTAAGGCGTATTCTCAAAATACCTATATCTAAAGATGTGGCAATAGGCGCATGATTTTTTAATACCCCAATTTGTCCACTATTAGTAGATAAAATAATTTCTTTCACTTCTGAATCCCAAACAATTCGATTGGGGGTCAGTACACAAAGATTTAAAGTCATTTCTTGAATTTGTTCTCCATTTCTAAGTTAAGTTCGTAGCCTTCGCAGTAGCTTCATCGATATTACCCACCAAATAAAAGGCTTGTTCAGGAAGACTATCTAATTCTCCATAAAGAATCAATTTAAATCCTCGAATTGTTTCTGCTAGACCAACATATTTCCCTGGGGAACCGGTAAATACTTCTGCTACGGAAAAAGGTTGTGATAAGAAACGTTCAATTTTTCGTGCTCTTGCTACGGTTAAGCGATCCTCTTCGGATAATTCGTCCAACACAAGAATAGCTATAATGTCCTGAAGTTCTTTGTAACGTTGTAACGTTTGTTTCACTCTTTGCGCAGTTTCATAATGTTCTTCACCGACGATGCGAGGTTGGAGCATGGTTGACGTTGAATCTAAAGGATCTACTGCTGGATAGATACCTTTGGCAGCTAATCCTCTTGATAGTACAGTAGTTGCATCCAAATGTGCAAATGTCGTGGCAGGAGCAGGATCAGTCAAATCGTCTGCAGGTACATAAACTGCTTGAATAGAAGTTATAGACCCTTCTTTGGTAGAAGTAATTCTTTCTTGTAAAGTACCCATTTCAGTACCCAGGGTGGGTTGATAACCCACAGCAGAAGGCATTCGGCCCAATAAGGCGGATACTTCGGATCCGGCTTGGACAAAACGGAAGATATTGTCGATAAATAGAAGGACGTCCTGCTCATTGACATCTCGGAAATATTCTGCCATAGTTAGGGCAGTTAAACCAACTCTCATACGAGCTCCGGGCGGTTCATTCATTTGACCGTAGACTAGAGCTACTTTTGATTCCGCAATATTTTTTTCATTAATTACTCCGGATTCTTTCATTTCCATATAAAGATCATTTCCCTCACGAGTACGCTCACCTACTCCGCCAAATACGGATACACCTCCATGAGCTTTGGCAATGTTATTGATCAATTCCATAATGAGAACTGTTTTACCTACCCCAGCTCCACCGAAAAGTCCTATTTTTCCGCCACGGCGATAAGGAGCTAAAAGATCGACTACTTTAATTCCTGTTTCAAAAATGGATAATTGTGTATCTAACTGTATAAAGGCAGGCGCAGATCTATGAATAGGAGATGTTGTGCGAGTATCTACAGGACCCAAATTATCAATAGGCTCTCCAAGCACGTTGAAAATTCGACCTAGGGTTGCTCCACCGACTGGAACACTTAGAGCAACTCCCGTGTCAATCACTTCCATTCCTCTATTTAGACCATCTGTAGCACTCATAGCTACAGCTCTAATTCTATTATTTCCTAATAATTGCTGTACTTCACACGTTACGTTAATTTGTTGGCCAACCGTATCTCGACCTTGAACTATCAGAGCGTTGTAAATATAAGGCATCTTCCCTGGTGGAAAAACTACATCGAGTACCAGACCGATTATTTGCGTGATACGCCCCAGATTTTTTTTTTCAAGTGCAGAAACCTCAGTATCAGAAGGAGGAGGAGTTATTGTCATATTAAAAAATATCCATTTTTTTGAAAAAAAAAATTGAAATTAAGAAAAAACTGTTTGATAACAAAGCAAGTTGATCGGTTAATATTCTTAATTTTCTTAATATTTAATAATATATAAAAGAATAAATGTAAGTTAATAATCGATTTTCTTGGTACCATCCAACCAATTCAATTGTTTTTAAATTTCAATGAGTGAATTTTCAAGGTCAACCCAGTCATTATGAAAATTTTAATTGGATGAAATCTTTTGAAAGTCTTTCATTTGTTTATCATTCTAGATTATAGACAATACTATCTATATTATCTATGTAATTCGAACCTGAACTTTGTTTGTTTATGATTCCGTTTTTCTATCTCATTGGTCCTTCTTTTTTCTTTCCTCAGCATAGGATTTATACTATGCAGATTCTTTTTACCAAATTTTCTTTTTATTGGGCAAATTCTGCCGATTTTGACATCTAGGATTTACATATACAACATATATCACTGTCAAGGTCAAGAGTATATTTTTTATTATTTAGATTAGAAAATGAGATTCCAAAATTCAAAAAAAAAAAATAAGAGACTAAAAAAAAAACGGTTGGGTTGCGCCATACATATGAAACAGTATAGAATAATGATGTATTTGCCAAATCAAATATCATGGTAAAATTGAACAATGACCCATTCGGATTAATTGATAATATTAGTTGATGGATCATTTGTAAAAAGGTTTTCTTAACTCCTAAGTTATGTCGAGTAGACCTTGTTCTTGCTATAATTCTTAATTCATGCGTTGTAGGGGGGGATTTATGTCACCACAAATAGAAACTAAAGCAAAGGTTGGGTTCCAAGCTGGTGTTAAAGATTATAAATTGACTTATTATACTCCTGAATATCAAACCAAAGATACTGATATCTTGGCAGCATTCCGAGTAACTCCTCAACCAGGAGTTCCGGCTGAAGAAGCAGGTGCAGCGGTAGCTGCAGAATCTTCCACTGGTACATGGACAACTGTGTGGACCGATGGACTTACCAGCCTTGATCGTTATAAAGGACGCTGCTACGAGATAGAGCCTGTTCCTGGAGAAGATAATCAATTTATTGCTTATGTAGCTTATCCCTTAGACCTTTTTGAAGAAGGTTCTGTTACTAACATGTTTACCTCCATTGTAGGTAATGTATTTGGGTTCAAGGCTTTACGCGCTCTACGTCTGGAAGATTTGTGAATCCCTAATGCTTATGTTAAAACTTTCCAAGGTCCTCCTCACGGAATCCAAGTTGAGAGAGATAAATTGAACAAGTATGGACGTCCCCTATTGGGATGTACTATTAAACCAAAATTGGGTTTATCCGCTAAGAATTATGGTAGAGCAGTTTATGAATGTCTCCGCGGGGGACTTGATTTTACCAAAGATGATGAAAATGTGAACTCCCAACCATTTATGCGTTGGAGAGACCGTTTCTTATTTTGTGCCGAAGCAATTTATAAATCACAGGCCGAAACAGGTGAAATCAAAGGACATTATTTGAATGCTACTGCGGGTACATGTGAAGAAATGCTAAAAAGAGCTGTATTTGCTAGAGAATTGGGTGTTCCTATCGTAATGCATGACTACTTAACAGGTGGATTCACTGCAAATACTACCCTGTCTCACTATTGCCGCGATAATGGTCTACTTCTTCATATCCACCGTGCTATGCATGCAGTTATCGATAGACAAAAAAATCATGGTATGCACTTTCGTGTATTAGCTAAAGCCTTACGTATGTCTGGTGGAGATCATATTCACGCTGGTACTGTAGTAGGTAAACTTGAAGGAGAGAGGGAGATTACGTTAGGTTTTGTTGATTTACTACGTGATGATTATATTGAAAAAGATAGAAGTCGCGGTATTTATTTCACTCAGGATTGGGTTTCTTTACCAGGTGTTATCCCTGTTGCTTCAGGGGGTATTCACGTTTGGCATATGCCTGCTCTGACCGAGATATTTGGAGATGATTCTGTACTCCAATTCGGTGGAGGAACTTTAGGACACCCTTGGGGAAATGCACCTGGTGCCGTAGCGAATCGAGTAGCTCTGGAAGCATGTGTACAAGCTCGGAATGAGGGACGTGATCTTGCTCGCGAGGGTAATGCAATTATCCGTGAAGCTTGCAAATGGAGTCCTGAATTAGCTGCTGCTTGTGAAGTCTGGAAGGAAATCAAATTTGAATTCCCAGCAATGGATACTTTGTAATCCAGTAATAATCATTCGTTCTATTAATTTCCATTAAACTCGGCCCAATCTTTTACTAAAAGGATTGAGCCGAATACAATACACAATACAAAAATACTTGTTGTATCTAGAATGAATCCTATAGATCTTTCGGATTGATCTATTTTTTTTCTAGTTCATTCTTATTTTTTGATTTGGAATAGAATGAATTAAAATAGAAATATTTTCTATTTAAAAATGAGAATAGAAATATTTTTTTATTTGTTTTCTCGATTGTATTCTTTTTTTCAACACTAATATTGACAACAGTGTATCAAACAAATATAATCTGATCGTGAATCAATGGATGGATTGACTCATGTCACATAGGTTTTTTACTTCATCAAATGGTGGATTCATTGTATTTTTATTTTGTTTGATACAAACAAGAAGTTTTTTTTCTTGAAATAGAAATATGAAAAAAATAAAATAATACTAATTTAAAACTATATTAATAGACAAATAACTACAGTACTGTACTAAACAAGTCGTCTATCATTTTTGATTCTCATTTTTTCTTTTTTTCATTGTATTGTAATATAATGTAATATGTAACATTTGATTCTATTATTTATAGAATTCCATCTTTTTTTTATTGCGATTGGATATACAGATCCTTGTTTGTAATTTTATTAGGGTTGCTAACTCAATGGTAGAGTACTCGGCTTTTAAGTGCGACTCCATTTTTTACACATTTCTATGAACTAATTGGTTCATCCATACCATCGGTAGGGTTTGTAAGACCACGACTGATCCAGAAAGGAATGAATGGAAAAAGCAGCATGTCGTATCAACGGTGAATTCAAAAAAAATTTCATTCATATTGGATCCGACCAATCTTTTTCTTTGAATTGTTGGCTGGGAACAAATGAATTCTGTTGGGTTGAATTAATAAAGGGATAGAGCTTAGCTGCTCGAATTCTAGGGAAAGAAAAAGCAACGAGCTTTCATTTTTTATTGGAATGATTACCACATCTAGTTATACGTTAAAAAAGGATTAGTGCTTGCTGTGGAAAAAGTTTTTCCCACGAATGGATTAAGGATTTTTGTTATGAGTCCTAATTATTAGCTATTCCCCATTATGTTATGGGGTAGCAAGAAATGTGTAGAAGAAAGAGTATATTGATAAAGATATTTTTTTCCAAAATCAAAAGAGCGATTGGTCCCCAAAAAATAAAGGATTTCTAACTAGCTTGTTGTCCTAGAAAAATTAGAAGGAACAAGCGAGGGGAGATAGTCCATTAATGTGTTTTAACTCGTTTTCTAGGTATCTATTCATATTTGTTTTTTATTTCAATTCGAATATAGATATAGAATACCTTGTTTTGACTGTATCGCACTATGTATCATTTGATAATCCAATGAATCTCTGATCCTTTGACCAAATATCATTTCTAAAATGAAGGAATATAAAGTCTATTTAGAACGAGCTAGATCTCGCCAACAGCACTTCCTATACCCACTTATTTTTAGGGAGTATATTTATGGACTTGCTTATAGTCATAATTTGAATAGATCCATTTTTGTGGAAAATATAGGTTATGACAAGAAATATAGTTTACTAATTGTAAAACGGTTAATTACTCGAATGTATAAACAGAATCATTTAATCATTTGGGCTAATGATTCTAACAAAAATCCATTTTGGGGGTATAAGAATAATTATTATTCTCAAATAATATCAGAGGGTTTTGCCATCGTCGTGGAAATTCCATTTTTCCTACAATTAAGCTCTTCCTTAGAGGAGGAAGAAATCATCAAATCTTATAAAAATTTGAGATCAATTCATTCCATTTTTCCCTTTTTGGAGGATAAATTGACATATTTGAATTATGTGTCAGATATACGAATACCCTATCCTATCCATCTGGAAATCTTAGTTCAAATCCTTCGATACTGGGTGAAAGATGCCCCTTTTTTTCATTTATTACGGCTGTTTCTTTGGAATTGGAATAGTTTTATTACTACCAAAAAATCAATTTCTACTTTTTCAAAAAGTCATCGAAGATTCTTCTTGTTCCTCTATAATTTTTATGTATGTGAATATGAATCTATCTTCGTTTTTCTACGTAATAAATCCTCTCATTTACGATTAAAATCTTTTAGCGTTTTTTTTGAGCGAATTTTTTTTTATGCAAAAAGAGAGCATCTTGTCAAAGTTTTTGCTAAAGATTTTTCGTATACTTTAACATTCTTCAAGGATCCTAACATTCATTATGTTCGATATCAAGGAAAATGCATTCTGGCTTCAAAGAATGCGCCTTTTCTCGGGACGCACAATCCTTATTCTTATAAGGAGATAGGCGCTTTCACATGCAGCCATTTTTATGGTAAGAGACTATGATCCAACTACTAGATACAACGATCTATTAGATCGTGTTCTTAGACATCGTGATGCAATCATATCACATCTCAACTGGGTGTGTATAAAAATGGCAGGTCTACTAGGACTTGGGTCTCTTTCTTGGGCGGGGCATCAAGTACATGTATCTTTACTAATTAACCAATTTCTAAATGCTGGAGTAGATCCCAAAGAGATCCCACTTCCTCATGAATTTATCTTGAATCGGGATCTTTTGGCTCAACTTTATCCAAGTTTTGCTGAGGGAGCAACCCCATTTTTTACCTTGAATTGGTCAAAATACGCGGACTTTCTTACTT